>CM035848.1:221868309-223068309 GCA_020510985.1 Pholidichthys leucotaenia | reverse complement strand
AAATAACAAGGCTGCATGGGCTCTTCCCTCGTTAACCTGTCATCAATTAAGCAGTTCAAAGGTCTGGAGTTGATTCCAGGTGTGGCATTTGCATTTGGAAGCTGTTGCTGTGAACACACAACATGCAGTCAAAGGAGCTCTCAATGGAGGTGAAACAGACCATTATGAGGCTGAAAAAAAGAAGAAATCCATCAGAGAGATAGCAGAAATGTTAGGAGTGGCCAAATCAACAGTTTGGTACATTCTAAGAAAAAAAGAGTGCACTGGTGAGCTTGGGAACTCAAAAAGGCCTGGACGTCCACGGAAGACAACAGTGGTGGATGATCACAGATGATCACAACCCCCTTCACAACATCCACTCAAGTGAAGAACACTCTCCAGGAAGTAGGTGTATCAGTATCTAAGTCTACCATAAAGAGAAGACTTCATGAGAGTAAATACAAAGGATTCACCACAAGGTGCAAACCATTTATCAGCCTCAAAAATAGAAGGCCAGAATTGACTTTGCCAAAAAAAACACCTGAAGAAGCCAGCCCAGTTCTGGAACAGCATTCTTTGGACAGATGAGACTAAGATCAACCTGTACCAGAATGATGGGGAAGAAGAAAGTTTGGAGAAGAATTGGAAAAGCTCATGATCCAAAGCACCACATCTTCTGTAAACATGGTGGAGGCAGTGGTGATGGCATGGGCATGCATGGCTTCCAATGGCACTGGAACACTTGTGTTTATTGATGATGTGACAAAAAACAGAAGCAGCCGGATGATTCTGAAGTGTATAGGGATATACTTTCTGCTCAGATTCAGCCAAATGCAGCAAAGTTGATTGGACGGCGCTTCACCAATGATCCAAAACATACTGCAAAAGCAACCCAGGAGTTTTTTAAAGCAAAGAAGTAGAATATTCTGCAATGGTCGAGTCAATCACCAGATCTCAACCCAATCGAGCATGCATTTCACTTGCTCAAGACAAAACTTAAGGCAGAAAGACCCACAAACCAAGCAACAACTGAAAACAGCTGCAGTAAAGGCCTGGCAAAGCATCACAAAGGAGGAAACCCAGCGTTTGGTGATGTCCATGGGTTCCAGACTTCAGGCAGTCATTGCCTGCAAAGGATTCTCAACAAAATATTGAAAAGTAGCATTTTACTTAGGGTTATGTTTATTTGTCCAATTACTTTTGAGCCCCTGAAATGAGAGCGTTTGTATAAAAATAGCTACAATTCCTACATGTTTAATCATATATTTTTGTTCAACCCCCTTGAATTAAACCTTAAAGTCTGCACTTCAATTCCGTTGTAGTTGTTTCATTTCAAATCCAATGTGGTGGCATGCAGAGCCCAAATCATGAAGATTGTGTCACTGTCCAAATATTTCTGGGCCTAACTGTATCAGTTTACATGAAGTACCGATGTCCTGTTGTCATGATGATGTTTGTACAGTTAGCGGACAGTGGTGGTTAGCAAACATGCTACTCACAATCTGAGGAGTTTTCTGCAGCTTCTGGGTACATCGGTAACTGCACTTTAAGTTGAAAATGATGAAGACTCCACCATATTGAGAGATCAACTAGTTTATGGCGTATGAGAATGTCATCCAAGTCTTCATTAAAAACTATATTTTTCCTTCTCATCAGCTGTGGTGATCTTCAGTGGACATTATTCATCCAGTCTCTCATATACTCTGCTGCATCCTCTCCAAAAATACAGAATCTGGTGTTTCTGCATTTTTATGATTATTTATGCAACTAACAGGATATATTTCATTTAAAAACAGGATTTTTTTCCTCTGGCAGAATGCTCCTGCAGTTCATTTTCCCTTTGGGGCTACCATAACTTCCTGTGTCCCTAACCTCTCTGAAAATTGCTTTCACACTCTAAATATGTGGTTCTCAAACTTTTTCTGTTATCCCCTACTTTGGGGAGGCAGGTGGTTATCAAGAACCACCAACTCTTTCTATTTCCCATGGTTAGGGCATGCCCCACAATTTGATGGCTGTGTCGAAAAGTAAACCAAGCCAAGGTTCAGTTTGATCCAGATTGAAACCACCTCTTTTTTCTGGATCAAATTTTGGCTTTTTGTTCCAGACTGTGGTTCGATGGAGGTTTGACACCTAAAAATTTGGTCTGGATCAAAATAGAAACTCTTAAAAACTGGACAAAATAGGTTAGGTGTGAAAACACCAGAAGTCTTATACACAATTAGTGAGAACCTAATAGAGCGCTATAGTGTTACTATAAGTAATATAAAATTAGCAGAATTTTCATATTTCATATATTGATATGTGTCATTCTAATATTTTTCTGAAGGACAAAGCAAATTTTGTAAAGCCAAAAAATTGGCCAAGTTAGCCAAGTTCACCAAAAGAAGGGGAATGCAGAGATTCTAAACACAGAAACATAATGTTTCTTAAATATTTTTTTACTGAGCTCTCTTATTCTCCGGAGGGCCATCACTTGATAAAGAACATCACTTTTAGTCAGTGGTTTATACCTTGTTTAATTCTTCAAAGAATGGAGTTGTTCATTTCTACAGAAGGAACAATTCTGGTGTTTTTTGAATGCCCATTGCCTACTGGTTGCCAGGGGATATCTTTATTTCTCTGTGCAGAGAGCTAGGATATTAATTTAGGTTAGTCATGTGTTTTACCCAAAGATGATTGCCTGAAAAGGCAAGAAATTATTATATCAAAGACAGGAGGCCCATCTATAAAATGTCTCCAACAATTTGCTGCCACTTTGTGATTGTGTTTGGTGACACTGATGAGTCATTCAAATGGCTGGCAGTTTATAATAATAATAATGTAAAAATGACCATTCACTACAAAATGCAGACACACTTTTAGACTGAAACAAGAGCAGCTCCTTCTTATAAAATGCATCTTGCAAACTTTTGATATTCATCACATCATTCATTCATTCATTTTTCTCCCCTATAAAGCTTATAGGAAGAATCTCTCACTTTTATTTATGCAGTTTTTATGTTTTGGCATTTCATTGTTTTTTTCATTATGCTAAATTGTATCACCCAGCATGACAAACTTATCCTAGCCCTGTCAGTGTGTGTAGTCATGTGGTATATCTAAACTGTTCAGAATAATTAAGTCACTGTGCTTCCCTTTTAGTTTCTGTGGGAAACTATCCGTGAAATAGACAAGTGATCTCCAGAGACTCTGTCCTGACTGTAGAGGAGATTAACACATTATCTGGATAGAGATGTACATGACTTGGGGGAAATTGCAGAGAGGGTTTGATGGAAACTGCAAACTGTGAAATGATTTTAGTGTAGTCTCATCAGTGTTTATGGTGCTGAGGATGTGAGCAGTGACATTCAGTAGTTTACAGCGTGTACTGGAGTGCAGACAAAGCTGACACATGTCCCAGTCAGCTGCCTCCTCTTCTGACTCTTGTCTTACTAGCATCTGTAATAACATGACAGTAACACTTAGAGGTTTGGGATGAATTTTTGTTAGACTGCTACAGAATAAAACAGCAGTAATTACAAAAGTGAGGGGAAGGAAACTCGGCACAGAACAAACAATTGCCTTTAAGAATGTTTATACAGCGGGGAAAATAAGTCTCTATATTGGAGTTTTCCCTGGTGGATGAAAGGGTTGTTTCCCTGCGCCTTCGGGTTTGGAAATGGGTCCTGACCATCATTTGTTCCTATGAACCAAATGATGGTTCGGAGTGCCCACCCTTTTTGGAGTCTCTGACTGGGGTGCTTGAGAGTGCTCCGAGTGCAACGAGGTGCTGTGCCTCGGTGCCTGTGGCATGTTAGTATGGGTGGCTGTAAAAAAGTGGCACTCCAACCTCTACTGGCCCAGGAGAGTTATTACAATACCTTTTTTTGCTGTGGCATTAACAGAAATGGTGAGTTAAATTTGTGTTTATTTAAAAAACAAAGTGTTATTTTGAAATTCTGGCAAATTAAAAGTCGAGAAAATATGGTGATAAAATGATACAAGCCTTTAGTTCCACTTAATTTTGACTAGGCAAGCTGAAACAGAGAGGTGGACAGACAGACAGACGGAGAAATACACACAGCCACAAACAGACACACTAACCGATTATTGTATGCCTCTCTTTCACCGAGGCATAATAAGTAAATTGTGGGGGCATGGTGTGGGGGTTTCTCCACCCAGAGAAGGCAGGGGGAAGGGAAGAACAATGGACTGAAGGAGGAGGGGTCACCAGGGGGTATCAGACGGGACTGTTGGGTCTATGCGCCACTCGGGGAGAGTAATAGATGGCGGAGCCGCTGAGAGAAGAAGGGTGTTGGAGCGGCGCCGGTGTTATGTCATGTTAATGTGCCACACAATCCTTTATTCAAACAACAACATATTATGGTCGGAAGTTCTGGGTCTCAATGCATGGAAATAAAGATATAAAGGAGGAATGCACAGAGACACGGGATTCTCTTTTGCTGTAAGTTATGTTGGAGGAAGAATAAAGTTTCTGTGTCATCCAGATCGTTGCCTTGCCTGCCTCCTTGCTCCACACTGGTGACCCTAGACGTGCCATGGAAAGCGAGCTGAGCACCGCCCCGGAGATCACCCGGAGGGAGAGCACCAGCCCCATGTGAGCGGTCCAAGTCGAGCTCCTGGACTTCTGGCTTTACAACCAAACTGCGTGGTTCTTGCACATAGAAGCCCAGTTCACACTCTACGGGATAACAACGGATGATACCAGGTACTACTACGTGCTTGTTGCTCTGGATGCGTGCGCCACACAACAGGTGACAAGCCTGCTCCAGGAGCCGCCCAAGGAAAATATGAAGTGCTTAAGAGGATGCTTCTTCAGTGCTATACCCTTTCTGAAAGTGAGAGGGCAGAGAGACTCCTAATGTGTTTGGAGTTAGGGGACAGACCAGCAGCGCAGCTAATGGAGAGCATGTTGGAGCTGAGGGGGAAGGATGACGAATCCTTCCTGTTCACCCACTTGTTCCTCAGGAACTTACTGGCTACAGCGAGGGGGATCCTGGCCAATTCGCCACGGCTGGTAGCCAAGGACTACCGCACCCTGGCACAGGAAGCGGACCGCATCATTGTGACAACCAGAACTTTCAGCATGCAGCCAGTGGCACTGGCATCCATGAGAGACTTCAGCAAGGTCGAGGAACTGTTCGTGGTAGCCGGGACGGACACCAGAAGATGAAGGAACGAAGTGATCTGTGTTTATCATTGACGTTTTGGCTAGAACGCCCAACGCTGCCTGTCACCATGCCAATTCAAGTAGCTGGGAAGTCGGCACGATCGGAATTCAGTGGCAGCGTCAACCGATGGCGACAGGAAGAGACTGCTTTATGTCACGGACACACGTTCGGGGAGACGGTTTTTGGTGGACTCCGGCTCCCAGAAGAGCCTCATCCTGCCGGTCAATGCAGACAGGGTGGCAAGATGCAGCGGTCCCGAGCTCTCGACCGCCAATGGATCCACCATCAGGACAATTGGCGAGCGGACACTGACAATATGCTTACACGGATGCAAGTTTTGAGTGGGACTTCGTGATAGCTGTATGTTCCAGCCTCATTTTAGGCACAGACTTTTTATGTGCTTATGGGTTGTTAGTTGATGCTGCTAAAAGGCGATTAGTGGATGCAATCTCTTTCACCTCACTGTCCTGTACAGCTCGGGTCGACAACACTGGATAACATTACAGCTCCAGGTGGTAAGTACCAACAGTTACTCGCACAGTTCCCAGCACTCATGGTCCCAACTTTTTTGGCTATGGTAACAAAACATGGGGTCGAGCACTTTATAATGACAAAAAGCCCGCCGGTGTTCACACAACCTTGGCATTTGGATGCAGCTAAACTGGCCAACGTGCGAGAGGAGTTTGCCAACTTAGAGCAGTTGGGCATCGTCAGGCGCTCCAACAGCCCGTGGGCATCCCCGCTGCACATGGTGCCTAAAGCCGACGGGTCGTGGCAACTGTGCGGTGATTTCCGGCGCCTGAATAACGACACGGAACACAGTCGTTATCCTATTCCACAAATCCAGGATTTTCCCGTGCACTTGGCTGGGGCATGTGTTTTTTCGATCTGGTCCGCGGATACCATCAGGTCCCGGTGCACACGGAAGACGTTCCAAAAACAGAGGTAATAACTCCTTTCGGCCTTTTCTAGTTTTTATGCATGCCATTCAGAATAAAAGGCATTGCACAGACTTTCCAGAGGATGATGGACACAGTGCTTTGCGACTTGTCCTTCATTTTCGTCTACTTAGACGACATTCTGGTGGCCAGTGTGTCCGAGAAGAACACATCGCCCATCTCAAGAGAGTTTTCCAGAGGTTGGAAGTGCACAGGCTGATAGTCAACCAGGCAAAGTGCCAGTTTGGTGTGCCAGTGATTGATTTTTTTGGCCACCGCATTTCACCGGAGGGCATGATCCCGTTACCGGATAAGAGGAGTGCGGTGCCGGATTTTCCACATCCGCAGACCATCAGAGCACAACAGGAGTTTTTGGGAATGGTTAATTTTTATAACCGTTTCCTCCCCAAAGCAGCCCAGCTACTGCAGCCGTTGTATGCCACGCTTTTAAAAAAGAAGCCTGCTGAAACCATTGACTGGACTCCCGAGCGAGACCAGGCTTTAGCAAACGCCAAAACAGCGCTGGCGGATGCCGCGTTGCTAGCCAACCCGGATTCATCTGCATGGATAGCCCTTACTACGGATGCATCTGATGTTGCAATAGTGGCAGTGGTGGAGCAGTGCGTCTCAGGTTCATGGCAGCCGCTAGCATTTTTTAGCCGAACCTTGCACAACAACGAATTTAAATACAACACGTTTGATAGAGAATTGCTGGCTCTCCACCTGGTGACGTGCCATTTCTAGTTTAGGCTGGAGGGGCACAAGTTCACCACATTCGTGGACTATAAGCCGCTGATGCACTTGATGGCCAAGGTCTCGGAACCGTGATCGGCCCGGCAGCAACGGCATTTGGCTGCAATTTCAGAGTTTACTACTGACATTCAACATGTTGCTGGTAAACTCAACATCGTGGCGATTGCCTATTGTGTGCATTAATTGCCCCGGTCTATATGGGAATTGAGTTCCCTGTCATGGCGCGGAACAAGCCAGGGATGTGGACATTTGCGCACTCCAGTCTGTGCCAACTGGGTTAAGGCTGGAGGACAGGGTGGTGCAAGAAGGGTGCCCTCCCTTTCTCTGTGACATCTGCAATGGCTTCTTTCACCCGGTGGATGCGAGCTCTTGGCGCCGTCGTGTTTTTGAGTTGGTCCACTCCCTTTCGCATCTGGGAGTGTGTGCTTCGGTGAAGCTTGTGGGGGTGAAATTCGTCTGGCCGCCCTTGCGCAAAGATGTGAAAGAGTGGGCTGCAGCTTGCGTCGTGTGCCAGCGGGCCAAAGTGCACAAGCACACCAGAGCCACCCTCGCGCCGTTCCAAATCCCGGCCAGAAGGTTTGACCACATCCACGTGGATTTGGTGGGACCCCTCCCGCTGTTGCAAGGTTTTACACACCTCTTACCGATCGTGTCCCACATCACATGTTGGCCTGAAGTGGTCCCCCTGGCTTCTACCATGTCTGCAGAAGTGGCTTGCGCTTTTTTGTCGGCTTTGGTTGCACGTTTTGGATCTCCATTGGACATCACGTCCGACAGGGGTCCACAGTTCATTTCAGAACTCTGGTCCGCTATGGCCCAGAGCCTGGGGGTCAAAATTCACCACACTACCGTGTACAACCCCCAGGCTAACAGGTTATGTTAACGTTTTCATAGGTCGCTTAGAGCTGCACTCAGAGTTCCGCTCACAGACACAAATTGGATCGAACGGCTAACCTGGGTTCTTTTAGGGTTGTGCTCCGCACCTAAGGAGGATTTATCAGCCTCCCTGGCAGAACTCGTTTTTTCTCAGCCGCTGCGGATCCCCAGAGAGTTTTTACCGGAAAACCCTGTGCCCGAGGCTGATGCACCTGTGCAATTTTTACACAGTACAGAGGCTGTGAGCATACCGGGCCCGGCCCACCATTGTTTTCCCCACACATTCATCCCAAAAAGCTTTCAGAATGCCAATTTTGTTTTTGTCAGCCACAATGTGCACCAGACCTCGATGCACCCACCATACAACAGACCCGTTCAGGGTGCTGGAACCTGCGGCGAAGCATTTTGTGTTAGACGGGGGGCGTAGGGAGACTGTCTGCATTGACAGGCTGAAGTCCTCTTTTGTGTTGGCAGACGAGCAGGTGGTGTTGGCCCGAGCTCCCCTGCGTGGACGCCAACCGTTGGTGGCTCCGCAAGGTGGTGATCCCTCGGCAGGGACCTGCGCTCATGAAGCTAATGTGCCCCCCCCCCTTCCCTCCACAGACTGACATGCCCTCTGGTACACCTCACCAGCAGGGCGGTTCAACTGGATCGACAACTCCCCGCTACAGCCGCTATTGGCGCTGACTCAAGTCCAAAGGACGGGGGGGGGGGGGGGGGGGGTTAGTACCCCTTCTGGGTGTTGGGGGTGGGGGGGGGCTGTGTTGCGGCATGGTGTGGGGGTTTTTCCACCCAGAGAAGGCGGGGGAAGGGGAAAAGTCATTCCATTATACAAAAATGGAAACAAACTCCATTTCACAAATTACAAACCTATTTCTGTTTTATCACAATTTTTAAAAATCTTGGAAAAACTCTTTATTGGTAGACTGAACAAATTCATTGACAAATATCTTCCTGACAGTCAATATGGCTTTAGAGCAAACCAATCTGCAACAACAGAAGTGGTGAATCTCATTGAGGAAGGGATAAATTCCTTAGATAATAATAATTTTAAAAAAATCAACTGAATATTTCTGAATATTAAAAAAGCATTTGACACAATTGACCACAATACATGTATATTATTAAACAAATTGGGGAAATATGGAATATGGGGAGTTGTGATGGACTGGCTTGAGAGTTATTTGACAAACAGGCAACAATTTGTGAAGATGGGAGAGTTTGAATCAGAATGTTTGGACCTTGTATGTGGTGTACCACAGGGGTGAGTGTTGGGACCAAAATTATTTATCTTATATAGCAATGATATATGCACACTGTAAGACTCTCTGAAATTTATTTTATTTGCAGATGACAAATATTTTATGCACTGGGGAAAATGTCCAGAAACTTTTGAACTGTGTCACTACAGAAATGAACAAAATAAAAAAAAATGGTTTGACACTAATAAACTGTCACTAAATCTGAGTAAAACAAAATTCATACTGTTTGGTAACTGCAAAATGAAGAATCAAATTCACATACAAATTGATGGTGTAACTATTGAAAGAGTAAATGAAATTCAGTTTGTGGGAGTGATCAACGATGATAAAACATGCTGGAAATCTCACATTTTCTACATTAAGATTAAACTGGCTAAAAGTATTTTTATTTTATCCAAAACAAAACATGTAATTAATCAAAAATCACTTTTTATTCTGTATTGTTCCCTGGTGTTACCATATTTAAGTTAATGTGTGGAGGTCTAGAGAAACAGTTATAAAACTATTTTACAACCGTTGCATTTACTGCAAAAAAGAGCTGTGAGGATCATACATTGAGTCAATTTTTTGAACTCACTGATACACTTTTTTACAGTCAAAAATATCACAATTGTTTGATCTTTTTGAATTTAAAATAGCAATTTTGATGTTTAATGAAAGGAACCAGGTTTTGCCTAAAAATATTCTAGATTTGTTTTCTGAAAGAGAGGGTGGTTATAATTTCAGGGGCTCATTAAATTTTAAGTTGCACAGTTGTCGCACAACTAAAAATTTTTCTATTTTGATATGTGGTGTAAAGCTATGGAACTGGTTAAGTGAGTCCCAAAAACAATGTCCAAACATAATTCAGTTCAAAAAGAATTATACATTATTTTCACAAGATATGAAGAAAATGAAAAATGTTAACTGCAGTATTTGTTATGTCTGGAATTACCTGATGGACAGACTAGACAAGGTAAGTTGGAAAACACAGCTTTATTGAATGGCTCACACCGACAGCTGGTTTGACAGCTACTGACAGGTTGACAGCTAGGCTCCAGGCGAGATAAGAGACCGTAAGATGGCCGACCAGGCTTTATATAGTGTGGGGCAGAGGTGCCACCTGGCGGTGTGTGTCCATCTTACACTTGAATTATCCAACATTTTCACCCCCCTTTAAAAAGGTCCAAAACCACTCACTCAGTCAAGACCCTCCCCATTTTGGGATCGAAATCACACACTAAAACGAAAACAAATGTCTCAAAATGGCCTAACACATTCACAACACAAAACCTAAAATAAGGAGGGCGGGTGGTCTGCCGTCCTGCCCACATAGCACAGAGGATTATTCTGCCTCTTGCTAAAGTAAATTAAAGTCCCTTAGTAACCAAAATTATATGCCATGTTCCCAAACTAAAGCAGACAAAACCAAAATAATCCCTTATATAACATTCTTAACAACATTCAATATGTAATATTTTTTCTCTCTTTTTTAAAAAAAACACCAATGCAGCAACACAGAACGTCAATATATACTATTTACAACCCAAGTGTTCCAATAGAAAGGGCATAACTGGTATGGTGGCCCAGGGCATCCTCTCAGCAGATGTGCCCCTGGAAACAACTGGTTCTCATAGTGATGGTCGACTCTCCAGACGCTGAAGCCACTCCTCCCCATCATCGACCTCGTCCCCCAACCGGCCTCGTTTCCCGGAGCCTCCTTTCAGAAATGCCGAAGCCGGTTCGTATGCCACACCAAGCTGTCAGAGAGCTTGAAGTGCGCCATGTCCAATCTGGCCACTATGCGCAGACATTCCCGATGTTCCTGATGCTGATGTCTGACCCACCTCCGCTGCGGGCGCTCCTCCCCTCGAACCCGGACCCAATCCAGGACCTTCAATGGGGCCCAGCTTGGCTTGAGTTGTTGCTGACAAGCACGCCGATCCCTCACGCTCATTGGTCTTGTCCCGACCTCTCTTGGTGCTGGTGTAACATACGCCCTTGAAACCGCAGACCCTCCATCTCCTCATGGCCAAACTCCGGATGCACCTGGAGCAAACCCTTCGGCGCCACTCGCCAGTGCAGGTGCCTTGCCGTCATGCTCGGTACTCCCCTTGACCGTTTCCAGAGCGACGGCACTGAGACCCTCCTGTGCTGGCCCTGAGCAAAATTTGTCCCGCTTGACCCCCGTGGCATCCAGTAGTCCTTCATCCCACACCTCATCCTCATCAGTCACCAGAATCAGGAGGTTCCACCGGCCACAGCCCAACCACTCTTCTCCAGCATCAGCTTTGATGGTGAAACCCAGTCCGTAAAATAAGTCACAGCCCATGATGTTATCGCCCCGTGCTGTTACGTGGAATGTGTAGTCGAGCTTTGTCGTAGACTTGTACCGAACAGTCAGCTCCAAAGACTCGACTGTGTCCAGCCTTCCACCTCCATAGCAGTATAACAGTGCGGGGTTGCCTCTAACTCTGTGGTGGGGAAAAAACCTGTTCACCTTGGCCCAATTAAGCAGTGAACCCTCCGCTCCCTTGTCAATCAATAGCGGCACCTCCACGCCGTCCAGCCTCACCATGCAAAACGTGTACCCGTTCATGTCTGGAGACACTGCATAGATGGTTGTCTGGGACGGGCGGAGCGATTTCTCCCGTGGGCTGTCCGATTTGACTTCACGGCACATCCTGGCAAAATGGTTCAAGCAGCCGCATCTGTTACACCATGCTCCTCTCACCAGACAGTCCTTAGCCTTTTTATGGTGTTTAGCAGACCCACGGCCCATGCAAAAGGGCCCTCCCGGAGCCGACTCCCAGCCAGCAATGCTAACTTCAGTCTCCTCTCCGTCCAAGCTATCTTCACTGTCCGGGTCCGTGGCATTTCCTGCGGCAAAAGGTTCTGGAGGCTGCTGTGGCTGGCGCCCGGTTTGCTCCTGAACTAGTTTTTCCAAGGTTTCCATCTGTATAGCTAGCTTAACAGCTCCGGCTAGCGTGAGCTTGCTTGGTGCCATAAGTAGCCTAGCCTGCAATGTGAGGCTACAGCAGTGCTCCGCCAGCTGGTCCTGCACCATTTCCTTCTCCAATGCTCTGAAACGGCACTCACTAGCCAGCTGTCTTAAGTTGGAGACAAACTGTTGGACGGGCTCACCTACCCATTTACGCTGCTACTGAAAATGGATCCTCCGGGCTTTCAAGTTGTCTGGGGTACCAAAGTGGCTTGCTAGCAGCATTGCTATCTCCTCACAGGTATCCGCAGCACCGAGCGTCCGCGTGATATGCTGGCTCTCATTGCCCAAGATGTGCACCAATAGCGCCAGGGCTCTCAACTTGTCAAGCTACCCTAGACCCTGTGTGAGAATGTAGATTTGGTAGGCCTCTCTACCATCTGGCCCATGGTACTGGTGGTTCTCCCGGCACTTCAAGGAAAGGGAGTGCCACACACGCTTCCATGGTTTAATCCGACATCACCAAATGTTATGTCTGGAATTACCTGCTGGACAAACGAGATGATGTAAGTGGGAAAACAAAGCTTTATTGAATGGCTCACACTGACAGCTAGTTTGACAACTACTGACAGGTTGACAGCTAGACTCCAGGCGAGATAAGAGACCATAAGATGGCCAACCTGCTTTATATAGTGTGGGGCGGAGGCGCCACCTGGTGGTGCATGTCCATCTTACACTTTAACTATCCAACAGTATGGGTGTTACAATGTATTTTTCTGTTGTTAGGTTTGTGGTATATATATATATATATATTTTTTTTTTTTTTTCTAAATTTTGTTATTGTATTTAAAATTTGAAAGCTTTTGGTTTAAAATGATTCTAGGATTTAAGGGGTAGGATTAAATAAGCGTTGACTTTATCCTACTCCTTTTTGAACATGTAACTTGTGAGGCACCTGAGTGAAGAGAGAAGATTGTAATTTATTATGTTCTCTTTTTGCCTTTTTTTTTACTCATTTTATATTTACATGTTTGAATTTATTTTTTTTTTGGTTATTATTTCAATCTCTTCACTCCGATACAGCTTCATATGTCACCGCTGCAGCTACTGGGGTTCACCTGCAGGGACTGGCAATCCAGTTGCCTTCAAGTAGTCTGCAGTCAGCGGATTCTCATTGCCTGGTCACATATTGTGCTGGAGCTGCGGCTCGATTAAATTGCATTTTGCTGTGCAGAATTCCTCCCAGGACAGATGGATCTGTGCACGTTGCCTCGTGAGTCAACTGTACAGTCTCTGGTAATTTTTTTTAATCTCTGTGTCACATTTACAGAGACTGGATCCAATGTGGCGCTGGTTTTGGACCATGAACGACGCAGTTTACGTATATCTGAGGGACATTAGTTATTAGGATGGAGTTATTAGGAGGATGCGGTGATCTTCCTCCTTCACCGTTCTCTGTCCCACCTGGAGAAGCCCGGGAATATGGTGAGGATCATGTTCTTTGACTTCTCCAGTGCTTTCAACACCATCCAACCGATGATCCTGAAGGACAAGCTGCTGCGCGCAGGGGTGGACCAGCACCTGTCATCATGGATCCTGGACTACCTCACGAACCGGCCTCAGTTTGTGAGAACCCGGGACTGTGTTTCCGACACGATCATCAGTAGCACGGGGGCCCCCCAGGGAACGGTGCTGGCTCCCTTCCTGTTCACTCTTTATACTGCGGACTTCTCACACAACACAACACATTGCCATCTACAGAAGTTCTCTGATGACTCTGCGATCGTTGGTCTCATCTCCAGCGGAGATGAAGCTGAGTACAGAGGGCTTATCCAGGACTTTGTGGACTGGTGCCATCGGAACTGCCTCCAGATCAACGCGAGGAAAACTAAGGAGCTGGTGGTGGACTGCCGCAGGCATGGGCAGCCCCTCACAGCACCAGTAAATATACAGGGAACAGACATCGAGATGGTGACATCCTACAAGTACCTGGGTATTCATCTGAACAATAAACTAGACTGGTCACACAATACTGACGCACTCTACAAGAAGGGACAGCGCAGGCTGTTCCTGCTGAGAAGACTCAGGTCTTTTGGTGTACAAGGGGCGCTGCTGAAGTCATTCTATGACACGGTGGTGGCATCAGCCATCACTTTTGGAGTGGTCTGCTGGGGCAGTGGCATTACTGCAGCCGATAGGAAGAGACTGAACAAACTGATTAAGAAAGCTAGCTCTGTCCTGGGGCAACGCCTTGATCCGATGGAGGAGATAGGAGAGAGAAGGACGGTGGCTAAACTGTCATCTCTGCTGGAGTCCGAGTTCCACCCTATGCAGGACATACTGGATGCACTGAGGAGCTCATTTAGCAGCAGACTACATCATCCCAGGTGCACAACCGAGAGGTTTCGTAGGTGCTTCCTACCAACGGCTGTCAGACTGTACAACCTAAGCAGGGCTGCTCGCAGAGATAGCAAAAAGACGTAACAAACTAATAGTTTTTTTTGAATGCAAAAGATGCAATAGACTTACACAATGGTCCTCTCCGGCATACAACTAGGAACATACCGGTCGCTATGGAGGGTGAGAATATGTATGGGCACATAATCATACCATGTAGGATAACTAAATAGACGGTTATGCTGTTTCATCCCACCTAGCAACAATGCTCTGCACTGTGTGTGTTTATATATTTACATATTTATTCCATCTAGCTACAATGCTCTGCACTGGGTGTGTTTATATTTATATATCTATATATTTATTCCATCTAGCTACAATGCTCAGCACTGGGTGTGTTTATATTTATATATCTATATATTTATTCCATCTAGCTACAATGCTCCGCACTGTGTTTTTATATATCTACATATTATTCCATCTAGCTACATTGCTCCGCACTGTGTGTGTTTATATACTTGCATATTTATTCCACCTAGCTGCAATGCTCCGTACTGTGGGTGTTTATATATTTACATATTTATTCCATCTAGCTACAATGCTCTGCACTGTGTGTTCATATATTCATATATTTATTCCATCCAGCTACAATGCTCTGCACTGTGTGTCTGTGTGTGTGTGTGTGTATATATATATTTTATAGTAATATGTACATATGTATATTAGCTGCTCTTGCTTGCTTGTTTTTTTTCTTGCCTTCTGATTGTTGCTCTGAGTGTTGCTATCCCTGTGCTGTTGCAATCCTGGAATTTCCCCGTTGTGGGACTAATAAAGGCTTATCTTATCTTATCTTATTATTCATCCGGGTTTCACTGCACTCAATAAGCTGAGTTGTGGAGATAAATCCTGTAATAATAATGTTTTTCAAACACTAATTCAATGACAAATCATTTTAACTGAAGTAGAGATTTTATTTTAACACATAATGTGAGTTTCAACTGCTTTGTCCTTTAACAGACCGACCTGATAGTGTCATGATTGGCAATAATGAACAGCTCATGTGCAGGGAACGACACCAGAGAAAACACATGATGAACACAGAGAAGCTGAGTAATCAAATTTTATTGATTCAAAGAGGAGGCTTAGTTAATGAAAGACGCCACTCGCCAGAGGAAGACCTAGCCTGTAAGGAGAGACAAGCGCAGATTAGAAAAGGAGGGAGACTGGTAAGGGAAAAATAGGACAGCACTTATGTGGGAATAGCAAGGACCCCGGCAGTGGAACCCAGCACAAAAACGGTGATTCAAGAGAGGATGCTGGTAGGCAGGATTAGAGCTGGGTGAGGTGCCTGACCAGGTGAAATAGGCAGCTGAAGTGGTGATGTTAATGATGGGGCAGGTGAGTGCACGACGCACCACGAAGATGGCAGCAACCTGAAAGAGGAAGCGAGGAGAAGAGGAATTAATTTTGTTCCTCTGAGAATGGATATAAACTTACTTGCTTGTTAGAGGCAATATACCCAACTAGCCAGCACTGGAGTGTTCACAGACTGGTCCTTTTCAGCACTGGCAGGGAAGAGGTAGCAGGTGCATCTAATCACGCAGGTGTGGTGATTGCCTGCGGAGTAGGGGGAAGTCCTGCAGGAAGGGAGGGGGAGTGCACGCTCACCTGATCATGACAGACAGAGTTAAACAGAATTTTGCGGAGAGCCCGCAACTTCTCACAGCAGGTGGAAACTTTGCGGCTCGGCCCGCAGATTCTCACGTCACGTTTGTGAAGTGAAAAAGACAGTGTTTTTGTGCACAGTGTTTTTGTGACATGAGAAACACAGTGTTTTTGTGCATGCACACGGTTTATACATGAGGCCCCAGGTCTTTCTCGAGCTCTCCACAAGCTCTTGGAAAACTCTTCTGATAATTATTTTGACTCCTCAGTCAGAAATCTTGCGAGGAGCTCCTGGTCGTGACCGGTTTATGGTAGAATGATGTTCTTTCCACTTCCAAGTGATAGCTCCAACAGTGCTCACTGGAACATTCAGCAGCTTAGAAATGCGGCTGTAACCAATGCCATCATTATGTTTTGCAACCATAAGGTTGCAATGGTCTAGAGCAGGGGTGGGCAGTGAGGGCCATTCCACTGCAGGTTTTTTGTTCCACCCAGTCTCTTCAGCAGGTGTGTGCTCTGATCAGCTTCAAGGATTGCTAATCATTGAAAACACCTGCAGAAGAGACTGGGTGAAACAGAAAACCTGTAGTAGAATGGCCCTCCATGGCACATGATTGCCCACCCCTGGTCTAGAGAGAGCTCTTTGCCCTTTACCCATCATGAGTTCATTGTGGTGTGACAATTGGATATTCACAGACCTTTTTAAAAGTTATCAGTTAGGACAACCAGATGAGATTAATTTGCACTGATGGGGGATGGGGTGGCTTCCTCAATCATGAGGGATTTCAGCTGGTTTCTTGGCTTTCTATGTCTTTTTGCACCTCTTTTTCTTCATATAGTCAATACTTATTCCGTTTGTCATTCCACTTTATTAACAATAACTTGTTTTGTGAACCAAGTTGCCTTGATTTCTTTGTATGTATGCATTACTTGAGTTGTTTCTGATATCTGGTGAAAATCCCAAGTCAATGGGTCCATTAGAAATATGTTTAATGAGAAAAATGTTGACGTGTTCAATACTTATTTTCACCGCTGTATGTGCAATATACACTTTTTTATAGCTTCGTTCTAAATGGTAGATGTAAATAAAAGTTAATCTTACGGAATGCTTCAGTTTGTTTGCTTTTTTCTTATGCAAGTGCTCTTTTTTGTCTTCTTCACATTCTGCTCTAGATTATAGTAGTGCAGTATGCCAGAAGGTAAATATTTAGACAATTCAAGAGGAACTAAACAACTTATTGCAACATCAAGCTGTAGATAACAGCTCATTTAAATACTGACTTTAGCTACAGAAAGATTGTACAAAGGAAACATGGGAATAGATTCTGTGTAAGCACATCTCTATTTACAGCAACATTTCAGTCTGGTACAGTTAAAATTTTCCATTAAAGTGTCAATGTTGATATACCCTATTGTAAACACACGCTGTAGAATTTTCTATTTAGGTATCATTTTCACCACAGGAAGGTCTGTTTGTAGCCAGACCATGCTCAAATTCTTTCCAGACAAGCTGCAGAGCCAGATCTATAAAGAGATGACAACTGTGTGTGTATGTATAGATTTGTCCTGAAACACAGCAAGCGGCTGAAGGCAGGATGAGTGCAGTATAGGCCACTTTTTTTCTTGTCTCCAGCAGGCTTTACACACTGGCTCTGTGTGATTGTGAAGTTTGACAAAAAATATATATTTTTTTTAAAATAACATCCTATTTGACTTACAATGCATAAAAGGATGAGAAGTATCAAATAAATAGAAATGCATTTTAAAATAGTACAATATGGCTACACAAAAGAATAAAAAAGTAAATTGACTGTAGTTTATCAAGTTTGTGAACATTCTTTTCCCCTGTTGATTACCTGATGTTGTCCAGCTGCTCTATTTAACCACTTGTATCTCATCAGCTGCAGCCTTTATAAGGGAGTGTTTCCCCTTCCTCTTTACAGGAATGTTAGACTTTCATGGCAACAGCGTGGTGTGTTCTCTGCTCCTGTGCGCCAACCTGAAGTGTTCTTACCTTTATCCCAGTGTTGGAAACCATATGAACCACAAGCTCCTGTTTCATCTCTCATCTAACCTCCATACCTCTTTGGACTGATTCTTATTGTTTTTCTGGTGGACTGGGATGCCAACCTGGTGGAAACGTAAAACCCAGAAATCCACTACCCTATCCTTTACTAAGTCATCTCAAAATATTGCAATATCTTCACCTCAAAGTTCTCCAACCCAAGGCACCCACTCCACCTTTCTTCAGACTCTATAACCCACTAAGCCTGGACTGGAAGATCCATACCAAACCTCAAAACTGAAACTGCATTCACCAGATGAGGATCAGCAACGAACATGCAAAATACTCTCAACTCCTCTAAGTATAACCACATGTAAAAAAAAAAAAAAAAAGAAATCAATAATGTCATTGTAAATTGATATTGTTCATCATACTTAATAAGCATCTCTCTTCTCCTCCACTGGGTTACCAGATTCTCTCCATCCATGCAGATACCTGTTATCAATAAACTCTTGTTAAACCTTTTACAGTGTCTCCTCAGTGTCTGCATCTGGGTCTATCTAGCTCAAATATGTCACTAACTTTCAAAAAAAGTATTCACAGCAGGTTAATAACTCAAATTGTGCAGAGTCTTCACCTGGAAAAATTGACATGAATCCTCACTAGCATACATTTACAAGAACAATTAGCAATCCATTAATACTTACAGCAAATTTATGTCTGAAAAAACTCTATAGTTGGCAGGGCTTTAGGACCCAGGAGGTGTCTCAGGCCTATATAAACAGAATGTAGTGTGCATGCGCTTCTGCCTCTGCTTCACGGAAATGTAGTGTAGACATGACATGACATGACATGGCTGAAAAATCTCCAAACATTTGAAGTGAGCAATATAACCTGGCGTTTTAGTCAAAAAAAAAAATGTAAGCTGGTAGCTAGTGATGGCCAGATGAGGCTTTCTTGAGGACTTGAGGTCTTTCATCACAATGGCTCATATAGACTAGGCCTCATGTGAAACTGCATTTTCTCTACTAGGCTATCTAGTGGACAAAATGTATACAACATGCAAATTTTTACAAGGGTGTTATTGGTTTGTGTATTTTTTCATATCAATAAATACACTGTCTTTTAAGAAATATCAATGATAATAAGGGAAAAAAGAAATAAAAATGGGGTGACTACAGTGAATTTGCTGTGTTACTTGGTGTGCTTGAACTACTTATCCATTTTTATTAAGAAATATTAAATTCTCAACAGTCTTATACTGTCTTTACCAGTATATTTAACTCTGTCCTTATTCTCATGCAGGGCACAATGGCAATAGTGCCTCAGCATGATGATGCGTAATAATGATCCAAGCTCTTTTTTGTAGGGCTGTCATGGTTGACATGCCTCTGCAACATTGCGTGGAGGTCGAGGGCAGTGCCTTTGGCATGGCAAACCAGGGTGGTGGTTCCTCTTTTCAAAAAAGGGGATCGGAGGGTGTGCTCCAACTTTAGAGGGATCACGCTCCTCAGCCTCACTGGGAAGGTCTATGTCAAGGTACTGGAGAGGAGAGTCTGGCCGTTGGTCGAACCTTGCATTCAGGAGGAGCAATGTGGTTTTCGTCCTGGCTGTGGCACATTGGACCAGCTCTTTACCCTCTCGAGAATTCTCGAGGGTTCGTGGGAGTTTGCCCAACCAGTTTACATGTGTTTTGTGGACTTGGAGAAGGTATTCGACCGCGTCCCACATGGTTTTTTGTGGGAGTGCTTCGGGAGTATGGGGTATTGGGCTTGTTGTTACGAGCTATTCGGTCTCTGTACGGCCGTTGTGAGAGTTTGGTTCATATTGCCAACACTCGGTCAAACTCATTCCCAGTGAGAGTTGGACTCCGCAAGGGCTGCCCTTTGTCACCGATCCTGTTCATAATTTTTATGGACAGGATTTCTAGGCGCAGCCAGGGAATGGAGGGTGTCATGCTTGGTGACCACAGGATCTCATCTCTGTAGTTTGCAGATGATGTTGTCCTATTGGCTTCATCCAGCAATGACCTACAGTTCTTGCTGGGACGGTTTGCCGCTGAGTGTGAAGCAGCTGGGATGAGAATCAGTACCTGCAAGTCCAAGTCCATGGTCCTCAGCCGGAAAAAGGTGGATTGTCCTTTCTGGGTTGAGGACAGGCTCCTGCCCCAAGTGGAGGAGTTTAAGTATCTTGGGGTCTTATTCACAAGTGAGGGGAGAATGGAGCGAGAAATTGACAGACGGATCGGAGCAGCATCTGCAGTGATGCGGATGTTGTACCGGTCTGTTGTGGTGAAAATGGAGCTGAGTTCTAAGGCAAAGCTGTTGATTTACCAGTCAATCTACGTTCCTACTCTGACCTATGGTCACGAGCTTTGGGTAATGACCGAAAGAATGAGATTGCGGATACAAGCGGCTGAAATGAGCTTTCTCCGTAGGATTGCTGGACTCACCCTCAGAGATAGAGTGAGGAGCTCAGTCATCCGGTAGAGGCTCAGAGTAGAACCGCTGCTCCTCCACAATGAAAGGAGTCAGTTGAGATGGTATGGTCATCTGATTAGGATGCTTCCTGGACGCCTCCCACTTGAGGTGTTTCGGGTACGTCCCACTGGAAGGAGACCCCGGGGCAGACCCAGGACTCGGTGGAGAGACTATGTCTCCCAGCTGGTCTGGAAACACCTCGGTATCCTCTCTGAAGAGCTGGAGCAGGTGGCAGGGGAGAGGGAAGTCTGGGCTTCTCTGCTTGAACTGCTGCCTCTGTGACCCAGACCTCCGGAAAAGCGGTAGAAGATGGATGGATGGATGGCTCTTTGAAACACAACAGACACTTCACCTTGCAAATAAAAATTAAATTACAAGAATGAAACAGCTGGGATTCAAACCCAGGCCTCCCACTTGTAGAGCAGATGCTTTACCGCTAAGCCATCACCTCAGTTACAATAAATATCCACTATTTATGGAAAATACATCAATGGGAGAGATTCCCTCAAAATGTTCCCAAACAGGAGAAGTCCGTGTTTTTGATGCTGCCTCCATCTAAAAATTGGCTGTGACAAATCCCTTACACAGTCAAACACTGACAACACAAAACGTGAGGGATGGGGATTTCCATTGTGTATCGCTGCTCACTTTTTCCGGTTCCGGTTCCGCCGGACCGGCGGCACCACACAAGTTGGCTGCCCTTTGCAACTGCCTTTTTTTATCTTCCTTCTTCTTTCTACACCTTTCACTCTCTATATATATAAATCACGGACACACAGATCGCCCCAAAGGTCTCCCGAGTCGGCGGACGGAGCCACTGTTTACAGCAGGAGACGATACAGCAGGGAAGAGCTAGTGCTAGCTAGCACTCAACCGCCACCCGGTGCTAACGGAGAAACTCGACATACTGGGAACTGTAGCGAAAACGACGCGGGTGCCGGGCTGGAGTTTAGGCGGTGTGCAAGAAATATAAGACAGAATAATAAAGAGCGATGGCAAGATCCAAGCAGACTGCCCGTAAATCTACCGGAGGAAAAGGCCCCCCAGGAAGCAGCTAGCCACCAAGGCTGCTCGGAAAAAGCGCTCCAGCCACCGGCGGAGTGGAGAAGCCTCACCGTTACAGGCCCATGGCTCTGAGAGAGATCCGTCACTACCAGAAATCCACGGAGCTGCTCATCCGTAAGCTGCCCTTCCAGCGCCTGCTGAGGGAGATCGCTCAGGACCTCAAGACCGACCTGCGCTTCCTGAGCTTCGCCGTCATGGCTCTGCAGGAGGCCAGCGAGGCCTACCTGGTGGGTCTCTTCTCTTCGTGTACACCAACCTGTGCGCCATCCACGCTAAGTGGGTCACCATCATGCCCAAAGACTTCCAGCTGGCCAGCCGCATCCGCGGAGAGAGAGCATAAACTTTCTGCTGCACATTCACCAACCACAATGCTCCACACTGTGTGTGTATATATATATATATATATATATATATATATATATATATATATATATATATATATATATATATATATATAGTAATATGTATAGTAATATGTACATATGTATACTAACTGTTCTTGTTTTTTTCTTGCCTTCTGATTGTTGCTCTGAGTGTTGCTATCTCTGTGCTGTTGCAATCCTGGAATTTCCCCATTGTGGGACTAATAAAGGCTTATCTTATCTTGTCTTACTTTATTTCATGTTGCGTGCAAAATCATGAATGGCTTCCTGACCCAGTCACGTGGTACAACGTCAACACATACAGTACGTCAGCAATACACGTCTCAAAACGTGCTTTGACAAATATTTCCTGGATAAGCTCGGAGCACCCTTGAAGCTCCGGAGTCTACTGTCTCATCACTACTGGTAGTCCTTTAATTGCAATGTGAAAGCACTATATAAGTAGTATGCTTTGTCTGGTATGAAGGACATTGGCTTTGATGCTGCACTGACAAACGGTGCGCTGCTATATGCCTTGTGAGGAAGGAGATGCTTGGTGCATGAAACGGGACAACACTGTGAGTTTTGTATTTAACACATTGCTAGATGAACATTCATTTGACTGTGTTAGAGGGTTTCTTTATTTTGTTTTAGTCACCCATTTGTGTGCATCAGGAACTTTTGTGTAGTCACCTGCTTGTGTGCATCCGGAATTACCATCAGCATTCAAGACGGGCATTCACGAATATCTCTGAGGTATGCTGTCATGTTTATTGCACAGTGTATTGAAGACATGTTTTATTAGATTGTATTCTAAATCTGAATGTTATCTTTATTAGGAGTGAACTGTTTTCCTTGTCATTTTTTTCCCCCGTTTTCAATCGTGTTTGTGCCTTTTTCTTTTACATTTTATTTTGTTTAGGGCATAGTGCAGTAGTGCTCGGGCGATGTGCCATATTTGGGCTCAGTCCAGTGAAAGGGTTTGGACTTTTATATTATGATCCCCTTGTAAATTGTTTTGTAAATATGGTTTTCTTCATCGGCTATTTTTTAATAATAAGCTGTGATTTGTAGTGTGGCTTTTTAATGTGTGTTGGGTTTTAAATAAGGTATACCATCCCTCATTTTAGTTTATTGGTACAGAGAGCCTGAAAGTGCCAATGATTTTAGTTTTGCACTATTTATCATTCCTGGTTTATGCTGTGCCTAACTTTTAAATGACACTTAGTGGGTTTTTTAATAAACTTGGATACTTTTTATTAAAGAAAACAGCCTCTTGTCCTGGTTATTCTGGACATAGTGTGAAGTTAGTGGACCAGAAGTTATTGTGGTGGCTAAAGGTCAAATTTGGTCACTACATCTCCAAGCCACTTCTTCTGTCAAAACTGATCAATTTGAGGACCCTTGTCATTATGTTGCATTTCCATGAAGAGTGATGGTTTGTTCATTCACTCACTCACCAGAAGTTAAATTAATTCATAACAGGTGGATGCATACAGCAAAGCCGATGCTCAGCAAAACTCTTTATATTGTATGAAGGATGACTGTCTACCATAGTAACTTCTTTTTCTGTCCGGTCAAAACTGTTCACTCACTTTGAATTTTTTCAAAGGCTCAAAATAGGTGAAGGAGAAAAGAAGCTGTGTAAGGTCTAACTCGAAAACAAAAGTATCTATTGGACATATTTTTGAAATACTTTTTGATTACTTTATATTTACAGTTTCATACTTCACATAACATATTTTGAATATTCTATGATTTTAAAGCTTTGTTTTAAATGTAGCTATTTTTTAATTAGTTTTAAAAGCCACATTTTCCTATTTAAATGTCTGATTTTGAGGTGATGCAAAAGTGTGAAGAGAAAGTTCTGTTTTGGGGGGGATTGAAGTGACTGATAATTATAAAAATAAGAGATATATAAATAACATCCACTTGTAAATTTTGCTCAACACAAACATCAACCAAACCAAGGTGTTTCTTTCACATTTTCAGTTTTCATATTTGCTTCTAAGCCTCCTGGCAGAGGGAAGTGATTTCATCTCCAAGGTGAGAAGGGTCAGGCACAATCTTAACTGTGTGTTTCAGAGTTCTAGAAGTGTACTTTTCCTAGAGGCATGGCAGCCAATTGCAGCCTGTCCTTGTCCTTGGATTCTGCTGCAGCACACCTGATGGTGATGGATGAGGTGAGAACGGATTTGATGATGGTGGTGTAGAAATGCACTTATTGAAGTCCACAACCATCTACACTGTCTTTGGAGAATGGAGCTCTATGTTGCATAGTTTGCATCATGACACCTGGCCTTCAATCTCCCACCTGTAAGAGGACTCATCCTATCAGAGATGAGCCCAGTGAGGGTGGTGTCATTCACAAAGCTTAAGAGCCTAACGGACTGGGAAGTTGAGATGCAGCTTTTTGGGGTCCAGGGAGGAGAAGGGAGGGGAAGGAACAAAATATTGAGGAGATCCAGTGCTTATCATCTAGAGTAAGATGTCAGACAAGAAGTCTATGGTCCTGGTCATATTTAACAGTGTTCTCTCACAATTTTAATTTGCAGTTTTATATGTGAGTGTTGTGTTTTTTCCAATATCTAATCATTTGTAAGTGCACAGATTTGTTCTTTTGCAATTGTGATCCAATGTTCAAAGATTTATTTTTGCTCAGGTGTTTTTTTTAACATTAAAATCATTTTTTTAATAAAGTGTTTTCTATACAGCAAAAATGAAATCTCTGTATGATACAACATGAATAATGTAGACAAATGTTTTTTTTTTTTTAATTTGCCCACTCAAAATAATAGATAAAATAATTGTCACTTATGATTAAAAACTGTAGTGAGATGGTGCAGGTGAAACAAAAAATCTGAATAGTAGCAGCTAGGTTCTGTGGTTACATATGTTAAAACAAACAATGCTAGAAAACTGTGAAGAAAAACAAGGCAAAACTTTCCTTACATTTAAATTAAAATATTCCTTAATGAGAGTTGTTTGAATTTGAATGTGCTTCAATTACATTTTTCCACTTGGTCTCAATTTTCATTTTGCCTTTTTTCACTAAAGACTACAATAGGGCAAATGCATTAAGCTGTAATTACAATGCGGGGACTTATTTGTGGTGTACTACTACTGAAGTGGGCTACTCTACTTTTCTGTTCTTTTGAGAAATCTAAATGTCCTTTCATTGGCTAGCTGAGCTGTGCATTGCGGTGAATTTTGTCTCTAGGGAAAGTGCCTATTTTCTCTCAAAGGAGTGATGAGGATTGCGTTGGGTGAATGTTCGGTTTCTAGGCATTTTGTAATATGATGGTGGATTTTATGCACATCCTTTTAAAATGGATGGAAAGGTGAAATGCTGCTTTTGATGGGGAATGTAATGACCTTTGTGAGTTAAGGAAAAAGAAAATGGGTAGTAAGAACAACTTCTATTGGTATCTTGGATAAGAGATATTCATTTTGAAGGTGAATAGGTTTTTCCACTCATGTATGAATCCATGTGATTGCTTATCTTGGTTTAGATTGCAGTGGAGGAAGAAAAAAAGGGAGGATTCTATATATGATGGTCATATTCTTTTGAGCAGAGGTCTGAAGTATTAAAGTAGCAGAACTGTGTCACTATACTTAAGTAGAATTTTCTGCTCCTTACATTTTTGTCTTGAATGCCCCTGGGGGCAGAGAGATGAGACCAAGGCACTGGACTGTGAGCTTGTGAAATTTATTAACAAAAACAGCAAACATAAAGTGCAACAAGGTGTTCAAATAATAAAGTAACAACGAGGGAAAAAGCTTACGGAAATAGAGCACCAGAGCAGAGCAGGGCTCTGGCGGAGACAACGAGAGACTGAGAGAATACACTGGGTAAGACTAGGCAGCGACAATCAAAATGAAAAATATCTTCCCTAAAATAGGGATCAAAACCATTACATAAGTAGTAACAGGTGTGGGTTCACATGAGCAGGCAAAAGGGAACACAGAATAGTGATTGAGATCAGCTGGGAGAGATGAGGGAGGAGCAGCTGGACTGGCAGCTTGACAGACGATGCCCATGCAGAGCACAAACCCGGAAATGTCGTCTGACAGCTTTCAGCCCACAGAATAAAATATAAGAAATAAATATAATCAAATGCAAACTAATCATTCACTACAAATAGATATGACACAAAACTGAAGCCTAAACAGAAAAATAGGAAGCAGAACAAAAACTCAAAGGCAGAAAATACAATAAATATATACAAATACAAAGAAAGAGCCAAAAGTCTGAGTCTGGCAAAAAATCCAGAACTCAGCTCTTGACAATTTTCATAAAATGCTTGTTATTTTTACCGTTTGATGAATGTTTATTATTATTATTATTATTATTATTATTATTATTATTATTATTATTATTATTATTATTATTATTATTATGCCCCCATGAATTTTCATGATGATATCATGGTTGAGAGGTTTGCCTGTCATAATGATCAAGTGAACTATATCGCCGGCAGCATTTTATAATAATAATAATAATAATAATAATTAAAGCTGTAAATGCCCCCCCTCCCCCATGTGCCCGCAGACATCACCGCCCGTCGGACCCAGCTGGCTCGGAAAATTTACCATTGTAAAGGCAAGTGCTGCGTCAGTAATAAAGACAACCATTTGCCTCAGTATTTCCTGTGATTCATTTATTTTTATGTAGGAACGTGCGGGATGGGACTAATATCCATGGTAGAAAATGTGGTGAAAATTAGACAAAGTTTGTCAAGTTAAAAATGTCCTTCGTTCTAACCAGTACGTGGCGCTATAACATTTGTTTTTTTTTTTTTTTTATAGGAACATGCAGGATGGGACTAATATTTACCTCCACCAAGGAGGTTATGTTTTCATCGGCATTGGTTTGTCTGTCTGTCCGTTTGCTTGTTTGCTTGTTAGCAAGATAACTCAAAGTTATGGACGGAATTTCATGAAATTTTCAGACATTGTCAGAAATGGGGTATCTTACAGATGATTACATTTTGGTGATGATCCGGATCACTGTCCAGAAGAAAACTGCCATTACGTAAAATGTGATTTTCGGGAATAACTACTGAACCACTAATCCTATCATTGTGAATCCAATTGCTAGTCATATGTTTTCATGGTGAAGGAATCTGAAAATGTACACACAAACACTGTATGGGGGGAGCTGTGGCGCTTGGCGGAGGTCTGTGCTCTCCGAGTGCTTTTCTAGTTATCATAGAAAATTTGATAAATATTGCACAAAGTTTCTCTAAGATATAAATGTCTTTTGTTCTAACCACTAGGTTGCGCTATAATTTTTGTTAATTATTTTGTATATAGGAGCATGCAGGGTGGGACTAAAATCCATGGTAGAAAATTTAATAAAAATCGCACAAAGTTTTTCCAAGTTCCAGGTGTCTGTTGTTCTTACCAGTAGGTGGTTCTATAGCTTTTGTAAAATATTTTTATATAGACACATTCAGGGTAGGACTAAAATTCATCATAGAAAATTTGTTAAAAATCGGACAAAGTTTGTCCAAGTTACAAGTGTCCGTTGTTCTAACCAGTAGGTGGCGCTATTACTTCTGTTGTTTTTACATAGGCATTTGTACAGTGGGACTAGTATCCGTTGTAGAAAATTTGGTGAAAATCAAACTTTGACAAAGTTTGTCCAAGTTATAACTGTCCAATGTTCCATGGCGAGGAGTCAACCTTTGCCATGTCGCCATGGCAACACGTACTTATGAGTTATGTGTTGCTGAACCATATAGCCCCACATATGACAGTCAACTCAAGCTATGTTCCAGATTTTGTGACTCCAAGACCTTTCCAACCCTCCCAACAAAAACAAGGATTGAATGGCGAGGAGGATGTTTCCATGGTAACAGAGTGATGTCATGCTAAATTTGATGTGCAGATATAAACATCCATGGGGTCTGAACCTCAGAAAATTTCACTTCAATCTGGCAAGCGGTGCGTGAGTAATAAATAAAACAGTTTTCAGCAATTCTTCCTTTAAACACTAGGTGGCGCTATAGCTTTTGGCAATTATTTTAATAAAAACAGGTTTGGGGCAGGACTAATATCCATCATAGAAACCTTGGTGTAAATTTGACAAGTTTTGCTTAAGTTACAGCTGTCTGATGTTGAGGGGCAAAGTCAAACTTTGCCATGGTGCCCTGGCCATACCTTTAAGCTTTTTACTGTCATTTAGGCACCCTTTAATGGCCCATTCCTATAGAAGCTGCCATGCTAAAATGAGCTCAATCTGAGTAGTCCCCAAGGAGGAATTTGTTCAAATGCGAAGGATGTTTTTTGACAAAATTGGAGGTGGGGCGGATTTGAGGCAAGATGGCCAACTTCCTGTTGGCCATGGATAAGGGTCACAATTATGCTTTTTCCATGTCTTGAGAAGATACACACCTCACCCGAATTTTGTGTCTGTACGGCAAACTTTATGATCGCTGGTCTCCATTGACGTTGTACGTTTGGCCCTGCCCACAAAAACTGGTGGTGGGGGGGCATATTTTTTCCAGTTTATCGAACTTTTCACTGGGTCTGAGGTGTGTGCAAAAAAAATAAATCACCTTTTCGTTAACTTTAGAGGGTCAAAAATGTGATCGTTTAGGCTAAACTGGGGATTCTAAATTGTCCTTAGGTATGACTGTGAGAGGGAATGGTTGTCTGTCTCTCTGTGTTGGCCCTGCGATGGACTGGCAATCTGTCCGGGGTGTGCCCTGCCTCTCACCCGGGGATGCTGGGATGGGCTCCAGCCCCTCCGTGACCCAAAAAGGATTAAGCGGAAGAAGATGAATGAATGAATAATCCTAGAAATTACAATAGGGCTCTCGCCCACTGACATTGTCAGTGGCTTGGGCCCTGATAAAAATAATAATAATTAAAGCTGCAAGCAACTGTAAGCGGACCCTCGCCCCACCGCATGCCCATGGACCCCGCTGCCAGTCGGACCCAGTCGGCTTGGAAAATTTCCCGTCCTCACGGCAAGCGCTGTGTGAATAATGAAGAAAAATGTTTGGCACAGTACTTCCCGTGAGCAGTAGGTAGCGCAATAAGTTTTGTCAATCATTTTTATGTAGGAGCACGTGGGGTGGGACTAATGTAAATTGTAGAAAATTTGGTGAAAATCAGACATGTTTGTCCAAGTCAGAAGTATCTGTTGTTCTAACCAGTAGTTGGCGCTATAACTTTTGTTCATTATTTTTTGTGATGTGATCATTTAGGTGGAAGAATAATAATAAGAAAGAAACATAGCGGATACAATAGGGCTCTCTCCCACTGATGTTATCAGTGGTTCGGGCCCTAATTAAAGCTGCAAGCAGCTGTAAGCGGGATTTCACCCCCCATGCACCCGCAGAACCCGGCACCCATCATACCTAGCTGGCTTAGTAAATTTTCTGTCATTGTGGCAAGCGCTGCGTTAATAATAAAATAAACCGTTTGGTGCAGTACTTCCTGTTAGCATTAATGGCATGTTAACCTTTGTCAATCATTTTTATGTAGGAGCGTGCAGGGCTGGACTAATATCCATGGTTGCAATTACGGTGAAAATCAGACAAAGTTTGTCCAAGGTAAAACTGTCCAACATATTGCGATATAGTAAACTTGTGCATATGGCCATGGCAACACTAACATATTAGGTACATGCTGCGTACACATATAGAACTACAGAAGAGAGTGACCTTGACTTACATTCCACATTTCGTGACCCTTGGATGTTCCCAACTCTCCAAAGTATAAAATGCATCGAATGGCGAGGAGTGGGTTTCCATGGCAACTGTGATGATCATGGGACAAATGTGACTTCCACTGAGGGTAATCCAATGTGCTCTGAGACACCTCTGAAAATGTCATATCATTCTGACTACTGGTCTTTGAGCAAAAGTTGATACATTTTTTTGCAGTACCTCATGTCAGCACAAGGTGGTGCTGGGACAATTTCATGAATATTGATATATAAGATGTGTTTAGAGTGGGATTAGTATCCATCGTACAAATTTTGGTCCAAACAGAGGAGTATCATCTGAGCTGTAACTCTTGTGTTTTGCATGGCAAAGACGCCATCAGAGCATACCGATCAGCATGGAAACAGTTCTGTACTATGTACTTATGCTGTCAATGAGTCCTAGTCATTCCTTCATGTGATTTTTCCACACGGTGAAACAAAATAAAAAAATTAAAAAAAACAAGTTTTCACCAATTCTTCCTTTAACCGCAAGGTGGTGCTATAACTTTTGTCAATTATTTTTATAAAGGCACTTGCAGGGTGGGACTAATATCCATCATAGAAGATTTGATGAAAAGTTTGTCCAAGTTACAAGTGTCCGTTTTTCTAACTACTAGAACACTTTTTGAAATTATTTTGATATAGAAGCATTCAGGGTTGGAGTGATATCCATCATCGAAAATTTGGTGAAAATCAAAATTTGTCCAAGTTAAAAGTGTCCATTGTTCTAACCATTAGGTGGATCTAACTTTTTAAAATTATTTTTGTATACGAGCGTGCAGGGTGGGAATAATATCCATCGTAGAAAATTTGGTGGAAATCAGTCAAAGTTTGACCAAGTTACAACTCTCTGATGTTCCATGGCAAGGAGTAAACCTTCGTCATGTCGCCATGGCAACACTTACCTATCAGTTATAGGGGGCAGCGGTGGCACAGGTGTAGTGTGACCAATTACTGATCAGAGGGTCATGGGTTCGATTCCCACGCTGTCTGTTGTCCGCTTGTCGAAGTGTCCTTGAGCAAGTCATTGAACCCCCAGTTGCTCCTGGTGGCCTGGTTAGCGCCTGTGTGTATGGCAGCTCTGCTGCCATCAGTGTGTGAATGTGTGTGTGAATGGGTGGATTGCAGGATCTGTAAAACACTTTGGTCATCCTAGATGAGAAGGAAAGCGCTATGTAAGTGAACGCCATTTACATATGACAGTCGCCTTGACCTATGTTCCAGATTTCATGACTCCAGGACCTTCCCAACCCTCTCAACAAGATCACAGATTGAATGGAGAGGAGTGCATGTCCATGGTTACAGCAGTGATGCCATGCTAAAGTTGATGTGCATTTATGATCATCCATGTGGTCTGATGAACCTCAGAAAATTTCACATCATTTTGGCAAGTGGTGTGTGAGTAATAATTAAAACAGTTTTAGCAATTCTTCCTTTAACCACTAGGTGGTGCTATAACATTTATCAATTATTTGTATATAGATGCATTTGGGGTAGGACTAATATAGATCATAGAAACTTGTGTGGAAATCTGACAAGTTTTGCTGGAGTTACAGCTTTCTGATATTGTATGGGGTGGAGTCAGACTTCGCCATGACGCCATGGCCACACCGTTGAGCTTTTGCAAGACATTTATACAACTTCTAATGACCCATGCCCATAGATGCTGCCATGCGAAAATGAGCTCATTCGGAGTAGTCCCCAAGGAGGAGTTTGTTAAAATGCAAGGGATGGTCTTTTAGAATATCAGTTGATACTTCTACTATGGATTTACAAGGTGCTGCACACTTCAACCGAATTTCGTCTGTGTTTTTTTTTTTTTTCCTGAAGCAGGAGGTGGCACTATAACTTTTGTAACTTATTTTTGTATAGACACGTTCAGGGTGGGACAAATATCAGTTGTAGAAACTTTTCTGGAACTAGAACTAGTTTTGCTCGAGTTACAGCTGTCTGATGTTTTACTTCGCCACGGCGTCCTAGCCACACCTTTGAGCTTTTTACTGTGACTTATGCAACCTTTAATGGTCCATGCCTATAGATACTGCAATTGCAAAAATGAGCTCAATCGGAGTAGTACTCAAGGAGGAGTATGTTCAAATGCGAGGGGTGGTTTTTGTCAAAATTGGAGGTGGGGCAGCTCTGAGGTGAGATGGCTGATTTCCTGTTGGCTGTGGGTAAGGGTCAAAATTCTGTTTTTTGCATGTCTTGAGGTGATGCACACCTCACGCGAATTTCATGTCTGTACGGCAAACTTTATGGTTGCCGGTTTCCATAGACCTTGTACGTTTTGCCCTGCCCACAAAAATCAGGGGTGGGAGGGCACATATTTTTTCCAGTTTATCAAATTTTTCACCTTGTCTGAGGTGTGTGCAGAAAAAAAAATGTTTGGTTAATGTTTAGAGGGTCAAAATGTGATCACTGAGGCATAAAAATAAATGGAATGGATACAATATGGCTCTCGCCTACTGATGTTGTCAGTTGCTCGGGCCCTAATTAAACTAATTAAAGCTGCAAGCAGCTGTAAGCGGACTCTTGCCTCCCACATGCCTGCAGACCCAGCTGCCCATCGGACCAGCAAATTTCCCATTGTTGCGGAAAGCGGTGAGTGAATAATAAAGAAAATTGTATGGTGAAGTATTTTCTTGTGAGCAGTATGTGGCGCTACAACTTTGTCAGCCATTTTTATTTTCGAGCATGTTGGGTGGGCCTAAGATCCATCGTAGCAATTATGGGGTAAACTGGACAAAGTTTGTCCAAGTTAGAGCTGTCCAACGTATTGCCAGGAGGGAAACTTTGGCATGTGGCTGTGGTAGCGCTTACATGTTAGGTAGTGTTGCAGACCCATATAGGACTACAGAAGAGAGTCACTTTGACTGACATTCCACATTTCGTGATGCTCGGATTTTCTCAACCTTCCAAACTAAATAACGTATTGAATGGCTAGAAGTAGGTTTCCATGGCAACTGTGATGATCGCAAGACAAAAGTGAATTCCACTGAGTGTCATCCAGTGTGCTCTGAGAAACCTCTGAAAATGTCATGTCATTCTCACTACTGGTCTTTGAGTGAAAGTTGATACAATTTTGTGAGGTACGTCATATCAGCAGTAGGTGGTGCTTTGACAATTTTGTGAATATTGATATACAGATGTGTTCAGAGTGGGATTAGTATGATTTGTGCAAAGTTTGGTCCAAATCTGACAAGGACTATCTGAGCTGTAAGTCTCATGTTTTGAATGGCGAGGAAGCCATTGAAGCATATCTGTTGCCCTGGAAACAGTTATGTATTATGTACATGTACTGTCAATGAGTCATTCCTTCATGTCATTTTTGCATCTGGTGAGAGAAAAATAAAGAAAACAGTTTTCAGCAATTCTTTGTTTAATCACTAGGTTGCACTATAACTTTTGTTAATTATTTTTATATAGACGCATTAGGGGTGGAACTAATATTGATGGTAGAAAATTTGGTGAAAATCGTACAAAGTTTGTCCAAGTTACAAGTGTCCGTTGTTCTAATCACAAGGTGGCGGTATAACTTTTGCAAATTGTTTTTACATAGGACTTTGCAGGGTGGGACTAATATCCATCATATAAAATTTGGTGAAAATTGGAAAAAGTTGGTCTGAGTTACAAGTGTCCATTGGTCTAACCACTAGGTGACGCTCTAACTTTTTTAAAATTATTTTATGTAGGAGCATTCAGGATTGGACTGCTATCCATCATAAAAATTTGGTGAAAATCAAAGTTTGTCCAAGTTTCAACTCTCTGATATTCCATGACATGGAGTCAACTTTTGCCGTGTTGCCACGGCAACACTTACCTATCAGTGATGTGTTTCCCACCCATATAGGACTACATATGACAGTTACCTTGACCTATCAATTTCTTCCTATTTCTATTTACTATCTGGCTCTCTTGCTAATCTTTCTGTTTTGGCGACACCTTGATCCATCACAGACACGTAGATCGCCCAAATGTCTCCTGAGCCAGAAAACAGATCCACTGTTTGTTGCAGGAGGCAGTACAATAGGGACCAGCTGTTAGCACTTAACCGGCCCACTATGCTAACGCAAAAACTCGACATACCGGGAGAAATAAGACGAAAACGCCGTGGATGTCATGCTGGAATAAGACGGTGGGCGAGGAATATAAGATACAGACCCACCCTCCCATCTGTTATTATGGGGAATGTACGATCGCTACTCAGAAAAACAGATGAGCTAGCGGCTATCTCCTGCTACGATAGCATATACAGGGAGTGTAGCCTGATGCTACTCACGGAGACGTGGCTAACAGAACTAGCAACAGATGCGAACATTGGACTGGAGGGTTTCCACGCAATACGGGCAGACCGAACACCAGACAGTGGGAAGGCAAGGGGCGGAGGAGTGATAATGTATGTCAATAACAACTGGTGCAGACCGGGACATATCACGGTTAAACAACAACACTGCAACAAAGATATGGAGTTGCTAGCTGTTAGCATGCGGCCTACATATCTCCCGAGGGAATACTCACACGTGATCTGCATTGTTATTTATGCAAATCCGACGGTGAACGCTGGGACAGCGCGTGACGTCATTCACTCAGTAACTGGCAGGCTGCAGACAGAACACCCAGATGCTCTTCTCCTCATCTCAGGCGATTTCAACCATATTTCACTGTCTCCCATTCTACCCACGTTCACCCAGTATGTCACATGCCACACTAGAGACAATAAAACACTGGACTTACTCTACGCAAACACTAAGGAGGCGTACACCTCATCACCACTCCCCCCACTCGGGAGATCGGATCACAACTTGGTTCATCTCCTGCCGGTGTACAAACCCCTAGTGCACTGGACGCTCTAAAGAACTGTTTTGAAACCACTGCTTGGGAGCAGCTCTGCGATCCACATGGTGAGGACATCGATGGCCTCACTCACACCATCACGGACTACATCAGCTTCTGTGTGGACAACACCGTACCCACCAAGACCATACGGTGTTGCTCAAACAACAAACCCTGGGTCAACCCTGAGATAAAAACACTTCTCAGAGAGAAGAAGAGGATCTTCAGGTCGGGGAACAGGGAGATGCTGAGGTTCGTACAGAGGGAGCTGAGGAGGAAGATCAGAGAAGGCAAGGACAGCTTCAGGAAGAAGATGGAGGACAAGCTGCAACAGAGCGACATCGATGGGGTCTGGAGAAACCTTAAAACCATCTCTGGGCTCCAGAATGCCTCCCCCCAGGCCACAGGGGGCAGGGAGTGGGCAAACAATCTGAACCTGTTTTTTAATAGGTTTGACCAACCGCCCTCCCCCCCGACTGCACAACAACCACTGCTGCCTCTAAAGACATCAAGTCCTGCTGCCCACACCCCACCAACACCCCCCACTCCCAACACACAGCCCCCCAACATGACCCTCACTAAGACCCAGGTGAGGACGGAGCTGAGGAAGATCAAGGCGAGGAAGGCGTCGGGACCGGAGGGGCATCAGCGCAGAGCTCCTCAAGTCCTGTGCAGACCAGCTGTGTGGGATTGTGGAGCTCATCTTCAACCTGAGTCTGAAGCTGGGGAGGGTACCACAGTTGTGGAAAACATCTTGTGTGGTACCTGTACCAAAGACTTCCCACCCCAAAGACCTGAACAGCTACAGGCCAGTGGCCCTGACATTCCACATGATGAAGACCCTGAAGAAACTGCTCCTTGCTTACCTCCGCCCCCTGGTGGGACCAGCGATGGATCCACTCCAGTTCGCCTACCAGCATGGCATTGGGGTGGAGGATGCAGTGATCTTCCTTCTTCACCGTTCTCTGTCCCACCTGGAGAAGCCCGGGAATGCAGTGAGGATCATGTTCTTTGACTTCTCCTGTGCTTTCAACACCATCCAACAGATGATCCTGAAGGACAAGCTGCTGTGCGCAGGGGTGGACCAGCACCTGTCATCATGGATCCTGGACTACCTCACTAACCGGCCACAGTTTGTGAGAACCCGGGACTGTGTGTCCGACACGATCATCGGTAGCACCGGGGCCCCCCAGGGAACGGTTTTGGCTCCCTTCCTGTTCACCCTTTATACTGCGGACTTCTCACACAACACAACACACTGCCATCTACAGAAGTTCTCTGACGACTCTGCGATTGTCGGCCTCATCTCCAATGGAGATGAAGCTAAGTACAGAGGACTTATCCAGGACTTCGTGGACTGGTGCCATCAGAACTGCCTCCAGATCAACGCGAAGAAAACTAAGGAGCTGGTGGTGGTCTGCCATAGGCAAGGACAACCCCTCACAGCACCAGTAAACATACAGGGAACAGACATTGAGATGGTGACATCCTACAAGTACCTGGGTGTTCATCTGAACAATAAACTAGAGTGGTCAAATAATACCGACGCACTCTGCAAGAAGGGACAGCGCAGGTTGTTCCTACTGAGGAGACTCAGGTCTTTTGGTGTACAAGGGGCGCTGCTGAAGACATTCTACGACACGGTGGTGGCATCAGCCATCACTTTTGGAGTGGTCTGCTGGGGCAGTGGCATTGCAGCAGCCGATAGGAAGAGACTGAACAAACTGCTCAAGAAAGCTAGCTCTGTCCTGGGGCAGTGCCTTGACCCAGTGGAGGAGATAGGAGAGAGAAGGATGGTCGCTAAACTGTCATCTCTTCTGGAGTCCGAGTCCCACCCTATGCAGGACATACTGAACGCACTGAGGAGCTCATTTAGCAGCAGACTACATCATCCTAGGTGCGCAACCGAGAGGTTTCGCAGGTCCTTCCTACCTACAGCTGTCAGACTGTATAACCTAAGCAGGGCTGCTCGCAGAGATAGCAAAAAAACGTGACGACCTAATAGTATTGAATGCAAAAGATGCAATAGACTTACACAATGGCCCCCTCCAGTATACAACTAGGACAATATCGGTCGCTATGGAGGGTGACAATATGTATGGGTACATATTCATACTATGTAGGATAACCAATCAGACGGTTATGCTGTTTATTCCATCTAGCTACAATGCTCCACACTGTGTGTATATATATTTATGTATTTATTCCATCCAGCTACAATGCTCCGCACTGTGTGTTTATAGTATATTTATATATTTATATGTACATATGTATATTCGCTGCTCTTGTTTTCTTGTCTTCTTGATTGTTGTTCTGAGTGTTGCTATCCCTGTGCTGTTGCAATCCTGGAATTTCCCCATTGTGGGACTAATGAAGGCTTATCTTATCTTATCTTATCTATGTTCCAGATTTCATGATTCCAGGTCCTTCCCAACCCTCCCAACAAGATCACCGATTGAATACTGAGGAGGGCGTGTCCATGATAACAGCAGTAATGCCATGCTAAAGTTGATGTGCAGTTATGATCATCCATGTTGTCTGATAAACCTCAGAAAATTTCATGTCATTCTGGCATGTGGCACATGAGTAATAAATAAAAAAAATTCCCGCAATTCTTCCTTTAACCACTCGGTAGCGCATGCATTTGGGGTGGGAATATTATCCATCATACAAACTTTAGTGGACATTGAAAAGTTTTGGCTCGAGTTACAGCTGTTTGATGTTCTTAGGGGCGGAATCAAACTTCGCCATGGCACCCTGGCCAAAACTGAGTTGTGTCATGCCATTTATGCAATCTTTAATGCCTATAGATGGCGCCATGTGAAAATGAGCTCAATCAGAATGGGCCCCTAGGAAGAGTTTGTTCACATGCGAGGGGTGGTTTTTGGCAAAATTTGAGGCGGAGCAGATTTGAGGCAAGATTGTGGACTTCCTGTTTGCTGTGGGTAAGGGCCACAATTATGTTTTTTGCATATCTTGAGGTCTTGCACAACTCACCCTAATTTTGTGTCTGTACTGCAAACTTTATGGTCACCGCTCTCAATAGATTTTGTACATTTGGCTCCACCCACAAAAATTGGGCATGGGGGGGGGCATATTTTTTCAGCTTTATTGAACTTTTCACCGGGTCTGAGGTGTGTGTGAGAAAAAAAAAAAAAAAAAAAAAAAAAAAAGTTGTGTTTTGGTTAACGTTTAGAGGGTCCAATCCAAATGCTATTGTTTGGGAGAAATGATAATAAACGCAATGGATACTAACTAACTAACTAACTAACCTGCACTTATATAGCGCTTTTCTAGTCACAAAGACCACTCAAAGCGCTTTCATTAATACTAACCCTCTATTCTAAGGGCCTATAGGAAACAGATATCCAGGGACAATTCAGAACAGCCAATTAACCTAACATGCATGTTTTTGGCATGTGGGAGGAAACCGGAGAAATCCCGGAGTAAACCCACGCAACACGGGGAGAACATGCAAACTCCATACAGATCACTGTTGGTCGGGGGCTGGGATCGAACCCACGATCCCCACAATCCCCCGGCCAAAGGTAAACTGTGCTGCCGCAGTGCTAACCACTGCGCCACCGTGCAGCCCATACAATAGGGCCCTGATAATGGATTATATTTATATGGTGATTTACATGTCAAGTGACATCTCAAAGCGCTTACAGTGAGTCCATTATTCATTCAATCCAGACAATGGTAGTGGTAAGCTACTACTGTAACCACTAAGCTGCTACTGTAGGCACAGCTGCCCTGGGGCTCTGGTAGGGCCTCCCTAGAAAAATTGGTCCTGGGTGAAAGGCCAGACCAAAAGCGGTTGAGCACACTCCCATGATAGAAATTAAATCAAGGATTCAGAGGATATGATATGGGGTTACAAGGGCCCGACACTGGAGCCCTGCCTGAGGGGGAGGGGCTCAATGGCAAGCACACGGTTTCTGCCAATGGAACCCAGCCAGGTGCAGCACGAAAGAGCCACATAGTTCTGCCCTCCATTGAGCTCACCACCTGCTGGGGGAAGGGGGAGCGGGGTCATGTCAGTCAGGGGCTATGTGGATTGGGTGGCAGCTGAAGGCCGAGACCTTGGTGGTTTGATCCTTGGATTGCTAAATTGACTTTTGGGACACAGACCTTCATCTCTCTGGTGGGGAAGGAGCTCAAGTTTGTACATGAGGTTGACGGATACCAACTAGATATAGTCAGGCTTACCTCAGTGCATAGTTCAGATTCTGGAAGTCTACTGAAAAGGGGCAAGAGGGGCTAGGGGCTTGGTCTATTCTGGAGTTGTCCCGGGTGAGAGGCAGCAAGCAAGGATGGGTTTTCTTATATTCCCCCATCTTGCTCCCCCTATGTTGGGGTTCTTCCCGGGGGGTGAACGACTTGCATCTTCAGGTGTGGAAACAGGTCCTGACCATCATTTGTGCTTATTTGCCCAACAAAGGTTCAGATTACCTACCCTTTTTGGAGTATTTTGTTCTCCTCTTCAAGACTCAAGTGTCCTGAGTTTGGAATTAAGTTTAAAATCATTCTTCTTACTTACAAAGCTCTAAACAATCAGGCCCCTTTTTATTTAAAAGATCTGATACTACCGTATTATCCTAACAGAGCACTACGCTTCCAAAATGCTGGATTACTTGTAATACCTAGAATCTCCAAAAGTACAATGGGAGGCAGAGCCTTCAGTTATCAAGCTCCTCTCCTGTGGAACCAGCTGCCAATCTGGATTCGAGAGTCAGACTCGATCTCTGTTTTTAAGAATTGGGTTAAAACCTTCCTTTTTGATATAGCCTACAATTAGGGAGGGATCATGTGTCTCTGAACCCTCCCTTAGTTATGCTGCTAATAGGTTTAGACAGCCGGGAGACCTCCAATAATGCATTGGGCTTCACTCCTTTCTTCACTCTCAATGAAATATTTTTTTTTTTTTTTGCTGGTCATTAATATCTGTTTGTTCTCTCCCATAGATTGAGTCCCCCATAGTTCTCCCCAATTTCACTCAACATGTGAAATGTTCCACCAGAGGAGGAAATACACTTGATTGGGTGTATTCAAACATCAAGCATGCCTATAGAGCAGTACCCCTGTCACATCTTGGTCTGTCTGACCATACATCCCTGCTCTTGGTCCCAACCTATGCCCCTCTTAGGAGGAAAATAAAGCCCACCACAAAAATTGTTAACATCTGGCCTGCAGACGCTCTCCCTAAATTGCAAAACTGTTTTGCTGAGACAAATTGGGATTTATTTGAACACCATGACCTAGAGGAATATACACAGACGGTGTTATTCTACATTCCATGCTGTACAGAAAATGTTACAATTAAGAAAAACATCCGGGTTTATCCTAATCAGAAACCCTGGATGACCGGATATATTTGCAACCTTCTCAGAGTTCGTGACATGGCTTTTAAATTAGGTGATGGGGCCTTATATGCAGTAGCAAGAGCTGACCTGAAGAGGAGCATTAAAGAGGCCAAACGGACCTACAAGAGGAGAATCGAGGAGCATCTCACAAACAACAACACAAGGAGGATGTAGCAGGAAGTGCAGCAGATCACCAGCTTCAAGGGCAGCACATCCATCATCCCCGACACTAGGGCATCGCTGGCAGAGGAGCTAAACTGCTTTTTTGCACGCTTTGAAGAAAAGACCAGATCATTACCATACTCATCTCTTCCTGACACTGACATCCAGGTGCTGTCTGTACAGGAGTATGAGGTGAGGAAAGTGTTTAGATCCGTGAATCCAAGGAAGGCAGCTGGTCCGGATGGAGTACTTGGGAAGGTACTCAAAGCCTGTGCCTTTGAGCTTGCCCCAGTGCCTCAGTATTCTTTAATCTGTCTCTGTCACAAGCCACTTTCCCACCCTGCCTTAAATCAGCTGTCATAATCCCTGTCCCCAAAAAGCATTCTGTGGACTGTTTAAATGATTACAGACCCATTGCTCTCACCTCTATTGTCACAAAATGCTTGGAGAGACTTGTACTGAGGCACATCAAAACCAGACTACCCGTGACCTTTGACCCCTTTCAGTTCGCCTACAGGGAAAACTGGTCAACGGAGGATGCCATCACCATTGCTCTCCACTCAGCTCTGGAACATCTAGAACACAAGAACTCATATGTCCGGATGCTCTTTGTTGATTATAGCTCTGCATTTAATACTATTACACCACATATTCTGATTGGGAAACTGGTTCACCTCGGTCTTCACACACAGCTCTGCTCCTGGATTATGGACTTTCTCTCAAACAGCCCCCAAACTGTTAGACTTGGCCCTCATCTTTCCTCTACCATTACTCTCAGCACCGGCTCCCCGCAGGGCTGTGTGCTGAGCCCACTTTTGTATTGTCTGTACACCTCTGATTGCACACCCATTCATCCGTCCAACCGCATCATTAAGTTTGCAGATGACACAACTGTGGTGGGACTCATCTCAGCGGAGGATGAGTCCCCGCCTACTGTGATGAGGTCCAAAATCTGTCTCTGTGGTGCTCTGCAAACAATCTGATTTTAAATACTAAGAAAACTAAAGAACTCATATTGGACTTCAGGAAATGCAGAGCTGACCCATCCCCCATTTTTATCAATGGTGACTGTGTGGAAATAGTGCATAGCTATAAATTTCTTCGTATACATATCACAGACACCCTTTCCTGGACCACAAACACCACAGCTATCGTTTAAAAGGCCCGGCAACGTATCCATTTCCTCAGGATTTTAATAAGAAACAACTTTTGTAAGAGGCTGCTGATGACCTTTTACCGCTCTGCTGTTGAAAGCATTTTAACATACTGCATCACGTCTTGGTATGCAGGCTGCTCTGTTGCAGACAAAACGGCACTACAGAGAGTTGTAAGAACTGCGGAAAAAGTCATTGGCTGCCCTCTTTCATCACTCCAGGATATCACTAACACCCGTTATCATACAAGAGCCAGGACCATCAGTACAGACATTTCTCACCCCGGTCATCACCTTTTTACTCTTTTGCCCTCAGGGAGGCGATACAGGTCAATTAAATTGCACTCCACTAGATTTATTAACAGTTTCTTTCCAAAAGCCATTTACTTTTTAAATCACCAATACACATCATAGTCTCTAGCACATTACATCTGGCAGGTAAAGAAATTTTTATCTTTATTCTTAAATGTGTCTTTCTAATGCCTTCTGTTAACTAGACACAAAAATGACTGCACTTTTTTAAGCTCTTTTTAATGCTGATATGTTATGTTCTGTGTGTTTTGCTGTGGTTGTTGTTGATGTGTATGGTTTGAGTGTTGTTCATAGTTTTTATGTGGGAGGGGGCATGTGCAGTTTCGTTGTGTTTTTTATGCAATGACAATAAAGGCTCTATCTATCGTGCTGTTTGCTCTCCACATGTCTGTTCTTTTCATCTTCTCTATCCCCTTACCCCCCAAGCCAGTCGCAGCAGATGACTGCCCCTCCCTGAGCCTGGTTCTGCTGGAGGTTTCTTCCTTTTAAAAGGGAGTTTTTCCTCTCCACTGTTGCCAAGCGCTTGTTCACAGGGGATCGCCTGATTGCTGGGGTTTTTCGGCAATTGTGGGGGTTTCCCCTACAGTTGAAAGTGCTATGAGATGACTGTTGTTGTGAAATGGTGCTATATAAATAAAGTTGAATTGAATTGAATTTACAACATATCATATCATATTGTATTTAGTAAAAGAGATAGTTACTCCAACTGACACAGCTTTGAATTAAGTGATTAATTAATGTCATTTACCCATGGTCAGTTACCCAGTTCATTTTTATAGAATGGTTTAAATGCAGATAAATAATATTTTATATTATAACAAATCCTTTGAGACGAGGGGAAAAAGCAAACAGAGATACAGTGTAGGGCTGTGTTACATTGACATGGTCAGTTAGTCAGTTTTCACTGACACAGAACACATTTATTGTCAGTTTCAAATTCATTTTCTTATCACAACAGCATAGAAACAAATTTTCTGCTGACGCATGACACAAAGCGGCCGGTCTAATTACTCAGAGGTGTGTTTTGGATAATCCAATCCAAAGCACTCATGCCCATCCATTTAATGCAAAGAGGCACATTATCTAAAGTGAACTGTGATCATGATGGTTTAAGACAGGTTTTGGACTTACCAAAGCCTGTGTGTGAGCCAAAATGCACGCGATAGTAATGCTGCTTGGTAATAAGACATCACACTTGATGCCCAGTTAGTTATGTTAGAAAGAACAAATGGGTAAGAATGCTGAACTGAAAAGTCAGCTGAATGGTTTAATGTTGTGCATATTTCATGTAGTGTAGAACTTCAGGAAAAGAGGATGATGCCTTTGCAGACTTTCATAAACTTTAATTAGAAATGCCATGGAAGTTGTTCCCAGCCGTGAGGAGATGGAGTGCTCCCTCCTGTTGCTTTCATTGATCAAGGGTCTCCCCCGTCTCAGTGGGGTCTGCTGAGGTTTGCAGCTCTATGTCCCAGTCCCTCCCTGGCTGGAGAGAAGGGGGAGATCTGGCAAGGCTTCCCATCCCCCACCAATCCCTGCCACGATGCGACCCAGCTATCAGCAGCCTCAGCCATTTATTCCCCTAAAAATAAGTACATTAATGCCTAATAAGTCCATGATGGAAACGAGAATGTGAGTGGAATAAAAATCAGACTGACATCGCCTTCCCCCGCCCCGCACATAATAATCATAATGGATTAGACTTATATGGCACTTTACATGTCAAGTGACATCTCAACGCGTTTACAGTATGTCTGTTATTCATTCATTCCAGACAAACTGTACCCACAGCTGCCCTGGGGCAGACTGACGGAAATGTGGCAGCCAATCCACGCCAACGGCCTCTCTGACCACTAACAAGCATTTATACACATTCATTTCCAGTGTCCATTACACTGGAGGCAAGGTAGGTAAAGTGTCTTGCCCAGGGACACAGCAGCAGGATGGCTGGGGAGAACGGGATTCAAACCGCCAACCCTTTGGTTATTGGGTGACCCACTCTACCTCCTGAGCCACTGCCACCCTCATTTCCCTCCTCTGTTCCATTTTTGCTGAGCACCAAGCTGGATGGCAGGAAGTTCCATTTTTATATGGTCTTTGGCATGACCCAGCCAGAACTTGAACCCTGACCTTCCAGTTGTGAGGAAGATGCTCTACCTCTAGGCCACCACTCTGGCCACAACTCCGGCACATCTCACTCCCTGTTCATTCATTTATTCACCTAAAAAATCCTACATTAATGCCTAATCTATATAGTACAATGGTAAGTCTGCAATTAATATGAGAGATGGAATAAAAAAAAACTAGTGTGTGATCATCATATGCGACCCGTGCTAGCAAAATGAATTGGAATGTGCACCGAATAATTACAAGCTACAGGCACTAGAAGTCAAAAATCATGATTCTTTCTTTGTTTGGCAAGTCCCAGGAAAACTCCCGCCAGTGCCTGGTATCATTATAAAGCATGGAACTCCTACTTTCTAAAAATACACAATTTTCCAGAAGACATAACTCAGGACCGATTGAATGCGAGTTTTAAAACCAGCTAAGATATAAACAAAATCGACTTGTTGCTGGTCTGTTTTTGCCCAATTCCTACAAATTAAATATCATTTTGAAGGTCTTTCAATACAGAATATGAAAATGACAATACCTCAGTTTTGAAAATATCCTCTTTGCAACTCATTTTGCCAACATAGGTCACATATAATTAAAATGACGGGCGATTATATTATGACTGTTACAATTCTCTCCATAAAAATGAAAGAAGATCCCAGAGCATGCCATTTCTTCATGAGTTCTGGAGCTGTGCAATTTCAAAACATGCCACTGAAATAGCATTAAACAATGCACTTCTGACAATAGACCTCCCTTTTCCTGATGAACAGCAGATTCTCATGGAATGCACTATAATAGTATTATGCATTGGATTGTGCACCACCACAACTCTTTGAAAATGAGCCTCTGCCTGCCAGTGCATAGCGAGCACACTGTCTACTGGTAATTTGATGTCGTGACACAAAGCGTAAAAAACAGACAATGCGCTGACAGAAACTAACAAAAACAATGGCGTACGGTGGAAAGTCTGGCGGAAAAGTCCGTGGATGATCGTCCTAATGGGGTCCCTAGTCTCACATAAGAGTACACCTCATGGCTGTTGAAAAGGTCCCAAAAATGAGCTGAACAGCATGGAGGGAAAGTAGTTTGTCCTTAATTATAGTGGTCACATCTAGCAGTCAGTCCTGACGATGCTCCCACCACTTTTAGCATACGGAAGCCTTCAAGAAAACAGTAAGAGTCTTTCAGCTATGTTTCTGTAATTAAGCATTAATAACACTACCGACAACTAAATAGAATAGAACTTTATTAGTCATTGTCACATACACAATGAAATTTAAAGTGCCTGCCAGTCAGAGCATCATTCATAAAATATATAAGCTCAATATAAAATGTATAAAACAAGCATAGATATACAGTACAAACATACATGCATGCAATCAGTCTATCCGGCTGCACGGTGGCGCAGTGGTTTAGCACTGTGGCAGCACAGTTTACCCTTGGCCGGGGGATCGCGGGGATCATGAGGTCGTGGGTTCGATCCCAGCCCACGACCAACAGTGAGCTGTGTGGAGTTTTTATGTTCTCCCCGTGTTGCGTGGGTTTACTCCGGGATTTCTCCGGTTTCCTCCCGCATACCAAAAACATGTAGGTTTAGGGCGCTCGCGCACGCAGCGACCAGCAGCCGGTGGCTTGTCACCAGACTGCAAACCAAGTCTACCTACGGGTACAAATAAGAAACAAAAAAAAAAAAAAAAAAATCACACATTTCTGCCATTGCAGAAATGTGTGATCGCATACACATTCCTTTTTTAAGTATTAACAAGGAACAGAGTAGTTTTAAGGAAGAATGCTTCAGCCATATCTTATGTGCCTATTGACAAGGATGTAGGCATCAGCTGAGAGAGCTATTCCTACTGGCCCTGCCCCATTAACCTCACCCATCATGGTGGAGTCTGCAATGCTGCTAATGTGTACTAATCTGTGGACTTTTTAAAAAAATAAACATGCAATTCTTCTATATTCTATATTTGTCTCTTTCTTAAGAGAAGGGAAAGACATGACTTGAGGAATCTGTTGATGCATAGCTGTGCACAGAGCCAAAATAATGTAGTCAGTGCCTGTTGTTTGTTTAACCTGATTACCAATAACACAGGGACATGCTGGTTGGCATTAACAGTTTGCTTGAGTGTTTTTGCAAGTTAATAGCAATAAGAGAAGTATCTGCTAGAACTCTTCAGCCATTACGCAACCACTAGGCATAACCTTTGTACACATAATTTTAAATAAGGCCCATAATGAGAAAGAGCTGACATGAGAAGTTATGATTAATGAAGGACATGCTCTGAAGCACAACCAATGGCAATTTAACACATCCAGTCATGGCCATCTACCCCTATCCTCAGTTCAGATCTTGGCAATTAGTTCCTGTTAAAATCAGAGAAAATTCAATTTTGTATCATGATTACATGACTTTTCATCAGACTTGCTTTTGGCCTTAGTTAATGCCATCAGTGTAGCACATCAATCCTGGAAAATGCTTATAAATTTTGTCATATACGATAAATCCCTCCCCAAAATAAATATGTTGGTAGCACAGTTATAGACAAGCTGCTTTAATTTATGAAGAGAATGATAGATTTTTTTTCCAACATATAAATAAACAATCCAGTAAAGTCACAACTTTACCTAGATGTGTGTAAAGTGTAAGAAAGGTTGACTTATACATGTAACAGGTAACTTTAACAAGTGACTTTTACTGTATTCAAAAGCTTAAATATACATACACGTAACCTTAATAAATGATAGTGACACATTACACCATACTTGTGATGCATTATTAATTCAAATAACCCCCATGTGATGTGGTTTCAGATAAGACACAAAAGCATGTATGCAGGGCTTGACATTAACTTTTTTGCTCACCAGCCAGTGTGGCTAATGATTTCCCAGTTACTAGCCACTCAACCTTTTCACTAGCCATGATTTTGTGGTTGGAAAATTATGTTTAATATGATCAAATTGGACTATGGCATGCTAAAATTTACTTTAACTAAAATTACAACCTTTTTCAATGTAAATTACCCTTATACATACATAGATTAAAAAAATAGCAAGAGCAACTCTATTTAATTATGAAGAGCAGTAAAAACTGTAAAATTGTATAGATAAATATTTGCAATATGAGAGTGAAGTACAGGTAGATTTGGGTCTGTCCCAATTCTCATTTGTACCCCTACTCTTTCACCTTCTCCTGTGAATTGGGACACCTTTTCATGGCTGCAGTGGCAGACTCAAATATGAGCGATGTAGGCGGGCGTTCAGGGCGCCATTCTCTTGAGGCTGCCACAAGAATTAGAAGAATAAAAATAATAATAAAAGATTAATAATTATGTGTGCTGAGTGTTATTTGTGGCAAATGGGCACCATCTACAGGCAGGATGCCAGTGCCCTCTGGATGCAGCTGGCAGACTCCAGCAGATTAAACTCCAGCATGGCAGACATTCAAAGTCCAGCAAAGGAGGAAAAAAAACATAAAAATATTTTTTTTTTCTTTAATTATGCAGTGGTTTGAATTTTAAAACACTGAGCCCTAAAATGGCAACATTTGATATTCACAGCTTAACAAAGTCAAAATCAAGTCAAAGTCAACTTTATTGTCAGTTCTGCCATACAGTATGTACAGCACATACAGAGAATTGAAATTACGTTACTCTGAGACCCACGGTGCAGCAAGGTGGGAAATATGAATAATATCAGGGCACATAGAGGGTTAAAGCGGCATGTAGTGCAAAGAGAGCAGTCCATTGCTGCATAAAGTGACTGGTGCAGCACTGAGATCGGTGTGTGTGCATGTGTGGGAGTGAACAGTACCTGGAGATAGCATAGTTCAGTTGTTGGGGGGGGAGTCAGAGTCCAGGATTCGTGTGTGTGGGGAGCAGAAGGGGGAGAAGGGACAGAGCAGGGAGAGAGTTGAGCTTCCTGACAACCTGGTGGATGAAGTTGTCCTCAAGTCTGCTGGTCCTGGCCCTGAGACTCGACAGTCTCTTCCCTGATGGCAACAGACTGAAAAAGCTATATGATGGGTGGGTGGGATCACCTTCAATGTAGAGGACTTTGCAGGTGAGGCAGGTGCTGTAGATGGCCTCAAAGGAGAGGAGAGGCACCAACGATCTTCTCAGCTGTTCTCACTATGCACTGGATGGTCTTGCGGCAGGACGTGGTACCACACGATGATGCAGCTGGTCAGGATGCTCTCGATGGTGCCTCTGTAGAAGGTACACATGATGGGGGCTGTGCTTTGGCTTTTTTCAGTTTGTGGAGGAAGTGGAGATTCAGCAGAGCTATCTTGGTCAGTGATACAGTGTTGGTGGTCCAGGAGAGGTTATCTGTAATGTGCACACCCAGGAACTTGATGCTGCTCACCCTCTCCATAGTAGCACCATTGATGGCCAGGGTAGCAGTGCGCTCTTCTGAGGTCCACAACAATTTCCTTCATCTTCTCCACGTTGTACATGTTATGTTATGTAACAATTTTTCTCCAATGGTAAACAATTTTTCAGTTTACTATCCACATGAATTAATTTCAGGGCTGTGCAGAGACCAGTTGAGAGGAAGGGGCACAAACTAATAATAAAAAAAAGGCACATGGAATGAGATTTTTTAAAAAATATATGTCAACTTTATTTTACTGTGTTGGTATCTATTTTACTTTAATAACTATATACTCATGGATATATTTAAAACCCCACAGATTTTTACAGATTATGGACTCCCACAGAGACTATCAGGTTCAGGTTCAGGTTCAGGTTACTTTATTTGTACCCGTAGGTAGATTTGTTTTGCAGTCTGGTGACATCCATATATACAAGCCACAAATTACATTCAACATAGACACAAACACAGGCACATATGAGCTGACTATAAACATGATAAAAAATACTCAAGACTCCATCAATCAGGGTATAAAAAGACAAAGAGATGGGAGAAAAACCAGAGGTAAGAGAAAAGGGTCATATTAAAAGTTAAAAACTAGTCAAAGAGGTTAAAAACTCAAAGGTCTAAAACCCAATAAAATATTTAGAACCCAAGTGACATCCTACAAAAATACGTAAATATAAAATGGAGTTAATAAATAGGTACCTAAATTATGTGCAATATATTTTTACAGCTTGTTCAACTCTTTGACAGCAGCAGGGACAAAGCTGTTTTTGTAGCGCTGGGTTCTACTTTTTGGGACCGCAAACCTCCGTCCGTGTTACCAAAGTAACAAAGGCTACCATCAGTAACACACTACGCTGCCAGGGACTCAAATCCTGCAGTGCCAGACGTGTCCCCCTGCTTAAGCCAGTACATGTCCAGGCCAGTCTGAAGTTTGCTAGAGAGCATTTGGATGATCCAGAAGAGGATTGGGAGAATGTCATATGGTCAGATGAAACCAAAATAGAACTTTTTGGTAAAAACTCAACTTGTTGTGTTTGGAGGAGAAAGAACACCATACCTACTGTGAAGCATGGGGGTGGAAACATCATACTTTGGGGCTGTTTTTCTGCAAAGGGACCAGGACGACTGATGCGTGTAAAGGAAAGAATGAAATTGTTACTTTGGTCCCAGCTCTCTGCAGGTCATTCACTAGGTCCCCCTGTGTGGTTCTGGGATTTTTGCTCACTGTTCTCGTGATCATTTTGACCCCACGGGGTGAGAGCTTGCATGGAGCCCCAGATCGAGGGAGATTATCGGTGGTCTTGTATGTCTTCCATTTTCTAATAATTGCTCCCACAGTTGATTTCTTCACACCAAGCTGCTTACCTATTGCAGATTCAGTCTTCCCAGCCTGGTGCAGGTCTACAATTTTGTTTCTGGTGTCCTTTGACAGCTCTTTGGTCTTGGCCATAGTGGAGTTTGGAGTCTGACTGTTTGAGATTGTGGACAGGTGTCTTTTATACTGATAATGAGTTCAAACAGGTGCCATTAATACAGGTAACGAGTGGAGGACAGAGGAGCCTCTTAAAGAAGAAGTTACAGGTCTGTGAGAGCCAGAAATCTTGCTTGTTTGTAGGTGACCAAATACTTACTTTATCGAGGAATTTACCAATTAATTCATTAAAAATCCTTCAATGTGATTTTCTGGATTTTTTTTTTCTCATTTTGTCTCTCATAGTTGAGGTATACCTATGATGAAAATTGGAGACCTCTCTCATCTTTTAAGTGGGAGAACTTGCACAAAGGGTGGCTGACTAAATACTTTTTTCCCCACTGTATATATACACTCACCGGCCACTTTATTAGGTACACCATGCTAGTAACGGGTTGGACCCCCTTTTGCCTTCAGAACTGCCTCAATTCTTCGTGGCATAGATTCAACAAGGTGCTGGAAGCATTCCTCAGAGAGTTTGGTCCATATTGACATGATGGCATCACACAGTTGGCGCAGATTTGTCGGCTGTACATCCATGATGCGAATCTCCCATTCCACCACATCCCAAAGATGCTCTACTGGATTGAGATCTGGTGACTGTGGAGGCCATTTGAGTACAGTGAACTCATTGTCATGTTCAAGAAACCAGTCTGAGATGATTCCAGCTTTATGACATGGCGCATTATCCTGCTGAAAGTAGCCATCAGAAGTTGGGTACATTGTGGTCATAAAGGGATGGACATGGTCAGCAACAATACTCAGGTAGGCTGTAGCGTTGCAACGATGCTCAATTGGTACCAAGGGGCCCAAAGAGTGCCAAGAAAATATTCCCCACACCATTACACCACCACCACCAGCCTGAACCATTGATACAAGGCAGGATGGATCCATGCTTTCATGCTGTTGACGCCAAATTCTGACCCTACCATCCGAATGTCGCAGCAGAAATCGAGACTCATCAGACCAGGCAACGTTTTTCCAATCTTCTATTGTCCAATTTCGATGAGCTTGTGCAAATTGTAGCCTCAGTTTCCTGTTCTTAGCTGAAAGGAGTGGCACCCGGCGTGGTCTTCTGCTGCTGTAGCCCATCTGCCTCAAAGTTCGACGTACTGTGCGTTCAGAGATGCTCTTCTGCCTACCTTGGTTGTAACGGGTGGTTATTTGAGTCACTGTTGCCTTTCTATCAGCTCGAACCAGTCTGGCCATTCTCCTCTGACCTCTGGCATCAACAAGGCATTTCCGCCCACAGAACTGCCGCTTACTGGATATTTTTTCTTTTTCGGACCATTCTCTGTAAACCCTAGAGATGGTTGTGCGTGAAAATCCCAGTAGATCAGCAGTTTCTGAAATACTCAGACCAGCCCTTCTGGCACCAACAACCATGCCACGTTCAAAGTCACTCAAATCACCTTTCTTCCCCATACTGATGCTCGGTTTGAACTGCAGGAGATTGTCTTGACCATGTCTACATGCCTAAATGCACTGAGTTGCCGCCATGTGATTGGCTGATTAGAAATTAAGTGTTAACGAGCAGTTGGACAGGTGTACCTAATAAAGTGGCCGGTGAGTGTATATATATATAAATACAATTTTTGGTTATATTCTATTTTTTTTTCATTAGCTAGAAACAATAACCATCAAAATTAAAAGATATAAAACACCTGAAATTTAGACCGGGGAAAATAAGTATTGAAAAGGTTGTGGGGGACCACTAGCAGGCTCCACTTACACCCAGTAACTTGGGGAGAGGGGAGGAGAGATTTGGGAATATATGTATGCGTCTTGGCGCCAAATATCATTCTCTTTATGTTGGGGTTAAGTAAAGGTCTTAACTGGCAGCTCCCGTGTCTTGTCTCTTCATTCCTCCACACTGGTGACCTATGACACTGATAACGTTCAAAGAGGAAGATGAAGCAAGCTCTTCTTCAGGTGTACCCAGAGTAGGGTTTCCCGCCGAGACCTCGGCCTCATTCGCCATGGCAGTCAAGCTCCCAGACTTCTGGCTCCATGATCCCGCTGCCTGGTTCACACACATTGAGGCTCAATTCGCCCCCCATGGGATTTCTGCAGACGATACGAGATAACATTATGTGGTGGCTTTGCTTGACCCACGTTCCACCCAGCAGGCTATGAGCCTGCCACAAGACCCTATAGCCCGAGGGAAATATACCGCTCTCAAGCAGCTACTATTACAGTGTTACACCTTCTCTGACAGTGAGAGAGCAGAGAAACTCCTCTCTCACTCTGAGTTACTGGACGGCTCAGCTGTGGAGTTGCTAGAAAGTATGCTAGCTCTGCTGGGCACAGATGACGGATCCTTTCTCTTCACCCATCTCTTCCTCAGGAAACTGTCGGTTTCAGAACAAACCATTTTGGTCAACTCACCACTGCTGGTTGCCAGAGATTACCGAGCACTGGCGGAAGAAGTGGACCACATTATCCTGGCGAGTAGGAGTTTTGTGTCCAGGCGGTGACAGCGGGACCTTCGGCAGTATCCACAGAGTCTGTTGAGCAGACGGTCATGGTTGGTGTAGCCACTCAGAGACGACAGGCCAGGACCATATGCTTCTACCATCACCATTTCGGAGCTGCTTCCCACCATGCAGTTTCAAGACGTCTGGAAACAGACCAGCCAGCAGTCAGTAGCAGCTACAATCACTGGAGACAAGGAGAAGCTGCTTTTCCTAGAGGACACATGTTCCAGGAGACAATTTTTGGACTACTCTGGTTCCCAGAAGAGTCTTATTCTGCAGACTGGTTCTGATGGACTAGCGGAAGGCTGTGACCAGTCATTAACCGTCTCTAATGGCTCCCCTATCGGGACTTTTGGAGAAAGGTCAGTGACTGCATGTTTTCACGGGCGCAATTACAAGTGGGACTTTGTGGTAGCTGCCAGCTCGATTCCTGTCGTAGGTGCTGATTTTCTGTGTGCTGATGGTCTCCTTATAGATGTTGCTAATAGAAGTTTGGTTGATGCTGTTTCTTTTTCCTCACTGCCTTGTATAACCCAGGGAACTGTGCCACTAGCACATGCTAATTTTTTAGCCTCTGGGGACATGTACCGGTGCTTACTTTCTGATTTTCCCTCGCTCACAGTGCTTATTTTTTCTGCTGCTGTGACCAAGTATGGGGTTGAGCATTTTATCATCACAAAGGGCACTCCGGTCATGCCGCTTCAACCCAGCTAAGTAAGCAGTCGTGCAGGAAGAGTTTGCTAACTTGGAAAGTTTAGGGATTGTTAGGCACTCCAATAGCCCTTGGGCTTCCCCACTGCACATGGTAACAAAGTCCGATGGTTTGTGGCAGCCGTGAGGTGATTTTCATCGCCTGAACAACATTATGGAGTATGACCTTTACTCAAGCCCTCGCATACAGGATTTTTCGGTGCACCAGGCTGGGACATCCATTTTCTCTAAAGTGGATCTTGCCCACACCTACCACCAGGTCCTGGTGCACGCAGAAGCTGTCCCAAAAACTGCGGTAATAACACCCTTTGGCCTTTTTGAGTTTCTACTCATGCCATTTGGACTTAAGGGCGCGGCTCAAACTTTTCAGAGGATTATGGATGTGGTCCACCATGGTTTGCCGTTTGTGTTCATTTACTTGGATGATGTCCTGGTGGCTAGCGCATCTGAGGAGAAACACCTCTCTTATTTGAAGTAGATTTTCCAAAGCCTGAAGGCCCATGGTTTCATAGTTAACCCAGCAAAATGTCAGTTCGGGCTGCCGGAAATTGATTTTTTGGGCCATCGCATCTCATCTAAGGACAAAGTTCCGCTGCCAGATAAAGTGTGGGCTGTGTCTGATTTCCCACGTCCACAGACCATGAAGGCGCTGCAAGAGTTTTTGGGGATGATTGATTTTTACAATCATTTCCTTCTCCGGGCAGCCCAGCTTCTGCAACCACTTTATGATGCACTCAAGAAGAAGAAGCCTACGGATGGCATTGACTAGACCCTTCCACGTGTCCAGACTTTTTCGGGCACCAAATCTGTGCTTGCCAATGCAGTTTTGCTGGCCCATCCTTCACCATCAGCACAGATTGCTCTAACTACAGATGTGTCTGACGTCACGGTAGGAGCGATGGTGGAACAATACGTCTCCGGTTCATGGCAACCACTTGCCTTTTTCAGCCACACACTGTGTGACAACAAGTGCAAGTACAGCACTTTTGACAGAGTTGCTGGCTCTCTACCTGGCCACACGCCACTTCCAGTTTTGGCTCAAGGGTTGTATATTTACCATGTTTGTCAACCACAAACCTCTAACCTACACGATGTCCAGAATCTTTGAACCGTGGTCAGCACGTCAGCAATGTCACCTCGCCGCAATATCGGAGCTCACTACCGACATTCAGCATGTGGCTGGAAAGCTCAATGTTGTGGTTGACTGTTTGTCGCACACGCTGGTCTCCCTGGTCTCCCTGGACATTGATTTTTCCACCATGGCCGCCAACCAATCGGGAGACCCGGACATTTTTGCATTTCATTCCGCGGGTACCAGTCTCAAGCTAGAGAGCAACGTGGTACAAGAGGGTTGCCCCCTCCTGCTGTGTGACATCTCCACCGGCTGCCCCCGCCCAGTTGTTCCAATCTATTGGTGCTGCCACTTTGTTGAGTCCTTTCACTCCCTCTCGCATCGTGGTGACCGCACTTCGGTTAACTCTAAAGCTGTGATATTTCATGTGCCCCTAGTGGCAGAGCATGGTACTGCGCCTGTCATAATAACGTGCCAAACACTCCCCAGCTGTATTGAGGATTTGTACTGATCATGCCAGTTCACAAGGTGGCAGGCACGCATTGAAAAACTGATGGATGACACGTAATACACCAAAGAGGAAGAAATACTTCCTTTTTCTTGTACTGTGGGATTAGACCAAAACAAATATGGCTGCTACCTATTGTTGTAGAAAGGAAAATCGCCCCACTTCAGTGCAGTTTTATAAGATAAATAGCACCAGAATAAAAGCGAAATTTAGGTGGAATAATCAATAACAGTTTGTGGATGTAGGAGAGAAAACTAAAATGACCGGGAGAGGACAAAATAGTGACAAGAATGCAGAAAAAGGATGCCGGTAAGTGACAAATGTCTTTGTTTGCTTGTACGCAAATTAGATGCGTAAATTTACTGCTATCTGAAACTTTGAATCATATTCTACATCTTTCTAATTGACAGTAAGCCATTATCAGAATCAGAATCAGAATCAGAATCAGAATCAGCTTTATTGGCCAAGTATGCACAACACATACAAGGAATTTGACTTTGGCTAAAAACTTGCTCTCGTTGTTCAGGTGAAGGATTTAAATAAGGATTCAATGACAAACAGAGTATGTACAGTAAATTACAGTCTGTCCACGTTTCTATAAAAGGATGCAAATATATACAGGAATATATGCAGTTATTTACTCGGACTAACCACACTTTGCAGAAATATATGAAAAAATATACAATCACACAGTATTTCAATGTGGACTCAGATTCAGTGATATAATGTGAATGAAGTAAAAAGCAGTGTGAGAGTTATGTGCAATGTAATAATGGATGAAAAGTCATGAGTACAGCAACAGGTAGGACTAGGTGAATGTTAGGAGTTCATCAGAGTGATGGCTTGAGGAAAGAAACTGTTCCTGTGACGGGTGGTTTTGACCTTCAGTGATCTGTAACGACGACCAGAAGATAGAAGTTCAAACAGTTTGTGGCCGGGGTGTGATGGGTCAGCACAGATGTTTCCCGCCCGTTTCCTGGTTATGGACCGATATAAGTTCTCAATGGAGGGTAGGTCGGTACCAATGATTAAAGAGATATGAGGTATCTCTTATCACTTTCAAGTTATAGCCTTGGAAAGTTGTGACAAGTGATCTGAATATTTTATTGAAAAAAATCTTTACCACTGTTGACCACTAGGGGTTATGTCACAGTTTGGCGACATACACAGACAGAGGGTTAAGTTGGTGGGGTCCAAATTCGTTTGGCCTCGCTTACTCAATGATGTCAACGAGTGGGCTGCAGCTTGCATGGCGTGCCAACGAACTATGATTCAGAGCCACAGAAAAGCTCCACTTGAAACTTTCCGGATCCTGAGTAGGAGATTCAACCACATCCATGTTGACTCGGTGGGCTCCCTTCCGCCATTGCAAGGGTTCACGCACCTTTTGACGATAGTGGACCGCACCACTCGTTGGCCAGAGGCAATCCCGTTAGCTTCCACTACTTCTGCCGATGTATCCTGCACCTTTTTGTCATCTTGGGTCATGCATTTCGGTTCCACACTGGACATCACCTCTGACAGAGGCCCCCAGTTTGTTTCGGATCTCTGGTCCACCATGGCTGAAAGCCTAGGGGTCAAAGTCCATCGTACCACCGTGTACAATTCACAAGCTAATTGTTTTTGTGAAGGGTTTCACAGGTCGCTTAAAGCTGCATTTAGAGACTCATTGGCCAATGCAAATTGGGTCGACCGCCTTCCTTGGGCCCTGCTTGGGTTACGCTAAGTGCCCAAGGAGAATCTTGCCACTTCCCCAGCTGAGCTTGTTTTTGGTCAGCCGTTGCGGATTCCAGGTGAATTTTTGCCGGAAGGTCTCGAACCTGGCACTGACCCCTCCAAGCAGCTTTTTCCTAGGGTTGCGTCAGTTTGCGTTCCGGGGCCAGTACACCATTGTTTCCCCCGTGCTTTTGTTCCTAAGCATTTGGAGCATTCCAAGTTTGTTTTAGGCAGGCATGATGCCCACAAGACTCCGCTGCATCCACTTTATGATGGCCCTTTCAGGGTTTTGGAGAAGGGTGCAAAACATTTTGTGTTGGATTTTGGGGGACGCAAAGAACCCATTTGTATAGACAGGCTCAAACCTGCTCATTTTTTGGCAGACGAGCAGGTGGTGATTGCCCAGACTCCCCGGCATGGACACCCACCCACTGCAGGTTTGCGGGTTTGTCTTTCCCCTACAGAAGACCCCTCACCAAGACCTGAGACTAAGTTGTTTTCCTCCCCGCCTTGTGCACCTCGGCCTAAGGACTCCTCAGCTGGCCAGCTGGCTCCCCAATGCAACTGAAAGGGCCCTTCTGGGTGTTCTGGAAGGGGGGGGGCAATGTTATGTGGCGGCCCACTAGCAGGCTCCACTCACACCCAGTAACTTGGGGAGAGGGGAGGAGAGATTTGGGAATATATGTATGCGTCTTGGCGCCAAATGTCATTCTCTTTGGCTATGGTCACACTGCAGGTTTTAATGCTTCCGATTTTTTTGCACAAATGTGACCCATATCTGATTTTTTTAATGACAGTCTGAACAGCACATATCCGATTTTTTTCACACCAGACCCAGGCCACTTTCATATGTGGTCCTAATTCAGATATGTATCTGATATTTTCCAAAGAAACCTTAATCTGAACGGTCATGTCGCATTCCATCTGACTTTTTTCCTCATTGAAGTGAGACAGACACTACAATTCTGCAGTAGAGGATGCAGCAGGCATGGCAGACACAGCTGATTTGTGCTCTCTTTTTAATCAATCTTCTTCCCTTTATCACTGGATTGTAATTTTGTCAGCTCCAACTGCACAATAACTCCAAAATTTCGGGGTGGGGGTGGGTGGGTGCTGACATCATCAGACAAGCAGGCACACAGTAACAGTAATGGTACATTTTAAAAAAACAAGTAATACATTTACTGGATGCTGCAAATTCCTTTTCCCATGTCAACAGCATACCGTGAGTACCGGCCGCTGTAATATCTAAAATGTAAAGTTAATACCGACATGACTGTGGAGTGGAATGGCCAGATAGGGTGATACAGGAGAGGGGAGTCTGTGGGGGCTTGTCCTTTCTGCGCGGGACCGCTGGTACGAGCCGCTGACAACGCCAGTGGGCGAGAGCCCTATTGTAATCGCTAGGATTATTTATTATTAACCTTATTTATACAGGTAATCCCATTGAGACACGGGATCGCATTTTCTTTTTTTTTTCAGATATTTTTATTAATTTTTTTAACTTTAACAATAACAAAAACATAAAAACACAAAAGCAAACAACTCCCCCCACCCACCCACCCAACCTTCTGCCCTGGCTCATACGACAATATCATTCAGTACATAGAAGCACTCAGTCGCAGTGTTCTCAAACCCACAAAAAAAATTAAGGAATGGTTGCCATTTGCTGTAGAAATCAGCAGTACATCCTTTCATGGTATATTTTATCTTTTCTAACTTAAGGAAAAACATTACGTCGTTAAACCATTGTGACACAGATAGAGGAGTAGGAGATTTCAACTGGAGAAGGATCCGACGCCTGGCTAACAGTAATGTAAAGGCAATGATCACCCTCTGTGTGGAGTTCAAGTGTGAAGACACAGGTGGAGTTCCAAAGATGTCTATCAAGGGGCAGGGATCTGCATGAAGTCGCGTCACCATTGACACTGTATTAAAATAACCAGTCCAAAAATTATGTAAATGAGAACAAGAATAAAACATATGACTTAGACAACAACCTGAACTCGAACAACGTTCACATTTATCCTGCATTTCAGGGTAAATCTCAGAGAGTCTTACCTTTGAAAAATGAACTCTATGTACGACCTTAAATTGAATAAGTGAAAGATGAGCACAGGAGGAGACTTTACTAGCTTTGCTCAACATATAGTCCCACCAATCCTGATCAAGGGCGAGACCTAGCTCCCCTTCCCACACAGCCTTGGACTTAACTTTTGAATGATTGCTAAAATATAGGATCCGATGATATATCTGTGATATGGCTCCTCTATGAGACATAGAAAAATTTAACAGTTTCTCCCATGGTTTCTGAGATGGAAGAGAAGGAAAGTCAGGAAATGTATTGGAAACTAAATGTTTGGCTTGAAAATACCTTAAAAGATTATTGGGAGGTAGTTTATATGACAATACTAGTGTATTATAAGTGCTGAATGTCCCATCTTTATACAAATCCCAAAAACACTGGATACCATTATTAAACCACAATGTGAAGCTTGAATCTAAATAAGAAGGAGGGAACAAATGATTTTTACACATTGGTCCTAAAAGAGATGGTGCTGCAAATATAAATGTTTCCTAAACTGATACCAGATCTTCAAAGAGTTCAGCAAAACAGGGATTTTTAACATACTGAGATAATTTATTTGGGAGTGAGGAGTAGACAATAGCAAGAATAGAAGTTGACTGACTGCATGATCCTGCCTCAAGTAGGCACAACAACAAGGAGGGGGAATCAAGCCAACAACGTGTTTTATAAATATTAGAAGCCCAATAATAAAACTGAAAATTATGAAGAGCCAAACCACCACTAAATTTATATCTTTGTAGTAGAGATTTTCAAATCTGTGGAGGCTTCGAACCCTAAATAAATGAGCTAATCATTTTATCAAGGGAAAGAAAAAAGTGATTTGGCAAAAATAGGGGTAATGTCCTGAATAGGTAGAGAAATTTTGACAACACATTCATTTTAATGACATTTATCTTTCCAATCAGAGACAGAAGCAGATTATTCCACCTTGACAAATCGGATTTTAAGTTGGCCAAAAGAGGATCAAAATTAGCTGAAAAAAGAGCTGAGTATGCACAGTACGTGTCACCTTAACTTCAAGATATTTGAACCCAGAACTGGCAAGGCTAAAAGGGAGGTCAGCTTGTTTAAGTTGCAAAGATGCTTTGTTTACAGGAAAACATTCACTCTTTTGAAGATTTACTTTATTTCCAGAAAATAAACTGGGAAAAAAAAGTAATGACACATTTACTGGACGCTGCAAATTTCTTTTCCCATGTCAACAGCACACCGTGAGTCCCGGCCGCTGTAATATCTAAAATGTAAAGTTAATGTAAAGTCCATCTAATGGCATTGGGGTTGATGTTTCAGGACCTGCTTGACCCAGCCGCCCTGCTGTTGTGTCGCGGTGTAGGGCGCTTTGTCACATTGCCCCTGGTGTCATTGGTTGCGGGTGTGTGTTGGTGGTTGGGGGTGGTTGAGGGGGGCGTTGGCATGGGTTGGTGGCCATGTTTTCGTCGGGTTGCTCCGGGGTGGCTGTGGCTGCAGGGCGGCCTGCTGCTGTCGGTGTGCGTCTGGGGTGGATGCTCGGTGGGCTTGCGTGGGTGCACAGGGGTGTCGCTTGGCATGTGGGGCGCCATGTGGGTCTGGTCCATTGTTCACTGTTGTGACTATAGTGGTCCATGTTTGTATGGGTAAGATGAGTGGGAATGGGTATGGCTGCCCCGTCATGTCTGTGGTGCTGGGAGTGCCAGGGCACGATGCTGGTGGGTCCTGGGCTGCTTGCACTGGTGGCCCTCGCCCTGGGTTGGGATTTGGGGGCAGTGGGTGGCCTAATAAACCAGTTTGCAAGCTGGCTTCTGGGGGGGACAGCCTCGCTTTTAGACCGCCCCCCTCCAAGTCATATTTCCCGTCCTCCCCCTCCCCCTGACTCTGGGTGGAATATACATCTTCTTGGATACATTTAGGGCTTTGGGATGGGAGTGGGCCGCATTGTGTTGGCGAAGGGGATAGCTTTGCTGCACAGTGGGGCTGCCTTCACCTCAATTTTAATTGCATTTTAGACACTGAGGGCTTGGGAGGATGGGGGCCCCGCTTCCCATCGCAGTGGCTAGCGGTGCTCCAATCACCATCCCCCCAATTTTAATTGCACTTTGGTAGTCCACACATTTACACACAATTACATCATATAACCAACATACACCCACCATGTTTTGTGCAGGGGGGAGGGGGTGGGGATCTTCCCCCACCCCTATTGCCCTCCTCCTGCTGGGGGCGTGGGGGCCTGGTGGGAAGCCTTGGACCCGTCACGTTGTCAAAATCCCTGGGTGCTACTGAATGTATAGATACAACCAAGGGAGTGAGAGTGGGACTGAATATAAGAGTAAGTGAGAGTGAGGAGTGATGAATGGAGGTGGTGATGGTGGGTCGGTTTTGTGCGGCGCTTTGCATGTCGGGTGGCATCTCGGGGCGCCTGCGGTGGTCTGCTAATCAGTGGCTCGGGTGGGCGCCATGGGTGGGGGTCTGCTTCTGTGGCCTTCTCTGGCGGTCTCCCCGGCCACTGCCGGGCACTGGTGCGCATTCTGGCTCGCTGCATCTGCTTCACAGCCGCCTATTGAAACAAGGGTGAATGAGGGGTGAGTTTGAATGGGTACAGGAGTGAGAGAGAACGGGTTGGTCCAGGTGAGTGAGAGTGAGTTAGTGCAATGGGTGCACATGGGAGCATGTGGGTGTGAAGGTGTGGGGAGGGATGTGTCTGCGAGTCGGGAGGTACTGGATTAAGGGGGGGTAGTGCCTCTCGGCATTGTGGGCTTCCCTGGGTGGGGGGACTTCTTTGGGCATGGGGGTCCCTGGGGTGTGCGGCTGTGGCGCTGGGGTGGGGGGTGGGGTGGGGGGGCACTGTGGGGGTGCCTGGGGGGGCTTGCACCGGGGGGCGTGGGCTGGTCTCTAGCCCGGGGGGTAGGGTCGCTTGCCTCCTGGCACCTGGGACCCGGGGGCGGGCGTTGACCCCGCTGGGGGGGTGAGGGGAGGGTGGGTCTGAGGGTATGGGCTCGCCGTGCCGGCCGCTGAGCAACCTGGCTTTCCTCGATCGTCCCTCCGGGGGCGGATGCCTGGCTTTTCTGGGGCTTGCTGACCTCGGACATTTGTGCCTTGTGGGGGTTGATGGAGCTGCCTTTCCTGCTCGGGGTTCCCGGGGGGAGAGCTGCTGCGACCGGCCCCCGGCATCGTATGTTGCCTGACAAACCACTCATATGCACACACTTATTTTGCGCGCGCTCTCATATATATGCACGCAGACGTACACGCACAAGTGTCTCTCCTTTAACAGGTGCTGAAATCAGACTCGTGTTGAGACATCTTCGGTGGAAGAAGCAGTTAGTCTTTTGTTTGTTTTAGTTGTTAGTTTTGTTTTTTGGTTTTTTTTTTTGTCTGTTCCCCTCCAGTTTCTTACCCCCTCCACACACTTCCTTTCCCTCTTCTCCATCCTGTCGCATCTTCCATGGGTAAAATAATTAAAATAAAGTATTAAAAGTTATTACAGGAGGAGTTTACAACAATATGCAATACATAGTTAAGCACTGTATAAGCTCCTCTTGGTAAAGTAATTCTGTTTTGGCACAGTAAGGGTGACAGATCCCTGTTCTGCTTGCCTAGCTGCCTGAGATGCGGTGTCTCATTTTCAATAGAGCTGTTTAATCAATCAGTTCTGTTCAAGCAGAGCTGATCATGGAGGTCATCTGGTGTGTAGAGGAATGAAGCTGGTCTCATTTATTTTGTGCACAATCATTTCTGAATGATTTTAGATAGATAGATAGATAGATAGATAGATAGATAGATAGATAGATAGATAGATAGATAGATGCTTTATTTCGAACAAAAAAGGAAAAAACAAAAATGACAAATGCAATAAAAGTGACAGTATACAGTGCTCGAAAGGGAGAAGGAAGAAGTTAACACTTATTTACTCCAACTCCTCTTTTCCCTAAATACAACCCATGTGAAATATATACCTATTACCTCAATTAAGACCCCAAGTAGACAATTAACTATACGTATTTTGTACATATCAACATTGACACCCATCCATCCCAACATACATACGGTCCATACATCTATATCCAGCCCCAAACAACACAGATATACACAGATATGCACAGTACTGTCCCACCTACCATATCAGTGTCCCCGAGTGAGCATAGTGAATTGTATATATTAATAGTACCCCCTAGCATATATCCTTTCAGCAAATAATGTTTATACCTATTTTTGAATTCATTTCTGTTTATACATAGTTTTAGTTCCAGCTCCAGACTGTTCCACAAATCCACCCCACAGACAGATACACACATACTTTTCTTAGTTGTTCGTACCTAAAGGATTAAGCGGAAGAAGATGGATGGATGGATGGATGGATGGAAGTCTCCTCTCAAATTATATTCATTTTCTCTTTTTTTGAATATTTTTTGTATATTAGTTGGGAGTTGATTATTAAATGCCCTGTACATTACTTGTGCTGTCTTATATCACTCTATCACTCTATCATCAGTCTATAAAAGCAAGAAATCTGTGTGTGTGTGTGTGTGTGTGTCACGCTTCATAGGACATCATAGGATGGCCTATGAGCTCTGCCTGAACATCATAGGACATCCTATGAACTCAGGCATCATAGGACACATTTGATGAGTCTTTATGATATCACATAGACCATGTGTCTTTGAACTCAGACTTGATGTCACATAGACTATGTGTCTTTGAACTCAGACAAATGTGTCTTTATGATGTCACAACATAGACAAATGTGTCTTTATGATGCCATATAGACCATCACTCACGATGCCTAGACTACTGTGTCTTTATTATGTCATATGGCTCAAAATTGGCAACCTGAAAAGGATTTAGCGGAAGAAGATGGATGGATGGATGGATGGATGTCTTCCTGAACAGGGCTGAAAGCCTCTTTTTGCTCAGATGGCATCTTTTCTGCATGTCAGAAAAGATGCCATGAAGATGAAACACCTGAGGTTCCAGCAGTACATCGCACACGTCTGAGACAGGAGGACACCCTTCACCAGCATAGGGTACGACAGACTTTAAAGCTCATTTCTAGGACATCATAGGACGGCCTATGATCTCTGCCTCATCATCATAGCGCGTCCTATGAACTCAGGCATCATAGGACGACTCGCCATGCCTACTTGACGGCAAATGTGTAACCTTGACGAATGCCAGTCTACACTACAATATAGACACAGGTAAGCAACATAACACAGAACAGTGACAGGCAGGAGAAGAAGTAACAAGCAGGGGCAAACAGCCCCAGATGGCAGGGCATATTTTGTGTGATTTCTATGTTTTGCTGCATACAAAAGCCATCACATGTGATTGCCACTTAGTACTGTGTTGCTATACCAACTGTCCTGTAACTGGCAAGAATTCTGTTCCAATGCATCCCCTCTATGGGCATGCATGGGTTTCTACGGGCATGCACGGGTATGCACTAGTTTAACTAAATCCATGATTTTTATGGTATGTGACTTTAAAAACGAGTTGGTATGGTCTCTATATCCTGCTTTATTTATTATCCTTATAGTTTTGGGGTTTTTTTGTAATGTGCATATTGGCTGTATGTTGGTCTTGTAGGTGTTTCCCCAGACCTATACACAGTAGTTAAGATATGATGATAAGATATGATTTAGCATTTATTTTGCTGCGCTGCATCAAGGTGAAGTTCTGTCCCCCTCAATCATTCTGGGCTCATACTTCCGTAAACACAACGCTGTGTCTGACGTTATGTTTTCTTCTACGCATGCAGATCACTTCATAGCTGTAGCCCGTTCACACTGGAGTCTGATGGGGGTCGCATTTAAATTATATTGTGAACGCCCACACAAAAAAATTTGATCTCAGCAAAAAATCGAAATTGAGCATTAAGACCTGCAGTGTGATCGTAGCTTTTCTGTTGGAGTTGAATAAAGGTCTTAACCGGCAGCTCTCATGTCTCGTTTCTTCATTCCTCTATGTCAACATTTTTCTTATTAAACATATTTCTGATTGAGCCATTGACCTGAGATCTTCACCAGATATCAGTTAACAACCCAAGAAATCAATACATACAAAGAAATCAAGGCAACTGTGTTCACAAAACAAGTTATATGTCATAAACTCTCCGTGTGCTCTGCCATAGCGCACGGAGAAGGAGAAGGATGAAAGGATTCAAATGCAGGAGTTCACCACACACACATTTATTGACAACCAGTGTACACAGGAACAGACAAACAAGTGAATTATAATACAATAAAGGTGAGCTCGGGAGAGCAGGGAAGACAACAGGAAGCTCTACTAACTCGGGGGAACGCAAGCTGGTCACAGCCCAAGCATAGCAGTCATGCTGCGGGAAGAAACGCCGCCAGAAGCGTAGCAGGATTACTGCAATGGGAGAAACACTTCTGGCCCAGCCTAGCAGCTGACCGCACAGAGAAACGCTAACAATTTACTCACGAGTAGGAGCAGTCCCAAAAAGTCCAGTTTTCTCGGTGAGCATACACAATGGTCCTTCCTGACGTGACGATCACACCGTGGAGAGCAGGAGTGACTCATTCAATGACCCAGCGGCGTTTGTCGAGCAAAGAGCTGCTTATGAACAACACCGCTGGCCAAACAAATTGCAAACACCTGGGCGAGGCGCGAGGAAGATAATTACCGGGACTGGGAACAGCTGATGTAGTCAGAGGGAGAGCGAGCGGGCGTGGCTGGACCGACAGACTGTCAGCAGCGTGAGAGAAAATAGGTCACTGATGCTGACTAACAGCTGCCAGTCAAGCAGTGGCTAAGGATATGGAATAAATACACAAAGTGCACATAAACAGAGGAGCCAAACCCACAGAGAGATCAGAGCTGAGCCGGAGAAAACCAAGCCAGCTCGGTTCATGACATTATATTTATTAAAGTGGAGCGACACAGTAAATCAGTATTGAAGACATGAAGAAAAGAGGTGCAAAAAAGACATAGAAAGCCAAGAAACCACCTGAAATCCATCAGAATTTTGGAAGTCATTCCATTCCCCATCAGTACAAATTAATTTCACCTGGTTAAGTCCTGACTGATAGCATTTAAAAAGGTCTGTGAATATCAGATTGTCAAACCACAAAGAACTCATGATGTGATGAAGCGATGACCTCTCTCTAGACCTTTGCAACCTTATTGCTGCAAAATATAATGATGGCATTGATTACAGGCACATTTCTAAACTGCCGAATGTTCCAATGAGCACTGTTGAAGCCATCATTCAGAAGTGGAAAGCACATCATTTTACCATAAACCAGCCACACCCAGGAGCTCCTCGCAAGATTTCTGAAAAAGGAGTCAAAACAGTTATCAGAAGAGTTATCCAAGAACCAAGGACCACTCGTGGAGAGCTCCAGAAAGACTTGGAATTAGCAGGTACCACTTTTTCAAAGAAAACAAAGTAATGCACTGAACTGGCATGAGCTCTATGCCCACTCACCTTGCAAGACTCCATTGGTGAAGAAAAAACACGCTGAAACTCGATTAAAGTTTGCTGCACAACATTTGGGCAAGCCAGTAAAATATTGGGAGAATATAGTCAGTCTGGTCAAATGAGACCAAAATTGAACTTTTTGGTATGCCACAACACACAATATGTTTGACACTGCACATCAACCCAAAAGCACCATACCAAGAGTGAAGTTTGGTGATGGGAGCATCATGGTGTGTGTGTGTGGGGGGGGGTGCTTTCAACACATAGTGCGGGCAGACTTCATGCACAGAGGCACATTATCTAAAGTGAACTTTGATCATGACACTTGTTTAAAATGGATTGTACACTGGCCAAAGGGCATGCACGTGACCAAAAATGCATGTGATAAGTAAAGCTTCTTGGTAATAAGGAACACATCAATCACAGCTGATGCCATTAGTTATTTTAGAGAGGACAAATGGGGAAGAGATAATACTGTCACACCTCGCCGCTCATCAGCGGCGCCAGCTGCACGCACACCTGCACATCATCAGTGGCGAGGGATTTAAGACGCCTCGCCCTGGGCTTCGGCCTGAAGCCGTCAGACTTCACTCGTTGGATTGCTGGGAGTTACCTCTTACACTTCAGCAAGCATCACGGTAAGAAGCCCTTACCTTTTTCCCTTTCCAAGTCTGCTCCCCTGTGCACAGGTGGATTTCCCGGCGGCGGACCATTCCTCTCCGTCTCCATTCCCTCGCTGCTGCACTGGGCTTTCCAGGTTGCTGTCTACCGGACCTCGTCCTTGCTGTGCCAGCCACCTGCTCACTCCAAGTAAGCTCCTCTCCAACTTTTACATCTCCTGTGTTGGTGTGTGCCCGTCACCCTTCTCCCTGTGCTTTTCCCATAGGGTTGTCCAGCTGTACGGTCTCCTGCCTCTGTGCCCGAAGCAGACGCCACCACCAACACATTTACATCTCGCAGACACACATTCATACACCCTTGTTGTTAATAAAGCTATTTGAGCTACTCTGAGCCTGCGTGTGTGTCTCCTGAGCCGTGCATTATGTCAAATACTGGGCTAAAAAATCAGCTGAATGGTTTAATGTAACGCGCACGGATGCAACACGTAGACATGAATGGGTTTGAAACTTGAAGAAAACAGGAAGATGCCTCTGCATATTGTCATAAACTTTCATAAAATGGAAGGAACAGTGGCCTAGAAGTCGCTCCCAGCCCCGTGGGGAGCCGGAGTCTTCTGTTGCTTTAGCTGATCGAGGGTCTCCCCTGTTTCAAACGGGGGTCTGCCGAGGTTTGTGGCTTTCTGTCCCAGTCCCTCCCAAGAGGGAGGGAAGGAGGAGAGCTGGCAAGGCAGCTCCTATGCCGACAACCTCTGCCACCAATTGAGCCCACTTTTTGCGTCCCCTCCCGGAAGCTGATGGGCCTACGTCAAATAAGTTCATTTTGTCTTCTTTTAATTATTTATCTTTTGTTCATATAAAAGACAAAAAATAAAATAGAAAGGATATGTCTTTACCTTCTTTACATGTTTCAACTGCACTGCAGCCTTCGTGCAGCAGTTGAAACTGCTGCAGTGCAGTTGAAACATGTAAAGAAGGTAAAGACATCTCCTTTCTATTTTATTTTTTGTCTTTTATATGAACAAAAGATAAAAAAAAAAAAGCTGATGGGCCTGCCACTTGAGAATCTCGACAAGTTGTGGGACTATTAAAGGATTATTTTATTTTCTCTTACGTATTTGTCCTTGGATCAATACATCTAACAGAAAAACAACAGCTGAATGTGCATTTTTTCTATTACCCCAGAAAGGATACACAAAATATACATAAGATCAATTAATTTTGATTTGTTTTTTTGTGTGTACTTGATTGACGAATAAATAAAGAAAATCCTGAGGGGATACAGACATTAGTATAGATTATATGTGGACAGCATAATAATTTGTATCTTTGCATAATACTCCTCCAAACGGAAGAGAGAGAGCAAGAGGGTACGTAAACACTAGCTGGTGCAGGACTCAATCAGAGACTGCACCGAGACAACACAGAAACTCTTATCTTAAAAGAAAAGACTCGTCAATTAGAAAGAAAATTGTGCTCTACTAAATTAGATAAAATCTACTGAGCTTGGAGAAATCAACTTCTAATTTATAAAAAATCTCTTAGGAAAGCTAGAACAAGTAATTATCCCTCATTAATAGAAGAGAACAAGAAAAATCCCAGGTTTCTTTTTAGCGGTGTAGCCAGGCTGACAAAGAGTCAGGACAATGTCAAATCTAGCATTCACTTAGAGCTTACCAGTCAGGACTTTGTGAACTTCTTCAATAATAAAATTTCATCTATCAGAGATAGATCATCAGATTCTTCCCACCTTTAACTTAAATACAGTAACTACTACAACTCCTTCAAATGATATATGTTTGGATGAGTTTACTCCAGTTGACCTGTTAGAGTTAGATAAAATAATTTCCTTATCTAAGCCTTCAACTTGTCTCTTAGACCCTATTCCTACCAGGTTATTTAAAGAAGTCTTCCCATTTATTGGTAGCTCTATTCTTCAAAAAATCAATTCTTCATTAACATTAGGCCATGCACCACAGGCTTTTAAAACTGATGTAATTAAACCCTTACATAAAAAAGCCAATGCTGGATCCAGGAATGTTAGCTAATTATAGAACAATCTCTAATCTGTCTTTCATTTCAAAAATCTTAAAAAAAGTTGTTGCTGTGCAATTATTTGACCACTTGCAGGGAAATGGTTTATTCGAAGAGTTTCAGTCTGGGTTTAGAGTCCATCATAGTACTGAAACAGCTTTAGTGAAGGTCATTAATGACCTCCTTATCCCATCTGATAATCGACTTGTTTCTGTACTTGTCCTTTTGGACGCTAATGCAGCTTTTGATAGTACCGATCATAATATTTCACTTGATAGACTAGAACACCTTGTTGGACTTAATGGAACTTTGTTGCAGTGGTTTAAATCTTATTTATCTGATAGGTTCCACTTTGTTCATGTCAATAATGAGTTTTCTTCCAAAACAAAAGCCAGTCACAGAGTTCCACAGGGATCTATGTTAGGCCCTATTCTTTTCAGTTTATATATGCTTCTGGTAGGCAACATTATTAGAAAGCACTGCATACATTTTCACTGTTATGCAGATGACACAAAATTAGACTTGTCTATGAAGCCAGATGACAGTAATCATTTAGCTAAATTAAAGGCTTGTCTTAAAGAAACCAAAGCTTGGATTACTTGTAATTTCTTGCTATTAAATTCAGATGAGACTGAAGTCTTTCTAGTTGGTCCAAAAAACCCTAGAAATACCTTTCCAAATCAAACTCTTAGTTTGGATGTGGTTACTCTTAATCTTAGTACATAGTTTTGTGATGAACCTGAGTTATTTTTGACCAAGATCTGTTCTCTAATTCACATATTAAACTTCTTTCTAAGACTGCCTTCTATCATTTGCGTAATATTGCCAAGATTAGGAGCATCTTGTCTCAGAGTGATGCTGAGAAACTAATCCAAGCTTTTGTTAGCGCTAGATTAGATTATTGTAACTCTTTATTATCAGGCTGTCCTAAAACATCTTTAAAAAGTCTTCAGCTGATCCATAATGCTGCAGCAAGAGTTTTAACAGGTACTGGAAAAAGAGATCACATCTCTCCGGTTCTGGCCTCCCTTTATTGGCTTCCCATAGAATTTAGAATTGAATTTAAAATCTTTCTTCTCAGTTTCAAAGTGCTATATAATCAGGCCCCTTTTTATTTAAAAGATCTGATACTACCCTATCATCCTAATGGAGCACTATGCTCCAAAATGCAGGATTACTTGTAACACCTAGACTCCAAAAGTACAATGGGAGGAAGAGCCTTCAGTTATCAAGCTCCTCTCCTTTGGAACCAGCTGCCAATCTGGATTTGGGAGTCAAACTTGATGTCTGTTTTTAAGATTAGGGTTAAAACCTTCATTTTTGATATAGCCTATAATTACGGTGGGATGAGGTGCCCCTGAACCCTCCCTTTGTTTTGCTGCTAATAGGTTTAGACAGCCGGGAGACCTCCAACAGTGCACTGGGTTTCACTCTTTTCTTCACTCTCAATTAAATATTTTTACTGGGCATTAACATCTGTTTGTTCTCTCCCATAGATTGAGTCACTGTTGTGCTGTTTGCTCTTTTCATGTCACCTCACCCAAATTTTATGTCTCTACGGCAAACTTTACGGTCTCCAGTCTCCATAGACCTTGAAAATTTGTGTATGTTTGGCCCCACCCACAAAAATGAGGGGTGGGGTGGAACATATCTTTTCCAGTTTATTGAATTTTTTGCCGGGTCTGAGGGGTTTGCAAATAAAAAATTGTGTTTTGGTTAATGTTCAGAGGGTGAAAAAGGCCATCATTTAGGTGGATGCCAAAAACATGCAAGTTAGGTTAATTGACATCAAACTGGGAATTCTAAATTGTCCTTAAGTATGACTGTGAGAGTGAATGCTTGTCTGTCTCTCTGTGTTGGCCCTGCGATGGACTGGCAATCTGTCCAGGGTGGACCCTGCCTCTAGCCCAAAGATGCTGGGATAGGCTCCACCCCCCCCCACCCCCAACCCGAAAAGGATTAAGCGGAAGAAGATGAATGAATGAATGAATGAATGAATGAATGTTCTTTTCTTCTTCTTCTCTATCCTCTCACCTGCCAGTCAGTCGCAGCAGATGACTGCCCCTCCCTTAGCCTGGTTCTGCTGAAGTTTTCCTTCTGCTTAAAGGGAGTTTTTCCTCTCCACCATTGCCAAGTGCTTTCTCACAGGGGATTGCCTCATTGCTGGGGTCTTTCTGCAATTGTAGGGGTTTCCCCTACAGTTGAAAGTGCTATGAGATGACTGTTGTTGTGAAATGACACTATATAAATAAGAATAAGTAGATGTAAACACATCCCCTATTTCTGTGGGAAGTTACAATGAAAAGTAAAATGCATTGCACTCCCTGTTCATTCATTTATTCCCCTAAAACATTCATACATTAATGCTTCATCTATAGACTACAACGGTATATCCACAATTAAATTGAGAATTTAAATATAAACTATTTGATGTATTATCACATTATAATTATAATATAATTATATATTAAAATTATATAAATAAAAAAAAAAATTATAATTAAAATGATGAATCATTATATTGTAACCGTTACAACTCTCTACATTGAAATAACTGAAAATCCCAGTGCATGCTGTTTCCTCCTTAGCTCCTGTCAGTAGAAAAAAAAGGGGAAAAAAAAAAAACAACCTGCGTGATTTCAAGACCCACTGCTTAAATAGCATTAAACAAAACGCTTCTGAGGACAGACCTACTTTTTCTTGATCAAAGGCACATTGTCAAAAAATGCACCATAATACTGATTTGCATGAGACCGTGTGCCGCCACACCTCTTTGAAATGAGCCTCCACCTCCCAGCAGGAGGCGGGCACACTGTCTACTGGTAATTAGTGTGCGTGATACAAAACATGAAAAACAGAAGATGTACTAACAAAACACTGGCGCAAGACAAGAAGGCACCACAAAAATCCACTGATGACCAACAGAATGGGGCTCTATCTCCCAGCTGACCACCAAACTTGGTACATAGGTTCACCTTAGAATTCTGACCAAGTACTATGGGTTTGGGATCAAAAGCTCAAAGGTCAACATCTGCATTTACTATGCCTTATTACTATAGAACGAGTAAAGCTAGGGTCACCAAACTTTTTGAACAGAGGTTCATCCTGGCCCTTTGACCTTTGACTATGGGTTTTCTTCTTTTTCTTTTATTTATTTATTTATGCAGGGACATGCACAATATACATTGACCTTAAAGAGGAAAGATGCATTGTACCAGGTTATAGCACAACTGCTAATTTCCACCTGTAGTCCCTGGGCAGGCTGGTGTTAGCATTAAAAAGCAGACATTTGCTAAAACTACAAGTAAGCATTGATAAAAAACTAAAACCAAACATTGATTAAAAACTAGAACCAAACATTGCTAAAAACTAAAAAACATTAATATCATTGATAAGAACCCAAAACATTGATAAGAACTAAAACATACAATAATACATTTTTATAACTCCATCCATATAAACAATTTTTCACATCAAACCACTGACTCTTATTGGTCCCACTGTCAACATCACACACTCTAACATCTTTACATCACAGCACATTATGGACACAGGTTTGGTTAGAGATTAAATGTTTTTTTACCAAGCGTGAAAATGTGTGATAGTCTGTTACTGCAAGTAACTCCATTGGTAACATGTTCCTCTGTCGCATGGCCACACATGAAAATGTTGAATTTGCTAATGTTGTCTTGTGCTTAGGAATCTTGCACTCGCTGCGTGCTGTTGATCGAGTTGTCTGAGATGTATTTACAGAACTTAATGAAACAAACCTTTTTAAGGGAGGAGCAGCAGAGTTATGGATTATCTTAAACAAAAGACATACATTTGTATACATAATTAAATTTTCAAAGCTCAACAGGTTATATTTGGACAGGATTGGGCAGTGATGGAACATTCGTCTTTTCTTGTCATGAATCTTGACAGAATACTTGTATAATGATTCCAGAGGCCTCAGGGCAGATTTACATGCCTGTGACCAACTTGTCATACAGTAAAGAAAATGTGGAATTATCATAGCATTTAGATACATACTTGATGCTTCAGTAGACAGTGAATTTCTGATATGTTTGAAATTAGCACAATTAAATTTGACCGTGTTTGTTATCTTTTTAATGTGTTTTTTAAAGCTTAAATTTGAGTCAAGTGTAACACCTAAATATTTAAATTCAGTCACATTCTTAATTTTTTGTCCTTCTATCAAGATATGACAAGAATTCTTGGATTTGTAGCGATTTGTAAAAAACATTGACACAGTTTTATCGACGTTTAAAGGGTACCTGTGGTGGTCGTCTAAATGCATTCAACTTGAAAACATTAGGCAAAGTATTCGTTATTTGGTTAAATAATTATTGCCAGCCATATACCACCAGAGAAATATGCAAATACGACCGCAGGCATGGCCAGCCAATGAAAACTCTGCACGCAGCCATGACACATGCAGATGTGACGTCATTACGTTGATACTGAAAAGTCAATACTCCGTCTGTATGAGTGAGTAGGGTGTTGTTGTGAGTGTTTTTATTCTATTATGGCCAAATTGTCGGACTCTGAGGAAGAATTCATCCAACATGGCTACAGGTTTGAGCCAGAAAGGTCTTCTGAGGGTGAAAGTGACGAAGTGGTCCTCACACACAACGTAATTTCGTCTGAAAGGATTCGTCTGTGCCCTGTTCCGAGATTGCGCAATCACTTTTCCGCTACAATCTTCTGACAAGGTGAGCTGGGTTTGGGTACACAAAAGAAGTGTTTATCTTTGTTTTTTCGCTTATTATTGAGACATCCAAAGGCTTTACATTCCGCCATGTTGCGATATCCATATCGCATTTTATGTTTTTGTTGTTACAAGAGCGCCAAGTGTCTGCTGCTCTGTATAGCAACGAGGGAGGAGCCGAATCATCTGCCGTCTAGCGGCCGTTACGACCTCAGATCAGACGAGACGACCCACTGAATTTAAGCATTTATTTTCTACTCGTTTTAGTTCTGCATTTAATATGAACCCTGAGTTTGAAATAAACGTTTGAATTTGAATTTGAATATCCCGAAAGCCACTGCTCATCCGGGCACTCCAGGCTCAGCCGATATTGATCCAGATTGCGGTATCCACGCTACTATATCACAGGAAGCGTCCTGGCAGGCCACGTAGCCCCTAGTATGGCTGCACCCATGTTTTGCTGACATAGCTGAACCAGCACATCAGCAATGGATTTATATCACATTGCTTTGAACTTGAACTTGAACTTAAACTTGAACTAGAACGTGAGACAGGGGCTCAATATAATATCTTTTTTTTCACGACCACCATAGGTATGCTTTAAGGTTAAACAAGAATTCCTCAACCAATGTGAGACTTTCTCCATTTCCTGTGTTAATTTTTCAGTCACCTCTTCAGTCGTTTTACCATGAGTATATATCACAGTGTCGTCTGACTAAATACTTTTTTGCCCCACTGTATGTATGCTGCCACCAATTGTGCAAGTTCTCCCACTTAAAAGATGAGAGAGGTCTCCAATTTTCATCATCGGTATACCTCAACTATGAGAGACAAAATGAGAAAAAAAATCCAGAAAATCACATTGAAGGATTTTTAATGAATTAATTGGTAAATTCCTCAGTAAAATAAGTATTTGGTCACCTACAAACAAGCAAGATTTCTGGCTCTCACAGACCCGTAACTTCTTCTTTAAGAGGCTCCTCTGTCCTCCACTCATTACCTGTATTAATGGCACCTGTTTGAACTCTTTATCAGTATAAAAGACACCTGTCCACAACCTCAAACAGTCAGACTCCAAACTCCACTATGGCCAAGACCAAAGAGCTGTCAAAGGACACCAGAAACAAAATTGTAGACCTGCACCAGGCTGGGAAGACTGAATCTGCAATAGGTAAGCAGCTTGGTGTGAAGAAATCAGCTGTGGGAGCAATTATTAGAAAATGGAAGACATACAAGACCACTGATAATCTCCCTCGATCTGGGGCTCCACGCAAGATCTCTCCCCGTGGGGTCAAAATGATCACGAGAACGGTGAGCAAAAATCCCAGAACCACATGGGGGGGACCTAGTGAATGACCTGCAGAGAGCTGGGACCAAAGTAACAAAGGCTATGTTACACCCAGGAGGGGCGAAGGGGAGGAAGGATGATTGAGCCAAGCTGTTTAGACTTTGCAGCGACCGTTTATTGACTTCTCAGCACACACGGCACGGCCCACAATTACACAGCACATAGTTAGACACCATCTTGTCTCATAACACTCTCGAACATTCTCTGGAACACACACTAGAACACATACTACTCTTCTTCTACTGTGCTCTAACACTATACAGTGTTTCATCACTACTGAGCGCCACCTCTGGCGTAGAAACGCTATTGCTTTCACTGACAGTTCATATCTAACAGTGCATATTCATTCCTTTAGTACATTCCCAATAAATGCTCCCATTTACTATTAATCATTAAATTATAGTCTCTTAGGTACATTTATTAAGAATATTTATATTTGCCATTAGCATCTAATCCACACTGTTTCCTAGGGTTTACTAAAGATTGTCCAAAATTGACGTTTTCCTACAGCTACATCAGAAACACACTACGCCGCCAGGGACTCAAATCCTGCAGTGCCAGACGTGTCCCCCTGCTTAAGCCAGTACATGTCCAGGCCAGTCTGAAGTTTGCTAGAGAGCATTTGGATGATCCAGAAGAGGATTGGGAGGATGTCATATGGTCAGATGAAACCAAAATAGAACTTTTTGGTAAAAACTCAACTTGTCGTGTTTGGAGGAGAAAGAACACCATACCTACTGTGAAGCATGGGGGTGGAAACATCATACTTTGGGGCTGTTTTTCTGCAAAGGGACCAGGACGACTGATCCATGTAAAGGAAAGAATGAATGGGGCCATGTATCATGAGATTTTGAGTGAAAACCTCTTTCCACCAGCAAGGGCATTGAAGATGAAACGTGGCTGGGTCTTTTAGCATGACAATGATCCCAAACACACCACCCGGGCAACGAAGGAGTGGCTTCGTAAGAAGCATTTCAAGGTCCTGGAGTGGCCTAGCCAGTCTCCAGATCTCAACCCCATAGAAAATCTTTGGAGGGAGTTGAAAGTCTGTGTTGCCCAGCGACAGCCCCAAAACATCACTGCTCTAGAGGAGATCTGCATAGAGGAATGGGCCAAAATACCAGCAACAGTGTGTGAAAACCTTATGAAAACTTACAGAAAACGTTTGACCTCTGTCATTGCCAACAAAGGGTATATAACAAAGTATTGAGATGAGCTTTTGCTATTGACCAAATACTTATTTTACCGAGGAATTTACCAGTTAATTCATTAAAAATCCTTCATTGTGATTTTCTGGATTTTTTTTTTCTCATTTTGTCTCTCATAGTTGAGGTATACCTATGATGAAAATTGGAGACCTCTCTCATCTTTTAAGTGGGAGAACTTGCACAATTGGTGGCTTTCTAAATACTTTTTTACCCCACTGTAATTTGCATTATTTACCCCACTGTATTGCATTACACACAGACGGGAGATCATTAATATATAATGTAAACAGCAAAGGCCCTAGAATAGAGCCCTGCGGTACACCCATACTGCATGCTTTTAAAGGAGATGTAACATTATTTACAATTACACACTGCTGTCTGTCACTGAGGTATGACCTTATCCAATTTGGTTTGGGGTCAAAAGGTCAAGGTCTGCATTCCCTATGCCCTATTACTATAGAACGAGTAAAGCTAAGGTCACCAAACTTTGTACACAGGTTCACCTTGGGACCCTGAACTGCAACTATGGGTTTTGAACCACAAGGTCAAAGTTTAAGGTCAAAATAGCATATAAACTCTATCTCAAGAACAACAAAAGCTAGAGTCTCCAAACTTGGTACACAGATTCACACAGACACCTTGACCTCTGACTATGGGTTTGGGCTCAGAAGGTCAAAAGTCAAGGTTTAGGGCTGAAAAAGGTGTGGGTCTGCATCTCAGCTAAGTGCATTCTAGTTTTCTTGGGGACTCTATACAACTTGGCTTGACTTAACACTAGGGCAGGGGTCTGCAACCTTTGCCAAACAAAAAGCCATTTTGCCCCTTGCTGACTAAAACAGAATTAGCTCAGAACTGCAACAGATATTTGACTATTAAAATAAAGATTATGCTGCTTAATAAGTTATATATACACTCAAGTATGTTCATTTTGTCTTCTTTTCCAATAATTAATTTACAATTTCTTCTTTTTTTTTGTCAGACAAAAAGTTTGTTTTTTACCTTAACATGTTTCGACTGACACCTGCAGTCATCTTCAGAAGTGTCAGCTGATTGCTGTTAGGTGTTGTTTATCAGCTGTTTTCCTTAGGTGGCCAGCCTGATGGACCTGATAGATGGGCCGCGTGGTGGATCTGTCAGGGACCTCAGGCCACAATAAACCATGATGCTGATTTAATGTCAAATTGTCCAGTCCTAATGTACCAATGTACGGTCAATACAATTATGACAGTCTTGTTATTATAATGTAGTCATATAAAGTAGTCTTAATGTTTTTGCTGCTGTTTCTCTGTCTGTTAGCAGGATCATGCCAAAACTCCTAGATGGATTTGGATGACATGTTCACCAGAGGTGGCCTTTGGCCCAAAGATGAACCAATTACATGTTGGAGGTGATTCATGAGTGCATACCTCTGCCAAGACCCTATCTCGCAATGTACAGATGGATGGCAATATGGATGAACAAAGGGATGGAGTGGAGGACAAAGGGAGGGAGGGACGGAGCCTTGGCTGAGGTATGGGCTCTCCGAGTGCCCTCTAGTTTATAAATCTTCAGCCAGCAACCAACCATCCTGCATGAACATAAAACACAACCAACTTTTCTTCCCTTACCTTGGAGATGTTAATTCACTGAGTTTGTGACTCGCCATGTTCATTGTCAAATGAAACTTTTCGTGTCAGACTGTATGTGTCAGTTGGGCATACAGAAGCTATGAAATCACTCTTTTTTGCTCATCTCCAACTTTTTACTTTTTAGCAAAGGCTGTGTTGTATTTCTATTTTCTTGGTGATTTTTCTTATTCTAGATTTGTCCGTATCTTACCGAGGGTGGAGACGATAACTCCTTGGTGGAGGAAATAAATAAATATTTTCTCTTCCGATTCTCTCTTATTCCATTCTCACTGAAAGGAAGAAATATTAATTGTGGGACATGAAATTGTCAAGAAAGAAAGAATGTGTGAAAGAAAACAATATGATTGTTGCGGCTCTGTTGTGACTGCTGTGTAGTAAATAAAGCCCGAGACCCCTGTAAAGTTAAATCTTGGTGTAGCATACTCTGAGTGGTCATTATCACAACTTTGCCAGAGGTATTTGAAATATTCTTCTTCTTCTGTGTGTAGCTGCTGATTAAATAGTCACCTCTGAGAGATGTAATTTCCTGAAACCTGATGTTTCAGCCAGAAATGAAGAACAAAGATGTTTTTATCAAGAGCGTATGTTTGAGTGGAAGAACACACCACAGGAAAAACATAAATAGCAAAAGAGAACTATTGTGTTGCTCAAAGTGTCTGTTGCATTTGTGATACCCTGGGAGATAATACTCCTGACAGAAGCTGTGAATTTAAGAGCAGTGTTGCGTATGTGTGCTTTCTCATGTGTGTTGTTGTTGCTTGTCACTCCAGGCATACAAGTTGTTATCTTTGGCACTTTTTCCTCAACATGTGAAGTGCTATCCTAATAATCTAGAGATCAGTGAGGGTGGATCTTCAACTCTCTGTCACTGTACATTAATATTTAATAATAAAAAATACCAAACTATGGAAAGAAACTTAAAAATAGCACTAAACATCAAAGCCAAATATACACAAACGCCAGCAAAAACATTATACCTCCTTGGCAGAGTTAGAACTAAAAGGCAAAGAGAGAATATCACACAATGTAGCGCAGTTGTCAGGTTCAAAGCAGCTGCAGACTTAAAGATTTTGTAATTCACCAACAGCATCTAAAACCTAAAGTGTGCAGCAAATTGTTTTAAAATTCACAGGTGAGGCATGTTGCCGTTCAGAGGAAATGATTGTTCTGGGGTTAAAACTCTGGACATATAGCATAACATATTGATACCTTTACCAATTACACCACAGCTGTCATGAGCGAGTACAGTTAGTACTCTGGTACTCCCAGCACAAACTGGTTGAAAAAACGTTGAAAAGGCAGCTTTGCCAACTGTATGAAAAATGCATAGATTTGGGTGAAAAGTGAAAGATTAAAACCCCTCTTTTTAAGGTCATTGAAACTGTGTCTTCATGTAGATGTCTCTGCATGGTCTGAGTTTGGTTGAATAATGAAAATGAAAAACCTTATTTTTAAGGTTATTAAAAGAAAAAAAAAACACAGCAGGGCACCAACACCAGCATATCCAGGCAAGAGGAAGAGTACATCCTGGACAGATCCCCAGTCCATCACAGCACCTGTTATAAGATAAGATAAGATAAGATAAGATAAGCCTTTATTAGTCCCACAACGGGGAAATTCCAGGATTGCAACAGCACAGGGATAGCAACACTCAGAGCAACAATCAGAAGGCAAGAAAAAAAAAAAAAAAAAAAAAGCAAGCAAGAGCAGCTAATATACATATGTACATATTACTATAAAATATATATATACACACACACACACACAGACACACAGTGCAGAGCATTGTAGCTGGATGGAATAAATATATGAATATATGAACACACAGTGCAGAGCATTGTAGCTAGATGGAATAAATATGTAAATATATAAACACCCACAGTACGGAGCATTGCAGCTAGGTGGAATAAATATGCAAGTATATAAACACACACAGTGCGGAGCAATGTATCTAGATGGAATAATATGTAGATATATAAAAACACAGTGCGGAGCATTGTAGCTAGATGGAATAAATATATAGATATATAAATATAAACACACCCAGTGCTGAGCATTGTAGCTAGATGGAATAAATATATAGATATATAAATATAAACACACCCAGTGCAGAGCATTGTAGCTAGATGGAATACATATGTAAATATATAAACACACACAGTGCAGAGCATTGTTGCTAGGTGGGATGAAACAGCATAACCGTCTATTTAGTTATCCTACATGGTATGATTATGTGCCCATACATATTCTCACCCTCCATAGCGACCGGTATGTTCCTAGTTGTATGCCGGAGAGGACCATTGTGTAAGTCTATTGCATCTTTTGCATTAAAAAAAAAACTATTAGTTTGTTACGTCTTTTTGCTATCTCTGCGAGCAGCCCTGCTTAGGTTGTACAGTCTGACAGCCGTTGGTAGGAAGGACCTACGAAACCTCTCGGTTGTGCACCTGGGATGATGTAGTCTGCTGCTAAATGAGCTCCTCAGTGCATCCAGTATGTCCTGCATAGGGTGGAACTCGGACTCCAGCAGAGATGACAGTTTAGCCACCGTCCTTCTCTCTCCTATCTCCTCCATCGGATCAAGGCGTTGCCCCAGGACAGAGCTAGCTTTCTTAATCAGTTTGTTCAGTCTCTTCCTATCGGCTGCAGTAATGCCACTGCCCAAGCAGACCACTCCAAAAGTGATGGCTGATGCCACCACCGTGTCATAGAATGACTTCAGCAGCGCCCCTTGTACACCAAAAGACCTGAGTCTCCTCAGCAGGAACAGTCTGCGCTGTCCCTTCTTGTAGAGTGCGTCAGTATTGTGTGACCAGTCTAGTTTATTGTTCAGATGAATACCCAGGTACTTGTAGGATGTCACCATCTCGATGTCTGTTCCCTGTATATTTACTGGTGCTGTGAGGGGCTGCCCATGCCTGCGGCAGTCCACCACCAGCTCCTTAGTTTTCCTCGCGTTGATCTGGAGGCAGTTCCGATGGCACCAGTCCACAAAGTCCTGGATAAGCCCTCTGTACTCAGCTTCATCTCCGCTGGAGATGAGACCAACGATCGCAGAGTCATCAGAGAACTTCTGTAGATGGCAATGTGTTGTGTTGTGTGAGAAGTCCGCAGTATAAAGAGTGAACAGGAAGGGAGCCAGCACCGTTCCCTGGGGGGCCCCCGTGCTACTGATGATCGTGTCGGAAACACAGTCCCGGGTTCTCACAAACTGAGGCCGGTTCGTGAGGTAGTCCAGGATCCATGATGACAGGTGCTGGTCCACCCCTGCGCGCAGCAGCTTGTCCTTCAGGATCATCGGTTGGATGGTGTTGAAAGCACTGGAGAAGTCAAAGAACATGATCCTCACCATATTCCCGGGCTTCTCCAGGTGGGACAGAGAACGGTGAAGGAGGAAGATCACCGCATCCTCCACCCCAATGCCATGCTGGTAGGCGAACTGGAGTGGATCCAACGCTGGTTCCACCAGGGGGCGGAGATGAGCCAGGAGCAGTCTCTCCAGGGTCTTCATCAAGTGGGACGTCAAGGCCACCGGTCTGAAGCTGTTCAGGTCTTTGGGGTGGGAAGTTTTTGGTACAGGTACCACACAAGATGTTTTCCACAGCTGTGGTACCCTCCCCAGTTTCAGGCTCATGTTGAAGATATACGTCACAATCCCACACAGCTGGTCTGCACAGGACTTGAGGAGCTTTGCGCTGATGCCGTCCGGTCCCGACGCCTTCCTTGCCTTGATCTTCCTCAGCTCCGTCCTCACCTGGGTCTTGGTCAGGGTCAGGATGGGGGGCTGTGTGTTGGGAGTGGGGGGGGTGTCGGTGGAGTGGGGAGTGGGCAGCAGGACTTGATTTCTTAGTGGCAGCAGTGGTTGTTGTGCAGACAGGGGGGAGGGCGGTTGGTCAAATCTATTGAAAAACAGATTCAGGTTGTTCGCCCACTTCCTGCCCCCCGTGGCCTGGGGGGAGGTATTCTGGAGCCCCGAGATGGTTTTGAGGTTTCTCCAGACCCTGCTGATGTCGCTCTGTTGCAGCTTGTCCTCCATCTTCTTCCTGAAGCTGTCCTTGCCTTCTCTGATCTTTCTCCTCAGCTCCCTCTGTACGGACTTCAGCATCTCCCTGTTCCCCGACCTGAAGATCCTCTTCTTCTCTCTCAGAAGTGTTTTTATCTCAGGGTTGATCCAGGGTTTGTTGTTTGAGTGACGCCGTATGGTCTTGGTGAGAACGGATTTGTCCACACAGAAGCTGAGGTAGCCCGTGAAGGTGTGAATGAGGCCATCGATGTCCTCACCATGTGGATCGCAGAGCTGCTTCCAGGCAGTGGCTTCAAAACAGTCCTTTAGAGTGTCCATTGTCTCCTCAGACCATAACTCCACAGTGTGCATGGCCGGAGGTTGTCTGTGCACTAGGGGTTTGTACACCGGTCGGAGATGAACCAAGTTGTGATCCGATCTCCCAAGTGGGGAGAGTTGTGATGAGGTGTACGCCTCCTTAGTGTTTGCGTAGAACAAATCCAGTGTTTTATTTTCTCTAGTGTGGCATGTGACATACTGGGTGAAAGTGGGCAGAATGGGAGACAGTGAAACGTGGTTGAAATCGCCTGAGATGAGGAGAAGAGCATCTGGGTGTTCTGTCTGCAGCCTGCTGGTTACTGAATGGATGACGTCACGCGCTGTCCCAGCGTTCGCCGTCGGATTTGCATAAACAACAATGCAGATCACGTGTGAGTGTTCTCTCGGGAGATATGTAGGCCTCATGCTAACAGCTAGCAACTCAATGTCTTTGCTGCAGTGTCGTTGTTTAACAGTGATATGTCCCGGTCTACACCAGTTGTTGTTAACATACATCATCACTCCACCGCCCCTAGTTTTGCCACTCTCTGGTGTCAGCTCGTATCATGTGAAAACCCTCCAGCTCAATGTTAGCATCTGCTGCTAGTTCAGTTAGCCACGTCTCAGTAAACAAAAGGAGAGAGCACTCCCGGTAAGTGCTATCATAACGGGAGATAGCCGCTAGCTCATCTAACTTTCCCAGTATCGACCGTACATTTCCCATGACAACAGATGGAAGGGAGGGTCTGTACCTTATATTTTTTGTCCTCCGCCTTATTCCAGCCTTATTCCAGCCCGGCAGCCGCGGCGTTTTCGCCTCAGTTCTCTCGGTATGTCGAGTTTTTCCAGTGGGACCGGGTGGCGGTTAAATGCTAGCAGCTCTTCCCTGTTGTATCGAATCCTGCTATAAACAGTGGCTCCGTCCACCGGCTCAGGAGACATTTGGGACGATCTGTGTGTCCGTGATATAAGTGGGGTGAAAAAAAAAGTGATCAAAAGAGAGAGGAAGGGGAAAAAAAACTCGGAATCGAGCCGCTGTTGCAAAAGGCAGCCGACTGGTGTGGCGCCGATATTTTTTATCCCCAAGCAGTCTCCTATCCAAGTGCTAACCAAGGTAGACCTGTCACGAAATGAGCTTGGATATTCTTCCAAGCTCAGTCTCGTGGCTTTTCTCTGTATGCATATTTATCTGTTGTATTGTTATGCCCTTTTGAGTTATTATATTGCCTTCCGTTTTCCTTGTTATGGTCAGTCTGTTTTGGTCATGTTTTGTTTCGTGTGCAATTAACTTCCAGTCTGTTTTTGAGTGTTTATTTCTTGCATTGGTTCTGTGGGCTGGCAGCTGGCAGGCAGCATTTCCGGGTCTGCACTTTGCGTGGGCATTGCCTGTCACTCTGCCAGTCCAACAACTACTCCCCTCTCGTCATTACCAGCTGGTCCCAATCACCATTACGATTCTCTCCTTTCCCTCGCTCAGGTGCACTCACACCTATGGTCATTTACGTTACCTGCCTGTATTTAGTCTGCTCGTCTCGTTCATTCCTTGCTGCGCTGTTGAATGTCAACCTGAACTTTCATTTGAATCCTCCTGTTCTACTCCAACGTTCACTGGGCGATGCCGGCCCAGGGACACCAGCTGTAAGTTTTTTCATTATTTATATTTTTGTATATTTGCACAGTTTTTGGACTTCTGTTTTTTCCTTTAATAAATGTCATGAGTGTAATCCAGCGCTTGAGCCTGTCTTCCTTCCCCGAAGGGGCCAGTACATGACAAGACCCTGCTTCGCTTTCGAGAGCAGACAAGACCAGGGGTGTCTGGGGACACCCAGCACTCAAGCTATGGCCATCAGTAAAAAGGTACAACATAGAGAGAATTTTGTAGAACATATGTGTATTCTAATAGTGCTTTTTAAGTGTACAGCACAAGAGCACCAGCACTGGTTTCAGATTGTTCCAGATATTATTGACATATTATTCGGCCCAGGAAACACGCACGCAGGCTCAGGCAGATTTGAAAGCTTTATTATTAACCAATGTAACGTGTATGGATGCGTGTGTGAGGAGTAAGAGTGTATTGTGGGTGAAGGATGCAGGCCAGGACAGAGCAGCACGCCGTACAGCCAGGCAACCCTACGAGCGAGAAGAGAACAGGGGTTAGCTGGGCAAACCACATGGGAGAGTAATAAGGTAATGTGCTTACTTGCAGTACAGTGGTGGCTGGCGTTGGCAAGATCCCAAGCCTGGGAGACAGCGTCCTGCTGTGCGTCCGAGGAGGAGCAACGTGGAGGAGGAACGGCGAGGCGAGGGGGAGAGAGTCTGCCGCCGGGAGATCCACCTGTGCACAGGGGAAGGCTGACAGGAACATGTGAGACAATAATTGACAGCTTACGTGTCCAGAAGAAGGTCAGCAGGCCTGGAGGAAAGGAATCTGCTGAAGGTTTGAGTACGCAGGGAGACAGATGGCTCCAGGCTGAAGCTCAAGGCGAGGTGGAATAAATAGCTGCGCACTGATGAGATGCAGGTGTGCGCGCAGCTGAGGTGGATGCCCGTGAGTGGCGAGTGGTGACAGTACTCCCCCCCTACCAGCGCCTCCTGGCGCTGGCTTACCTGGGTGCGTCCGGTGAAACTCCGCGATGAGGTCCTGATCCAACACCCACGAAGAGCACACCCAGGATCTCCACTCTGGACCATAACCTTCCCAATCCACCAGATATTGTAGCCCACGACCTCGGCGCCGAGAGTCCAAGATGGAAGTAACACCCCACGCCGGGTCACCGTCAATCATCCTAGGAGCGGGAGGCGACCTAGAAGGGGGACAGAGTGGATTGGAAAGCACAGGTTTGATCTTAGACACGTGGAAGGTGGGACACACACGAAGGGAGGGGGGGACGGCCAAACGCACAGCCACCGGGTTGACAATTTTAGAAATCACAAAGGGGCCAAGAAACCGCGGCGCCAGCTTCCTCTTCTCAGCTTTGAGGTTGATATCCTGGGAGGAGAGCCAAACCTTTTGACCCACCTGGTAGTCAGGAGCTGGCCTCCTGTGGCGATTAGCGGTGGAACTGTTGCGCGCCGCTGTGCGTAAAAGCGCATTCCTCATTTTGGTCCACACACTCCGGCAGCATCTCATGTGCGCCTGGACAGAAGGAACAGCCAACTCACCCTCCTGCTCGGAAAACAATGGGGTGTCATACCCCAAGGACGCTTCGAAGGGCGACACCCCAGTAGCAGAAGATCGTGCGGAGTTGTGGGCGTATTCCACCCAGGTCAGGTAGGAGCTCCAGGACGATGGACTGGAGGAGGTCACGCAGCGCAGGGCAGCCTCCAACTCCTGGATCGTGCGCTCGCATTGCCCATTAGACTGGGGGTGGTGACAAGAGGAGAGACTAACCGTGGCCCCCAAAGCGTTGCAGAAGCACCTCCAAACCTGGGAGACAAACTGAGGGCCTTGGTCCGATACAACGTCCTACGGGATCCCGTGCAGCCTGACGACATGTTGGACCAGGAGGTCAGCCGTTTCACGTGCCGAAGGGAGACCCCGAAGAGGCACAAAATGGACGGCCTTAGAAAACCGATCCACAATCATCAGGACCATGTCATAGGTGTTAGAGACTGGGAGACCGGTGACGAAATCAAGGGCGATGTGTGACCAGGGCCTGCCCGGGACCGGCAGGTGCTGGTTAGACCCACAGGCGGAGAGTTCTGGGACTTGCCGGCAGCGCACTGGGGACAAGCCCAGACATAATTGGTGACGTTCTTCTGGAGACCCGGCCACCAGAACGAGCGTTGCAGCAGACTCACCAGGCGGGTGATGCCAGGGTGGCAGGCGAGCTTGGAGGTATGGGCTCAGTGAATCACCTCTCCTCGAACCGCCGAAGGAACGAAGAGCCTCCCCTCTGGCCCCCCACCAGGATCTGGCTCCGTTTCCTGCGCCCTTAGGATCTTGTCCTCGATGGACCAGGAAACTGCCCCCACGACGCACGAGCTGGGCAGGATGGTGTGTTCAGACTCCTCCGGATCCTCAGGGGTGAACTGCCTGGATAAGGCATCGGGCAACCCATTCTTCGAGCCTGGACGGTACGTGATGGTAAATTGAAAGCGAGCGAAAAATAGAGACCAGCGGGCCTGGCGGGCATTCAGGCGCCTTGCTGACCTCAAATACTCGAGGTTCTTATGGTCTGTCCAGACCACAAAAGGCTGGGCTGCCCCCTTCAACCAGTGACAACACTCCTGCAGCGCGAGCTTGACAGCGGGGAGCTCCCTGTCGCCGATGTCATAGTTGCGCTTCGCCGCCGATAACCGCCGGGAGAAGAAGGCGCAGGGCCACTTGATTCCATCCACCGGCGAGCGCTGAGAGAGCACCGCCCCCACCCCCGTGTCGGACGCATTGACCTTCACTAGACACTGCAGCGCGGGGTCGACCTGGGTCAGGACCCGGGAGGACGAGAATTCCGCCTGGAGAGTCTTGAAGGCAGTGGCCGCTTCATCGGACCACTGGAAGGGCACCTTCGATGATGTGAGGCGGGTCAGGGGGGTGACAATGGTGCCGAAATTCGGGATGAAGCGCCGGTAGAAGTTAGTGAATCCAATAAACTGCTGCACCTGCTTCCTGGAGGTAGGCGTGGGCCACTCGACCACCGCTTTGACCTTAGCGGGGTTGGGGAGAATCTGGTTGTGTGAGATAACGAACCCCAGGAGGGAGGTGGTCCGGGCGTAGAACTCGCACTTCTCCGCTTTGATGTACAGGTGATTCTCCAGCAGCCATTGCAGAACCTGCCTCACATGGACCTGGTGCTCCTCCTGTGATTTAGAGAAGATGAGTATTTCGTCCAGATATACAAAGACGAAGACTCCCAGGAAGTCCCGCAGAACATCGTTGATGAGACGCTGGAAAACGGCAGGGGCGTTGGTGAGTCCGAACGGCATCACCAAATACTCGAAATGGCCGCTGGGCGTCCTAAAGTCCGTCTTCCATTCGTCTCCCTCCCGGATCCTCACGAGATGGTAAGCACTGCGGAGGTCTAGCTTGGTGAATCAGGTCGCCCCCGTGGAGGGAGTGGAAGGCGGTGTCCATGAGCGGCAAGGTGTAGCGATCCTTGATGGTGATGTCGTTCAGCGCTCTGAAGTCGATGCAGGGATGCAGAGACCCATCCTTCTTAGACACGAAGAAGAATCCCGCGCCGAGCGGGGACAAGGAGGGGTGGATGATCCCAGCGCTAAGCGACTCCTTGATATAAGTATCCATCACCTCGCATTCAGGTGCTGAGAGACTGTACAGGCGGCCAGATGGCAAGGGAGCCCCTGGGCAAAGGTTTATCGCGCAGTCATATGGCCGGTGAGGGGGAAGGGACAAGGCTCTGGACTTACTGAACGCTATTCCCAGGTCGTGGAATTCCTGCGGCACCAGGGTCAGGTCCGAGGGCTCGGAGACCGGCGCCGGCAGAGGGGAGGACGGAGCACAGGCCGCCGACTGGAGGCAGGTACCCAGACAGAAGGTGCTCCAGGAAAGGACGCTGACGGTTCTCCAATCCAGGACAGGGTTATGCAGACGCAGCCAAGGGTAACCCAGGATGACACGGTCCGACGAGGAGGGCAAGACATAAAGGGTCAGATCCTCCCGGTGGTTGCCCGAGATGATAATGGGGACTGGCTTAGTGCGATGCATCACTGTTCCCAGAGGAGAGCGAGAGAGGGTGACCAGGTTAAGGGGGGTTGACAGTGGTTGGCACGGTATGCCCAAACGGGTTGCCAGGCTTTTAGAGATGAAACTTTGCTCTGACCCAGAATCCACCAGTGCGTGTGTGAAATGCCCGGTTGGGTTGTTGCAAAAACGTATGGGCAGTGTGCATGATGATAGGGGATTAGGCCGGTTAGAGTCCGCGAGGCCCCCTACAGTGACTTGCGGATCTCCCCATTTGGCTTCACCGGGCACAGCTCCACGGGATGCTGGTCATCTCCACAATACATGCAGAGACCCTGCTCCCGCCGGCGTTGTCTCTCCGCAAGGAGGAGCCTGGTGCGCCCGATCGCCATGGCCTCTGGCTCATTGGCGGACTCCGGAGCCGGTAACGCCAGGGGGCAAGACTGAGAGGAGTGGGCGGAAGCTCCGTGCAAGCGGCTGACAGACTTCCGCTCCGCGGCCCGCTCACGTAGCCTATTGTCCAGGCTAATGGTGAGCGAGATCAGCTCAGAAAGCTGCCCTGGGAGATCCCGACTGGCCAGCTCATCCCTCAGACCGGAACTGAGGCTACGGAGGAAGATACGGCAGAGAGATGCCTCTCCCCAGCCCACCTCTTCCGCTGCCACCCGGAAGTCAACAGCATGTTCCGCCGCTGACCGGCTTCCCTGTTGGAGACTAAGGAGCCAATCAGCGAGGACGCTGTCATGACGCGAGTGGTCAAAGACCTCTAAAAAGTTCCGCACGAACCGGTCATAAGAGAGGTTTGCGTAGCTGGGCTTCGTCATTACGGCTTAAGCCCAAGCTAACGCTTGCCCCTCTAGGAGATTAGCCAAGTACCCGATTCGGCTATGGTCTGAGGGAAAGTCTCCGGGAACGCGCAGGAACACCGACTCACACTGCAGGATAAACCCCCTCGCTCCACCGAGTTTCCCGTTGAAGTGAGCGGGGGTTGGAATGGGTGTGAGACGGGTTGGCGTTCCCGAGCTAGGATGGCCAGCCGGGGAAGCGACCGGAGCCCAGGCGCAGAGAGGACCTGGGGGAAAAGCCTGCTGGGGGTCCAAGCGATCTAACCGGTTAGTAATTATGGTTAATTGGTTAAAAATTAACTGTTGTTGGTGTGCTAACATATCCACACGAGCCTCAAGGGTGGAAAAGTGGCGTGCGAGCCCGCTGTCCACTGGGCCGCTTTGCTGGAGCCGTACTGACATATTATTCGGCCCAGGAAACACGCACGCAGGCTCAGGCAGATTTGAAAGCTTTATTATTAACCAATGTAACATGTATGGATGCGTGTGTGAGGAATAAGAGTGTATTGTGGGTAAAGGATGCAGGCCAGGACAGAGCAGCTCGCCGTACAGCCAGGCAACCCTACGAGCGAGAAGAGAACAGGGGTTAGCTGGGCAAACCACACAGGAGAGTAATAAGGTAATGTGCTTACTTGCAGTACAGTGGTGGCTGGCATTGGCAAGATCCCAAGCCTGGGAGACAGCGTCCTGCTGTGCGTCCGAGGAGGAGCGACGTGGAGGAGGAACGGCGAGGCGAGGGGGAAAGAGTCCGCCACCGGGAGATCCACCTGTGCACAGGGGAAGGCTGACAGGAACAGGTGAGACAATAATTGACAGCTTACGTGTCCAGAAGAAGGTCAGCAGGCCTGGAGGAAAGGAATCTGCTGAAGGTTTGAGTACGCAAAGAGACAGACAGCTCCAGGCCGAAGCTCAGGGCGAGGTAGAATAAATAGCTGCGCACTAATGAGATGAAGGTGTGCGCGCAGCTGAGGTGGATGCCCGTGAGCGGCGAGTGGTGACAATTATGTAACGAGCATTATGCCAAATGTCAAACTTAAAAAAAGCTGTTAAAAATATGCAATTTTATAAAACACTTTTAACAAAGACTCTCAGTGGTTGTAAAAGTATATCTGACTTTTGAGAGACAGACCTCCTTCCTCTGGTGGGGAAGGAGCCTGAGCTGGTGTACGAGATTGAGCGATACCGGCTAGATATAGTCGGCCTCACCTCAACACACAGCTCCGGTTCCGGAACCAGTCTCCTGGAGAGGGGCTGGAGCTTGGCCTTTTCTGGAGTTGCCCCGGGCGAGAGGCGACGAGCAGGGGTAGGTATTCTTGTATCGCCCCCCCTTGCTGCCTCTATATTGGAGTTTTCCCCGGTGGACGAAAGGGTTGCTTCCCTGCGCCTTCGGGTTGGGAAACGGGTCCTGACCATCATTTGTGCCTATGCACCAAATGATGTTTCAGAGTACCCACCCTTTTTGGAGTCTGTGACTGGGGTGCTGGAGGGTGCTCCTCCTGGAGACTCCATTGTCCTACTGGGGGACTTCAATGCGCACGTGGGCAACGACAGTGAAACCTGGAGGGGGGTGATTGGGAGGAACGGCCTGCCCGATCTGAACCTGAGTGGTGTTCAGTTATTGGACTTCTGTGCTAACCACAGTCTGTCCATAACGAACACCATGTTCAAGCATAAGGGTGTCCATATGTGCACCTGGCACCAGGACACCCTAGGCCGCAGGTCGATGATCGATTTTGTTATCGTATCATCAGACCTGCGACCGTATGTCTTGGACACCCGAGTAAAGAGAGGTGCAGAGCTGTCAACTGATCACCACCTGGTGGTGAGTTGGATCCGATGGCAGGGGAGGAAGCCATTCAGACCTGGTAGACCCAAACGTATAGTGAGGGTGTGCTGGGAGCGTCTGGCTGAGGCCCCTGTCCGGGAGGTCTTCAACTCCCACCTCCGGAAGAACTTCAACCACATTCCGAGGGAGTCTGGAGACATGGAGTCTGAATGGGCCATGTTCTCCACCTCTGTTGTTGAAGCGGCGGCCCAGAGCTGCGGCCGCAAGGTGGTCGGTACATCTCGTGGTGGCAACCCCCGAACCAAGTGGTAGACACCAGTGGTGAGGGGGGCCATTAAGCTGAAGAAGGAGTCCTATCAAGCTTGGTTGGCTTGTGGGACTCCCGAAGCAGCTGAGGTGTACCGGCAGGCCAAGCGGAGTGCAGCTCGGGTGGTTGCTGAAGCAAAAACCCGGGTATGGGAGGAGTTCGGTGAGGCCATGGAACAAGACTTTCGGTCGGCTTCAAAGAGATTCTGGCAAACTGTTCGGCGGCTCAGGAGGGGAAAGCAGCTCCCCGTCCACACTGTGTATGGTGCGGATGGGACACTGTTGACTTCAACTGGGGATATCGTCGGGCGGTGGAAGGAATACTTCGAGGATCTCCTCAATCCCACTGATACGCCTTCCACAGAGGAAGCAGGGTTTGGGGACAAAGGGGATGACTCGCCTATCACAGCGGCTGAGGTCGCCAAGGTGGTTAAAAATCTCCTTGGTGGCCGGGCCCCGGGGGTGGACGAGATTCGCCCTGAGTACCTCAAGGCCCTGGATGTTGTTGGGTTGTCATGGTTGACACGCCTCTGCAACATTGCGTGGAGGTCGGGGGCAGTGCCTTTGGCATGGCAAACCGGGGTGGTGGTTCCTCTCTTCAAAAAAGGGGACCGGAGGGTGTGCTCCAACTTTAGAGGGATCACACTCCTCAGCCTCCCTGGGAAGGTCTATGCCAAGGTACTGGAGAGGAGAGTCCGGCCGTTGGTCGAACCTCGGATTCAGGAGGAGCAATGTGGTTTTCGTCCTGGCCGTGGCACATCGGACCAGCTCTTTACCCTCTCGAGAATTCTTGAGGGTTCGTGGGAGTTTGCCCAACCAGTTTACATGTGTTTTGTGGACTTGGAGAAGGCATTTGACCGCGTCCCTCGTGGATTTTTGTGGGGGGTGCTTCGGGAGTATGGGGTATCGGGCTTGTTGTTACGAGCTATTCAGTCTCTGTACGACCGTTGTGAGAGTTTAGTTCGTATTGCCAACACTCGGTCGGAGTCATTCCCAGTGAGAGTTGGACTCCGCCAGGGCTGCCCTTTGTCACCGATCCTGTTCATAATTTTTATGGACAGGATTTCTAGGCGCAGCCAGGGAATGGAGGGTGTCATGCTTGGTGACCACAGGATCTCATCTCTGTTGTTTGCAGATGATGTTGTCCTGTTGGCTTCATCCAGCAATGACCTACAGCTCTTGCTGGGACGGTTTGCCGCTGAGTGTGAAGCGGCTGGGATGAGAATCAGCACCTCCAAGTCCGAGTCCATGGTCCTCAGCCGGAAAAAGGTGGATTGTCCTCTCCGGGTTGGGGACAGGCTCCTGCCCCAAGTGGAGGAGTTTAAGTATCTTGGGGTCTTGTTCACGAGTGAGGGGAAAATGGAGCGAGAGATCGACAGACGGATTGGAGCAGCATCTGCAGTGATGCGGACGTTGTACCGGTCTATTGTGGTGAAGAGGGAGCTTAGTTCTAAGGCAAAGCTGTCGATTTACCAGTCAATCTACGTTCCTACTCTCGCCTATGGTCACAAGCTTTGGGTAATGACCGAAAGAACGAGATCGCGGATACAAGCGGCTGAAATGAGCTTTCTCCGTAGGATTGCTGGACTCACCCTCAGAGATAGGGTGAGGAGCTCAGTCATCCGGGAGAGGCTCAGAGTAGAACCGCTGCTCCTCCACATTGAAAGGAGTCAGTTGAGGTGGTATGGGCATCTGATTAGGATGCCTCCTGGACGTCTCCCACTTGAGGTGTTTCAGGCACGTCCCACTGGGAGGAGACCCCGGGGCAGACCCAGGACTCGGTGGAGAGACTATGTCTCCCAGCTAGTCTGGGAACGCCTTGGTATCCCCTCTGAAGAGCTGGAGCAGGTGGCTGGGGAGAGGGAAGTCTGGGCTTCTCTGCTTGAACTGCTGCCTCCGCGACCCGGACCTCCGGAAAAGCGGTAGAAGATGGATGGATGGATGGATGGACCCCCACCACTATCACCAAATGCCAAAAACTATTTTGAGGATAAATCTGGGCCAAATCCTGTGGACTAAACAGCACAATTATTGGATTATTTCCTCCCCAATTTTCAACAACCTTTTTTTCTGATTAAATATGGTCTGTAGTAGATGGACTTAATAGAAACCAATTTTCAGCGTCTATTTTTGGGTTAAATTCAGTCCGTAATGGATGGACTAAACCCAACCCAATATTCAACATCTATTTCTGGGTTAAATATGATCCATATTAGATGGACTAACACAGCCCATTTTTCAATGTCTATTTGTGGACTAAATTAAGGCTTGGACGGATGGACCTGATTTTGCCCAAAATGCAACATCTAAACTATGGCTTGTGCTGGGGGAAGGGGGGGGGGTGCATTTGGGTTCAGTGATTTGGTCTTTGTTTTATCAACTCTTGTGTTTATTCTTAGATAGATAGATAGATAGTTTATTTCGAACACAAAAAATATAACAAAAAACTAGCAAATGCAATAAATTTACAGTATACACTGTTCGAAAGGGAGAAGGAAGAAGTGAACACTTATTAATTCCAACTCCTCCTTTCCATCGATACACCCATGTGAATTTTATACAAATTACCACCTTTAAGACCCCAAGTAAACAATTTACTGTATTTTTTACAGATCAACATTAACACCCGTCCATTCTAACATACAATGAAGTCCATATATCAAAACCAGTCTCAAACGACACAGATACACACAGTGCTGTCCCACCCACCATTCCATAGTGTCCCATAATGTCCCAGAGTGAACATAATGAATCGTACATATAAATTCTACCCTTCTAACATATATCCTTTCAACAAATGGTGCTTATACCTCTTTTTAAATTGATTTCTGTTTGTACATAGTTTCACTTCCGGCTCCAGACTGTTCCACAAATCCACCCCACAGACAGATATGCACATACTTTTCTTGGTTGTACGTATCTTGGGTTTTGTAAAGTTTAAGTCTCCTCTCAAATTATGATCGTTGTCTCTTTTTTTAAATATTTTTTGTACATTAGTTGGGAGTTGATTGTTAATCGCCCTGTACATTACTTGTGCTGTCTTAAATTTAACTAAATCGATGAACTTTATGACATGTGACTTCAAGAACAACGAATTGGTATGGTCTCTATATCCTGCATTGTTAATTATCCTTATAGCTCTTTTTTGTGATGTGCATATTGCTTGTAGGTTGGTCTTGTAGGTGTTTCCCCAGACTTCTACACAGTAGTTAAGATAAGGTAAAAACAGTGAATTGTACAATAAGACCAATGATTTATAGTCCAAGATGTGTCTTGTCTTCCCCAGTATGCCTATACATTTTGCTAATTTAGCCCGGATATAACTGATGTGAGGTTTCCAGCAGATTTTACTGTCTAGCGTCACCCCAGAAACTTATTTTCCTGTACTGTTTGTATTCTGGTATCATCTATCATTACTATTATTTCATGATTTATTTTATAATTTCCAAACACCATAATCTTTGTTTTTTTTAGATTTAGAGATAATTTATTTTTGTTGAACCACTGCGTTAATTTTTCCATTTCAGTTGTGACCACCTCTAAAACCTGCTGCAAATTCTCACCAGTGCAAAGGATATTTGTGTCATCCGCAAACAAAATAAATTTCAGAATTTTTGATACTTGGCATATGTCATTTATATACAAGATAAAGAGTTTGGGTCCCAAAACTGACCCCTGGGGCACACCACAAGTGATGTCCATGCAGGGTGATTTGTGCTCTCCAATTTGTACAAATTGTTGTCTGTTACTTATATAACTTTCCACCCAACTCAGTCCTACCCCTCTTATCCCATACCTTTCCAGTTTCCTTAGTAGTATTCTGTGGTCAATGGTGTCAAAAGCTTTCTTCTTCACTCTGGGTTTTGCATTAGTAGCTTCAGTTATGCTCCGATTATTTATATATCCAAACTTTTGTTTGTACTGTATGCTCTGCATGGTCAGTTCTTGTTTTCTTGTGTTTAGTATAATTCTATCTTTTGTATATTCCTGAATTTTTGCTTTCTTGGTTCCATGATTCCTGTGTTCTTGTTTATTTGGTCTCTTCTGCCTTTTTGCCCCATCTATGCCACTGCTTTCAGCTGCTCCCTTTTTTCTAATTCCTAATTGTTTATTTAGTCTCCCCAGTCTTGGTGCTCAGTGCTATATCATTAACAGTCCATGTCCTGCCACTTTGGTTCCCTACTAGGGGTTCTGGTTGGTATTTGGATTTCCCCTGTTTGTGCTTCAGCCCTCATGCTGGTTTTCTTTTTGTTTGCTGTTTTCTTTATTGTTTTTTTTTTTCCCCCTGGCTCTCATGTCACACCTTTTTTTTTAAACTCTGCCCTGTTAACCATAGTAAACTTAAATTCACCTTTCACCATGTCTGTGATTGGGTCTGTTTTTCTCCTGACAACATGACTCATTCAATTAACAGTCTTCCTCAACATAAGTAAATTGTTTTATTGATAAGTCACAAAGGCTTATGGGCGTTTCATAAAGATGATTTGTTCCACACACTATTAATAGAATATAATCAATTTTTTTGTGTTTTTAAAGAATATCGTGGTTTTAAAATTTCCTTAAGTTTGGATCACTACATCAGGAGATGCATCAAAAGAGAACTGTATAAAATCATTGGCCTGAAAAATAAAAATGGATTGAATTTTTTGAAAACTTTAACAACTTTTGATTATCAATAGCAGTTGAAGTTGCATACTAAAGTTCAAGTAATTTGGCTGAATAACCTTTGAGGAGTTCATTTTAACATCACGTGCACATTTTTGAAAATATGCTGCAGAAAGCTTAATTATTTAGAGCAGAGGGGAAAAGTTCTGGAAGATTTCAGAGATTGAAATGATGAAAGAATTTTGAGTATAGACTTAATGGAGATATTTGTAAAAAGATAATTATTATCATAGCACCACCTATGGATACAGTACCTTGCTTTTGGGTCTCTGAGTCGTGGAGAGATTTTCTGACTGTAAAATTTCTTTGCCGTCAAAAGAAGGGACATATTATGGTCTGATGATGTTTGTCCATCTGTCCATCCATCTGTGCAAGTTTTTCTAGTCAATTCCTTCTACAGTTTTCAAGCTATAGGACATTTTCATTTCACACACTGTATATGTATTGAAGACGTGCATATTGTTGAGGGTTAAATGATTTTCTGATATTTTCTCTAAATTTGTTGCAGCTGTACTGCTTGGAATCCTAATAAACCTAGAACTAAGGTACGCAAAACCTAGAGATTAAATGAGAAAAATAAGACAAAACACGAAACATAACAAAAGAACAAACCCTGGTACCAATGAAAAGGAAAACTCACACAAGATCAACATAAAATAAAAGATAAGTCATAAAAATCATAAATACAAGAACAGAACAAAACCCAGGGATCATAACAGGTGCAGTGTCAGTCTATTTCTGAATTTCTTATTTCCTGCTTTAAGCTGTCAGTTGTTGTAGTATGGGGTTAGTGATCAGGGACCGGATTTTTTTTTAATGGTGCTACTGTGTCTAGTGCTGAGTGATATGTGTCTGACTTAAATGTCAATCTAAAATATACTTTGTTTGCATGCTCTCAGAGGGAAATGGGAACATATGGAGAGGAGAAAAATATCACAATGTTGAAATTTCAAACTGTGGACAGCAATGTTACACTGTACATCCCTGTGATTTGAACAGTTCAACATCCTGTCCTCCAGTGCCTCCACTGCAGCACAATTTAAAAAGTTGTCAAGAGAATTTCCTAAGAGTTGGCAGTGCAACCATTCAAGAGGGGGACAGAAAGAGAGTGACCAGATGCAATCAGGTGGGTGGTAGAATTGTCAAACTGCACATGTAATTGGTGTTTCTGGAGAAATGCCACTCTGTGAGTGAAAGAAAACCATGTCAGTGTATCACATGGTGGCAGAAGCACTCTCAGGGAGGAGAAATGAGTGAAATAGTAACAACTGGAGCTCTGCTAAAGTGTTTTACATCCCATCATTTCACTTATTATGATTTGAACTTGTGGTACTTATATTTGGTTATATTTTTTTAGTTATACTTACCATTTTACAATCCTATATAAAATATACCCCAAGCCCTTTTTATATTTAATTTGTCCACTACGCATTTTAATAAAATCTACCCCAATTATCTGAAAGATCTACAAATAAAAACTGCAAATTTAAGTAAAAAAAAGTTATTAATGCACTCAAATTACAGCAGCTTCTATGCTGACCTCCTCCTGCTGACACAATTACCGCCATTGGGTTAGTGATTGGAACAGTGGCCCATGAGAGCATGATGGTTGAACACAGATTTGCTAGAGGCAGAGTATAGACCAAAAACACTAACAATGTGTTGTAAATATTGTTACTATTGTCCCTTTTGTGCTATTTGTCGATCTCTTGCCACTGAAGTAGCAATGATACATACCAGTGTCTACTTCTCAACATCTCATTTCAGTCTCAGGAAGCAGTGAAGGTGAAACAATTGCAATCACAGCTAATCTTGAAATCTCAGAGTTAATTGAGTCAAAAAAAAAAGACAATTCAGTGTGCTCATTGACGTGAAGACAAAACTACAAGACTGCATACAAATTATCTATTGTGTATCCTGTAAGAGAAAATAAAAATTAAAGTTAGGTGGGGATTAAAGTTAGTGCATAATCAAAAAGTCAAGTTAAACTGGTAAATGACAAAAGATAGTTTACTTATTTGGAGCTAGAACTGTACAATTTATTAAGGTGATGTATTCCATTGTTGTAAGATGTGGTAAGTGAATTTACATTTAACACTTTTCAATTACCACCCATCCATCCATCTTCTACTGCTTTTCCAGAGGTCCGGGTAGCAGAGGCAGCAGTTCAAGCAGAGAAGCCCAGACTTCCCTCTCCCCAGCCACCTGCTCCAGCTCTTCAAAGAGGATACCAAGGCATTTCCAGACAAGCTGGGAGACATAGTCTCTCCAGCGAGTCCTGGGTCTGCCCCAGGGTCTCCTCCAAGAGGGACGTGCCCAAAACACCTAAGTGGGAGGTGTCCAGGAGGCATCCTGATCAGATGACCATACCACCTCAACTGGCTCCTTTCAATGTGGAGAAGCAATGGTTCTACTCTATCCTCTCCCAGATGACTGAGCTCCTCACCCTATCTCTGAAGGTGAGTCCAGCAATCCTACGAAGAAAGCTCATTTCAGCCACTTGTATCCGTGATCTCATTCTTTTGGTCATTACCCAAAGCTCATGACCATAGGTGAGGATAGGAATGTAGATTAACTGGTAAATCGACAGCTTTGCCTTAGAGCTCAGCTCCCTCTTCACCACAACAGACCGGTACAACATCCGCATCACTGCAGATGCTGTTCCGATCCATCTGTCAATCTCTCACTCCATTCTCCCCTCACTCGTGAATAAGACCCCAAGATACTTAAACTCCTCCACTTGGGGCAGGAGCCTGTCCCAAACCCAGAGAGGACAATCCAACTTTTTTCCGGCTGAGGACCGTGGACTCAGACTTGGAGGTACCGATTCTCATCCCAGCCACTTCACACTCAGTGGCAAACCATCCCAGTAAGAACTGTAGGTCATTGCTAGATGAAGCCAACAGGACAACATCATCTGCAAACAACAGAGATGAGATCCTGTGGTCACCAAGCATGACATCCTCTGTTCCCTGGCTGCGTCTAGAAATCCTGTCCATAAAAATTATGAACAGGATCAGTGACAAAGGACAGCCCTGGTGGAGTCCAACTCTCACTGGGAATGAGTCTGAGTGTTGGCAATACAAACCAAAGTCTCACAACAGTCATACAGAGACCGAATAGCTCACAACAACAAGCAGGATACTCCATGCTCCCAAAGCAACCCCCCCACAAAAAAAAACCATGAGGGATGCAGTCGAATGCCTTCTCCAAGTCCACAAAACACATGTAAACTGGTTGGGCAAACTCCCACGAACCCTCGAGAATTCTCAAGAGGGTAAAGAGCTGGTCCGATGTGCCACAGTCAGGACGAAAACCACATTGCTCCTCCTGAATCCGAGGTTTGACCAGTGGCCGGACTCTCCAGTACCTTGGCATAGACCTTCCCAGGGAGTGTGAGGAGTGTATTACCTCTATATTTGGAGCATACCCTCCGGTCCCCTTTTTTTGAAGAGAGGAACCACCACCCAGGTTTACCATGCCAAAGGCACTGCCCCCGGCCTCCATGCAATGTTGCAGAGATGTGTCAACAATGACAGCCATACAATATCCAAGGCCTTGAGGTACTCAGGGAGACCTCAGCCCCTGTGATAGGCGAGTCGTCCCCCTTGTCCACAAGCCCGGCTTCCTCTGTAGAAGGTGTATCAGTGGGATTGAGGAGATCCTTGAAGTATTCCTTCCACCGCCCGATGATATCCCCAGTTGAAGTCAGCAGCGCCCCATCCGCATCATACAGTGTGGACAGGTAGCTGCTTCCCCTTCCTGAACCGCCGCACAGTTTGCCAGAATCTCTTTGAGGCCGACTGAAAGTCTTGTTCCATGGCCTCACCAAACTCCGCCCACACCCGGGTTTTTGCTTCAGCAACCACCCAAGCTGCACTCTGCTTGGCCTGCCAGTACACCTCAGTTGCTTCGGGAGTCCCACAAGTCAACCAAGCTTGATAGGACTCCTTCTTCAGCTTAATGGCTCCTCTCACCACTGGTGTCAACCACTTGGTTCTGGGGTTGCCACCACGAGATGCCCCGACGACCTTGCGGCCACAGCTCTGGGCTGCTGCTTCATCAATAGAGGTGGAGAACATGGCCCATTCAGACTCAATGTCTCCACACTCCCTTGGAATGTGGCTGAAGTTCTTCCGGAGGTGGGAGTTGAAGACCTCCTGGACAGGGGCCTCAGCCAGACGTTCCAAGCACACCCTAACTGTATGTTTGAGTCTACCAGGTCTGAATGGCATCCTCCCCTGCCATCAGATGCAACTCACCACCAGATGGTGATCAGTTGACAGCTCTACACCTCTCTTTACCCGGGTGTCCAAGACATATGGTCACAGGTCTGATGACATGATCACAAAATTGATCATCGACCTGCGACCTAGGGTGTCGTGGTGCCAAGTGCACATATGGACACCCGTATGCTTGAACATGGTGCTCATTATGGACAAACTGTGGTTAGCACAGAAGTCCAATAACTGAACACCACTCGGGTTCTGATCGCACAGGCCATTTCTCCCAATCACCCCCTTCTAGGTTTCACTGTCGTTGCTCATGTGCACATTGAAGTCCCCCAGAAGGACAATGGAGTCTCCAAGAGGAGCACTCTCCAGCACTCCAGTAAAAGACTCCAAAAAGGGTGGGTATTCTGAACCACCATTTGGTGCATAGGCACAAATGATGGTCAGGATCCATTTCCCAACCCAATGGTACATGGAAACAACCCTTTTGTCCACCCGGGAAAACTCCAATATAGATGCAGCAAGGTGGGGGGGGGGGTGTACAAGAGTACCCACCCCTGGTTGTCGCCTCTTGCCTGGGGAAACTCCAGAGTAGACCAAGCTCCAGCCTCTCTCCAGGAGACTGTTTCCGGAATCAGAGCTGTGTGTTGAGGTGAGGCCGGCTATATCTAGCCAGTATCTCTCAACTTCATGCACCAGCTCAGGCTCCTTCCCCACCAGAGAGGTGACATTCCATGTCCCAAAAGCCAGTTTAGGAAGCTTGGGATCAGACCGCCAAGGTCTCTGCCTTTGACCACCACATGATCCACACAGCACCGGACACCCATGATCCCTCCTGCAGGTGGTGAGCGCACTGGAGGGCAGACCCACGTAACTCCTTCAGGCTGAGCCCGGCCGGGTCCCATGGGTGGAAACCCAGCTACCAGACGCTAGCCATCGAGCCCCTCCCCCAGGCCTGGCTCCAGGGTGAGGCCCCGGTAACCCCATACTGGGTAGGGTACACTGAATCCTTGTTCTAGTATTTATTATGAGAGTCTGTTGGATCGTTCTTAGTCTGGCCCTTCACCCAGGACCAGTTTGTCTTTGGTGACGCTACCAGAGGCAAATTGCCCTCAACAACATAGCTCCTGGGATGACTAGGGTACGCAAACCCCCCACCACGATAAGGTGACGATCCATGAGAGGACTTTTCAATTACCTATTGTGCTAATTCAGGTATATTTACATTGAAGCGTAATGATGATATTTTGTCCTAATAAATTAAACAAATAAATAAATTTAAAGGCATTCAGAAAGATTTTTTGATCCAGCACCCTGAGCATTTCAAGCATTATTTAAGATACATGTATTTTCTACATTGCCTGACAGCAATGTGTAGCACATATTAGGTACATGCCTCCAAAGACTCCACCACTGACATCAAGGTTTATGAGAAACATGGCGGTGCGAGGCAGACGCTGTGGCTACTCTCTGCCCTGATAGAATGGTGTTTTCATGTTTTTTGTGTCTTTTGGCTTGTGAGTCACAGTGTTTTGTTCATCTTCATTGCATCCATGGACATACGTACAGCCGTGAGTTTCTTCTCAACATCAGTAGAACATAGAGTTAGACTCTGCACATGCTGAAGAGCTACGGGATTGCGGACTGCTCTGAGGAGGAAAGGGGGTACTTCTTGTCAAACTTGACAGGTCTATTGTTCTCTGTTTTGACAAGTGTATTGTTCTCAAGATGAAAGGCATGACCTTTGACCTGACCCAAACCATGACCTGACATGGCTAATTTATTCATTTTCTATAGGGTGAGCGTGAGAAAGGAATATTAATTATATACGGATTAAAAGCCGTAATGTTTACTGAGATGAAAGGCGAATAACCTTTGACCCGTGTTGTGAGGGATTAGCGTGAGAATGGAATGTTGGTTGATTTAAATTTTAACAAAATAAAATATTGATAGGTAGCGCTGTGGCAAAGTGGTTAGCACTGCGGCAGCACAGCAACTCACCCTTGGCTAGGGGATCCTGGGTTTGATCCCAGCCCCCGAACAACAGTGATATGTGTGGAGTTTACGTGTCTGCATGGGTTTACTCCAGGATTTCTCCGGTTTCCTCCCACATGCTAAAAACATGCAAGTTAGGTTAATTGGCATCAAACTGGGGATTCTAAATTGTCCTTAGGTATGACTGTGAGAGTGAATGGTTGTCTCTCTCTCTGTGTTGGCCCCGTGATGGACTGGCAATCTGTCAAGGGTGTGCCCTGCCTCTTGCCCAAAGATACTGGGATAGGCTCCAGTCCCCCTGCAACCCGAAAAGCATTAAGCAGAAGAAGATGGATGGATGGATGGAAAATGGTGATAGTGATTTTTCTCATCCCAGGCTGAACAAGTCAGGCTGAATAAGAAGGTGCTGAAACATACCCCCCACACACACACACCAAAAGCCCCATCAAGGTCTATTGGTCAATGAAGCATTCGCCAGTGCCTGGAACCCTTTGTTCATCAATCGGCCAACAAACTTTGCCCCTCAAGCTGTGGACTGTGGCACTTAAACATACTCTCTCACACACACACACACGCACACACCCTCTTTAAGGTTCAGGCTATTGTTTCTATTGCTCAACAGAGCAATCAGCAGAGTGCAAGAAAGGTCAAAGAGTAAGCTACACCGATGATATCAACCTTCCTAAAGTTCTGAGTTCGACAGACGTTGAATGTGACTGTGGGGGGTCAAACCTAAGCTATTGTTGTTACTCTGAGGTTCAGCAGACATAAGCTATTGCTGGTGTGCGGAGAATAAGAAACCCCCTACCCTCGTCACCCTAACCCTCTCTCACACACGCACATGGGCAAGCATGTGCACTTACACCAGGGGTGTCCAATCATGTGCCATGGAGGGCCAAGACCCTGCAGGTTTTCTCTTCTACCCAGTCCCTTCAGCAGGTGTTTTCACTTACCAGCAATCAGTGGGAAGAAATTCAGTGGAATCTGCTGTTGAAGACGCTGGTTGGAGGTAAAGCTTGCAGGGTCTTGGCCCTCCATGGCACATGATTGGACACCCCTGACTTACACACACACACACACACACAGACACACACACACATAAACACGGAGAGCGAGAATGTTGTGATTAGAGTTTCCGGATTCTGAAACAATTACATTGTAATAACGTGGACTTACTTTTCTACACAAGGGTATTTTTTTTAATCTTTATATTAACAAATTACATGTTTGCATGGTGTTGATGCAAACTCTGACTTTGAAACCAGTAGTTATATTCACACAAACATGCTTCAGCATGATTGCTTCAACTGTTTATTAGTTTGAAAAGTCTATTAAGAGTCTGTATGCATTACCAAAAAAGCCCACCGATGTCAAAATCTACCTCAAAATCTTGCCTAAATCCGGATGAAACCATTTACTTTTTTGAAAAAGGTCAATTTAATTTGTGGTGACATTCCCCCTCATATATAACCATTTTTTATTTTCCGCAGAATATTCTGTTATACTTTCACAGCTGTACAAGCCAATAAATAAACAATTTTTTTTGTATGTTCTTATTTTTTTTTTTATTTTGTCTGTATTATGAGGCGCATGAACAAATAAACTGGAATGATATTAATTTCTCAAGTTTGAAACAAAGCAAAACTTGCAACTTAACACAAATTTCTATCACAGCATGCAATTCGATTAAGTTGCAATGAATTTTTGGTTAGCCACCAAGCTCCGGAGCAGTTTCTGGTTTACATTTTGAAACAACCTTCATTCTCACAAAAACTTTTCTTTTCTTTTTTTTTTTTTTGATATAAAACCACAGTCTCACAGTATTTTACTTACAGGCATATGCAGTCCAAACCTCAAGTGTGCAGAAAAAAAATGCTTCTGCATAAACTTGAAGTAGTTTGTTTTTAAAAAGAAATAAGATGTAGTAAAATTAGCTTTTAGATCGGGCATTGTGTTTATAGTTTGTTTTTTTTTTCCTACAAAAATAAATATTGCATAATCAACTTTGTCTCTACTTTTAAATACCAGGGCTCAACAGTTTCTCAGACTGGTTGCCTAAGGCCTGAGATTGTAAGTGTCTAAAGATCCCTCTGCTTGAAGAAATGTGTTGCCAACACATTTTAGCTCCAAGAAAAACACAAACTGAATTCTGAAAATATTGGTTTAACTAGTATAAGCTTTAAACAACTAAAAATTAACACTTTAATCAATCAACATTTTGGCTCTTCCAAAAAGTACTTCTGTCTATGTATTTATCGACTTAAAATACATCAATTGTATGTGCACTGTTTAATAATTTTCAAATCTTTACACCATTAACAACCCCTTCTAGTAGAGTCATTTTTGTGGGTTTCGTGACCAACCTCCCAGGACCTTTTTTTCTAACTGGATTTAGCATTCTAGACCCAGTTTAATGAAAATAAGCTCCCATGTACCTCCCAAAAATTACGGGAAACCTTTTTTTTGCCCAAAATTCAAAATGGCCACCAAAATGCATACCACCACCTATATCTCAGTAACTAATTCAGCTAGGAGGTTGATTTTGGTGTCTAGACATAGGTTTTTGGGGTCAAGCATTCCATTAATGCTATTAGTTTACTTGTGAAACAAACCCATCACGATGAAATCCAATATGGCCGCCAATATGGCCACCGATTAACATTTTTTTTGTTTCTTGACTACTAAGGCACCTAGAAAGCTGCTGTTGGTGTCAAAACAGAGGTTTAAGGGGTCATACTATCTGTTTATTCCAATAAAAGTGTGTTTAAATGATTACATAATCGAGAAATCCAAGATGGCGGCCGGCTGTCATTTTCACATGCAATGGACTTTTTCATATCCGTCACCAAATGAGCTAAAAATGTCAAATGAGGTATCCTTACATTCATTTTTAATAATTATTAGAAAGCTCCTGCATTGATTCAGTGATTTCACTGAGGAACATTTGGTCCTTGGTATTATCCAAAGAGTCACTTTTGGTACATGGTTGACCACAACGTAGAATGCATTCGTATTCACCGGAAGACGTTGATGGTAATTCATCGTTGTCACTTGCAGTATCCATTTTATCCCTCACTTTATATGAATAAGTGTCTGAAAACAGAAACAAATTTGTCATTATCAGAACAGAGGAGAGAAAAAGGAGGGATGACAAGACCTAGAGTCAAAGGCCCTTGTACTGTCTACTGTCATTACGGTAGCATTAAGCAAGCAGCATGGTCAATATGCTAACATTACCTGACTATACAGTATGGAACAAGATTCAGAATTCTAACCTCTCCAGATAAATTTAAAGCTAAATTTATACATACCTGGCAACCTTGGTTAAATTGGAAAGATTAGGACTACATATTATGGCAGCACAGACGTTACAAAATCACTGCATCCTCTCTCTTGCTATGCAAAAAGGAATCAATGAATCAAGCATAGGATTCCGGGAATTCTAAGGGGATTACCCAAGTGTTCCTCAGTGAAATCACTGAATCAATGCAGGAGCTTTCTAATAATTATTAAAAATGAATGTAAGGATACCTCATTTGACATTTTTAGCTCATTTGGTGACTGATATGAAAAAGTCCATTGCATGTGAAAATGACAGCCGGCCGCCATCTTGGATTTCTTGATTATGTAATCATTTAAACACACTTTTATTGGAATAAACAGATAGTATGACCCCTTAAACCTCTGTTTTGACACCAACATCAGCTTTCTAGGTGCCTTAGTAGTCAAGAAACAAAAAAAATGTTAATCGGTGGCCATATTGGCGGCCATATTGGATTTCATTGTGATGGGTTTGTTTCACAAGTAAACTAATTGCATTAATGGAATGCTTGACCCCAAAAACCTATGTCTAGACACCAAAATCAACCTCCTAGCTGAATTAGTTACTGAGATATAGGTGGTGGTATGCATTTCGGTGGCCATTTTGAATTTTGGGCAAAAAAAAAGGTTTCCCGTAATTTTTGGGAGGTACATGGGAGCTTATTTTCATTAAACTGGGTCTAGAATGCTAAATCCAGTGAGAAAAAAAGGTCCTGGGAGGTTGGTCACGAAACCCCCAAAAATGACTCTACTATTCCCTCCCTCCCATCAGCAGCACTATAACCGTGTCTGCTGGGGTCAGAAGGCTGCTTACATTTTTCAGCATTGGTTGGTCATTCAAACAGTACCATGTTGTTTAAAAGCTGTTGTTTTGGGGTTTTTTTTCTGATAATACAGAAAGTTTTTAACATTCCGTTCAGTTTTTTTTTTTCACAAATAATCCAAACAATATTTTTCACTCTACAGTCAGTAAATGTAAAAGTGACTGATCAATACATTAGACTAAAGTGAGTTGAGGACAGATATTCACGATTCACCCCAACAGTTTCCACACGCAAGTTAGTCGATTATATTTAGTGAGTTTAAGTTTATACGGTTTGGTTTCATAATACATAAAAAAATATAAGAAAGGGCATCCGGACGATAAAACATTGTACACGATATTTACCAACAGGTAAATTATTTTATTCAATTTATTCCAAAACTTAATCATTTGAAAAAGTATTTACCGCAGCAAATTCAAATTAAAAAAAAAAAAAAAACTTTGTCTTTAAAAAGATAAGGCAATGACTTTTACCTTCTTTTCCGAGTTTCTAAGTCTGCATTACTCGTGGGTAGGTAGAGAGCTAAAGAGTATTTATTGACTTTTAAAAAAGCATTTGACCGATTACATCATACCATTTTACCATCTACATTAGAAAAATGTGGTATAAGAAACCCCCCCCCCCCATCTACACAATGAATGCAGGGTCGTTCTATCCAATGAACAGAGAGGGATAGTCCTCTCCTCGAAAGGTCTACAGGCGGGCCCCTATCATCAACCAATGAAACTACAGGGTGGAGCGTGTGAAAATTGGATAAATAAGTAGGCCCAAATTGGTAAAATTAAACAATCATCGGGAAAAAACAGGGAAAAAAAACTCACCATGACTAAGAGGCCGAGCGACCTTCATCTGATCAGCGAGACACCCATCTCCACCTTGCTACAGAGCGCTCCGGGATTAGCACCGAAAAGGAGAATGTTGTTTCTGTGACACATCCAGATCCCCACAACAGGGAGTCTTCAGGAGAAATTGCAGTTTGAAGCTGGAGGTAGATGCGGTTATGTGTTCAACTACGCAAGTAGTGAACTGTGTTTTTACCAGTTGGATGAAGGAGAAACTTTTGGCCTGCTCTCCAGAAAAGCCACACTTTCGGTCAGAGACTGGAGCGTACTGTGAAACGTGATTTATGCTGATCTGAAAGCACGCGATGTACATCACTTACAGACAGAGGTGGAAGACGAGCCTGCTAGAAAAGACCAACAGACTCAGACGCCGGTGCGAGTGAAAGAAGAGCAACTACCGGTATTCATTACCTGAAGAGTGTTGGCTAGTAGTTTTTGGGAGATGAAGGCATCCCCATCTGGGAGTTGGTGCTTCTGAGCCACTTTTCAGGTATCAACGGGTGACGCCCCATTAGAAGACAAATTTATCTTGCAGTATTTCAATTCCGAATGTGGTCTGTTGCAGACAACCTTATGCCTGCCTACAATGGTGTGGGTAAAAATGGTTGATGAGAAAAGGGGAAAAGCTCAAGTCCCTCTTCATTTCCAGCCATACTGGGAGAGATGTGTTAATGGTGAAAAAACCCTAGCTTTTCCAGACGACAATGCCCTCACAACCTCCTGCACCTAATAATGCCATCCTAACAATTTAAAAGAAGACCGCCAGCCATCCATTTCGCCCAAACCAAAATTGAGGCAAACCCATGTGTGACGCTCCAAGGGTGTTTTGAACAAGACCCTTGGGAAAAATTATCATCTCTAAAAATATCAAACGAGGATGGCCGCCCACTTTCACAAACACGCTCCCTGGATACCGAGGCTCCTCCTCGACCGTCTTCACCTACCCTCCCTTCAGCAATGGAGTGGATCTCTTCTATGGATGCTAAAGAATACACCGCCGACCCTCCACGCGGTTATCCCTCTACAGCCCCCGACATGGTTTTTGGGGAAGATTGACAAGGTTTTGGTGACCCACAGAGCAGACACAATTCAGGATAGATACAATTACGTTATTTATTGAACCAGTGAGTGAATGGATGTGTGCGTGGAGGGTGTGTAGTGTAATGTGGTGTAGTGCGATCTGTATTCTCCAGCTGGGGCCGGCAGAGCACCATACAACCTGGCAATGAGACAAAGGCCGTTAGTTTGCAGCTTAACCTATACAGCTCTCAGGATGTTACTGCGCTTATTATCAGAGGGTGTCGAGTGAAGCCCAGGTAGCGCCGAAGCTGCAGCCAGGAAGACAGTGCCCGTTGGAGGCCGAGGAGCTGGAGATGAGGAAGTGAGTTTGCTGCCTGGAAGGAAGGGAGGACCGCCGCTGCGGATCTCCGCTTGTGCACAGGGGAAGCAGACAGGGTGAGAAGCGTGAAGGCTTACTTGTGTAGCTGGTCCGGGAGGAACAGGCCCAGACAGGGTTCAGCAAGGGCTTGGAAGCCAATGTGTAGAAGCATAGAGTGCTGGGAAGCACAGAGGCAGGCGTAGCAGGATCCAGGAAAGGAAACCAGACGACTCCGCGCTGAGCACTGGTCCTGGTGGAATAAATAGGCCTCAGGAGATGACAGGCAGGTGCGTGCACAGGTGCCGTGATTGGCGGCCATGACAAAGATAACCCAATATACAAGGCGGATCATCTACCTCCCGTGTTTCTGGATATTGTAAAATTCAGGTTGATAAGCTTTGTGGATATTACCATCAGCAAATACAGAGAAGAAATATGTGACGATTGTCGAATCAACCACTTGGCTCAAAACCACCATGATTGCTCGATGGAGTCCGAGTATTTCTTTCTGACCCACATTGAAGAGCTCACAAAAGACTGCGGAACAGGCGCTTCATTCCAGTGCTCCAGAGACTGACCAAATTAAACTACATGTATACTTGTATACAGGTGTACATCGGAATTACAGAGGATTTCCTTCACGAACTTAGACAGACACCATGCATCACCCCCAAGTTTTCTGAGATTTCAGAAATGCTGTTTGTGGGTGATGAGAAGATGGCTCATCATTTGCAAATAGCTGAGGACTATTGACAGGGTCGTCTGGATGGTGAGAACTTTTGGGAGGAGGATTTTGTGGGTGATTCTGACAGCGAGAAGGGTTGTGATATGGGCGGGGATACAGACTCAGATATTGATTCTGACACAGAGTCTGAAAAAAACTGATGCTGAAATGTAATAAAATGCTGTTTTAATTAGATTTTCATGCTTTAACTTAAAATATCTTTGATCCACAAAAAACTGGCTGCTAGGATGAAATAAAAAAGGCCCGTACATCACAGTGTGAATCGCTGTATGTCATGATTTCCTGCCTTTCTGAGGCAGGACAGACTGAAACCCAAACGCATGAGGATGTTGTGTGTATTTATTGAACAAAATGTGACATAACAGTCCAAACAAACAAACAGATGAGTTGCACAAGACATAAAGGGATGACTGCAAGGATGCTCTACAGCTAGCAGGTGAGTACAACACAGAGAAAAAACCCAGAGTGCTACAGACGTAACTGATAGCAGGGGGAAGCAAAGAGAAGACCCAAGGCACTTCCAGACATGACTGGAAACTGGGGGGAACAAAATAGCACTCACCGGGCTGGAGCAGTCCGAGTCAGTCCGAGCAAACAATCCCGACTGAACAGAGAAAAGGCAAAGGACAATACAGGTGGACAATGCATATGACAATGCAATAATCCAGCAACCACAAGTGGGAAGGCAGAGCTTAAATAACACAAGATATAATAACCAGAGTGATTGCTGGTGTGAGTGGGTGTGAGTTGAGCTGTGTGAATGCAGGTGTAAGTGAGTATGTGCGTGTATGTGTGCATGTGTGTGCATGACAGTGGGAGAGTAAACTTGAGCAGGGAGAGGAACAGACAATGACAGATTGGAATCACCTGTCAGTAGTAAACAGTTGAGGGAGGCGTGGCTGTCAGACACAAAAAAAAATAAATAAACACAAGACCAAATGCAGACAAAGGAATAATACAAATGACTCAAAAGATAATCAAATGGCCAAGAGCAAATAATAAGCACCAAAAATACAACAGAACATGGCTAAACAATGAAACACAATATGGAACTCAAAAGGTAACATAAAGCACAGACAACTGAGGAACAGAAAACAGCCATGAAGCCAAGCTCGGAACAATCCCCAGCTCGGTTCATGACAGAACCCCCGTCTGAAGGGGTGGATTCCAGACACCCAGCGTACCATCAAAGAAACAAGAAAGGAACACCCTGCCCCCCATCCCAAGCAGGAACTACAACAAACTACATTGGGCGGGAGGTGGGGGGAACAGGCTAGGAGGGAACAAAAAACAACCCCTGCTCAGCACCCTACCAGAAAAAAACAACAATTACCCCCGCCCCCAAGTCCAAAGGCATGGAGGCTCAGAACGCTGCCCAGATTGCCAGGCCCCACAAATGGCCCGATTGATAGAGTCTGGTGGCCTGCGGAAAGAAATGGGCCACCTGACTCCGAGACTCAGTCCTTCGGGTGGCTGGCCATCGCTGTTGAGCCATCAGGACCGGAGGGGTTCAGAAGGAGGTGGCTTACTCCCTGGGAGCCTCACTGGAGGGTGGCCGGACCAGAGGAGGGGAACCCCAACAACGTCTGGCAGAGGAAAGCAGGGGGCCACGACAATGTCCAGCAGTGAAGAGGTGAGAGGAACCACGATGGCATCGCTGGCCCCAGAAAGGAGAACAGTAGCACCGCGGGGGTCACAGTCTGGGACATAGCTGCACCCGCCGTGGCTCCAGGCTGGAGCTTAGTTGCATCCACAGGGGTCCCAGTCGGGGACATAGCTGCACCTGCAGTGGCTCCGGGCTGGAGTTCAGCAGCACCCATGGCGGACCCAGGCTGGGCCAACGCCGCACCCACGATGGACCCCGGCTAGGCCACAGTTGCACACACAGTGGACTCCGACTGGGCCAACATTGCACCCATGATGGGCCCTGCCTGAGCCAGTGTTGCGCCCACGGTGGGCCCCGCCTGGGCCAGTGTTGCCACCAAGGAGAAGCAGCCAACCCGAGTGAGCACCAGACCCAGGAGGCGATTTACCAAAGGGACCCCGGGCAAGGACAAGAAAGGAGGGTCCATGACAACCTCGACAGAGAGAGCTGGACTCACGATGTCATTGGGCAGTGAGACCGAATCCACGGAGACCCCTGGCGATGGTGGAACTTCTCCGGTGACCCTAGGAGAAGGCTCAGGAACAACATGAGAAGAAAAATGGTTCGGGTCATCGGCAGTGGCGGAGCCTGGCGAGGTGGGTTCAGATCCAGCTGAGGGCTTCACCTGACTCTCCTCACCAAGAGCCAGAAAAGATCTCAAGAGATAACTTGCCTGAGCTCGAGCTTCACCGCCGTCCAGGACTCCGTCGATTCCGCCGATGACATCTTAGGCCCACCCTCCAGGAGGTCCAGCTGTGGCTCCCACTCTGCTGTGGTTCCCTCCGCAGCAGGCATGATGGAATCAGCAGTCCCGGTGCCCCTAGGCAAAGACTCCAACGCTGGTGACAGATCCGGCAAGGGAGCTGGGGGTTGGATCTGTGATGGCTCCAGTCTAGGATCATCCAGAGCCACAAGCTCCTCCACTGTCCAGTGGCTTAGTTCCCAGACACTCAAGAAAAAAAGGAGGAGACACAGAGAGGATTGGAGAAGAGTTATTGACTGCAGCTCAAGGAGAGAGCTCAGCGAATCTGCTGAAACTGATCCCCTCTCCTGAGAGACAGACAAGGTTTATCATCATAAAATTGATTTGAATGAAAAAACACTTGCCTGTCATCCCAGTCTTTGATGTTGATAGCTGCAGGTGATGGGTCATCATCCTCCTCCGTGTCAATGGCTGTTCCGGGCCCCTCTGAGAATAGTAGAGGAACCAGCTCAGATGACGCGGAAGTGGGTGTGTCAGGAGAAACCCTAGCAGATCTCTTGGAAGCAGGAGGGGACGTCTCAGTGACATGGGCTGCAGCTGAAGCAGAGAGGACGCAGACTGGCAAGACAGCTGGCACGGGGTGAGGCTTTGCCGCAGGAGTAGTCGAACATGACGTCTGGACGATGGCTACTGATGAGGAGATGGGCTTCCTCTGACGTTTCGATGCAGGAACATTCTTTCGCCGTGGAGTAGCCTCCTCTACGACCTCTGGCTCCTTCAGTGTCCGGCTACTCCCTCCCTGGACCAGCGGAGATTTAGGGGAGACAGAGGAAAAAGGTTGAGGAGCGGTGACAGCAGCTGTGTGAGGAGCTCCAGAGGATTGTAGAATCTGGAGCTCCTCAGCAGGAATCAGGCTAACCACTTCAGGAGCGAGAGCAAGAGAACGGAGAAGGACTTGCCTGAACTCCTGACAGGTGGTGGCGTTAGCTGCTGTCTCGGTGTCATGCTCCGTCTCCCCGGGAGTTGGACGGGACGTCTGGCAGGGAGAAGAGGACACCGGCTAACATAAAGCACAGATAACAGAGGAACAGAAAACAGCCATGAAGCCGAGCTCTGGACAATCCCCAGCTCGGTTCATGACACTGTATAATTTGCTTTTAGGTAGTGGTTTTTTTTTTTCACTCAAATACATGGAGAATGCAGATGTGTGTAAAAAAAATGTGTTTTACAATATTGGAGTTTTTTGTTTTTGTCTAACCTTGACCGCAATTGTAAGAACAAAATTAATCTGTTCCATTTACTAATGTATGGATTACTTCTTTTTTCAGTCCAAATGATTCAAAAATGAATAAATAGTTGAGAGTTTTGTCATTTCTTAGGCATTGTCTTTTATTATGCTGTATAATGGTGCTTACACCCTATAGGGTGGATCCTGTCGATGTTGAACCAAGCCGCTGAATTTCTGCAAATGTCTTGTGACTCAGTTTTCATTTTTGATGATAATATTGATTCAAATAAATCAAGGGTTTTATATAGCTGCTCTCAAGGGCTAGGAAACCAGTTACAAGATGCTCAAAAGTAAACCAGAGCAGAGTTCGCCCGGTGGAAAGAAAAATCAGTTGTCTACAACAAACCTGATATCCGCTATTCAATGAGATAAGATAAGATAAGATAAGCCTTTATTAGTCCCACAATGGGGAGATTCCAGGATTGCAACAGCACAGGGATAGCAACACTCAGAGCAACAATCAGAAGGCAAGAAAAAAACAAGAGCAGTTAGTATACATATGTACATATTACTATAAATATATATATATATATATATATATATATATATATATATATATATATATATATATATATATAGACACAGTGCGGAGCATTGTGGTTGGTGGATGTGCAGCAGAAAGTCTAAGCTCTCTCTCCGCGGATGCGGCGGGCCAGCTGGATGTCTTTGGGCATGATGGTGACCCTCTTGGCGTGGATGGTGCACAGGTTGGTGTCCTCGAAGAGACCCACCAGGTAGGCCTCGCTGGTCTCCTGCAGAGCCATGACGGCGGAGCTCTGGAAGCGCAGGTCGGTCTTGAAGTCCTGAGCGATCTCCCTCATCAGGCGCTGGAAGGGCAGCTTACGGATGAGCAGCTCCATGGATTTCTGGTAGCGACGGATCTCTCTCAGAGCCACGGTACCGGGCCTGTAACGGTGAGGCTTCTTCGCTCCGCCGGTGGCCGGAGCGCTTTTTCGAGCAGCCTTGGTGGCCATCTGCTTCCTGGGGGCTTTTCCTCCAGTAGATTTATGGGCGGTCTGCTTGGTTCTTGCCATCGCTCTTTATTATTCTGTCTTATATTTCTTGCACGCTGCCTAAACTCCAGCCCGGCACCCGCATCGTTTTCGCTTCAGTTTCTCCTGGTATGTCGAGTTTCTCCGTTAGCACCGGGTGGCGGTTGAGTGCTAGCTAGCTCTTCCCTGCTGTATTGTCTCCTGCTGTAAACAGAGGCTCCGTCCGCCGACTCGGGGGACCTTTGGGGCGATCTGTGTGTTCGTGATATATATAGAGTGAAAGGTGTGCCGGATCAGAAAGTTATCACCGGATCAGAAAGAAGAAGGAAGATAAAAAGACTCAGAATTGAGCCGCTGTTGCAAAAGGTAGCCAACTCGTGTGGCGCCGGAAGGGTGGGCACCGGAACCGGAAGGGTGTAGTGGATCACACTACACTATTCATGAAATAATACTGTGTTTATGTTTTGGATGGCATTAGAGTTGTCAAAAGGTTAAGTTTAATGTTTATTTGAAAGGGACATTAGTACAAATGTACTGTAAGTATGATGGATTTAGCAGTCTGGTTGTGTGGAGAGAAGAAACTACATCAAAAGTTACTCATTGAGTAAGATTCTGAGGTCTTCGGGTTTTTCACATTACACATTAATCGGGTTGAAGCAATTACCTTCTTTTCCGAGTTTCTATGTCTTTATTACTGATGGGTAGGTAGAAATCTAAAGTTTCCTTTAGGTTCTAAGGGTTTTTGATTTCTCTACCTTACAGCTGTCTTAAGACAGACGTAAGACAGCTGTGTTTTATATTAAACTATTTTTCTCCTTGCAATACTCTTAACTTTTGTGTTATGTGTGTTTTATAGTTGCTTGTTTGCAATAACTCGCTGCCATCCGTTTCAAAGTGAAATGCCGGTTCCACGTTGTCGAAGTCATGCAGGGTTTAAATGACACCAACAGCCGGTTTAACCTTCTGATTATTTTTAGCAACTTTGAGCCTTTTGTGGTATGCTGACTTAGCCATTTTATACAAAGGTGGACTCTTCAACACTTGAGACTCTTAACTGGAACAGCAACCTCTTAAAGATGATGCCAAAGCAAAATTTTAACATTTTTGTATGAAATCTGGTCCGTCCCATGAATGGTATTTGGAATGTTTGAGTGCAGGTGATCTCGCAGGCAGAACTTCATTAAGGAATCAAAAGATTTTTTTTTTCTTAAACTCTCCCAGTTGTATTCAGATTGATTGTTTTTAGTTCAAGTCTTAATTAGGTTTGTTGCAAATACTCTGCTTGTTTGAATTAAGATCTAAATGTGATCAAATGAAATTGTATGTTAAACCGCATATTGTATGATATACTGTAGTTAGAAATGTACTTTAAGTCATTTAACATTATTCTTAAAATGATGTTTTAAAAATTCAAAGCAATCAGAGGGTGGCCATAGGGACTGGAAGAGAAGCGGAAAAAAAAAAATCAGCAAAATTTAAAACAATGTGTCATGGGTTTAAGTGTCCCCTGAAGTTTGTTTCCTGAAACTGTGACTTAGAATAGCCATTATCATTCAATAAGTGACTTTGTGAAACACTCATAGCTGCTCTGTTCATTCACAGACCAGAAAATTCATGCTGTTATCTTGTTAAATCAAAGGAAATCTTGGTTCTTTTGCATGTTCTTTTGTTGTTAAAATTATGTTAACAGGTCTGAGGAGATGTTAGTTCCTTTCCAGCAGGTCAGCTGGGGGGGTGGGGGGGTCTATCAGCTCTGCTGTTAAAGCCATGTCACCCTTTAACCCTTTGGTTTTCATCTCAGCAGCAGCTCTGCTTGAATTGTCCTCAGAAGGGAACATGTAAATCGACAGAGGTGTGAAGTTTGTCCCAGCTGTTCCCACTGATATCATGGGGGGGGGGGGGGTAATCTCTTGGGTGTCATGTGTTTACTCCTCCTGGGTTAACTTGATTATTTCTGTTGCTGTGGATCACCTCCTCCTCTTCTTCTTCTCATTTCCCCTGCTGATTAGTGCAGATCTGCAGCATTTAACATCACCAAACACCACCATTTAGTTCCTCCTCATGGCTGTCATTCAAAAATGGCCAACACATGCCAATTTATCACATCCTTTTTTTGAGAATATTTTGAGCAGCAGGATTAAATACTACCTGTTCAAGAGGTAATAGAACTTTGATTCTTCATCTGTGGCTAGTTCTGGACTTTTGGAGGTGATTTGGTTGACACTTGGCAGTGGATTGGTGGCTTGGGGGAAGATTCTGGTGGATTTAGAATTGGGCCTTTCTGCCTTAGAAGCAGACTGGCAGCCATTACTACTAGGCCTCACAGGCAGCCACCAACAACAGGCTCCACAGGCAGCCACCATCACCAGGCCAGCAGCCATGACCATCAGGTTCCACAGGCAGCCGCCACCACCAGGCTTCACAGGCAGTTCCCACCACCAGGCTTCATAGGCAGTTCCCACCACCAGGCCCTGCAGCCACCTCCATCAGGCTTCAGGCCTGGCACCAAGCCTTACACGCATTCCTGTTGTTGTTGCTGCTTGAATTTTTCATCAACACTGAAATAGTCTTGGAAACAGACTCTTGTCTCCTTGTCCACTGCAAATTATTGCAAAACTACAACAAAATGCCACCTAAGCCAAATGCAGAGGCCAAATCCGAGGAGGAATATGTGTCCCTCGCACAGGTAAATGACTTACTGCAACAGCAAAAAGAACTGTTTTCTTAATTGTTAGACCAACAACAGGAAACTTTCAGAAGCCTCATCAAAGGGATCATGGACTCAGTTAATGCAAGAGTGGACACAATGATGAAAGAGTTGCAGGAAATTAAAACCAGTCTACAGTTCACTCAAAAAGACATATATGACATAAAAGCCAATTTGTCTAAACAAGCAGACCGCAACAATGTGCTGCAATCAGATGTTTCTAAAGTGTGTGACAGTCTGTTGACTATCACCAACAAATTTGAATACGTGGAAGGACAATCCCAGAGAAATAATCTTGTCTTTGATGGTGTTGTGGAGGCACCAGGAGAGACCTTGGCCAACACGGAGGAGAAGATTAAAAATATTCTCATGGAGAAACTACAGTTACCACCAGGGATCAAGATGGAGAGAGCCCACCACACCGGGAAACCTAGAGGAGAAAGACTGAGGCCCACTGTGGTCAAGTTCCTGCGGCACAAGTCAGGATGACCATTCTTCAAAGAGCCAAGTCCCTCAAAGGAACAAAAATCTTCATCAGTGAGGACTTCACTGATTTGGTAAGAAGGAAGAGGAAAGAATTAATGCCAGAGCTGAAAGCTGCAAGACCACGGGGGGGACATAGCCTACTTAAGGTATGACAGACTCATTATTCACCCACGCCATCCCCGTAACAGTACACCAAAATCAATGGAGCCAAAAATCAACCAGAAATGATTGACATTTCATTATCAACTTAGAGATATAAACTGTGCATTTGTTTCCATTGACTGGAATAATTAAGAGGCAAACTTTTATAGGAAACAACCTCATTTTTAAAAGGTACAAATACACTGAGCATAAGCCACACAGTGGTGAATATGAAACCGATCCTGAAAATCACTTCTTCAACAGAATAAAACATCAGTGTAAATACTTTAGCTCAGACCAACTAAAAAATACAATTTCTGACCAATCATTGTCAAGAATACACTTTAATAGTAGAAGTCTCAACATGAATTTTTCCAAAATCCAGGACAGTTTGTTGCAATATAACACAAATTTTTCTGCTGTTGCAATTTCTGAGACTTGGCTAAAAAATGACCAACTTCATACAGTGCAAATGAGAGTCTATGATTTATATACCACACGCAGGTCAAAAAAAAAGGATGGTGATGTTGCTTTATATATCAGGTCCTGCTACTAAAGCCAAGTTGTAGATAATATGTCTTTTGAAATGGAAAACATCATGGAGTGTGTAACTGTGGAATTAGTTACAACCTCAAAAAACATCATAATAAGTTGCATTTATAGAGCACTAGGTACCAATATTGACATTTTCAAAGAAAAATTGTCTGAGCTTTTCAGCGCAGTAGGTAATAAGAAGCTGGTATTTATTTGTGGAGACTTCAATATTGACTTATTAAATCCAAATGACCATATCCAAATAAGTGAATTCATAAATTCCATGTTTTGTATGGGTTTCTACCCTTCAATAATAACAACACAGTCAGCAACGCTTATTGATAACATTTTCACAAATGTCACTGAGGGGAATGTAACTGCTGGTCTTATTATCAATGATGTGACAGACCATCTGCCTGTTTTTGTTTCTTCACACACTGGTGTAACACATAACGTTGAAATAGATAAGGTTTTTAAATGACTTGTAACAGAAACCACAATCAACAATCTTAGAAATGATCTAAAAATACAAGACTGGAGAGGTGTTTATGTTGATGACATTGATACAGCATATGGAGAATTTGTCTCTATTTTATCAAAACTATATAATAAACATTGCCCGCTAGTGGTAAAGGAAACTAAAGTTAATTACAGAGATAAGCCTTGGATCACCAAGGGCCTGCAAAATGCTTGTAAAAAGAAAAACTTGTTACACAAAATGTTTCTGAAATTAAGAACTGTGGAAGCAGAAAAGAAATACCATCCATCCATCCATCTTCTACCGCTTTTCCGGAGGTCCGTGTCACGGAGGCAGCAGTTCAAGCAGAGAAGCCCAGACTTCCCTCTCCCCAGCCACCTGCTCCAGCTCTCCAGAGAGGATACCAAGGCGTTCCCAAAACAGCTGGGAGACATAGTCTCTCCACCGAGTCCTGGGTCTGCCCCGGGGTCTCCTCCCAGTGGGACGTGCCCGAAACACCTCAAGTGGGAGGCGTCCAGGAGGCATCCTAATCAGATGCCCATACCACCTCAACTGACTCCTTTCAATGTGGAGGAGCAGTGGTTCTACTCTGAGCCTCTCCCGGATGACTGAGCTCCTCACCCTATCTCTGAGGGTGAGTCCAGCAATCCTACGGAGAATGCTCATTTCAGCCGCTTGTATCCGCGATCTCGTTCTTTCGGTCATTACCCAAAGCTTGTGACCATAGGTGAGAGTAGGAACGTAGATTGACTGGTAAATCGACAGCCTTGCTTCAGAACTAAGCTCCCTCTTCACCACAACAGACCGGTACAACGTCCGCATCACTGCAGATGCTGCTCCGATCCGTCTGTCAATCTCTTGCTCCATTTTCCCCTCACTCGTGAACAAGACCCCAAGATACTTAAACTCCTCCACTTGTCCCCAACCCAGAGAGGACAATCCAGAAAAGAAATACAAGACTTATAAAAATAAACTCATCAGTATTTTAAGATTGAGTAAAAAAAAAACATATTACAGTAAATTATTGGAAAATAACAAAACTAATACATGTAATATATTGAAGGTGTTAAATAATATAACAAAGAGAGGAAAACTAAACTCCAACCACATCTCTTATTTAAATTCAGATAATGGAATAATCAATGAAAATAGTTTGATCTCCAACACGTTTAATGAATATTTTAATATAGGAAAAAAGATTGCCAACGCCACTGTGTCATCAGCAAATACAAGTGGCGCTGACAATATCGTCAACATAACCACTTACTCAATGTTTATGAAAGAAACAGACGAAAAAGAAATTCTTGACATTGTTAACAAATTCAAAGACAAAAAAATCAACTGATTGTAATGATTTCAGTATGTTCTTGGTTAAATGTATTATTGATTGTATTGTTAAACACTTCACTTTCATATGCAACATGTCACTTACTGCTGGCAAATTTCCAAAGAAAATGAAAATAGCAAGAGTCGTTCCTCTGTATGAGACTGGTGACAAACACTTATCGTCAAACTACAGACCAATCTCCTTGTTACCTCAGTTCTCCAAAATACTGGAAAAAAAATTTGTTAAGAGACTAAATGATTTCATTGATAAGCACAGTATACTCTGTGAACAACAGTATGGATTCAGGAAAAACCGGACCACCTCACTGGCACTCATCGACTTTGTTGAACAGATTATGAATGCAACAGATAGAAGAGAATACACAGTTGGAATATTTCTGGACTTACAAAAGCCATTTGATACAGTTGACCATTAATCACTCCTCTGTAAATTACATAAGTTTGGCATCAGAGGAATTGCTTTTGACTGGTTACACAGCTATTTAGAAGACAGATATCAATATGTTCATGTGGATAATACAGACTCTGAGTTTCTGAAGATGACGTGTGGGGTACCACAGGGTTCTGTGCTTGGTCCATTGCTGTTTATTTTGTATATTAATGATTTATGTTCTGTGTCTAAATTGCTCAAGTGTATTTTATTTGCAGATGACACAACTTTTTTTTTTTTTTTGTAGTGGAGAAAATCTTAAGCAGCTTCTGGATTCAGTAGAAAATGAACTTAAACAAATCAATCAATGGTTCACTGCCAATAAATTATCTGTTCACCTTGGATAAACAAAATGTATAATATTTGGAAACCGCAAATTATATAATCACAGAAAAATTAAAATAATGTTGAAATTGACACAGTTTTTGAAACCAAGGTCCTAGGGGTCATTGTTGATAACAAACTAAACTGGAAATCACACATAAATTATGTCAAAACTAAAATGTCTAAATCCATTGCCGTACTGTATAAAGTTAAGGATCTCCTGTTTCAGAAATCTCTTTGCATTTTATATAATTCACTGATAGTTCCTTTTATGACTGATATTTCCTTTTATGGAGATCTAGGGAAACAGATATAAAACAAACACAAACTTAATCTTTTTAATAGAGAAAAAAGCCGTGCACATTGTATCAAAGAAACTTTACCGTGAACCAACAAATCCAATATTCATTCAATTACATACTCTTAAATTTAGAGATCTGGTAGATTATAATGTCATTCAAATCATGTACAAAGCAAATAATAACCAATTACCTGTAAATATTCAGAGACTGTTTAAAAAAGGGAAAGCAAATATGAGCTAAGAGGTAACTCTGTTTTTAATAAGCCAAAGGTTAGAACAAATACAAAGTATCATTGCATGTCTGTCACTGGAGTTAAACTGTGGAACTGTTGCTCTGAAAGTATTAAAACATGTTCAACTCTGAAGCAATTCAAAAAATTGTACAAAGATGAGAAAATCTCCCAGTATATCACTGTAAATGCTGGGAGATAAATTTGTAATAACTTAAAGGTTTTTTTTTTTTTTTTTTTTTTTTGTCTACTTGTTCTATTTGATTTTCTTTGTTGATTTTGGGTAAGACTTAAATGTTTATGTTATTGATTTTAAAATTGTAATGGGGTAGGCACTATATAAGCACTAGCTTCAGCCTACACCCTTTCGGTTGTTCTTTTGTGTGTTCTTATTGTATTGTATGTGTTTATTATTATTATTACCAAATAAATTCATTCATTCATTCATTCATTCATTCATTCGTTCATGTAAATTAGAAGCATTCTGTTGTAAATGTGAGAATTTTTCTCATAAATTTGTAGGATTTTTTTTCTGCAGAGTTATAGCCATTTTATTCAGAAATGTGCAGCTTCTTAGTTGAAAATTTGCAGCTTTTTATTATTCATAATTTTGCAGCTTTTTCCTAATGAATTTGGAATTTTTATTATTCTTGAATTTGCAGTTAAAAAAAGCTTAAATTTGCAGCATTTGACTCTAATCTTATATTTGCAGTGTTTTTGCTTGTAAAGTTGCAGCATTTTAGGTCATAAACAGTTGGAAATTTACACTTTTTTGTATTTTTGCTAATGTTGGAGCTTTTTACCCATAAAATTCCACTTTTTTGGTCAGGGCTGCACAGTGGCGCAGTGGTTAGCACTGCAGCAGCACAGTTTTACCCTCGGCCGGGGGATCGCGGGGATCATGAGATCGTGGGTTCGATCCCTGCCCCCGGCCAACAGTGATCTGTGTGGAGTTTGCATGTTCTCCCCGTGTTGCGTGGGTTTACTCCGGGATTTCTCCGGTTTCCTCCCACATGCTAAAAACATGCAGGTTAGGGATACAGGGAGCTTGCGCACGCAGCGACCGGCAGCTGGTGGCTTGTCACCAGACTGCAAAACAAATCTACCTACGGGTACAAAATAAGTACAAAAAAAAAGAAAAAAAGAAAAGAAATTCACAGCTTTTAACTGAGACTTACATCTAGTTTTTTTAAATTATTATTATTATTATTATTATTATTTATTTTTTATTTTTATGTTATTTTATTTATTTTATTTTATTTTACTTTATTTATTTATTTATTTTTTTGTCAGGTCAGGCATTGGCTTGCTTGCTACCAGATAATCATGAAAACTGGTACTACTTGTCTCATGGGTTGGGCCGTCAGGGACTCAACTGGCATCCCCGCCCTTCCAAGGGCATGGAGGGTGAAACGGGGCATCCTGGCAGAACTAAAAACAATATCTGCCACAGGTCTGTGGTAGACCACTCCCAATTGGTAGGAGTGGTCTACCACAAATTGGGTATTGTCCAAATTGGATATTGTCCAATTTGGACAATATCTTGTCCAAATATAACCTGTTGAGCTTTGAAAATCTAATCATGTATACAAATGTGTGTCTTTTGTTTAAGGTAATCCATAACTCTGCTGCTCCTCCCTTAAAAAGGTTTGTTTCATTAAGTTCTGTAAATACATCTCGGACAACTCGATCAACAGCACGCGGCGAGTGCAGGATTCCTAAGCACAAGGCAACATTAGCAAATTCAACATTTTCATGTGTGGCTATGCAACAGTGGAACATGTTACCAATGGAGTTACTTGCAGTTACAGACTATCACACATTTTCACGCTTGGTGAAAAAACAGTTAATTTCTAAGCAAACCTGTGTCCATAATGTACTGTGATGTAAAGATGTTAGAGTGTGTGATGACGACAGTGGGACCAATAAGAGTCAGTGGTTGGATGTGAAAAATTGTTTATATGGATGGAGTTATAAAATGTATTATTGTATGTTTTAGTTCTTATCAATGTTTTGAGTTCTTATTAATGTTATTAATGTTTGTTTTAGTTTTTTAGCAATGCTTGGTTTTAGTTTTTTAATCAATGTTTGATTTTAGTTTTTTATCAATGCTTACTTTTAGTTTTAGCAACTGTCTGCTTTTATTAATGCTAACACCAGCCTGCCCAGGGACTACAGGTGGAAATTAGCACTAGTGCTATAACCTGGTACAATGAATCTTTCCTCTTTAAGGTCAATGTATATTGTGCATGTCCCTGCATAAATAAATAAATTTAAAAAAAATTGCACAGGGTGAGACTGGACATCCTGGCAGATAAACACATCTGTCGCAAGGTCTGTGGTGGACTGTGCCAGTCAGTGCATCGTGACATGCACTACACAAAGAGCAGAGATAAACAAACCTATCATCTTGTCAGTCACTGCAACATATACTGGAGTCAGTTTGTCTTGGCTTGTCCTTGCCACTGATAATACCTTTATCTGCCAAGAATGTGCTGCTAGTCCAGCAAAAGCTAGCGGTACTCAAATACTTTGTAAGCAGTTTCATGAAATGGTCAGTCAGAAAGCAACTCATATGGGCTCGGACGTCGCCCGGGCTAACAAGGTCCGCGCTGATCTGTTCACACTCCAACAGGCAGCGAAAAGTAAGTTAAGAGCATGAAGTTAAAGAAGAGGAAAACAGCAGCCTTGTGTGTAGCAGAATGGAATGTACGTACTCTGTCAGACAGATCAACATCACAGCGCCCAGAAAGACAGACTGCGCTTGTGGCCCTGGAAATGAACAGGTACAATGTAAACATAGCTGCACTTAGTGAAACAAGATTGCCTGGATATGACAGCTTGGAAGACTATAGGTAAATCTTCTTTTGGAGTGGAAAATCAACTCAAGAAAAGAGAGAAGCAGGAGTGGGCTTTGCAGTTCGAAAGGAGATAGCAGCAATGCTTGATGAGGAACCGGTGCCAATCAACGACAGGATAATGACTATGAGACTCTCACTACAGAGGAAGATGTATGCCACACTCATCAGTGTATGTGCCACAACAACGACCAACACAGAGGAGGCAAAGGAAGAATTCTACAGTGATTTACATGAGACTTTCAGGCGTGTACCGACTGATGACAGGCTGATTCTTGTTGGAGATTTTAATGCCAGAGTTGGTTAGGACACTGAGAAATGGGAAGGAGTGCTAGGCAGTCATGGAGTAGGCAAGTGCAATGCTAGTGGAGAACAACCTTGTGATAGCCAACACTCTATTTAAGCACAAGGACAGACACAAGAAGACATGGATGCACCCAAGATCCAAGCACTGGCACTTTTTAGACTACATCATAGTAAGGCAGAGAGACATAAGGGATGTATTGGACATTAGAGCAATGAGAGGTGCAGACTGTAGTACTGATCATGTTATGCTGAGATCTAGATTAAGCATTTGCAGACGAAAACAGCACTGCAGGACGGGTGCGAAGCCACCACAGAAGCTAAACACTAGTGCACTGAAAGGCCAAAAGAAGCAGAAAGAACTTATACAGGAAATTGATGAAAACTTGAAAGACTGGAACAGCAACAACTCAGAGAATGACATAGAAGAGAAATTGGCAACGCTGAAGGACACGATGTATCAGACTGCGAGTGATGTATTAGGCCACCCTGAAAGGAAACATCAAGATTGGTTTGATGAGCATGATGAACATCTGAAGAAACTACCAGAAGTGAATAATACAGCTAGGCAGGAAAATCTACAGTGCAACACAAGGTCGAAGAAGAAGAAATACTCAAAGGCTCAGAGTGAGTTACAGAAGTACACCAGAGAGATGAAGTCCAACTGGTGGGATGAAAAAGCGGAGGAACTTCAAACTGCAGACAGGAAGGACATGAAAACATTCTTCACAGGTTTGAGAGAAATCTATGGTCCTAAACAAAGAGGATTGATCCAACTAAAGGCTATGGATGGTGAAACGGTTTTGCAGGAGAAAGACAAGATCCTGGACAAATTTACAGACCACTTTGACCAACTACTAAACAACCCATGAGATCTCACTGAAGAGGATAAAGAAGCTCTAGTGCAGCGACCAGCTGTACCAAGTCTGGATGAACCACCAAGTCTTGATGAACTAATGGCAGCTATCAGGACAACACAGGATGGTAAAGCTCCAGGAGGGGATGGAATTCCAGCAGAAATGTGAAAATTTGGTGGTGTTCAGCTGACCAACTGCCTGCACAAGCTCAACCAAGAGATATGGGATGCCCAGAAAGTACCTCAAGACTGGAAGGATGCAAGTATTGTGCCTCTGTTTAAGAAAGGTGACAGGAAAGATTGTGGAAATTACTGAAGTATATCACTGCTAGCCACTGTTGGTAAGATTTTCTCACGGGTACTACTGAACAGACTCAGTGAACACATCTCACAGAATGTACTACCGGAAACCAAGTGCGGCTTTAGAAGTGGAAAAGCACAATGGACATGATTTTCTGCTTGAAACAGGTTCAAGAAAAGTGTATAAAACAGAACATGCCGCTGTATGTAGTCTTCATAGACTTCAGTAAAGACTTCGATACTGTTTCGCGACAAGGACTTTGGCAGGTACTCAAGAAATATGGCTGTACAGAGAAGTTTGTCAGCCTGATCAAGGCACTCCATACAGGTATGCAAGCAAATGTGGCAATGAGTGGTTCAGTATCTAAAGACTTTTCAGTAAGCAACGGGGTGAAACAAGGGTGTGTGCTGGTGCATACGCTCTTCTCTTTATATCTTGCAGCCATGCTTGAGGTGGCTTTCAAAGACACTTCAGAAGGAGTATATATTCAAACAAGGAAAGAAGCAGACTTGTTCAATGTGGCACAGTTTAAAGCCAAGAGTAACACATCGATAAAGGTAGTAAGAGAAATGCTCTTTGTCAATGACAGTGCTCTAGTTGCACACAGTGCACAAGATATGCAATCTTTAGTGGAGAAATTTGCAAGAGCAGCTAGCCAATTCAGCCTCCAAATCAATATCAAGAAGACGGAGTGCCTTTATCAACCACCAAAGTTCCAGTTATCAACATCACTACCAGAAGAGATCAGCATTGGTACAGAGCCACTAGTCAAGTGCAAGACGTTCAAGTATCTAGGGAGTACTGTTTCAGATAATGCTAGACTGGAGGATGAACTATCTCTCAGAATGGGAAGAGCGAGGGCATTGTTTGGAAACTTGAGGGAGAGACTGTGAAGAATCAACATGTGTCTATCCGTGTGAAATGCAAAGTGTACAGAGCGACAGTACTGACTACTCTATTGTACGGTGCTGAAACTTGGACTGTCTACAGGGTGCAAGTAAAGAAACTCCACGCGTACATGAGGAGACACCTTCGAACCATAATGAACATCTCATGGAAAGCCAAAGATAACCAACACAGAAGTGTTGAAATGAGCTGATCTACCATCAATGGAGGACATGCTAATACAGATGAACCTGAGATGGCTCAGACATGTTGAGAGGATGGACCACCAGCGTCTCCCTCGGCAGTTACTCTACTCACAGTTATGCGAGGGCAAACGCAATCAGGGTAGACCAAGGCTCAGATTTAATGGCACTTTAAAAAGAAACTTGAAGAAGTTGGATATAGACAAGAGTTCCTGGCAGCGGAAGCCTAAGGACAGAGCTGCGTGGAGGAATCTGATCAGACCTAAATGAAACAGTCATTGTCGTCCACGACAGACTGCTATGATGACGATGATGATGATTTCTCTACCGAAAAATACTGCACAATCAACTGATATGTTATAAATAACCATCCATCCATCCATCCATCCATCTTCTACCGCTTTTCCGGAGGTCCGGGTCGCGGAGGCAGCAGTTCAAGCAGAGAAGCCCAGACTTCCCTCTCCCCAGTCACCTGTTCCAGGTCTTCAGAGAGGATACAAAGACGTTCCCACACCAGCTGGGAGACATAGTCTCTCCACCGAGTCATGGGTCTGCCCCGGGATCTCCTCCCAGTGGGACGTGCCTGAAACACCTCAAGTGGGAGGCGTCCAGGAGGCATCCTAATCAGATGCCCATACCACCTCAACTGACTCCTTTCAATGTGGAGGAGCAGCGGTTCTACTCTGAGCCTCTCCCGGATGACTGAGCTCCTCACCCTATCTCTAAGGGTGAGTCCAGCAATCCTACGGAGAAAGCTCATTTCAGCCGCTTGTATCCGCGATCTCGTTCTTTCGGTCATTACCCAAAGCTCGTGACCATAGGTGAGAGTAGGAATGTAGATTGACTGGTAAATCGACAGTTTTGCCTTAGAACTAAGTTCCCTCTTCACCACAACAGACTGGTACAACGTCCGCATCACTGCAGATGCTGCTCCAATCCGTCTGTCAATCTCTCGCTCCATTTTCCCCTCACTCGTGAATAAGACCCCGAGATACTTAAACTCCTCCACTAAGAGGAGAAATTAAAACTAAATCACACTAAAGTGAGTTGAGGACAAATATTCATGATTCACCCCATCAGTTTCCACACATGAGTTAGTTGATTATATTTAGTGAGTTTTAAGTTTATGCGTTTATCAGTGGTTAAAATATTGTGAGATCGTTTGCTTTCTAAATGTATCGTGCAAAATTACATTCAGCATTTTACGCTGATCGGCAATCAGCCTTTAACCCCATCCTGCAAATATGCAAACATGCAAACATGCAAATATATTTGCATATATTTGCTTAAATTGCACATACTGTTAATTACCGTATATACTGCACTGCTGTCCTTTGCACTTCTGATTGGATGCTAAACTGTGTTCCGTTACCTTGTATTCATACATGTGTAATGACAATAAAGTTGAATCTAATCTAATCTAATCTAAATCCTGCTTTGGTAGAAAACTCGTTGCTCGGCTTTTTAGTCTTGGGGAGTTTTTTTTTTTTTTTTTTCTGTTGTTTTCCTTGAGATTGTTTAATTTTACTGATTTCGGGCTATTTATTTATCCAGTTTTGACACGCTCTACCCTGTAGTTTTATTGGTTGACGGTAGAGGCCCGCCTGTAGACCGTTCGAGGGGAGGACTATCCCTCTCCGTTCACTGGATAGAACAACCCTGCATTCATTGTGTAGATGGGGGGGGGGGGGGGGTTATACAACATTTTTAAAATGTAGAAGGTAAAATGGTATGATGTAATCCGTCAAATGCTTTTTTAAAAAGTCAATAAATACTCTTTAGCTCTCTACCTACCCACGAGTAATGCAGACTTAGAAACTCGGAAAAGAAGGTAAAAGTCATCGCCTTATGTTTTTAAAGACAAAGGGGTTTTTTTTGTTTTGTTTTTTAAGAATTTGTTGCGGTAAATACATTTGCAAATGATAACGTTTTGGAATAAACTGAATAAAATAATTTACTCGTTGGTAAATGTTGTGTACAATGTTTTATCGTCCGGATGTCCTTATATTTTTTAATGTGTTATGAAACCAAAACGCATAAACTTAAACTCACTAAATATAATCAACTAACTCATGTGTGGAAACCGATGGGGTGAATCATGAATATTTGTCCTCAACTCACTTTAGTCTGATTTATTGATCAATCCCTTTTACATTAACCAACTGTAGAGGGAAAAATATTGTTTGGCTCACTGGGGAAAAAAACTAAATGGAATGATAAAAATGTCTGTTAGAAAAAAAACAAAAAACTTTTAAACAACATGATACTGTTTGAATGACCGACCAATGCTGAAAAATGTAAGCAGCCTTTTGACCCCTGGAGACACGGTTATGGTGCTGCTTAGGGGAGGGAGGGAAGGGGTTGTTTGTGGTGTGAGATTTGAAAATTATTAAACAGAGCACATGGAATTGGTGTATTTTAAGTTGATAAATACAGACGTGGACAAAATTGTTGGTACCCCTCTGTTAATGAAAGAAAAGCCCACAATGGTCACAGAAATAACTTGAATCTGACAAAAGTGGTAATAAATAAAAATTCTATGAAAATTAACCAATGAAAATCAGACAATGCTTTTGAATTGTGGTTCAGCAGAATTATTTTAAAAAACAAACTCATGAAACAGGCCTGGACAAAAATGATGGTACCCCTAGAAAAAAATTGAAAATAATGTGACCATAGGGACATGTTCAACCAAGATGTGTCCTCTAATTAACATCACAGGTGTCTACAAACTTGTAATCAGTTAGTCGGACTATTTAAAGGGTGACAAGTAGTCACTGTGCTGTTTGTTGGCATGGTGTGTACCACACTAAACATGGACCAGAGGAAGCAAAGGAGACAGTTGTCTCAGGGGATTAGAAAGAAAATTATAGACAAGCATGTTAAAGGTAAAGGCTATAAGACCATCTCCAAGCAGGTTAATGTTCCTGTGACTACAGTTGCACACATTATTCAGAAATTTAAGATCCACGGGACTGTAGCCAACCTCCCTGGACGTGGCTGCAGGAGGAGACGGATAATACGAATTGTAACAAAAGAGCCCAGAACAACCTCTAAACACATTCAAGGTGAACTCCAAGGTCAAGGTACGTCAGTGTCAGATCGCACCATCCCTCTTTGTTTGAGCCAAAGTGGACTTCATGGGAGACGACCAAGGAGGACACCACTGTTGAAAACAAATCATAAAAAAGCCAGACTGGAATTTGTCAAACTGCATGTTGACAAGCCACAAAGCTTCTGGGAGAATGTCCTATGGACAGACGAGGCAAAACTGGAACATTTTGGCAAGGCACATCAGCTCTATGTTCACAGACACAAAAATGAAGCATACCAAGAAAAGAACACTGTCCCTACTGTGAAACATGGAGGAGGTTCTGTTATGTTCTGGGGCTGCTTTGCTGCATCTGGCACAGGGTTTCTTGAATCTGTGCAGGGTACAATGAAATCTCAAGACTATCAAGGTATTCTAGAGAGAAATGTGCTGCCCAGTGTCAGACAGCTTGGTCTCAGTCGCAGGTCATGGGTCTTGCAACAGGATAGTGACCCAAAACACACAGCTAAAAACACCCAAGAATGGCTAAGAGCAAAACATTGGACTATTCTAAAGTGGCTTTCTATGAGCCCTGATCTAAATCCTATTGAAGATCTGTAGAAGGAGCTGAAACATGCCATCTGGAGAAGGCACCCTTCAAACCTGAGACAACTGGAGCAGTTTGCTCATGAGGAGTGGGCCAAAATACCTGCTGAGAGGTCCAGAAGCCTCATTGACAGTTACAGAAATCATTTGATAGCAGTGATTGCCTCAAAAGGTTGTGCAACAAAATATTAAGTTAAGGGTACCATTATTTTTGTCAAGGCCTGTTTCATGAGTTTGTTTTTTAAAATAATTCTGTTGAACCACAATTCAAAAGCATTGTCTTTTCAATGGTTAATTTTAATAGAATTTTTATTTATTACCACTTTTGTCAGATTCAAGTTATTTCTGTGACTATTGTGGTTTTTTCTTTCATTAACAGAGGGGTACCAACAATTTTGTCCACGTCTGTACATAGACGGAAGTACTTTTTGGAAGAGACAAAATGTCGATCTGTTAAAGTGTTCATTTTTAGTTGTTTAAAGCTTATACTAGTTGAACCAATATTTTCAGAATTAAGTTTGTGTTTTTCTCGGAGCTAAAATGTGTTGGCAACACAATTCTTCAAGCAAAAGGATCTTTAAAAACTTTATAGACAACCTCAGGCCTTAGGCCACCAGTCTGAGAAACTGTTGAGCCCTGGTATTTAAAGGTAGAGACAAAGTTAGTTATGCAATATTTATTTTTGTAGGAAATAAAAGATTCAGATTTTTTGGATACAAAGCCTCTATTATCATGTGCACAGTTAAGAAATGCTACATTTTCTGAGCAATAAAATTCTTTTTACTTTTTTTTTTCCCTTGACCTGTCAAGAAGCTCGGCAAGCAGAACAGGGATCTGTCACTCTTACTGTGCCAAAAAAGAAACAGATTTACTTTGCCAAGAGGAGCTTATACAGTACCTAACAGTGTATTGTATATTGTTGTAAACTCCTCCTGTAATAACTTTTAATACTTTATTTTAATTATTTTACCCATGGAAGACCCGGCAGGATAGGGAAGAGGGAAAGGAAGTGTGTGAAGGAGGAAAGAAAAGGGAGGGGACCAGACAAAAAAACAACCAAACAAACAACTAAAACAAACAAAAGACAAACTGCTTCTTCCACTGATGTCTCAACACGAGTCTGGTTTCCGCACCTGTTAAAGGAGAGACACTTGTGCGTGTATGTCTGCGTGCATATATATGAGAGCACACACAAAATAAGTGTGTGCATGTGAGTGGTTTGTCAGGAAACATACTAAGCAGGGGGCGGGTCACAGCAGCTCTCCCACCCGGAAACCCCAAGCAGGCAAAGCAGCGCCACCAACCCCCACAGGGCACAAACGTCTGAGGTCAGCAAGCCCGAGGAAAGCCAGGCATCTGCCCCCGGAGGGACAATCAAGGGAGGCCAGGTCGCTCGGCGGCCGGCGTGGCAAGCCCACACCCCCAGACCACCCCCCCCCCCAGCAAGGGCAACTCCCTCCCCCGGGCCCCAGACGCCAGGATGCCAGTGACCCCACCCCAGAGACCGGCCCACGCCCCTCAGTGCAAGCCCCCCAGGAACCCCCACACCGGGCCCACTCCAGGGCCACCGCCAGACACTCCGGGGACCACCATGCCCACAGAAGTCCCCCCGCCCAGGGGAGCCCACATTGCCGAGAGGCACAACCCCCCTTAATCCAGCACCTCCCATCTCGCAGACACACCCTTCCCCACACCTTCACACCCACATGCTCCCATGCACACCTATATGCACTAACTCACTCTCACTCACCTGGACCAACCCATTCTCTCTCACTCCTGTACCCATTCAAACTCACCCCTCATTCACCCTTGTTTCATAAGGCGGCTGTGAAGCAGATGCAGCGAGCCAGAACACGCACCAGTGCCCGGCAGTGGCCGGGGAGACCGCCGACGCAGGCCACAGAAGGAGACCCTCACCCCCGGCACCCACCTGAGTAACCAGTCAGCAGACCACCGCAGGCGCCCCGAGATGCCACCCGACATGCAAAGCGCCGCACAAAACCGACCCACCATCACCATCTCCAATCATCATCCCCTCACTCTCACTTACACTCATATTCAGTCCCGCTCTCACTCCCTTGGTTGAATCTATACATTCAGTAGCACCCAGGGATTTTGACAGCATGATGGGTCCAAGGCTCCCCACCAGGCCCCAATGCCCCCAGCAGGAGGAGGGCAACAGGTGTGGGGGAAGACCCCCCCCGCAACAAACATGGTGGGTGTATGTCGATTATATGATGTAGTTGTGTGTAAATGTGTTGACTACCAAAGTGCAATTAAAATTTGGGGGATAGTGATTGGAGCACCGCTAGCCAATGCGATGGGCCCCATCTCCCCAAGCCCTCAGTGTCTAAAATGCAATTAATGTAGCCCCACTGCGCAGCAAAGGTATCCCCTTCGCCGCCACAGTGCAGCACACCCCCACCCCAAAGCCCTAAATGTATCCAAGAAGATGTATATTCCACTCAGAGTCAGTGGGAGGGGGAGGGCGGGAAATAAGACTGGGAGGGAGGAGGTCTAAAAGCGAGCCCCCCCCCCCCCCCCCCCCCCAGAAGCCAGCTTGCAAACTGGTTCATGAGGCCACCCACTGCCCCCATATCCCAACCCAGGGCAAGGGCCGCCAGTGCAAGCAGCCCAGGACCCACCAGCATTGCACCCTTGCGCTCCCAGCACCACAAACATGATGGGGCAGCAATACCAATTCCCACTCATCTTACACACACAAACATGGACAACAATAGTCACAATAGTGAACAATGGGCTGGAAGTACACGGCGCCCCACATGCCAAGCGACACCCCCAAGCGCCCACGCAAGCCCACTGACCACCCACCCCAAACGCACACTGACAGCGGCAGGCCACCCTGCAACCACAGCCATCCCGGAGCAACCCGATAGAAACATGGCCGCCAACCCTCGCCGACGGCCCCCCCAACCACCCCCAAGAACCAGCACCAGGGGCAATGCGACAAAGTGCCACACCCCGCGACACAACAGCAGGGCGGCCAGGACAAGCAGGCCCCGAAACGCCAACCCCCATGCCACTAGGTGGACTGCCCCACCCCTGCCACCCAACAAAGTTCTCCTACCCATACACACATCCTCCACCCCCGGACATCCACCCACAGGTAATCGCACCCATACACACACGTCCCCCCCACCCACCATCACACATGCCCACCTACACCCACACACAGCACCACCTGTCCACTCACAACACACACACCCACTTTTGCACCAGCTCATACACAAGCCCCCACCCACACACATACACACACACATACATGCACACCCACACCCGCAGATCCCAGTGGACGGGGATGGCGACCCAGGATGCAGGCAATTCTTATTTTCTTACTTTGCTCTTCGAACAAATTCCAAAGTAATAGGTACAGAAACAACAATTCTAAGGTCATGACACACTAACAGCAATTCTAGGTCATGACACAGTAACTTCCAAGAAATAACAAATAACAAGAACAACAAAGTATAAACACAATGCCCGATCTAAAAGCTAAATTTACCACATCTTGTTGCTTTCTTTTTAAAAACCAACTACTCAAGGTTCTTGCAGAAGCTTTTTTTTTTCTGCACACTTGAGGTTTGGACTGCATATGCCTGTAAGTAAAATACTGTGAGATTGTTGTTTTGTATCAAAAAAAAAAAAAAAAAACTTGTGAGAATGAAGGTTGTTTCAAAATGTTAACCAGAAACTGCTCTGGCGCTTGGTGGCTAACCAAACATTCACGTAGTCTGTGTGGACAACTTAATCGAACTGCGTGCTGTGATAGACAGTTGTGTGAAGTTGCAAGTTTCGCTGTCTTTCACACTGGAGAAATTAATATCATTCCATTTTATTTGTTCATGTGCCTCGTAATGCACACATGGGCAACGACAGTGAAACCTGGAGGGGGGTGATTGGGAGGAACGGCCTGCCTGATCTGAACCCGAGTGGCGTTCAGTTATTGGGCTTCTGTGCTAACCACAGTTTGTCCATAACGAACACCATGTTCAAGCATAAGGGTGTCCATATGTGCACTTGGCACCAGGACACCCTAGATCGCAGGTCGATGATCGATTTTGTTATCATGTCATCAGACCTGCAACCGTATGTCTTGGACACCCGGGTAAAGAGAGGTGCAGAGCTGTCAACTGATACCACCTGGTGGTGAGTTGGATCCGACAGCAGGGGAGGAAGCCATTCAGACCTGGTAGACCCAAACGTATAGTGAGGGTGTGCTGGGAACGTCTGGCTGAGGCCCCTGTCCGGGAGGTCTTCAACTCCCACCTCCGGAAGAACTTCAACCACATTCCGAGGGAGTCTTGAGACATGGAGTCTGAATGGGCCATGTTCTCCACCTCTGTTGTTGAAGCGGCAGCCCAGAGCTGTGGCCGCAAGGTGGTCGGTGCATCTCCTGGTGGCAACCCCCAAACCAAGTGGTGGACACCAGTGGTGAGGGGAGCCATTAAGCTGAAGAAGGAGTCCTATCAAGCTTGGTTGGCTTGTGGGACTCCTGAAGCAGCTGAGGTGTACCAGCAGGCCAAGCGGAGTGCAGCTCGGGTGGTTGCTGAAGCAAAAACCCGGGTATGGGAGGAGTTCGGTGAGGCCATGGAACAAGACTTTCGGTCAGCCTCGAAGAGATTCTGGCAAACTGTCCGGCGACTCAGGAAGGGAAAGCAGCTCCCTGTCCACACTGTGTATGGTGCGGATGGGACACTGTTGACTTCGACTGGGGATATCGTCGGGCAGTGGAAGGAATACTTCGAGGATCTCCTCAATCCCACTGATATGCCTTCCACAGAGGAAGCAGGGTTTGGGGACGAGGGGGATGACTTGCCTATCACAGGGGCTGAGGTCGCCAAGGTGGTTAAAAATCTCCTTGGTGGCCAGGCCCCGGGGGTGGACGAGATTCGCCCTGAGTACCTCAAGGCCCTGGATGTTGTTGGGCTGTCATGGTTGACACGCCTCTGCAATATTGCGTGGAGGTCGGGGGCAGTGCCTTTGGCATGGCAAACTGGGGTGGTGGTTCCTCTCTTCAAAAAAAGGGGACCGGAGGGTGTGCTCCAACTTTAGAGGGATCACACTCCTCAGCCTCCCTGGGAAGGTCTATGCCAAGTTACTGGAGAGGAGAGTCCGGCCGTTGGTCGAACCTCACATTCAGGAGGAGCAATGTGGTTTTCGTCCTAGCCGTGGCACATCGGACCAGCTCTTTACCCTCTTGAGAATTCTTGAGGGTTCGTGGGAGTTTGTCCAACCAGTTTACATGTGTTTTGTGGACTTGGAGAAGGCATTTGATCGCGTCCCTTGTGGTTTTTTGTGGGGGGTGCTTCGGGAGTATGGGGTATCTGGCTTATTGTTACGAGCTATTCGGTCTCTGTACGACCGTTGTGAGAGTTTGGTTCGTATTGCCAACACTCGGTCGGAGTCATTCCCAGTGAGAGTTGGACTCCGCCAGGGCTGCCCTTTGTTACGATCCTGTTCATAATTTTTATGGACAGGATTTCTAGGCGCAGCCAGGGAATGGAGGGTGTCATGCTTGGTGACCACAGGATCTCATCTCTGTTGTTTGCAGATGGTGTTGTCCTGTTGGCTTCATCCAGCAATGACCTACAGCTCTTGCTGGGACGGTTTGCCGCTGAGTGTGAAGCAGCTGGGATGAGAATAAGCACCTCCAAGTCCGAGTCCATGGTCCTCAGCCGGAAAAAGGTGGATTGTCCTCTCTGGGTTGGGGACAGGCTCCTGCCCCAAGTGGAGGAGTTTAAGTATCTTGGGGTCTTGTTCACGAGTGAGGGGAAAATGGAGCGAGAGATTGACAGACGGATTGAAGCAGCATCTGCAGTGATGCGGACGTTGTACCGGTCTGTTGTGGTGAAGAGGGAGCTTAGATCTAAGGCAAAGCTGTCGATTTATCAGACAATCTACGTTCCTACTCTCACCTATGGTCACAAGCTTTGGGTAATGACTGAAAGAACAAGATCACGGATACAAGCGGCTGAAATGAGCTTTCTCCGTAGGATTGCTGGACTCACCCTCAGAGATAGGGTGAGGAGCTCAGTTATCCGGGAGAGGCTCAGAGTAGAACCGCTGCTCCTCCACATTGAAAGGAGTCAGTTGAGGTGGTATGGGCATCTGATTAGGATGCATCCTGGACGCCTCCCACTTGAGGTGTTTCAGGCACGTCCCACTGGGAGGAGACCCCGGGCCAGACTCAGGACTCGGTGGAGAGACTATGTCTCCCAGCTGGTCTGGGAACACCTTGGTATCCTCTCTGAAGAGCTGGAGCAGGTGGCTGGGGAGAGGGAAGTCTGGGCTTCTCTGCTTGAACTGCTGCCTCCGCGACCCGGACCTCCGGAAAAGCGGTAGAAGATGGATGGGTGGATGGATGTGCCTCGTAATACAGCCAAAATCAGAAAAAAATAATAAAATCATACCAAAAAAAAATCATTTATTTACTGGTTTGTACAGCTGTGTAAGATTAACACAGAATATTCTGCGGAAAATATAAAATAATTATATATGAGGGGGAATGTCATCACAAATTAAATTGACCTTTTTCAAAAAAGTAAACAGTTTCATCTGGATTTAAGCAATATTTTGAGGTAAATTTTGACACTGGTGGGCTTTTTTGGTAATTCCGGCATACAGATACTTAATAGACTTTTCAAATTAATAAATGGTTGAAGCAATCATGCTGAAGCATGTTTGTGTGAATATAACTACTGGTTTCCAAGTCAGAGTTTATATCAGCACCGTGCAAACATGTAATTTGTTAATACAAAGATAAAAATACCCTTGTGCAGAGAAGTAAGTACACATTTTTACAATTTAATTGTTTCAGAATCATGTAACTCTAATCACAATGTTCTCTCTCCGTGTGTGTGTGTGTGTGTGTGTGTGTGTGTGTGTGTGTGTGTGTGTGTGTGTGAAGAGGGTAGGGGGTTGCTGATTCTCCGCACACCAGCAATAGCTTATGTCTGCCGCACCTCAGAGTAACAACAGTAGCTTAGGTTTGACCCCCCACAGTTGCATTCAATGTCTGTGGAGCTCAGAGCTTTAGGAAGATTGATATCATCGGTGTAGCTTGCTCTTTGACCTCTCTTGCACTCTGCTGACTGCTCTGTTGAGCAATAGAAACAAGAGCCTGAACCTTAAAGAGGGTGTGTGCATGTGTGTGTGTGTGTGTGTATATGTATGTATGTTTAAGTGCCACAATGCACAGCTGGAGGGGCAAAGTTTGCTGGCTGATTGATGAACAAAGGGTTTCAGGCACTGGCGACTGCTTCATTGACCAATAGACCTGGATGGGAGCTTTTGGTGTGTGTGCCCGTGTGTGGGTATGTTTTAGCGCCTTCTTGTTTAGCCTGACTTGTTCAACCTGACTTGTTCCGCCTGGGATGAGAAAAAGCACTATCACCATTTTATTTTGTTAAAATTTAAATCAACCAACATTCCATTCTCACGCTAATCCCTCACAGCATGTGTCAAAGGTTATTTGCCTTTCATGTTGATAAACAATTCAGCTTTTTATCCGTATTTAATTAATGCTCCATTCTCACGCTCACCCTATAGAAAATGAATAAATTAGCCGGGTCGGGTCACGGGTCAAGTCAGGTCAAAGGTCACGCCTTTCATCTTGAGAACAATAGACCTGTCAAAACAGAGAACAATAGACCTGTCAAGTTTGAAGAGCAGTACCCACTTTCCTCCTGCTCTGGACACCCACCCATGCAACTCGCCTGCAGTGGAGGCACCATAAGCGGTGGGACAGAAAGCACAAAAGGGGTAAACGTGGCAGTACCTGAACTAGGCTAACGGCTAACCCACACAAGTCAGCTATCCCCACCATCGTACTGGCCAACGTACACTCTTTAGACAACAAGCTGGACCTCATCTGTTTACTACGCTCAGCTTCAAGGACTGTGAGAGTGCTGTGCTTTTGTGTTTGTGGAAACATGATTCAACAACAACATCCCGGACTCTGCCATCCAACTAGACCGGCTAACATGTTACTGAGCAGACAGAGCTTTCATCGAGGGAAGTAAGACCCACGGCGGCGGGGTCTGTGTTTACATCAATGATGCCTGGTGCTGTGACGCTGTTGTGGTCTGTAAACACTGCTCACCATTGTTGGAGGTTATGGTTATCAAGTGCCGGCTGTTCTATCTTCCAAGGGAATTTACGGCTACACTGCTAGCTGCTGTTTATTTCCCTCCCAGTTCCAAGAACAACAACAGGAGTGAGGCACTGAATGAACTGTACCAGCACATCAGGGAGCAGCAGACAGCCCACCCAGATGCTTTTCTCATTTTGGCTGGAGCTTTCAACCACATAGACCCAAAGACTGCATTTCCTGAAATACGCTAACACATCAATTTTCCTACAAGGGAAAACAACACACTGGACAATGTTTTCGCAAACCAGGGAGGAGTGTATAAGGCCCTCCCCCTCCCCCACCTTGGTGCCTGCTCTGACCACATCACTGTTATGCTAATTCCAGCATACAGATCACTGGCTAAAGTCACCAACGAGTTTGAAAACAGGTACGTGGGTGGCTGGAAGGGTCCTTAGAGGCCACTTCAAGACTGCTTCACCACCACTGACTGGAACATATTCAAGCAGGCTTCCACCTACAACAACACCACAGATCTGCAGAAGTATACAGAGACTGTTACTGCCTATAACACAAAGTGCACTGATGATGTCACTGACAACAAACACCATCACTCTTCGGGCCAATCAGAAACCATGGCTCACAGGGGAGGTCTACAAACTCCTGAAAGCTCGTAACGATGTCTTCAGAGCTGGGGACGAGGTGGGCCTGAGGACAGCTAGGGCTAACCTGTCCTGAGGCATCAGAGAGGTCAAGAGGCAGCACTCCAGGAGGATAGCCCACCGTTTCAGCAACAGCAGAGACACTCAGAGACTGTGGCAGGGAATACAGACCATCACAGACTACAAGCCCACACTGCAGATCTGCGACAGCTCCACCTCTTTGCTGAATGAGCTGAAGGACTTCTTTGTTCACTTTAAGGCACTCAACCATACCCCTGAACAGAAGTCACCACCTCCTCCTGGTGACCAGGTGTTTACACTGTCTCCAGACAGCATGAGGAGATCCCTTGGCAGGCTCAATGCACGCAAAGCTCCAGGTCTTGACAACATACCTGGTCGCATACTGAGATCCTGTGCAGAGGAACTCATAGGTGTCTTCACGGACAGCTTTAACATCTCACTGAAAATTCCTGTTGTGTCCTGTTTCTGAGAAACCTTGTATAGACTTCCCAAGGTACTTGGAACAGCCTTTTAATTTTGTACCTTTCAGAGTTCAGGAAGTGCATATGACACTCAAGCTATAGACACAAGAAAATATTGTGGGGCCTGATCATATTGAGGCATATTTTTTGAAAATGGCAGCTGATTTTGTAGCTAAGCCTCTCACTTACCTCTTTAACCTTACAGTTGAAAAAAATGAAATACTCCCTGTATGGAAATTAGCTTTTGCCCTCCCTCTGCTAAAAGGAGGTGATCCAGCATGTTGACAGATTATAGGCCAATATCTAATCTTTCTGTGGTGGCCAGAATTCTTGACGCTGTTGTGGGTGATCAAGTCAAGGAGTTTTTTATACTCCAATAATCTCTTGTCGAAATATCAATCAGGCTTTAGAAAAAAATCATAGTACCATTACAGTGGCAATGAAGCTGACAAATGACATCTCAGTGCACTTGATCAAAAACAACATTGTGCATCACTTTTTATTAATTTGTCAAAGCGTCTGATACTGTTGACCATCATATTTTAAGGATTAGGCTCCTTCAAATAGGATTACCTTAACAAGCAGTGGGTTTGTTTACAAACTACCTCAGTGATAGGTCTCAGTGTATTAACCTCTTGCACTCCGGTGTACCGCGGGCAGGCACGTCTCTGCATCCTAGAGCACACGAGGGCGCCCTAGTACGCACACTTTGCGACCTAGGGCGAACTGAAGAAAAAAAAAAACCCTGCATTTCCATTCTTCCACTACAGACACAGCCGCGAACAGAAAGCCAAAGGAGTGCTTTGATTGGTTTAGATGTGATTGACCTCTCATTCGACTAATAAGAGCCTTGAATTGGGTTTCTGAAACCTTGAAGAACCAATCGACCTGAAAACCCTAGCAAGAAGGACCCGCCTACCAACGGCTGCGAATACAGCCAGCCAATTGAAGCACAGAAGTTCGAAAGCTGTTTTGTGTAAGGCTGGGTGAAGAGAGACTGACTGCTGCAGCAGATGAAAAAAGGGCCCGCAGAAGACCGCCACAGACCCAGCAGCACGGAGACCACCCACAAGTACGACCTGTGTGACAGGGACTGCCATTCGCGCATCGGCCTGTTCAGCCACAGGCGGGTGCTGTCCAGCAGAAGTAGACGTTTAGGATTCTCTTCCATGGTCATCATAGACCGACGGAGGCCGACGACGAAGGCTGGGTGACACACACGCGTTTGCCAGTCTTTGTTTCTTACTACTGTTATTTGTTTGAAAAATCTTTCGCCAAAAACCGCAATCATGGAAGCGCAAAACCGCAATAATGGAATTATGTTTTGATCGGGTCGCGTGACCAGAACCACGAGTCCATACCAAGCGGACCAGCTTCATTTTGTCTGACAAATGAGGAAGAGAAGTTCGCCAGCTAGCTGCTGTTGTGAACAGGTTGAGTGTTATAAACTAAATTATTCTTATCCCTGAAAATTGTAATCAAAAATGACTTTTGGATACCGATCGGTAATTACAACTGTGCGTAGTAGACCGCGGCACACCGTGACCGCGGCGCACCGGGCAATGTCAGTCCTCTGTAGCGGGAGGGAAGGGGACAACCCCCCCCCCTCCCCCACACACACACAAACACACACACACACACACAGACCTGAGTGTCACCTTTCATTAGAGCCCAACATCAAGCTTCTATATTGAATCATTCAAAAGTTACAGACGTTTTTCCAAAACTGTGCCATTTGGCACAATTTGGCACAGTTCAAAAATGCCTGGGATCTACCTCAGTAAAAAGCTGTATAATATATTCATTTTTTGTGGTATTGCTACAAAATTTTGACCTCAGCTGGATAACACTTGGTTCTACATTTCTGTTGCCTTTTCCAGCCCGGATCTGAAACTGTGTGTTATTTGCAAGCATTTGTATCCAAAAAAACACCTAGGCAAATTTATTTTCTTCAAATTCAGTTTGTGTTAGATGACGGTTACTCAGTGGCCGGAGCACTTAGAGAGATTATGACTGTTTTGCCAAAAAATTCAAAGTGTTTTCTTTTAAATGAGGACCAACCCCATGAAGATGCTGCAAAGGGTGAAGAACAGCTTTTGATTTACTTTGGGTACGTTATTTTTTGGCGGTTTTTAGGGAAATTGACCAGAGTGCAAGGGGTTAAACATGATAGTTTCTGTTCTGATTTTCTTACTGTCCGTTAGGGCTGAAACGACTAGTCGACACTATCAAAAATGTTGACAATAAAATTTGTCAACAAAATATTTTTATTGTCGACAAATCATGTAATTATACAGTTTATATGCATGTTGCGGTTCAGCTATAACCAGCAGGAGCAAGCTCCATTTAACCGGAATTGCAATGCACGACCGGAACTGCTGAGGGCAGTAGTGCCTCTGTTGTCTGGCATGCGTGAACAATTTCCAGCAAAGAAGAAGAGAGCACAACATGACTGTGTTGTATGGGAGTTGTATGAGTTGTATGAGTTGTTATGAGTTGCATTTGCATATGCCACCCCATTGGTGGGCGCTGTATCCTGTGGCATCACCAATAGTATAAGGGTGTGCTCATTGAACTGAACTAAAACGTGTATGTGTGCGTATGCCTGAGTAAACGAGCAAGCTAATGACCTGCAGCCGTGTGTGTCTTTGTGTTTGTTCCTCCGAGTGGTAATCTAAAGTAGAAACCCACGGACATAACATCATTGGCGACGAGGATAACTTTAGGTTTCCAAGTCTCGCTGCGGTATTGACTGCGAGTGACGGAGGAAGAGGAACGTTTGTCCTGGTGGGAGTTTGGCTGGGCGCGGCACGCCAGGTGACAGGACGCCAGGTGACAGGACGCCGGGTGACAGGGCACCAGGTGACAGGACGCCGGGTGACAGGACGCAAGGTGACAGGACGCCAGGTGACAAGATTGCTAAACGCTAGCTAACTGCACGCCATGGCTGGTGTTATTGGACACATTAACCCATTCGACGAGTCGGTGGAGCAGTGGACAACCTACGTTGAGAGGTTTGAGTATTTTGTAACGGCAAATGGTATTGCAGAGGAGAAAAAGCTTGCATGTTTTCTTAAGTGTAATTGGTGCGTCACCATGATGGGACTTACCTAGTCTCGTAGCTCCAGATAAGCCAGGGGCTAAGACATATGCCCTCAACTCAGCAAGTTTTGAAAGACCACTTTTCCCCAAAGCCAATTGTGATTGCGAAAGATTTCGCTTTCATAAACGGAACCAACAAGAGGGGAGAAACGTGACGCAATACACAGCAGTCATTAAAAAGCTTTCTGAACACTGACGAGTTTGGTATGCACCTGCAGGATGCATTGAGGGATAGGCTCGTTTATGGACTGAATATAGAAGCTATCCAGAAAAAATTGCTGACGGAGGAGAAGCTTACTCTTTCCAAAGCAGTGGAACTAGCCGTGTCAATGGAGACAGTAGCTCGCGAGACACACCAGCTGAGCAACGCGCTGAAAGTGCAGGTACTGTCACCACACGACAAACAACACACGAAATGTTCGCGCTGTGGAAAAATGAACCACAAAGAGAGCGATTGTTTTTATAAGGAGCAAAAAATGCCATAAATGTGGTAAGAGAGGACTATCTCGAAAATGTGCAGGAACAAAGAGACTGTAAATAAGGAGAAACCAGTGGAGTATAAAAGCTAAAAAGAAAAAAAAAGGGTGCACCAACTGGATGTAAAAGAATATCTAGTGATGGTAGCACTACAGACACTGAAGTGAGCCTGCATATGGTGTCTCAGCAGAGTAATTTGTCATACATAGTAGTAGTAGATTAGTTTATTTGACAGGGACAGTGCAATAAACATAGACAATCTAATCAAAGACAATCAATCTGATGTGTTGCACATAGAGTGTATAGCTATTAGCTAATTTGCAACTCTTGTCCCTGGATGGGCTTTAGAAAAAAGAATCAAGTAAAGATGGGGAAAAAAAAATAAAAAAATATACACAATAACCACATACATCAATGCAGAAAATTATAAATACACAATTATAATATTACAAATATTATAAATACACAAATATAACAGCCTGACTCACATTTAACATAAATATTATAAATATTATAAATACACAAATATAACAGCCTGACTCACATTTAACACATATAACATAACTCACATTTGCCTATTTCAGGCCTTCCTCCCTCCGTCACTCACTATAAACAAACACATTCATTCCTTCCCTTCATTCACTCTCACTTTGCAGACAATTAATTCATACATGAGTACATTCTTGTTTATTTTTCAGCCAGGTTTTTAACATTTTTAGTGAATGTTATGAAGTCCGTTATTATTTTAATTTCATTTGGCATTGTGTTCCAGATGTGACTGCCCTTTATAGCGAAAGCTGTTTGTCCAAATGTGGTTCTGCGGTGGAATATTTTACAGTTATTGTTAACAGAACTCTGGTGGCTCTGCTGCTGTCCTGTCTTTGGACGAAAACCAGCAAGTGGCTCGGGTGCTGATTTATGGAAACATTTGAACGTTAATTTCAGAAAACAGAGGTCAATGAAGCTCTCAAAACTCAATAGGTTGGTATTTTTTAAAACATTACAGTGATGCCACCTAATGGGCTTTTTGTCCAAGATTTTTTAGGGTTTGATTATGTAATGAACCTATATGTCTTATTGTGGAAGGGGCTGCTTGAGCCCAGACGTCAAACAGTATGATATATGAGAAAAAACCATAGAATGCATTACAGTGCAGCTGCTTCGTAAGGTATGTAATATCTAATTAATTTAAAGCAGTTCAGATTTTTTTTTACTGTTTTTGAAATTTTCTTTATTGAAGATTAAATTTGAGTTGAGGATCTAGTACAATGCCAAGGTATTTGAATTCTGTAGCTAAACTGATGTCATGATCATGTATATTAACTTTAAAATGTTGCAGGTACATTTTTTGATTGAAAAGCACATTGAGACTGTTTTCTGAAGGTTCAGCAATAGATGGTTCTTGAGGAGCACTCTTGGACATCAACCATACTTGTAGACAGTACATCTGCAGCCTGTGCTGGAGTCTTGGCAGCTGTGTAAATAACGGCATCATCTGCATAAAGTTGGCATGTTGCAGCTGAGCAGTGTAACGGCAAGTCATTAATAAAAATGCTGAAAAGTAAGGACCAAGAATGGACCCTTGTGGGATACCCATGCGGTTGTTTAAAATGAGGATTTATCCTGGTGAACTTTTACACACTGTTCTCTATTCTGGAGATAAGAATGCAAACCATTCTAATGTATTTGGGGAGAAGTTAAAAGATACCATTTGGATAAAAGCAAACTGTGGTTTACAGTATCGAAAGCCTTTTTGAGATCTAGAAAAACAGCTCCTACCACATACCCCTGTCCAAGGACTGTTTGACGTTTTCAATAAGGCAACAATTTGCTGTTTCGGTTGAGTATCCTGGTCTAAAACCAAATTGATGTGGATGAAGAAGTTGAATGTCTTGTAAGTAGTCTATCAGCTGTGTAGCTACAACTTTTTCAAGAACCTTAGATAGGACTGGTAAGATAGAGATTGGGCGGTAATTGCATATATCGTCTTTACTGCCTGATTTATGAACTGGTATGACGACAGCTTTTTTCCAGCCAGATGGAAATGTACTAGACCTAATGGAGAGATTAATGAGATGGGTCAGTGGTTTGATTAATATTTTGCTGTGCATTTTGAGAAAGGAGGTGCTCATATTGTAGATATCATTAGTTTTTGAGTTTGACAGTGTTTTAACAATACCAGCAATTAACTTCTCATTTACCTCATCGATGTGAAAAGTATCTGTTGGAAGTATGGAATTTGTGTTGTTGAGCACATTTGGCAGCACAAAAATTTTTGTTAAGTCTTCCACAGAGCCCACAAAGTGTGAATTAAATTCATTTGCCAAAGTAGCCTTGTCACTGACGGTCTTGCCATTGATTCTAAGTTCCTTTACCCCTTCTGATCATTTTTTTTATTAGTTAAGTTATTTAAATGCCTCATAGGGAACTGTTGTTACCCTTTGCATGATCTATCAGTTTATTGTAATAAGATATTTTTGATTTTCGCAGCTCATGTACCACTTTATTTCTTAAACTTTTGTACACAAGGTGATCATTTTGTAGTTTGGAGGTTAGTGATGTTTTCAGTGCATAGTCTCGCTGTTCTAAGTTTTCTTATTTCATTATTTAACCATGGTAGGCTAACTTCTGTTGTCTACTTTTAATTTGCTTTGAAAATTTTTCTATAGACTTTGTGATTGTTGCAGTTATAAAATTACAACAATCATCTACTTCACATGTTGACATGAGCTGCTCCCAATTTTGATTCTCTAAGTAATGTTCAAACTCCTCATTTTTTGATTTGGGGATAATAAAATTTGATTTGTCAATATCGACTCCCCCAAAAATACTGTAGTCGCTTTTTAGTAAGTTTCCTGACAGCAAGAACCATGTTATGATCTGAGAGACCAGTTACAAGATTATAGGTTCTGGTTATTCGTTCTGGTTTATTAGTAAATACCATGTCAATAAGTGTTTCTGGATTGTTTGGTTATCCTGGTGGGTCCTTTGATGATTTGCTGGTAATTAAATTTAGTCATGAGGCTTTTCAGTTTTGTTTGTCTTTTTTATTCAGACCAGTTGATATTAAAGTCACCATGAATTATTGTTTCTCTGTTCTTCTCAAGTTGTTTACCAGATCACTTAATTCATTATAAAAGGAAGAGTTGTGTGACGGTGGGTTGTACACTACTGCAATGTTTGAAATTCATTACCGGAGAGAGAGACATACATTAACAGCTAAACATTCAAGTGAAGTATTCAAATCAACCAGTTGACATTTATATATCTCTTTGATGTAAATTAAAACAACTCCTCCCCTCCCTACCTGCCTGTCTTATCTAAAACACTGGTAGCCCACAATATCGATCATATTAGTGTCTATGTTCCTGTGTAGCCAGCATTCTGAGAGACAAAGGTAGTCCAGATTGAGTCCAACAGCAACACCAAAATCTCATCTCTTTTGGGGATTATGCTCCGTATGTTTAAATGACCGCCGAGGATCCCCTTTGGTTTAGCCTTGGTGTCCCAAAGAACTCGTGCATGATTAACAGTTTGGAAAAATAAATGTTGTTTTTGCTTTTGTACAGCTCGGTTTTGTGCTAACCCAGTGGTCTGCTGTTTAATAGTGGCAGGTCCAGGGTTAGGTGAATATCTCCTGCCAGAAGTAGCAGAACTAACAGAACTTTAATTGTATATCCTCTGCCATATTGTGATTTTTGCTTAACAGCCATGTTTGCCTTAATTTGGAAGGTTTTTGCTCAGGGCTTTTAAAGACCACATAGAGTACAGGGTGAGATGTCCATGCCCAAATCCATACAGATAAACTTTTTAACTTCACCTTTGGTTGAGTTTGTCGGAAAATCCTTCTTGTTGCAGGTCCAGACACACAAGACAAAACGAAGAGGAAGTAGATAAGTAGAGAAGGCTTATTAGTGGTGCCCATCAGCCCACTTTTTAATCCGGTGGCAGCCATCTTCAGTCTTTTCTTGAGAAAGAAGGAAAAAGAAAATCTGTGGATAGTAAAATAAATTCTGCTTATATCGCCAGAATCCGATCCGATCGTCCTCGAATCCAGCTGGGCCTCAGCTAGCCAACTAGCCCCTTCCGTTGCTGGTCTCGTTGCTCATAGCCGCCGTAACTGGTCTCCCGTCCCGCTCCTCCAACCGAGTCTCGTCGCACACCGCCGCTGCCACCGAGCTCCGCTGAGGTCACGGTAAGTCCTCCGCTAGGCACCGCCACCTACCGTCGTCTGCCTGGGTGAAATCTCTGCTGAGCCCCGTCAACAAATAGCCGCTTGCCTGGTAGTATCTCGCTGGGCCTCGCAGCTGGGCTTCGATCAGGCTGGTGTAAGGGTGGAATGACTGGCGCCAGCATTAAGCTAACTAGCGTTAGCTTAGCAATCGCTTCGGGTAGTCTCGTCGCTCACCGCCGCTGCAGTCACGGTAAGTCCTCCACTGGGCACTGCCGCCTACCGCCGTCTTGCCTGGGTGAATTCTCTGCTGAGCCCCGTCAACAAATCGCCGCCTGCCTGGTAGTATCTCCGCTGGGCCTCGCAGCTGGCTTTGATTCAGGCTGGTGTTAGGGGAATGGCTGGCGCCAGCATTAGCTAACTAGCGTTAGCTTAGCAATCGCTTCAGGTAGGGCACATCAGTGAATCACAAGGAAGAGCTGAATCGCTGGTCAGTTTACTCACAGTGGCCGGAATAAATAGCCGATCAAAGGGGGTAATCCACCGGAGGTATATCCGATCGCTGTAGGTTATTTATTTAGAGACTGGCGCCAGCATTAAGCTAACTAGTGTTAGCTTAGCAATCGCTTCAGGTAGCATTAAGCTAACTAGTGTTAGCTTAGCAATCGCTTCAGGAAGGCGCATCAGTGACACCACAGAGAAACGCTGGTCACTGGGAGAAAGGCGATTAAGGGCAATCCAACGGAGGGGCAATTCAGCCCGTGCGTGTTCGCCACGAGTGCCGATCGCTGCAGGCCAGCCACTTTAATGGCAAAAATCAGTGACTTTGTCTCAGCACTGAAAAAGTGTGACCATCCCGGTCGCCGTCTTGGGGACATCTTTTGGTTTAACACATGTGTGTTAAACCACAATATGAAGGGTAAAAGGGTTATCATGGATTTAGATACTGGTGCTGCCGTTTCTTTGATTTCAAGAAACTGTGATGCACACTTAAGACTTGCCCTTGCGCCAAACCCATATAATGCAGAAAACAACACGGCCCGCGAGGTGATCCAGGCAGAGGGTGTCATTCCCCCCAACCGTTTTCAGTGAGGATGAATAAGCAGAGGGTTAGACTACCAACTGTTGTGGTTCGGGGAGTTCACCCCCACTTTTTGGTCGGAGACTCGGCTGCGGCGGATTCGCATTGACTGTGACGAGAAATAAAATGGTCCGGGAGGAAGACGTGGAGGGCGTGCTACAAAGACATGCAGAGGTACTTTAAAAAAGAATTAGGCACTCTGAAAGGCATGGAAGTAGCCATAGCTCTGAAGCCGGATCATGTGCCACGGTTCTGTCAAGCGAGAGTTGATTCCCTATGCCCTTAGGCCAAAAGTGGAGGCTGAAAGTGACCGATTGTGTGAGCAGGGCATTATATCCCCTGTCAAATTCAGTGAAATGGCAACACCCATTGTGCCCGTTGTTGAAAAAGAACGGAGATGTTAGGATATGTGGGGATTTTAAAGTCACAGTTAATTCCTGCCCCTGTGTGTGGAGAAATACCCAATTCCACGCATGAAGATCAATCCGCATCACTTCGGGGGGGGGGGGGGACATTTTAGTAAACTGGACTTACCTCATGCCTATTTGCAGATGTGTGATAGAAGGAAATTCCAGAAAATATCTTACAATAACCACATCCAAGGGTCTGTTTTTTTACAACAGGCTGGCATTTGGATTACCTCAGCGGCCAGCGATATTCCAGCGTGCCCTGGACCAAGTCCTCCAGGGTCTGCCAAAAGTTCACTGTTACCTGGACGATATATTGGTCAGTGGACAGGATCATGTGCAGCATCTGAAAAATCTGGATGCAGTCCTAGGGCGCTTGGAAGAATTCGGTTTGCGAGTACGGAAGGAAAAATGTGAATTTTTCAAGGATTCACTGGAATATCTGGGTCACGTCATTGATGCCCAGGGTCTACACAAGGCACCAGAGAAAGTCAGGGCAATTGTGGAGGCTCCTGCACCTACAGACGTGAGTCAGTTACGTTCTTTCTTGGGGCTAATTAATTATTACAGCAGATTTATCCCCAACTTGTCATCTATCCTAAGCCCACTGAATACGCTGCTGTGCAAAGGAAAACAATGGCAATGGACATCTGAATGTGCTGCATCTTTCAAAGAGGCAAAAGAGCAGTTACTCTCTCAAAGCGTGTTAACCCCTTATGATCCACATCTTCCCATTCGGCTGGTGTGTGATGCATCACCTTATGGTGTAGGTAGTGTCATCTCACATATTCTCCCGAATGGACAAGAGAGGCCCATAGCTTTTGCATCAATGACTCTGAATAAAGCAGAACGCATTTATGCCCACATCGAGTCGCGAAGCTCTTGGCATTATAATTTGGAGTTAGTAAATTTCCATCATTATCTGTATGGCAGGGCAGTTTACACTCCTTTACAGTTCTTCGCCCATTGACCACTATTCTGAGTCCGTGCAAAGCCACCACCATCTATAGGCTGCTGCTAGATGCAGCAGGGTGGGCTCTCCTGTTAGCTGCCCATAATTACACCATAGGTGTAAGGTCCGAGAGGCAGCTCGTCATGAAATGCAGATGGGCTTTCTCCGCCATCCATTACCAACATCATCAAGAGAGAGAATCAGTACTGTGGACAGTTTTCACGTTTAAACACCTAGAAGCCTTACCTGTGAACTGTCGAGAAATCTGCCGAGAGCTGCAGGGGTGATTCTGGTCCTTGCTCAAGTCCTGGAGATGGTCTCCACAGGTCGCTTTCCGAGGTCCAGGATGTGGCCAGCACATTGGCGCCATTCATCAGCCGGAGGGATGAGTTGACACTCCAGCAAGGTTGCCTTATGTGGGGTGTGCGCGTCGTCATTCCCTCAAAATTGAGATCACGACTGCTGTCGGAACTGCATACTGCATATGACTGGCGCCTAGCGGCTGCCCCGGCCTTGGATGCGCTCTGCAGAGCGTGCCCAAATGCCAAGTCACGTTTCGTTACCTTGTATATACATGTGTAATGACAATAAAGTTGAATCTCAATCTCAATCTCAATCTCAATACTGGACACCCAGGTGTTGTCAAAATGAAAGCTGTCGCCCGCAGTTACATGTGGTGGCCCGGAATTGACGCTCAAATTGAACAGGTCTCAAAAACATGCCAGTCCTGTCAATTCACACAGAAAGCACCGGGACCGGTGTAACAGAGTCAGAATTTAGCCTTTTTGAATTTCTTTAAAATAGATGTGCTTTTCATTTTTACATAGTTTTTGGAGCCTCCTGGTGGTTTGATTTTGCAGCTGCATAGATAGTTTTCTTTGCACACGGCACTTACCCAGCGGAGAAAAAGATTTTCATTGCTGGAGATCGTGACATATGCAGCTGCAGACTGTTATTGTGTGCTTTTTCTGATACTTGACCAGAATAAAGACAGCGTGAGCAACAAATCCCTGCCTGTGTACTTCCTGCACCAACATGAGCACGCAGAAAACCACCCACGTTACACCAGCACCACTCCACCCATGGACTTGGCCTGGATCCCCGTGGCAGAGAATTCATGTCGACTTTGCTGGGCCGTTCCAAGGCCAAATGTTTATGGTGGTTGTAGACGCCCATTCAAAATGGCCTGAGGTCACCTTATGAGTTCCACTACAACGACTAATACCATCCAGGTGCTCCGAGGGTTATTTAGTTGCTATGGGCTCCCTGAGGTGTTAGTGAGCGATAATGGTCCTCTGTTTACCTCACACGAGTTTGACACTTTTATGAAAGGCAATGGAGTAAAGCACATTCGCTCTGCACCATTCCATCCATTAACAAATGGTCTTGCAGAACGTTTTGTACAGACATTCAAGCAGTCACTGAAGCGTTCCACTGGAAACACTTCATACAACACCGCTGGACGCCTTTCTACTCACGTACCGTAACACTCCACACTCTACAACGAAGGAGTCCCGTCTATGCTTTTCTTGCATCGCAAGCTGCGATCTCGATTGGACCTAGCTGAAGCCAGCGTGACGTCAGAGGTAGAGAAAGCACAAGAGGCACAGTGTGCGTATCGAGGAATGCATGCAAAAGCCAGAAACGTTCAAGGTGGGAGATCCAGTTCTTGTTCGGAATTACGGGAGAGGAGAGAAGAGTGGATACCAGGGTTGTTTCAGCTGAGACTGGCCCTGTATCCTACACCGTCGACATCAGCACAATCGCAGCACTGGAGGTGACACGCGGACCAGATGCTGGCCAGGGTTGTTGAATTGGATACCTCTACAGACGATGGCGGAGCCTGCATCGTCGTGCACCTCAGCAGACCTGCCTGTGCTGGAAAAGACTGTTCCAGAACCAGCTACTCCGGTTCCTCTGAGTGACCCCTCACCATTACCTCAGGTAACCTCAGAGGGAAACACCACATCACCTCCAGAGACTGGTAAGAGATATCCTTCTCGTATTACTAGACCACCAGAGCGTTATGTTCCATAAACTTTGTTTAAGATACTGTTAAGAGACATATATTGGACATTTTTGAATAAGAGACCTTTTTTATGTGTTAGATGAGAGAGTCACGTCTCACCAAAAGGGCAGAATAAACCCTTGACTGACTCAGGGGTTTGGGATCGTCTACTCCCAGCCTCAAGGCTAGTGTGTGTTTTTAAAATAATAAAAGTTGTTTGTTTTGTGTATCTTGGGGGTGGGTACAACATTTAGTGGGGAGGAGATGTGATGTATGGGAGTTGTATGAGTTGTATGAGTTGCATTTGCATATGCCACCCCATTGGTGGGCGCTGTATCCTGTGGCATCGCCAATAGTATAAGAGTGTGCTCATTGAACTGAACTAAAACGTGTATGTGTGCGTATGCCTGAGTAAACGAGCAAGCTAATGACCTGCAGCCGTGTGTGTCTTTGTGTTTGTTCCTCCGAGTGGTAATCTAAAGTAGAAACCCACGGACATAACAATGACGATGTCATTAACTGAGTTTAGACTTTCTCCCAAACTCAGTTTCATGGCTTTTCTCTGTATTTATATTTATCTCTTGTATTTTTGGTGCCCTTTTTGAGTTGTCCCTGTCTTCTGTTTGTCTGTTTATGTTTCAGGTTGTTTTGATTATCTCTTGCTTTATTTGTAGTTATTCTCTAGTCTGCATTTGGTTTTGTTTATATTTATTCTGTGGGCTGGCAGCGGTCAGGTGCATTTCCAGGGTTGTGTGTGCTGCCTGCCAGCTGTCAGCCGCTCCTCCCTCTCATTACATCCAAGCTGATTCCAGCAATTAATTGTCATTCCCTTCTCCTGCTCAGGTGATCCCACACCTGTTATCACTTATGATGTTACCCCACTCACTATTTAAAGCTCTGTCCGTTCACTGGCTCCTTGCCATTACAGTATCAACCAGCTTCTCCACCAGAGCGCCATCCGCTCTGGTGAACCATTCTGTAAGTAATTCTTGTCTTGCTCGCCAGATTAGTTTGTTGGGGCGCTCAGTGTTTATTATTGATTTTCCCTTAGTCGCTCACCAGTTTGTTTGTTGGAGCTCCTTGTGTTTATTCTTTTGTTTATTAAAATACACAACACCATTCAGCGCATGAATTTGTTTTCTCTGCCCTAAAGGGGCAATCATGACAGAATGTAACGGCCAGTGAAACCCAGCTGTGGTGTTTGTGTGTTTTTCTACTTTTTGTGTTTTTCTCTCACCTGCTTCACTCGCTGTCCTTACGCCAGTAGAAGAGGATTGGCAGCGGGATCTCCAACTGTGGAGGAAGAGTGGGCGGTGGACTTTATCCAAGATTTTATGGATGAAGCTCTTGAAGCCCGAGGACCCAAGAAGAAGTGGAGTTTTTTGGATGAGCTGTGGGTATTCTGAAGGCACACCCGGTCCTCTGGAATTATCCGCAGTACACAGAGCTGTTATCCTCGGTCTGCATGCTCCACCAAGCATTTCTGATCTGAGGAGGGGGGGGTGATTCCCGCAGAGCTGAAGTGGAGGCACTCTCTATAGCTGATGACCATCCCTCTCTCGTTTCTCCACCTTACCTCCAGCTCCAGTATGTCCATAGCCAGTTTCATGGCGGCGGTGTCGCAGAGCTCGGATCGCGGAGAGGAACGCCATCTCCTCCTTGCCAGCAGCTCTCATCCATCGAGCCAGACTGTTCCCACAGCTGATTCCTCTTCTCATCTTGTTTTGCCAGCTGTCACGTCAGTCTACTCTTCCTCCTCAGCTGTGGCAAATCCCATCTTCTTGATGGCTTCTCCCAGCTGCCCAGAGATCCTCTGAATTTTCTGCGGCTACACCCATCTTCGTGACTCCAGGGGCAGTTCCTCCACACTCCATTGAGGGGCCCTAGTTCACCAGAGCCATGGAGAGGGACGACTCTCCTCACATAAAGGCAGAGAACATCAAGGTCCAGGAAAACAGGCAAGTTTTATTTCATTTAACTTCAATTCATGATGAAATGTCTTGCCTGATTTCCTGAGGGGTGGCTCAGGGAAAGGAATCCCCTGAGCTCTCCCCACCTGCTGCTGTCATGCATTACCCACCTGTCCTCTCCATGTCTCCTCTGTCTTTTCCTGAGCATCTGACAGCCCCAAAGTCAAGCTGCCGGATGATGGAGGAGCCCGTGGCCCTAGAGGATCCCAGTCAGGTGCCAGCACGGGGTCAAACCCCTGCTTCCACGTTAGAAGAGCCTCCAGTGTGGGTCACGGCAGCTAGGGCAAAGAAGGCTGCAATGCCCATCATGCCTACTGCAGGGGCCACCACAGCAATGTCAGCTTCTGAGCTGGACCTCCTGAGGGCAAGCCCAAAGAAACACAATCGCCCAGATCGTCGGAATCCTGGACAGTGGTGGAGCTTGAGCTCAGGCAAAAGCTCTCCTTTGTTTTTCAATTATCCATTTTAGAGCAATCTTGCATGGCTCTTGGTGAGGAAAACAAGGTGAAGCCACCTGCTGCACCTGAGCTCGCTTCACCGGTCTCCGTGGCTGCCAGTGACCCTGAACCCTCTCCTCTCTGTGTGCCTGAGCTTTCTCCTAAGGTCACCGGGAATGCTCCAGCCATGTTGGAGGTCTCCGTGAGTCCAGGCTCTCCGCACGAGGTCATCAGAGGTCCCAGCTTCCCCTACTGAGGAGGTACCAGGGACGTCGCTGTGCCCCAGCCCAAGATCGTTGAGGGCCTTCCTCTGTCACCTTAGCCCGATGTTCCTTTGGTTTACCGCCTCCTTGGTCTGGTGCTCTCACAGGTCGGCTGGTCCACTGTGGGTGCAGCGTTGGCCCAGCCCAGGTCCACCGAGGGTGCAGCATTGGCCCAACCGAGGTCCAGCAAGGGTGCTGCATTGCTCCAGCCCGGAGCAACTGAGGGTGCTTTAGTGCTCCAGCCCGGAGCCACCGAGGGTGCTGCAGTGCTCCAACCCCAAGCCACCACGAGTGCTGCAGTGCTCCTGCCTGGAGCCACCACGGGTGCTGCTATGCTCCAGCCTGGAGCCATCGCGGGTGCAACCGTGCCCCAAACTAGGACCATCAAGGGTGCTGCCAGCCAGCCTGAGGATGCTGAGGTCTTTTCTCCTCTGCCAGATGCCATCGGGGTTCCTCTTCCTCCTCTGCCAGACATTGTTGTGGTCCACCTTCCTCCGCCACCAGATGCCATTGGGGTCCCCCTCCTCTGGTCTGGGTCCCTGCCATTGAGCCTTCCAGAGGGGAGGCCACCTCCTGGATGACCCCTCTGGTCCTGGTGGCTCAAGAACACTGGCCGGTGCCAAAAAGACTGAGCAACTGGGTTGGGTGGCCCATATACCCTGGCAGGCCTTCCACTCCTGGCCAATACCGGATGGTCTGGGACTTTGGCACGTCACCAGACTGGATTAACACATGTCGTCCAACTGGTCTGTGGGCTCATGGTCGACCCCCAAAACTTCCAAGCTCCTTGATCCGAGGGCCCCTGAACTCTGTAGGGGGTTTTTTTTTGTTTTTTTTTTCTGGTGTGGGTGCTGAGCGGGTTATTTGTTGTGTTCCCTCCTGGCCTGTTTCCCCCCACCACCCACCCAGGGTGGCGTTATTGTGGTGCCTCTTCTGGGGAGGGAGGAAGGGGGCGGGCTCTTATTTTTGTCCTGTATTGAAGTTACTCTGGGGTTGTCTGGAATCCAGCCCTTGAGAGGGGGGCTCTGTTATGAAACTGAGTTTGGACGTTCTACCAAACTCCTTTCATGGCGTTTTTCTCTGATATTTAACATTTATCTCTTGTCTTTTTGGTGCCCTTTTTGAATTGTTCTTGGTTTCCTGTTTGTCTGTTTATGTTTCAAGTTGTTTTGATCATCCTCCCCTTCTACTTCTGTAGTTATTCTCTAGTCTGCATTTGGTTTTGTTTATATTTATTCTGTGGGCTGGCAGTGGTCTGGATGCATTTCTGGGGTTGTGGTGTGCTTGCCTGGTCATCTGTCAGCCACTTCTCCCTCTCATTACATCAAGCCCATCATCCATCCATCTTCTACCGCTTTTCCGGAGGTCCGGGTCGCGGAGGCAGCAGTTCAAGCAGAGAAGCCCAGACTTCCCTCTCCCCAGCCACCTGCTCCAGCTCTCAGAGGGGTACCAAGGCGTTCCCAGACTAGCTGGGAGACATAGTTCTCCACCGATGTCCTGGGTCTGCCCCGGGGTTCTCCTCCCCAGTGGGACGTGCCTGAAAACACCTCAAGTGGGAGGCGTCCAGGAGGCATCCTAATCAGATGCCCATACCACCTCAACTGACTCCTTTCAATGTGGAGGAGCAGCGGTTCTACTCTGAGCCTCTCCCGGATGACTGAGCTCCTCACCCTATCTCTGAGGGTGAGTCCAGCAATCCTACGGAGAAAGCTCATTTCAGCCGCTTGTATCCGCGATCTCGTTCTTTCGGTCATTACCCAAAGCTCGTGACCATAGGTGAGAGTAGGAACGTAGATTGACTGGTAAATTGACAGCTTTGCCTTAGAACTAAGCTCCCTCTTCACCACAACAGACGGTACAACGTCCGCATCACTGCAGATGCTGCTCCAATCGTCTGTCGATCTCTCGCTCCATTTTCCCCTCACTCGTGAACAAGACCCCAATATACTTAAACTCCTCCACTTGGGGCAGGAGCCTGTCCCCAACCCGGAGAGGACAATCCCACCTTTTTCCGGCTGAGGACCATGGACTCGGACTTGGAGGTGCTGATTCTCATCCCAGCCGCTTCACACTCAGCGGCAAACCGTCCCAGCAAGAGCTGTAGGTCATTGCTGGATGAAGCCAACAGGACAACATCATCTGCAAACAACAGAGATGAGATCCTGTGGTCACCAAGCATGACACCCTCCATTCCCTGGCTGCGCCTAGAAATCCTGTCCATAAAAATTATGAACAGGACCAGTGACAAAGGGCAGCCCCTGGCGGAGTCCAACTCTCACTGGGAATGACTCCGACCGAGTGTTGGCGATACGAACTAAACTCTCACAACGGTCGTACAGAGACCGAATAGCTCGTAACAACAAGCCCGATACCCCATACTCCTGAAGCACCCCCCACAAAAATCCACGAGGGACGCGGTCAAATGCCTTCTCCAAGTCCACAAACACATGTAAACTGGTTGGGCAAACTCCCACGAACCCTCAAGAATTCTCGAGAGGGTAAAGAGCTGGTCCGATGTGCCACGGCCAGGACGAAAACCACATTGCTCCTCCTGAATCCGAGGTTTCGACCAACGGCCGGACTCTCCTCTCCAGTACCTTGGCATAGACCTTCCCAGGGAGGCTGAGGAGTGTGATCCCTCTAAAGTTGGAGCACACCCTCCGGTCCCCTTTTTTGAAGAGAGGAACCACCACCCCGGTTTGCCATGCCAAAGGCACTGCCCCCGACCTCCACGCAATGTTGCAGAGGCGTGTCAACCATGACAACCCAACAACATCCAGGGCCTTGAGGTACTCGGGGCGAATCTCGCTCCACCCCTGGGGCCCGGCCACCAAGGAGATTTTTAACCACCTTGGCGACCTCAGCCCCTGTGATAGGCGAGTCATCCCCCTTGTCCCCAAACCCTGCTTCCTCTGTGGAAGGCGTATCAGTGGGATTGAGGAGATCCTCGAAGTATTCCTTCCACCGCCCGACGATATCCCCAGTTGAAAGTCAACAGTGTCCCATCCGCACCATACACAGTGCTGGACGGGGAGCTGCTTTCCCCTCCTGAGCGCCGAACAGTTTGCCAGAATCTCTTTGAAGCCGACCGAAAGTCTTGTTCCATGGCCTCACCGAACTCCTCCCATACCCAGGTTTTTGCCTCAGCAACCACCCGAGCTGCACTCCGCTTGGCCTGCCGGTATGGCCTTGGCCTGCCGGTCCCATGGGTTTCCACCCATGGGACCCGGCCGGGCTCAGCCCGAAGGAGTTACATGGGTCCGCCCTCCAGTAGGTTCACCACCTGCAGGAGGGATCATGGAAGTCCGGTGCTATGTGGATTAGGTGGCAGTCAAAGGCGGAGACCTTGGCGGACTGATCCCAAGCTTTCTACATCCAAGCCTATTCCAATAATTAATCGTGATTCTCTTCTCCTACTCAGGTGATCCCACACCTGTTATCACTTGTGATGTTACCCCACTCATTATTTAAAGCTCTGTCCATTCACTGGCTCCTTGCCATTACAATGTCAACCAACTTCTCCACCAGAGCTCCATCCTCTCTGGTGAACCTTTCTGTAAGTAATTCTTTTCTTGCTCGCCAGATTAGTTTGTTAGAGCGCTCAGCGTTTATTCTTGATTTTCCCTTAGTCGCTCGCCAGTTTGTTTGTTGGAGCGCCTTGTGTTTATTCTTTTGTTTATTAAAATACACAACACCATTCAGCGCATGGATTTGTTTCCTCTAGCCACGAAGGGCTAAACATGACAAGCAAAGTGTGTGTTGTGTTTTGTTTTAGCGGTTGTTACAGAGTTTAAGCGCAAAGCGGCTGTATGTATCTCTCCAAGGCAGAGAAAGGAGAATAAAGACCCACTGTCAGGTTTGACCAACAGTTTCCCCCACTTGAACGGGAAGCTTGCTTCGGAAGATAGAACTGGAAGTCACTCAGTGACCAAGACTCAACTTTTCCTTTTCTTTCCTTTTATTTTTGAAAAGTCATCAAGGCCAAGCACAGGTGAAAAACCTTTAAATACAACACAAATAAAGGGTCAAGGAAAATGTAACCCAAGAACCCATAATAAATCAACATAACCCAAAATCAAATACTCAATTTTTAAATGACTAAAACCCAATCTTGAAATAAGTAGAAAATACTCACATCTAAAGCACCCCGAATACTAAATACATCTTAAAACACTGTTCAATAATGATTTTTAACCTTACAACTTTAGCAGCTTTTAACTTTTAAACTCTTAAAATACACTCCATTTTAACTATACTTTTAAACCCACATGATTTTATAAATATATGCCATTTTAACTTACATTTCAAACACATAATTTTTTAACACATCACATTTAACCTAAACTTGATCAAATGACTTTCCAAATTTAGCTACAAAGACATATCACAAATGGATGCTCACCGGCTCCTTCTCGGTGCTCGACCCCGGAGACACACCACTGAAAGTGGCAGCAAATCTGAGAAGGAGAACACAAGGAAGTGAGACAACGTGAGCATACAATTGCAGCGGCAGCAATACCCAACAGTCCAGTGGGGAAGCATTCACACACTGGCTTTTTTATACGCTGGCAAATCAGGGAAGTGGCAGATAGTATCCAATCATGCAGGTGTGCTGATGAGCTCCGGAGCTGGGAAGAAATAGAAACAGGAGGGGAGGGGGTGCACGCTCACCTGATCATTACATTATCATTTATATTAATGATCTTGGTCTGAATGTTTCATGTGCTAATTTGCACTTTTATGCTGATGACACAGTTATTTACAGCTGTGCATCAACTCTTGTTCATGCCATTGAATTACTGCAGAAAGCCTTTGTAGCAGTCCAGCATTCATTAGTTCAGTTGAAGGTTGTTCTCAATGCAGACAAGACTAAACTCACGCTCTTTACCAACTCTAAGAGGCCACAAATGATCCCTTAAGTGATCACTTTAGAGGGTAATGAGATAGAAGTGGTTAACGTGTATAAATAACTGGGTATCTTAATTGATGATTCCCTTACTTTTAAGCCACATGTTGAGAGCCTTGTAAAAAAGCTGAGATTTAAATTGGGTTTTATTTTAGAAATAAGTTGTATTTTTCTTTTAATGTAAAAAAGTGACTTGTTGCTGCCACCTTTTAATCTGTGCTGGACTATGGTGATCTTTTGTATAACAATGCCCCTGCTGGATGTCTTAGTATGGTGGACTCTGTTTATCAAGCTTCATTGAGGTTTATTACAAACTGTAAGCCTTTGACACACCATTATGAGTTATACAGAAGGGTGGGAATGGACTTTCTTTGGCCACCCAAATTCTCAGCCACTGGTATGTTTTTATCTACAAGGCAATTTCCTTGGGACTATTGCCGTCTTATATTTTTGAATCTAATTGCATTGTGAAGCATTGGTGTTATGCTTTTCATTCACAGGATTATCTGTTGTTTCCTGTTCCATATACCCCCGCACCAAACAGGTAAAAGGGCTTTTGTTTGTTCTGCACCATTACATGGAACATGCAGCAAAATGACTGGAAATGACTGAATTGATTTCACTGAGTGCATTTAAATCCAATTTGAAAGTATTTGAGGCTGATTCCATGGGTTTGTGCTTGTTTTTAGTAATCCACTTGCATTTTGTAATTATTATACCTTGTCATGGTTTTTATATTTTGTTTGTTGTTTTAACTGTGTAACTTTGTGTTTTTATGTGATGCTGCTATTCTGTCCCTCTTGGAAAGAGGTTTTTATCTCAATGGGATCTTACCTGGTTAAATAAAGGTGAAAGAAAAAGAAAAGAAAACAGGCTGTTGTCCCCATGTGCTACAAAGCCACACAGTCATTCAGTCCCCAAGAAGTCATTTCCCTCCTGCTACAATGACTACCATCCGGTTGCCACTCACTCCCATCATTATGAAGTGCTTCGAGCAGGTGGTCATGCAGCACATCAGGTCTGCCCGGCCCCCCTTCCCCTGGACCCATTCCAGTTTGCTTACCGGTCCAATCGCTCAACCCGATGATGCCACTCTCTACTGCCCTCCATCAGCCCTGACACACCTGGACACAAAGGACTCCGACGTCAGTATGCTGTTCATAGACTTCTGTTCAGCATTAACACAATCAATCCCCCAACAGCTTATTCACAAACTAGACCAGCTGGGGCTAAAAACTTCTCTGTGTAACTGGTTGTTGGACTTCCTGATGGGGAGATTAAACAATAAAGCAAATTAAACCTAAAGCCTCTAATTGAATGATTTGGGCCCTCTGTTCCTCCTCATAATTTAAAAATTTAAATGTGGATTATTAAATATTAGGTCTCTAACTCCAAGTCTCTGTTAGTCCCTGATCTGTAATTGATCATCAGATTGATTTAATTTCCCTTACAGGACTTGGTTAGGGCAAGAGGATTATGTTGGTTTAAATGAATCAACTCCCTCTGGTTATTTAAACTGTCAAAATCCCAGAAGTTCTGGACGTGGAGGAGGAGTAGCAACAATTTACCATTCCAAATTACTAGTTATTGTAAAGCAAAAAACATGTTTATATTCCTTTGAGGGCCTGGTCCTCAGTATTGGGCACTTTAGCAATTTTAGGTTAAACCCCAATTTTTATTTGCCATAGTTTATCGTCCCCACCATCAACCTACTCAGAATTTTTATCCGAATTTGCTGATTTCTTAGCTGATTTAGTGCTGAAATCTGATAGAATAATTATAGTAGGGGACTTTAAGATACATGTGGATGTAGATAGTGACTGCCTTAATGTGGCTTTTAATTCAATATTAGACTCGATTGGGTTTTCTCAGAAAGTAGGAAATTCTACTCATTACCTCCACCATACATTGGACCTTGTTCTGACATATGGCATAGAAATAGAAAATCTTGTAGTGTCTCCTCATAACCCTGTACTGTCAGACCATTGTCTGTTAACCTTTGATTTTACTTTTCTGACTATTTGCTCCTAAAGAAAAATATTATTACAGTAGATGCCTCTCAGATGATGTGTTTCCAAATTTATGCAGATTGTTTCCTCTATACCATGTGTCAACACAACGGAATAACTTATAGTTAGCTTGCTCCTTCTGTAATTGATAACATGGTGGATAGTGTTTCAGCTTCTCTGCATCAGGCTCTAGACTTGGTGGCCCCCTTAAAAAGAAAAAGTCTAATCAGAGATTTCTAACTCCTTGGTTCAACACAGAAACTCGTAGCTTAAAACAGAAAGACTCGTCAATTAGAAAGAAAATGGCGCTCTACTAATTTAGATGAAATCTATTTAGCTTGGAGAAATCATCTTTTAATTTATAAAAAATCTCTTAGAAAAGCTAGAACAAGTTCTTACTCTGCATTATAGAAGAGAACAAGAATAATCCAGGTTTCTTTTCAGTACTGTAGCCAGGTTGACAAAGAGTCAGGACTCTGTCAATCCTAGCATTCCCTTAGAGCTTACTAGTCAGGACTTTATGAACTTTTTCAATAATAAAATTTCATCCATCAGAGATAAAATCAATCAGATTCTTCCCACAGTTAACTTAAATACTGTAACTACTACAACTCCTTCTTTTGATGTCTGTCTTGATGAGTTTACTCCAATCGACCTCTGTGAGTTAGACAAAATAGTTTCCTCATCCAAACCTTCAACTTGTCTTTTAGACCCTATTCCTACCAGGTTATTTAAAGAAGTCTTCCCACTTATTGGTAGCTTTATTCTTCATATAATCAATTCTTCATTAACTTTAGGCCATGTACCGCAGGCTTTTAAAACGGCTGTAATTAAACCCTTACTCAAAAAGCCAACGCTAGATCCAGGAGCTTTAGCTAACTATAGACCAATCTCTAATCTCCCTTTCATTTCAAAAATCTTAGAAAGAGTTGTTGCTACGCAATTATTTGACCACCTGCAGGGAAATGGTTTACTTGAAGAGTTTCAATCTGGGTTTAGAATCCATCATAGTACTGAAACAGCCTTAGCAAAGGTCACTAACGACCTCCTCATTGCATCTGATAATGGACTAGTTTCTGTACTTGTCCTTTTAGACCTTAGTGCAGCTTTTGATACTATCGATCATAATATTCTACTTGATAGATTAGAACACTATGTTGGACTTAATGGAACTTCGTTGCAGTGGTTTAGATCTTATTTATCTGATAGGTTCCAGTTGTTCATGTAAATAATGAGTTTTCTTTCAACTCAAGGCTTAGTCATGGAGTTCCACAGGGATCTGTGCTAGGCCCTACTCTTTTTAGTTTATATATGCTTCCGTTAGGCAACATTATTAGAAAGCACTGTATACATTTTCATTGTTATGCAGATGACACACAATTATACCTGTCAATGAAGCCAGATGATAGTAATCAATTAGCCAAGTTAGAAGCCTGTCTTAAGGAAATCAAAGCCTGGATGACTTGTAATTTCCTGCTATTAAATTCAGATAAGACTGAAGTCATTCTTGTTGGTCCAAAAAAACCTTAGAAATTCCTTTCCAAATCAAACTTTCAGTTTGGATGCAGTTACTCTTTCTCTTAATAGCTCTGTGAGGAACCTTGGAGTTATTTTTGATCAGGATTTGTCCTTCAATTCACATATTAAATTTGTTTCTAAGACTGCCTTCTATCATTTGCGTAATATTGCCAAGATTAGGAGCATCTTGTCTCAGAGTGATGCTGAGAAACTGATCCACGCTTTTGTTAGCTCGAGATTAGATTAATTCTTTATTATCAGGTTGTCCTAAAACATCTTTAAAAAGTCTTCAGCCGATCCAAAATGCTGCAGCAAGAGTTTTAACAGGTACTAGAAAGAGAGATCATATCTCTCCGGTTCTGGCCTCCCTTCATTGGCTTCCCATAGAGTTTAGAATTAAGTTTAAAATCCTTCTTCTTACTTACAAAGTTCTAAACAATCAGGCTCCTTTTTATTTAAAAGATCTGATACTACCGTATTATCCTAACAGAGCACTATGCTCCCAAAATGCAGGATTACTTGTAATACCTAGAATCTCCAAAAGTACAATGGGAGGCAGAGCCTTCAGTTATCAAGCTCCTCTCCTGTGGAATCAGCTGCCAATCTGTATTCGGGAGTCAGACTCGATCTCTGTTTTTAAGAATAAGGCTAAAACCTACCTTTTTGATATAGCCTACAATTAGGGAGGGATCATTGTGTTTCTGAACCCTCCCTTAGTTATGCTGCTAATAGGTTTAGTCAGCTGGGGGACCTCCAGTAATGCACTGGGCCTCACTCCTTTCCTCACTCTCTATGAAATATTTTTTTTTGCTGGTCATTAACATTTGTTTGTTCTCTCCCATAGATTGAGTCCCCATCGTGCTGTTTGCTCTCTACATGTCTGTTCTTTTCTTCTTCTCTATCCCCTCACCCCCCAGCCAGTCGCAGCAGATGACTGCCCCTCCCTGAGCCTGGTTCTGCTGGAGGTTTCTTCCTGTTAAAAAGGAGTTTTTCCTCTCCACCGTTGCCAAGTGCTTGCTCACAGGGATCGCCTGATTGCTGGGGTCTTTCTGCAACTGTGGGGGGTTCCCCCCTACAGTTGATAGTGCTATGAGATGGCTGTTGTTGTGAAATGGCGCTATATAAATAAGTTGAATTGAATTGAATTGAATTGAGACTGCAGGCAGTACGGGATGGCAGCAACACATCCAGCACCATCACTCTGAACACAGGGGCACCCCAAGGATGTGTGCTGAGCCCCCTCCTCTTCACTCTGCTGACCCATGACTGTACACTGACACACAGCTCCAACCTGTTCATCAAGTTTGCGGATGACACAACGATGGTGGGTCTCATCAACAATGGAGATGAGACAAACTGGAGCGAGGTGCGCTGCCTGCCATGTGGTGTGGAGACAACAATCTCTCTGAACGTGAAGAAGACGAAGGAGATTGTTGTGGACGCTAGGAGAGTGCCATATCCAGCATGCTCCCCTGACATCAATGGTGTTGCTGTGGAGAGGGTGAGCAGCACCAAGTTTCTGGGTGTGCACATTACAAAGGACCTCTCCTGGACCACCAACACTGTATCACTTGCCAAGAAAGCTCAGCAGCGTCTCTACTTCCTCCACAAACTGAGAAGAGCCAAAGCATAGACCCCCATCATGTGTACCTTCTAAAGAGGCACCAATGAGAGCATCCTGACAGCTTCATCACCGTGTGGTACGACGCCTGCACCGCATCCTGACGCAAGACCATCCAGCACATAGTGAGCCCCACCAAGATCATAACCCTGTTTAAGCAGCTCTACAGCAGCTTGGAGAGATGTGTCCATGTGAATGGAAAGGAGTCCGGCTGTTTCCCATTAATAGCAGGGTCCGACAAGGTTGTGTGGCCACTCCTGATTTTGTCAATTGTGTCATAGACTATCTGATGACCAAGGTCTGAGAGCAGGTCCCTGTCATGCAGTTTGGTGACTACCATCTGGCTGACCTTGAATATGCTGACGATACCATCTGTTCAGCCCATCCTACAATCATCTGAGAGATGCTCTAGTTGGTCTATCACAAAGAGGAAGCAAAGCTGGGCCTTCAGGTGAAGCTGGACAAAGACTAAGCTAATGCATGTCCATGACAAACCCGTACCCATACCTATTACAGTCGGGAATGATTGCAGTCACGTTTGTCAGTTCCTTTGTGTAATCTGGGCTCCAAAGTGACCAGTAATGGGGACATGAAACCAGAGATCAACCGCAGGACGTGGCCTCGCTGCATCAGCCCTGCAGACACAATGGAAATCTCTCTGGCGCCATCGTTCAATCTCCCAAAGACAAAGCTCCACATATATAATGTGTCCAGTCCTCTCCATCCTACTCTATGGGTCAGAGCCATGGTCACTGAATAAGACTATAACCTCAAGCCGTGGATGGGTTTGATAGTTGGGCCCTCAGAACCATCGAGAATATCAGGTGGCCCCAGTGCACATCTGATGATGCACTCTGAGACCGCGCCACATCAGCCTGCAGCATCCCACCTTATTACACAGCAGCATATCCGCTGGTTTGCCATGTCCTCCACCTCCCACCAGAACATCTGGCAAAAGCCATCCTGATGTTCGACCCCAGGGCCTCAGGGTGGAAAGACCTCCGAGCAAGCACCAGCTGGTTCAATGTGGTGGAGAAAGACCTCCGACAGCTCAGAGTCGCTGTTGACAATGCAGGGGAGCTGGCCTAAAACCAACAATGTTGGCATGTACTGGTTAACCTGACTGGCTCTATGCATGGTGATGGCCACCAGTCCTCACCCCGCAGGAGGAGTAAGCAAGTAAGCATTGTCTTACCGGCTGCCCCTCTGGTTATTGTAGATGTTTTTAGTCAAACACATTACTTTCCTGCTGGTGCTAAGAAACTTAAGTGTATTTAAGCACTGTAGTTGCAAGATGACTCCTATTTCATGTTCTCTGCTGGTCTCCACCCCTTTTCAAACTTCAGGTAGATTGGCTCCACCCAAGCTGCTCTGAACTGCTGCAGGTTGTTTCTTATCCATCTTGTTGCTTTAATTCATGTTCACTTTATTCCACAAGAAGTTTCCATTTTTAAGATGTCAGTCTTCAGAAACCTAGTTTGACTCAACACCTCCCACTTGATCTATTTGGCCAACATACCAGGAAGATCGTCAATTTAAAGTCAAACTCGACCTTTAAGGACGTCCATCCAACTTGAAAGGATCACTTGCTCTTCAGTGGGTAATAGAACAACCAGTCGCCGGACATCCCTGTGAAGGACAGTGTTATGTCCTAATAACAGGAGACCTGAGTCATGTTTAACAGAGCAACGAACTGAACTTTATTGGGATTCACACTCAGTATACATACTGGCCGTAGACCGCCTGACGTTACCACGTCGACTGCCTGGCGTCACCACGTCGGCTGCCTGGTGTCTGTTATGTATGTAAATGGTGAACCAATGACGAGACCGAATGGTGATCTAGACAGGATTTTATTTTAGACTCACAGTTTATACAGAGGTGCTCCCGCTAAGCTGAGAGGTGGTCAAAGAGACCACCCCTCGTCTGCACAGCCCTCTTATACTCCGGGTGACAACGGAACCGGAAAGTGAAGCCGCCACCAATGTCACACCATAATATGTCGTATGTCTTAAGTTCGTGACTCATTCGTAATTTCTTTTTTTTTTTCTTTTTTTTTTTAAACTTTACAGTTTCTGTGTTTTTTGTTTGTTTGCTTCCCTACATTGCTGGACCTGGATACTACTATTTTTGTTCATTTTACTGGTGGTGTGGACACTTACCTGCAAGATGATCTCGGCTGTCAACTTCACCCACCAGGCTGACTAAAGTGCCACTCCGGTAACAAACTGATCTGTTGTCCTGTCATGGTTTGGATTGTCTTCATCTGCCTCTCTACTCTCCATCTCTGGAACATCTACCCGTGTCTTGCTGGTGGCCTTGGCCTGCGGGAAAGCGGGCTAGCGGCAAACTGGCTGTTAGCCAGCCAGTTGAAGGCTGGCCGACCGCTACCTGTCCGTGCTTTGGCTGTCATCTGTCTGGGACTCCCTGCTAACATCGCTTGGCCATCAGCTAGCTCGCTACCAGGTGTCTTGCTACAAGCTGGCAGGTCAACGGCTAACTGGCTGCTGCCTGGTGCTAGTGCTGCTGGGCTAGCAATCAAAGAGGCTGGGAAGCGTCCTTCCATGGTCGACACGTTCTGTCACTTCATCCTGCAACTCTGCCGACTCACTGATTTTAACGCCTTCAACAAACTCGGACCTTCATCACCCACCTCCAGCACCAGCATAGCCCCAGTTATGGCGCTACTCTACACATCCGTGCAACTCCTCCGGCTAAATCACCAAACCTCTCCCTCCTTGGAACTCATTGCCTCACTAAAAAGCTCCAGACTTCTCCTCCGGCCCCGATATATCCACCGAAGTTCACGCCGCAAGTTTAATTACCGCTTCACCACAACAAACTGTATCCCCGTTCTCTGGTCAAATCGCTGTATGGACACCGGCTTCCGCACTTCCGCGTTGCGTCATCACAACAATGTGACGCGTCATCAGAACAACCCCAACGTGAATCCTTTCAACCTCCGCCCTATCCCGACTTCCGCACCCGCATTTTCAAAACAAAAGCACCTGAAACTTGCCCTCTTCAACACACGATCTCTTAACAATAAAAGCCTCATTCTAAACGAATTCATCACTGATAATAAACTGGATCTCCTCTGTCTCACTGAAACTTGGCAAAAACGGCCCTGAAGGCCGTGGAGGAGGCATTGCTGCTATTCACCTTCATGACCTCAATCCATGACCTCTCTCCATACCCGTTGTTTCCTCTTTTGAACATCTGACTTTTAAACTCCCCAGCCCAAAACCTCTCCTCATTGCAATTATCTACCGCCCTCCCAAACCAAATCCATCTTTCTTATCAGATCTTTCAGAACTCATTACAGTACTGTCTGCAACCTCACCATCTGTCCTACTGCTTGGTGATTTCAACCTCCACATTGATTCCCCTGACTGCAAATACGCAAACGATTTTCTGGACTTACTCAAGTGTCTCAACTTCACCCAACACATAACTTTCCCCACCCACAGACGTGGACATATCCTGGATCTGGTTTGCTCCACTGGTCTCCACATTCACAACATCTCCAGCACTGACCTCACCATCTCGGATCATCTCGCCACCACACTGGACATTGACATCCCAGCCCCTCAACCCAAACAAGACCGAACAATAACCTTCAGGAATCTTAAGTCCATCTGCTCAGTTTCTCTCTCCCCATGCATATCAAACACTCTCTCCAACCTCACCTTCCCTGTAAACCCAACCCCTACGGATTTAGTAAACATCTACAACAACACATTGTCTACCTCCCTCAACAAACTGGCCCCCATGAAAACAAAAAATGTCACTTTCACTCATTCGGCCCCCTGGTACACCTTAGAACTTCACAAACTCAAAAAAACAACTGCAACAGCTTGAATGCCTGAGCTGCAAAACTGGTCTGACTGTACACACCCTCGCTCACATAGAACTGATGCACCTATACCAATCCTCACTCAATAAAGCTCGCTCTGCCTACTACTCCAGCATCATTCACTCTGGATCCTCCAACCCCCGCACTCTGTTCTCCTCCATCAACAAACTCCTCAAACCCCAAGACATTATTTCATCATCCTTCACCCCTGAAAAATGCAATAGCTTTCTATCATTTTTCCATTCCAAAATTGACAATATTCACAACCAGCTTGCCTCCTCCTCGGCCATCACCCCTGACTCAGAACCCACTTTTTCTCCACCCATAGATAAACAGCTCTCCCCTTTCTCACCCATAACCACTGACGAACTTTCCGAAATACTCTCCAGCATGAAATCATCATCTACATCTACAATCATCTACATGCCCCCTGGACCCCATCCCCTCCCCCCTTATCAAAGCCTGTCTCACCCCTCTTGCCCCCCTTATCATCAACACCATCAACTCCTCCCTCACCACTGGCACTGTCCCCCCATCACTCAAGATTGCTGTCATCACCCCCCTCCTTAAGAAACCTGGCCTGGACTCTGACGACCCCAACAATTTCAGACCCATCTCCAACCTCCCATTTCTGGCTAAAATATTGGAAAAAGCTGTCGCCACCCAACTCAAGAAACACCTCCTCTCCAACAAACTCTACAAAACATTTCAATCTGGATTCCGTTCTCAACACAGCACTGAAACCGCCCTCCTCAGGGTCACCAATGACCTTCTGCTCGCCTCTGATTCTGGCTCCCTCACCATTCTTCTCCTCCTCGATCTCAGCGCTGCTTTCGATACCATCAATCATTCCATCCTGCTCCGTCGTCTGCTTTCTATTGGCATCACTGACTCCGCCCTCTCTTGGTTCACCTCCTACCTGTCTGACAGATTCCAGTACATCTCCATCAACAATCACAAATCACGCACCACCCCCGTATCACACGGTGTCCCTCAAGGCTCTGTGCTCGGTCCAACCCTTTTCACTCTCTACATGCTTCCGCTTGGTCACATCATCCGTCAACATGGTCTTCACTTTCACTGCTACGCCGACGACACCCAGCTGTACATCTCCTCTAAATCCATCACCCCTGCCATTCTCTCCACCATCACCAACTGCCTCACAGACATAAAAACCTGGATGACTAACAACTTTCTCAAGCTAAACAGCAATAAAACAGAAATCATCATTTTTGGACCAAAATCTCTTTTCCCCTCTTCCCAGAACTTTTCATTCCAAATCGATGGTCACTCAGTCACCCCCTCCCCGCTGGCCAGAAACCTCGGCATTATCATGGACCCCACCCTCTCCTTCAAATCTCACATCAACCATATCACCAAAACATCATTTTTTCATCTTCGTAATATTGCACGCCTCTGTCCCACCCTCTCGCCCTCTGCTGCTGAAATACTCATCCACGCCTTCATCACCTTCAGACTTGATTACTGTAACAGCATTCTGTAAGGACTTCCTTCCACCATCCTCCAAAAACTACAGTATGTCCAAAACTCAGCCGCCCGCCTACTTACTCACTCCCGCTCCAAAGACCACATCACTCCTCTCCTCCGTCAGCTCCACTGGCTCCCCATTCAACAGCGCATAAACTCCAAGATCCTCCTCATCACCTATAAAGCTCTTGATAACCTTGCCCCCTCATACCTAACTGACCTTCTGTCTCGTCATTCCCCCACTCATCTCCTCCGCTCTGCTGACACTCACCTTCTCACCCCCATCACCAAGACAAAACTCTGCACCCTGGGTGATAGATCATTCGCCATCGCTGCACCAACCCTCTGGAATTCCTTGCCCCTTCACATCCGGTCTGCCAACACACTTGCTTCCTTCAAAAGTCAACTCAAAACCCATCCTTTCAAATCTACCTACGAAAACTGACTGCCTCTTCTACCTATGTGTACCTACCTTGTCTGTTTACCCGTTCTCTGTATGTTTGTCCCTATGCTGCTTTGTAAAGCATCTTTGAGTATTTAGAAAAGCACTATATAAGACTGATGTATTATTTATTATTATTATTATTATTATTACAACTCTATGCCCCCCCCCCCCAAAAAATGGTCCAAAACACACATACAATCGAGACCCTCCCCAATTTGGAACCCAAATCATGCAGTAAACTAAACATTAATATACGAGGGTCATTCAATAAATAAGGTGAATTTTTCGGTATAAGGACTTCTAATACAGATAGAAGCTTACTTTTTTTTTTATTTTTCAACGTAGTCTCCCAGCAATGTCACACACTTTTCCCATCTGTGCACAAGCTTCCGTATTCCCTCAGCGTAAAAATCTTTGGACTGATGTCTCAGCCAGTCGCTCACAACACTTTTGACTTCAGAATCAGAATCAGAATCAGAATCAGATTTATTGCCATTGTTCATGTAGTACACAAACTAGGAATTTGTCTCTTTTCATCGTCACTTTCAAACTTCGTGCCTCTCGTGAACGCTTTCAAGGGACCAAACAGGTGAAAGTCTGAAGGGGCAACTCACCACCATCCTCATAGCGGGAGAGACACTGCTGGGACAACTCGACCCTCCTCTGTTTGTGCTCTGCAGTAAGCATCTTTGGCACCCACCGGCAGCTGACCTTCGAGTAGCCAAGGTCATCATGGACAATTTTGTGTGCTGTCCCAGCAGATAAGCTCAAAGTCCTTGCATTGTCATCCACTGTTCTTCTTCTGTCAGACTGAATGAGGTCATTGACTGATTCGATCACCTCAGGAGACCTCACTTCTGTAGGCCTCCCAGGCCTGTCTTCATCCTCAACACTTCTCCCTCCTTCTTTAAACAATTTAGCCCACTTGTAGACATTTTTTCGGCTGGAACATGTGGCACCATACACAGTTGACATTCTCCTATGAATTTCAACTGGTTTGCTCCCTTCAGCAACCAAAAACTTGATAACTGACCGCTGCTCAATCCTGGAGCATGCTTCTTGGTTGGCCATCTTTGTTCATCGCCAAAACTCTCAAACTCTCAAACTCTCTTACTTTCTTTTGAATCTGCAAAAGAAAGTAAATCCATGTGAAACAGAAGTAAAACAAAAAAAATAAAATAAAAAAAAGTAAGCTTAAATCTGTATTAGAAGTCCTTATACCAAAAATTCACCTTATTTATTGAATGTCCCTCGTATCAGGGCCTATAGCAGTCACACAAAACAACTAAAGCTAGGGGGAAACAGGTGGACTACTAGTGTTTCCTCTGGCTTGAAGACCTTGGCGCGGTGGCAGCATATTTCCCCCCCACCCGGGGGGGGGGCAGTACACATTCTGGAATATGTTAATTTTATACTATTTATTTCTTTTAAAAATTTTACACTGTAATGTTGCAGCCCAGCAGAGGATGTTCTTCCTGCGGCAGCTGAGGAAGCTCAACCTACCCACCAAGATGTTAGTGCAGTTCTACACAGCCATCATCGAGTCCATCCTCACCACCTCCATAACCGTGTGGTACGCAGGAGCCACTGCCAGGGACAGACTAAGGCTGCAGCGCGTCGTGCGCACTGCTGAGAAGGTGATCGGCTGCAAGCTCCCATCTCTCCAGGATCTGTACATCTCCAGGACCCGGAGGCGTGCTGGCCGGATCATAGCCGATCCCTCACACCCTGGTCATGTACTGTTTGCCCCCCTCCCCTCTGGTAGAAGACTTCGGTCCATCCAGACTAAAACCTCCCGTCACATGAACAGCTTCTTCCCCTCTGCCATCAGACTGCTGAACACTAAGTGACTTATTGACTCTCGTGCACTATGTACAGCAGCTCAACCAGACTCATGTCAATCATCACTGTTTTCTTCCTGCATTACCGACTGCACTATATAGTTCTCCACAGTATCTGCTGCTGGCTAATATATTTTAACTGTTGACCAGTATCACTTAATCTTATCCTACACTTTATTACATGTATAGTTTATTTCTTTTATCTTATCATGTTTAATGTTGCAGCATTGTACCGAGACAAATTCCTAGTTTGTGTACTACATGAACAATGGCAATAAACCTGATTCTGATTCTGATTCTGCATATGGAACTTATCATTTGAAGTATTGTACAACCGAGGCTTGAATATTGGGCCAGTTGGGGTCTCACCCAGACATCCTGTGTTTAGACTTTTTAGTGGTGTTATCCTTCTCTCCTTCCTCTGCCTGAACACTTTCCTCTCCTTGGCTTCTCTCTTCTGTCTCATCTTGCCCTCTTTGAGCTCTGTCTAATTCAGGTTCTCTCTCTGTCTATGGTGGTATGCAAACAGGTTAGAAAATATCAAGTGTCATGTTTTGTCCTGCAGAATTTTTTTGTCATGGTTTACATAAATGACAAAAATATGTGTGTTTTTTGTATTTTTATTCTAGTGTTTCTTTTTTTCCATTGAGAGAGTAGGGAAGGGAAGGAAACATTCATAATAGTAATGTACTTATGCATACTTAAATTATATGATCAGGTGGGTATAGTAACCAGAAATTCTACTCATGTATAAGCAGTGCTTTGAAATTAATAATTAAAACCAGACAACCAAAAATTTCTAGTTCAGTTAAGGGTACAAAGAGCACCCACTTAAAAACTTGAGTAATGACTTCAGTCTTGAAGGTTTGAGGTTTTTCTTAAAAATTTATAACAATTTTCTTATTGTTTTCTACTTTTCTCTGTAAATCTATCTAAAGTTGAAACCATGTTCCTCAAATTTGTAATTTCCTCTTGTAAAATTGACTTTTCTTGTACATTTGAAACTTTATTATAAATTTATGGATTATTTTATGACTAATTTTTGTCTGTTTTTTAAAATAAAATTACATTTTTTTTTAGATAAATTTGAAACAGATTGTGGTAATTTTTTTATTACTTTTTCCTTATAACAATTTACATTTTTGACCATAATTTTGCAGTCAGAACAGAACAATAATTTAACTCTGCTTACAAAGAAAAAATATTAATAAAATTGCATTTAATGAAATAAATTAACTTAAATGACCAAGGATGCCGTTATTTCTGTTACAATATTTCTTTATGATTATATATATATATTTTTTTTTAGAAATCTCCTCACCACCCAGATAGCAGGAAAAACCTCCCTTATTTTGAAATCAAATGTTGGCACGTTTAGCTTGTCTGAAGGCTGCTGACAGATTAAAGTCATTGACTTCGTGAATTTCGGTCATCTTTACCTGCCAGGTACACAATAGGGAACTGCATTGGACTCTAAAGACATAATTCACCACAATATGTGTTCATGTACAGAATGATCTCTTTAGGCAGTTATAGTTGTGCTCTCAGGCTTAGGTTATGTTTTGTAGGAATTGCAGGAATGAAGAGACTGGCAATTTCTCTCTTTTCTCGCACAAGCAGGAGTACTGTTTTTATTTACCAGCAGCAGTGACAAAAAGCAACAGCTAAAAACACTAACTCACTTTTTGCTCTAAACTGAGGTCCTTCAGCGGCTGCCTAGAGAGATGCCTGATGAGAAAGCCTGATTTTTTTCCCCGTTTAAAGTACTTTAATAAACTCATGTTTCTGTTGGACAGTCACGCTTAGCGAGACAATGCCTGCTGACTGACTGGAAAACTCGTGTGGGCGGGGCGCTCTAAACTCCACGCGGATGATGGCCACGTGCGTTGTTTGTGTGCAGGCTTGTGGAAAGTCATTGCTTCATATATTTTTCTTAATAAATTCATACCTCCTTAGCGCAGCGGTAAAATTTCTGGCGAGGCGGCTTGCCACCAAGAAATGTTACCAGAAGATACCCTGGACTACTGTTCCACCCCCACATGGCTAGATGGATTATTCTGCCATCTCTGCTAGAATATAGTCCTTTAAACATAAAATCGCCGTGCTCCTAAAATAAGTAACATAAAACAATCCCCATAACATAACATATATACAAACAGGTTTTATCTCTACTAGCAAATCCCATAAACAACTTGAATAATTCTCATTTCAATATCATGTATAACTACTATAACCCGGGGAATTTACATACTAACAACATGTATTGAACACATTGGCCCCCCAACTACCAGTCAGTCCCAGTAGAGAAACCATCCCCCGGAGACCCGTCAGGCGGGTCCCTTCCAGAGCATCTTCTTTTCTTCGTGTCCGGAGATGACCCACATCGAAGTCCAGACACCTCCTTCTCATCACTGGCACGCCACAGCTCGTTGGGATGTCTCCATGAGCCGTCAGACAGCTGAAGGTAACCATCCTCCCGAACACCCACCACCTGCAGCCACCCCTGGTCCTCCTGTCATTTGTGCTTTCTATGAACCCCTCTCGACCGGGCCTTCTCTCTGGGTCTGAGCCTGACTCAGCTTCCAGTGTGCCTGAGTGGCACGTTGTTTCACCATGCCAGCCAGTCCTGCCCCACTCGCTCTCATTTCAGACACTGGCGAAGCCATTGTGACCCCTTGCTTCTCAGTACCTCCCAGCTGAACTCCAGAAGCAGAATTGGCCAGCCACTCGGCTCCACCCACCATTATGGGCATCCCACTGCGCCGCCCAGTTCCCTCAGTGAGGGTGACTTGGGCTCTGGGGCAGGAACCCTCCCACAAAGGCCCTGGGTGGGGTTGGTCCAACTCATCTTCCAGAATGATAGGCCAAGGTTCGTCCCATACAGCTTCGTCCACCACTCACGGAACCGGCAGGTCCAAAAAGCCACAGCCCAATCAGCCCAAAATTCAAACCCATAAAAAAGATCACAGCCCATAATATTCTCGCCATCGGCAGTCACCACAAACTTCAGGTTGGAGACCTGTGCCGACTTGTATCTGCTATGATTGCCCTTTTGAGGCAGGAATGGGGAACCAAATTCTTGCAGTGAGTTTGGTTATTTAATGAGGAAATAATAACTAATATAAACACTTGCTATGAGGGGCGGATTTACAAAAGCTCTGAATGAGACCCCACCGGGGTGATAGCGAGAACATAAGAGTCACAAAAAGTCAATACAGGTAACTTACATATAAATGGCGAGGACGAAACCTACACAGATGAAAGGCTGGACTCAGGGTTGGGAATTCCAGCCAGCACAAGGCGAGACTGCAGCTAGGACTGAGCCTCGCCAGCAAACTTAAATAGTGAAACAGAAATCAATGAACAAACAGGTGTGGAGAGAAAGCAATCAATCAAACACAAACAACTGTGACAGGCCACGAACAGACTGACGGGTGGAAGTCCTGCTGCGGCGCTCTCAAAATAAAAGCACAAACCATAAAGACAGATAAACAGGACTAAATACATACACAGAAAAAGAATAATAATCAAAGACCCGAGCATGTTACAAATCCGTGCTTGGCGTCATGATAGTGCCCCTCCCCTTAAGGGGTGGTTCCCAGACACCCTGTAGAAACATCAACTGGAAAAAAAGAGATGCACCCCCCCAAATGGAAACAACTAAAAAAAAACAACCCCGGGAGGGCAGTGGGGGGGATCTAGGCCTGGAGGGAGAGACACAAAAAACAAAACAACCCAAAAACCCATAGCCACAACTAACAAACAGAATGCTAAGAAAAATTGGGTCATACATAACAAAAAAAGAAACAGCTCAAGTGGCCTCCTGGCATCCTGGCTCCACCCGACTATCAGGGAGAAAAGGTCGGGTGGCCAACCAGGTCTCCAGAAACCCCAACCAGAAAGAAGAAGTCCATCGGGTGGCCTACCCGCATGTCTGGGCCAGCAGTCTGTGATGTACCACCCACCTCCCCCTGGAGGCGGGAACTGGGACCGGTGCTTACTGTGGACCCCCAGACCCAGAAGATGGGCCTCCGATGAAGAAGATGGTGGCAGAGAAACCACGATGGGACCGGCAGGGAAGAAAGGATCCACAGCAGCCTTGGGTACCAGCGCAGCACCCATGGTGGCCCTGGACTGAGGTGTGGCTGCACCCCCAGTGGTCCCAGACTGAGGTGTGGCTGCAACCCCGGTGGCACTGGACTGAGGCATAGCTGCATCCTCGGTGGCCCCGGATTGAGGCATTGCGACACCCTCGGTGGCCCCGGGCTGAGGCGTAGCTGCACTCTTGGTGGTCCCAGATTGAGGCGTTGCTGCACCCACGATGGCCCCCCGGACTGGAGGATAGCACCCATGGAGAACCAAACTGCGGAAGGACTACACTCTTGGAGATCCCAGGCTGGGGCAGCATCTCCACCACAACCTCAGCCGGAGGAGTTAGACTCACAAAGGCCTCAGACGGCAGACCAAAACCCATGGAGACCTCCGGTGTAGCTGGGAGATCATTGGTGACCCTGAGAGAAGACTGAAAAGAAGGAAGGAGAGAAACAGGGTCAGGGTCACCAGCAGCAGTGGAACCCAGTGAGGCGAGCTCAGATGCTGCTGACAGCAGCACCTGGGTCTCCCCACCAAGAGTCAGACAAGACCTCTCCAAAACAGAAACAATGAAAACAAAGGAGAGTGCTCGCCTGAGCTCAAGTTTCACCACTGTTCAGGAGTCCGTCGATCCGGAATGCAATGTCTTGGGCCCGGCCTCCTGGAGATCCAACTCGAACTCTACTGTGGCGGCCCCCAAAGCAGGCATGATGGTCTTGGCAGTCTCAGAACCCCCTGGCACTGTAACCAACACTGGTGGCTTGCTCAGCGTGGTGACAGAAGATCCAATACTCGCTAGGGCTGAACTCTGCTCAAGGGAGACCCGGGGACGATTCATCGCCAACTCAGGCTCCAGATGGCAGACAGCCCTCCTCCTTTGTCCATACTGTGGCTGTGGGGCTGGAACCAGGCTTTCCAGGGCCTCAGGCTCCTCCTCCAGCTCCTGGAACCAGCGGACACTCAGGGGAAATAGGAGGAGACACAGAGGTAGCAAGTGATTCTTTTGTGGCTGCAGCAGGTGATGAGGACTCAGTCAACTGCAATAACTGAGTGTCACCCCTGGGAATCAGACAAGGTAGTTCATCCAAATGAGATTTAGAATGAAAAAAACACTTGCCTGTTTTCCCAGGGTGTGGTGGTTTTCCATTTCCGTGGCTGTAGAGATCGTGGACCCCTCTGAAGAACGAGGAGGAGCCGCTCCTGCAGGCACAATAACGGGCGGAGCCAGAGAAGAAACAGCAGGACTCTCAGCAGCAAGGGAAGATGTCATGGAGGAGGGGGTAACAGCTGCACTAACCCGGGAACAGGAAGCTGGCAAAACAGCCGAGGAGAGAAACTAAAGGGCTGCAGCTGCAGATTTACCTCTCTGCTGTGGCAAAGAACAATTTGCTGGCTGGGAAACGGTGGCGTTCTTCCAACCGTCCGTAGTGGGGTAATGGCGCAAAGCTGGCGGTGTCTTCACCCAGTGGTTCCCCTCTCTCTGCTTCGGTACAGCTGTGTCATGGGGAGGAGCTGGGTTCTGTGCCGGGTGGCATCGGCTTTGAGCTGGAAACGAGCCTATCACCAAATCCGGAAGACGTTGCTGGAGAGCGGAGACAGTAGATGGCAGCTCAGCAAATTCAGGATAATTACCTAAGCCGGGATGTGCCTCCACAATCCTGACTGCTGCCACCATGTTCTCCAGAACCTTGTTCGGGTCGTGGGACATGACAGCTTCAGCAACATGGCCCCGGATAAATGCCGTTGCCCACTACTCATCCGTACTGGGGCCCCCGGCTGCCTTCCTTCTCCAGCATGCTGGGAACATGCTGAACAGGCACTCAGTCCAGCCCAAAAAGGTGAGTGCAAAGAGGGAAAAATAGAGCCAAGAGAAAAAAAAAACAAAAAAAAACGCAAACTCACTACAGCTGGCACCAACTGGCTGCGATCTGCTGTTATGATTGCCCTATTGAGGCAGGAATGAAGCACCAATTGCTTGCAGTGAATTTGGTTATTTAATGAGGAAATAATAACTAATACAAACATTTGCCACGAGGGTCGGATTTACAAAAGCTATGAATAAGACCCCACCGGTGTGACAGCAAGAACATAAGAGTCAAAAAAAGTCAATACAGACAACTTACTTATAAATGGCGAGGACGAAACCTACACAGAAGAAAGGCTGGACTCAGGGTTGGGGAATCCAGCCAGCACAAGGCGAGATCACAGCGAGGACTGAGCCTTGCCAGTGAACTTAAATAGTGAAACAGAACTCACTGAACAGGTGTGGAGAAAAAGCAATCAATCAAACACAAACAGCTGTGACAGGCCGCGAACAGACTGACAGGTGGAAGTCCTGCCATGGCGCTGTCAAAATAAAAGCACAAACCATAAATACAAATAAACAGGACTAAATACATACACAGAAAAAGAATAATAATCAAAGACCCAAGCACGGTACAAACCCGCGCTCGGCGTCATGACAGTACCTAGCCGTCAGTTCCGCCAAACCCACAAGGGCCAGTCTTTGTCCTCCATACCCACACAATGGCGCTGAATGACCTCTCACTTGGTAGTATGGGAAAAAAAAACTCCTCACAGTTGTTCAATTCAACACGGACCTCACCGCGCCCATGTCAATCAGCAACGGCACCTCCACTCCGTCCAATTTCACCATACAGTATGTACGGCCATTGATGCTCGGAAGGACGGTGTGAATAAACGTCGGAGTTGGAGCAGGGGTGTTCACTTTGTGTCACCGTTCCCCTCACTCAAACCTACGTATTACAGGCCCTGGCAAAATGGTGCAGGAATCCGCACTTGCCACAACATTTACCTCTCAATGGACACCCTCTAGCCTTGGAATCGGTGCTTAGTGGACCCACAACCCAAACACCTGGGCAATCCTGGGGTGGACCTTATCTTCACAGCCATAGTGCATTCCTCCTTCTCCTGCTCGCTATCATCACTGTCTGGGTCCACAGCCTGTGCCGTTTATTGTGATTCAGAGCGGTGCAGTGTAGCTCTCTCACCGAGGTCACATGACAGTTTGTCCACTGCTTCACACTGCTGACCTATCTCGACAGCCATGGCTAACATCAATTCGCCGGAGTGCGTGAGGAGCCTCGACTGTTCCATTGCGCAAAGCATGCGCTCCGCTAACTGGTTGCGGACCATCTCTTCTTCCAATGCTCCAAACTGGCAGTCCCCGGCCAGCTGACGCAGGTCCGCAACATGTCGTTGCACCAACTCGCCGATCCGCTGGTGGCACTGTCGAAACTGAATCCTCCGGACAATGACATTTACAGGGGCGCAAAAATGTCTCACCATTAGCTCAATAACGTCCTCAAAGCTATCGCTAGCATCCAAGGTAGCAAGGATACACTGTCCTTCCATACCTAAATTATGAACCAGAATTGCCCGAGCCCGTAACTTCTTCAGTTCACCAAGGTTCAGAACCGCCAAGTAATTTTGGAATGTGGCAAACCATATCGTCTAAGGGACCGGAGGCTCCCCCGGAGACTCCAAAAAAGGCCAAATTGTAGACACACCAGCATCCATACTTTATCCTCATCGCCAAATGTTATATATGTAAATGGTTAACCAATGACAAGACTGAATGGTGAACTAGACAGGACTTTATTTTAGACTCACAGTTTATACAGAGGTGCTCCCGCTAGGCTGAGAGGTGATCAAAGAGACCGCCCCTCTTCCACACAGCCCCCTTATACTCCGGGTGATGGCGGAACCGGAAGGTGAAGCCACCACCCGTGTAACACCATAATATGGTCTAAGTACAACACTACAGCGTCGGCTATGGCAACCCCAAAGGTCAAATCCCTACATAACACCCCCCCTTACAAAATGTGAAAGCACCATCAAGAACACATATACAAAATGGAACCCTCCTCCCCTTTAAATTTAGCAAGAAAACCCCTTAGAATACATGCAATATAAACAGTTTTTTTTTTCTTTTTTTGGCAACACAGAACTACAAAGCTAGCCAGCTAAATGGTCACCTGGGTAGACTGCCAGGGTACCCTCCCATGTTGGGGCAGATTTTTCTGCCGCCCATTCCCAACATGCTTCAGCTAAAGCAACTTTACATACAAAGTCATCAAGGTATTTGGGCTTCAGACTCATCCTAGTCGAGTGCCTCACTGGAGGAGGACCTGCTCCAGGCTCCGACGGCTGCACCTGAGAGTCCCCAACACCCCCATCAGATAAGTCCCAACCCTCATCAGTCTGCTCCGCCGCAGCTCCCGGGCCCTGTGCAGGCAACGGCTTCCTGAGTCAGCTGGAATGCCACCGTCACCCGTCCAAGAGCTCGAACCTGTCCTGGCCCCACTGCCTCACGATCTGTAGTGGCCCTGTCAAGAACAGTTGCAGTTTATACATGTGGTTGGGATGCTTAATCCAGACCCGGTCCGACACATCGAGTCCATGAGCCTCCGCCCTGTGCTTCCTGTCGAAACGTTGTTTCATCTTCTGCTGTTGGGCGACGACCCGGTGTTGCAGAGGGTCTGTTTTCCCCATAGGGGAGGTTGTGGGGGCCTCAGTCAGTCCAGGGGAATGTGGAATTCATGCCCCAGCATGAGTTTCACTGGGAAGCACCCTTTCGTGGCATGGGCCGTTGCCCTGTAGTGGAGGAGTGTGCTCTGGAGGGCGTCAGGGAATGTGAAGCCATCCGCCAGATGGGCTCTCAGACTGTTTTTCAGAGTCTTGTTTAAACACTCCATGCCCCCATTGGCTTGGGGATGGTAGAATGTGGTTTTGATGTGTTCCACGCCCCTAACACCCAAACACTCCTCAAATCCCCTGAGGTTAACTGTGGGCCATTGTCTGTAGTGATGGCATCTGGGAACCCCCCATCTGGTGAACAGTGATGAGAGAAAACTCGTAACCACATCCGTCATGACCAAATTAGTGGGTAACACCTCTGGCCATTAGGAGAACAGATCGTAGACCACTAGCAAAAAAATGGCTGTTTGTGGGTGCCTTACCCACACCGTAGTGTAGTTCACCGCAAATGTTCAATTGGATGTGCTTCCAATGGCCCTCTGGGTAAGGTAATGTTTGCAGGGGTGGGGTAGGAGGCACCAGTCTTTCCGCTCTCCAAGCACGGAACACAGTTTTTCACCATAGTTTCAATGTCCTTATCAATACCAGGCCACCAAACTCAATCCCTGCAACGCTGCTTCACCCTGACCACACCCAGGTGACCCTTGTGGAGCATTGTCAGAACTCGTGATCTCAGAGACACCGGGATCAACATGCAGTGTCCCCTTGCCACACACACCCCGTTCCAGCAACTCAGCTTGTCTCTGAATCGGTGAAAAGGCGCCAGATCATCCTGTACTTTTGTGGGCCAACCCTCCCTGATGACCGAGTGTAGTTGTGACAACGTGGGGTCCTGTTCTGACTCTGCCCGGAGCTCCTGGAGGGACACCATGTCCTGGAGGGGTCCATGCAGCACATTGACCAGATCCGCCTCCGTGGGGGTCATCGTCGTTGTCTGGTTGTGCAGTGTTGGCCGTGGCACAGGACAGGAGATCCGCCACTATGTTCTCTTTTCCAGGAGTGAACTGGGTAGTAAAGTTGTAGGCCCTCAGCTGCTCAGTCCACATGTGGATCCTTAGGGGCCTGTGTCCCTGTTTAGCTGCAAGATGTACCACTTTAACGGCCCCTTCCTGGTACCTGCCACACACACCTGCATCATGCTTTCGAGCTCCGCAGTTGATGGTTTAATAGCGGTGGTGCAGACCCTGATCCAGTGATTAGAACGGCCACAGTTATGGCACTTTTTCCCTCTGGCGGGGCAAGTGGATGTGCCAAGCCGGTGATGGAGATAATCGCAGCTGCCACATAGACCCAGAGCTCCCGCTTCTGTCCGTGCCACGGTCCGCCGCCTTTTGGGGGTCTGCCCCGAAGGATTAGCTACGCTGCTAGTGTCCTGATATGGAGTGGAAGCTTGGGTGGCTAGGGTCTCTTTAGCTAGCACTTGTAGACCTAGCTGGGTAGTGGACTCAATCTGGCTGGTCAATTCAATCACTTTCTTCAGTGTGAAGATGTCCGTAGTTATTGTTAGCTTTTCTTTGAGCCACTCGTACCATGTGCTAGCTTGTCACGGACTAGCTCCTCCTCAATCGGCTCGAAGGCACACTTGCTTGCTAGGCTACGGAGTTCCATTATGAAACGTTGTGTGGACTCACAAGCTTGTTGTCGGCAGTCAAAGAATTTATATCTTTATGCTGTGATGTTGGACTGATCCATAAAGAAATCACCATTATGTCCAGACACTCCTTCAATGAGCCTTTGCCACCCAGCACGCGAAACGCTTGTTGGCCTTCCTCACCGAGGTAGTGAATGAGCAGGGTCCTCCGTCTCTCTTCATCGGCGCCGCCCAGGCCAGCCGCGGTGATGTACACCTTGAACGCCTCCCGCCAGCAGTGCCATGGTGTGGTTGGCACACCCGTAGACTGTAAGAATGGAGGTGGCGGTTTTATGCACGCTCCCATGGTTTAGTCCTCATTGCAAAAATGTTGTGTCCTAATAATGGGAGACCTGAGCCATGTTGAACCGAGCAACGAACTGAACTTTATTGGGATTCAGACTCAGAATACATGCTGGCCATAGCCCGCCTGATGTCACCACGTCGACTGCCTGGCATCGGCTATAGCAAGGCCCAAAGGTCAAAGCTCTATACAACAGACAGTAGTTTTAAATTTCTCCTTTAATCCATTGGGGCTTGATGGGCGGTGTGGTGGCACAGTGGTTAGCACTGCGGCAGCACAGTAACTCACCCTTGGTCATGGGATCCCTGGTTCGATCCCAGCCCCTGACCAACAGTGATCTGTGTGGAGTTTGCATGTTCTCCCCGTATCTGCATGGGTTTACTCCGGGATTTCTCCGGTTTCCTCCCACAGGCCAAAAAACATTCAGGTTAGGTTAACTGGCAACTCTAAAGTGGCCCTAGGTGTGAATGTGTGTGAATGGTTAAGGGATAGCGCCGTACCGTGGCTGCTTCATCCATCCAGGTGGATGCCCTCGATTTCCCCTCTGGGGATCAATAAAGTATACAAAATCAAAAAGAAAAAAAAAATTCTTTGCGCTCACAGATTAGGTTTGGTCTGCCACCTCTGGAATTAGATGTTCAATCTTGCGTATACGCAGTCAGTGCAGGCAGGCCATGAGCAGGCCGTGTGATCAGAAAATCTGGGCTGCACGATTGTCTGCAGAAGAGCTCTGTGGCACTAGCAGACTGGAGATGATGACGTAAATTTTGTCGCACAAGCCTTGTGGTCGTGGTCAATGCTGATGTTGTACAGAATGCCAGTGATGGATTCATAAAGCAAAGTTGTTCATTATTTTGTAATTTTGTTGAAATACGGAAAATAGTTTCCAAACTTCTCGTGTTTTAATAAATAATCATGAATTATAACTGAAGAAAGTGAATAGCTTTCACAGTGTGTTCTATCTGCTTACTTTCTTCTAAATCAATCCGTCCTGCTGAGGCATTTTTTTTTTTTTTCAATTTCTCAAGGGAAACACATTACATTCTCTCTTGGCCTTTTGATGTTGTAAAATAATTGCACCTTTTAAAAAAGTTTTCAAGGTTAGAGGGAATACAATATTTGCAATCTGGATTTTGGGGAACAGGTCTGTATCACTGCAGGATTACTGTAAGGCATCCTCTGGAAGTCAGCTGATTGTGTTTTTCTTGCCAAAGATGAAGAACAGAATGTTCCTTTTTTAGAACAATAGGTGCAAAAAAAAATGAACAACCAATGCCATTCCTGAAATGTTTCAATCATTTTCCCTCATTTATGTTTGTACCTGTTTTATTGTGATGAAATATGGTGAACTACTGACTTGGACTTGCTTTGAAAACAGATATAGATACAGAAACATTAATTTAATTTTGCAGCCCCTGGAAAATAATTAACCAATCTGGCAACACCAAAAATAGGCACAGAAAAACACAACAAGACCTGTAGAGTTTAGTTTTGTTTCCTTTAAGGATTTGATGCTAACTTTATTATCACATTTTGATTAAGTAAAAGGTACTGACCTGGGGTGCATTTCCCAAAAGCATATGGTGGACACTTAATGGGTATGAACTATGTAACAGACAGCCTGTCGGATGATGTCAACATCATTTACACCCGCTTTGAGACCTCCAGCTACAGTGCAGAGAGGAGAACCCCCCCCCCCCCGGCCACTAAAGCCGCTTTTCCCCTAGGGTCAGTACGGTACGGTTCGGTACGGGACGGGACGGTACAGTTCAGCCTGCTTTGCGTTTCCACTGCACTAGGTCCCATTTGAAGTGAGTGGGAATGTAGTTACAGGGAGGCAGTGCAACCCTCTCCCTCCTGGAACGTAAAACAAGCGTAACGTTACGCAAAACACAAGCTGGCAGGATATGAGGCATCTGCGTTCTCTGGCTGTTTTTGCCAGAATAAAGGCAAAAACGGAGAACAGAAGGCAAAGCCGGTGATACGACACACTCTGGAAAAGGACTGGAGCGTTTAGGAAACCATAGAGCAGTATAAAGGAGAAGACATGAGGATACCAACTACATTACGTATGACGGTAAGCTAATGAATGCTAATGCTACTTTACTTTTAAGTCCGGTGTACAACATTGTAATGTTAGCAAGTTATTGATATTAGGTACTAAAATATGTATTCTCTGTGTATGTGTTTCAGATGGCTCTCTTGTGGCAAAAATATTGCTTCAGACAGTCGGCGTGAACGTGCAACACAGTGATGTGACCCCAACTTCACGAACGCAAAGTGGTTAGAAACTGCAAAATGTCTGTAGAAATGTTTAGCTTCCTGTGCAACAAATTGCTCTGATCTGTGTCAAAATCATGAAGGGACTGTAGAGACGTCATGGGATTTACCTGCTCCAGCCAGTGGTGTCGTGGCAAAACATGGATCAGCTACAGTAGGTGCCATATTGTAGCATATGAGCCGTTAAATATATATTTCAACAGGTAAAGAGTACTGAGTTAGGCATAAGATATATTTAACAATTATGATGCAGTTTAAGCCAAAACAAATGGATCTAGGATTAAAAGTAATTAAAATAATGCAGTCACAAGGTTACATGGAGAAATACGTGGATTAACTGGAAATATATCGTATTGAGTATTGCTGACTACATGTAGATACTGTATAAATATATATTCTCTGCATCAACAGTGAACTATACATGTATTCATGTAGTATTGCCCTGGGAATTTTGACAATAAACCTTTGTACTTTTGCAGATGTCTCTGTTTTGTTTTGTGTGTGAAGGATACCACCAAGTGACATAAATTAAATATAGAGATTGGAAAAACTGTCTAAGAACAATCCAGCAGTTTGACAAATCACTTTTGGTTTGGTGTAAGTCTGCCAACAGAATTATGAACCATAAAGCAGTTTGTGTTAAAATGTTAAATCCCATTAAACCCAAACTCAGGGGTGTCTAATCATGTGTCACGGAGGGCCAAGACCCTGCAGGTTCTCTCTTCTATCCCATTATTAGGAAATCCAGATGCTAATATGGCCCAGAATTCCTCCATATACTGGTACTATCACTAAAGTGTGCAGTGTCTTCTGCACTGGCACATTCAACAATACAGTCTCCAGCAAATAATTGTTTTGGTTACTTTTCTTAAAAATGAGCCATTTTTTTCAAAGTCACTGATAAATGGTTCGTACTCTTGACTCTTTTCCCACCGGTGTCTTAACAGACAAAAATAGAAAATCATGATGCAAACACATAAATCACTAAATTGTTTATTACAATCAGCAGCAAATTACAGATTATTTAGAATGTGCAAAATTCAAACTGTAAAAAAAAAAAAGAAATTGGAATGGATCACACACGCCGGCCACGCTGCCTCACTGAGAAGCAACTGGATCGGCCCCTCGTACTGGTCCTGGTTCAGCAGATCTTCAGCCTGCATCTCTGTAAATAGTGAGACAAGGTCCGGTTTGGGTGGATCGTTTTCCCCTTGCCTAGATGAAAGACAGAAATGGGTGGTGGATAATTAAAGCAAGTTTAAAACATATTTGAGAAATGAATGAATCTTTATTTCGGATAGATTAGATTAAAAGAAAGGAACAGAATAATACAACAAAGGGGAAAAAAATCCAACAAGGTCAAATTAAACAGCAATTCCTCAGATTACACAATTCAACATAAGTTGTCCGAAATGGGTGATGGCTGAATCCGCAGCTTATATTGCCCACCCATGTTCCAGCTAAGAATTCAAAAAGAAATAAGAGTGATTACAAATCAGAACAAAGCCAAGACAAAACGTGACAAAAACTAAGCAACAACACAACACAGACTGGATATGATAATCCTTATGCGATTTTACATGTCATCTTGTATATATGTTTGGAGTATTTCTTCCTTTAGTTTTTGTTTAAATTGGCCAAGCGTTGTACATGATTTTAATTCAGGTCCAAAAGCATTCCACAGTCTGACTCCCTGCACTGAGACACAGTGTTGCTTGGTGGTAGTTCTCACTGAAGGTTTTTGAAATATACATGTTCCTCTGAAATGATATTGTTTCTCCCTTATTTGGAACAACTTTGGATATTTGCGGGCAGTGATAGATTCTTAGCTTTAAACATTATTACTGCAGTTTTAAAGTCAACCAGATCTTTCAACTTGAGAGCTTTTAATTTAAGAAAAAGTGGGTTTGTTAGTTCCATGTGAACAGCTTTGTTTATTATTCTAATAGGTCTCTTCTGAAGCATAAAGACTGGATATATGTTTGTATTATTCATTAATACTCCCATACATGACATATTGTACTGAAGTATGGGGAAATACATATAAAACAAAGTCTATAGTTTGGGTTGATTCAGCAAATATTTCACTGTGTGTAGTATTGCGATTGATTTGAATATTTTACCTTTAATACAATTAATATGTGAGTTCCAACACAGTTTATTATCAATTATTATGCCAAGGAATTTAATTTTGGATACCCTTTCAATCTCTTCACCATTTACACTGAGTTTAGATACTGAGTTGTTGTGATGGTGTAAAATAACGTTGTCAATAAAAGTTTAGCCACCGCTGTGTTGCCCTTGTTTCAAGTGTGGGTGGTGTTTTGTGCTTGTATTGCTAAAATAGAAAAGGAAGCACTATAATGGGTCTCAAATATTTGTAGTGTGTTCTTTTACTGGTTGAGTTTAAAGATGAAATACTATAGACTACACATATAAACTAAATTCTAATGGTGACTGAACAACTCCCATTCCCCAAAGTACAAGATACACTATTATGACTACAACTCATAAAGGATCATTTTCAGTTACTCTAATTAATATTCACACAATCAAATAAATCTCAGTTCAGTCCCTTTCATATTCAGTGGAAATTGTGCTACTTTAAATTTGGCACTTTACCTATACTTTAACTTAAAAAGCAAAAGATTTGACTATAAATATGATGTGTTGTTTACCTGTCACAATACATTGGTGTCAAAACGTTGCCATTCCAAGCAGATCCTGTTTGGACTCTACAATGAAAATACACGCACCTTAAGTACATGCACAGCACGAAAGTGCAACATGTAAAAAAAAACACCTTTTTAACCAGGATTACAACTACCTTATTTTGTCAGATATTGTCAACACAAACGCTACATACCACGACGGATGTAGCATTGAGCTAGGTCATCGTTTAAACACGATTAAGTTTTCGTCTGTCCAAAGTGAACTTTTCACTACTGGGAAAAATAACGTAAAACATGAATATCACATCACTCACCGTCCTCTATATCATAATATCACGGCTTCAGACTGCTGAAGTTAGGTGCTGTCGCGGCCATACATTCAATTCAATTCGGGTGGCTGGGTCTAATTCCTGGTGCGTCTCTGTATATTTTCCAGTACATCTGCTTGTGCTCCCCACTGCAAGCTCAGTCTGCTTCCCTCAGCATTTTCTCATCAGCCGAATCGCACAAAAAACTCTGCTGGACCGTGATGTTGATTTCTGCTGATTTCTGTTAAGCCTTTCTATCGTTGTTGTTTATAACATCACTTGTTCGCGGGCTCACGGATGAAAAATTGCAAATGGCGGCCAGCCAGCGATTCTGGAAAGTCAGCGTAACGCCCACTCTCATGACGCTATGCCCGGACCAATCAGTGGCCAGCAGTGGCTTAACGTAACCGGGCCGGTACGCTTCGGACCTGCTCTGGAGTAGTGCCGTAAAATAGAAATAGTTGTAAAAAAAAAACCAGAACTGTAAGGACTTCCGGTGCCTAATGGAAAAGCGGACAAACCGTGCCGAACTGTACCAAACCGTACTGTACTGACCCTAGTGGAAAAGCGCCTTAAAAGTCTCATCAGGCCAGGTAAACAAAACACTGAGGGATATCAACCCCCTCAAGGCAGCAGGACCAGACAATATCCCTGGGCGGGCTCTCAGAGCATGTGCTACTGAGCTGACTGGCATTCTCACATCCATCTTCAACCTCTTCCTCAACCAGAACATAGTTCCCTCCTGCTTCAAAACCACAACCATTGTCCCCCTCCCCAAACAGAGCCCGCTGACCTGTCTGAATGACTACAGGCCAGTAGCACTCACTCCAATCATTATGAAGTTCTTCGAGAGAGTGGTGCTGCCCCTCATTCAGGACAGCATACCGGATACTCTGGACCCCCTGCAGTACGCCTACCGGCCCAACAGGTCCACCTCAGATGCCATTGCTGCAGCACTCCATTATTCTCTCTCCCACTTGGAAGATAAAGACTCCTACATCAGGATGCTCTTTGTCAACTACAGCTATGCTTTCAACACAGTCATCCCCCACAAACTCACCAATAAACTGTCTTCACTTGGGCTGCACCACACCCTCTGTGACTGGCTACGGGACTTTCTGACTGGCAGGCCCCAGTCAGACAGGATGGGTAACAGGACAACATCATCACAAACACAGGTATCACACAGAGTTATGTTCTCAGCCCCATCCTCTACAGTCTCTTCATCCATGACTGTGTTGCCTCCCACAAGGACAATATCATCTTAAAGTTCGCGGATGACACAGCAGTGATAGGACACATCACTGGTGGTGGTGAAGCATCCTACAGGAGGGAGGTGGCCAGCCTGGTGTCATGGTGTGAGGACAACAACCTCACCCTCAACATGGACAAGACAAAGGAGATGATAGTCGACATGAGGAAGGGGAGGAGGAGACCCCATTGGCCACTGTTCTTCCGGGAGTTTGAGGTGGAGAGGGTGAGCAACTTTAAATACCTGGGCACCCACATCAGCGAGGACCTTACATGGGCAGTTAACACCACAGAGCTGGTTATGACAGGTCAACAGTGGCTGTACTTTCTGAGGAGGCTGAAGAAGTTTGTCATGAAGTTTGCACGGTGGCGCAGTGGTTTAGCACTGTGGCAGCACAGTTTACCCTTGGCCGGGGGACCGCAGGGATCATGAGATTGTGGGTTCGATCCCAGCCCCCGACCAACAGTGAGCTGTGTGGAGTTTGCATGTTCTCCCCGTGTTGCGCGGGTTTACTCCAGGATTTCTCCGGTTTCCTCCCACATACCAAAAACATGTAGGTTTAGGGTGCTCGCACACGCAGCGACCGGCAGCCGGTGGCTTGTCACCAGACTGCAAACCAAATCTACCTACGGGTACAAATAAGAAACAAACAAAAAAAAAATGACCCCCAAAATCCTCAACAATTTCTACAGCTGCATCATCAAGCGCATCTTGACCAACTGCATCAGTGCATGGTATGGCAGCACTACTACCCTGGACCGCAAACGCCTACAGAGAGTGGTGAAGACAGTGGAGAAGATCATCAGGACTCCACTTCCCTCTCTGCAGAGCATCTATCACCGCAGAGTCCAAAGGAGAACTAACGCTATCCTCCAGGACCCCACCCATCCCCAGCACAGAATGTTCACACTTCTACCCTCAGGCCGGAGGTACAGAAGTGTGAAATGCAGGACATCCAGACTAGAAAAAATCCTTCTTTCCCACTGCCATCAGACTCCTGAATAAAAAACAACTACAGACACAGCTTTGCAATAGAAATCCACACACTTGTTGCTAAATTATACATTGCTCACTTGCACAGTGTACTATATAGTCTCACCCCGTCTCATGTCCATATCATCTCTGCTGCTAAATGATCATTGTACAGTCTACTGGGTATTATCATTACAGAGAAATTCTCACACTGGGTGTTAATTTGTACATTGCTCATTTGCACATTGTACATAGGCTTATGCCATCTCAGGTTCATATCATCTCTAATATTAATATACCATTGTCCATTATAGTCATCCAGTAAATTTTCAATTTTCATTCTTTTTTGTCTCCTCTAGTTTAACTGCTTTAACTGTCCTAACTGCCTAATGTGGGTTATTAGTATCCATTTGTATTAGTACTTAGTATTAAGGTGTGTTTAAGGTGTCCTAATTGCCTAATGTGTGTTATTAGTGTGTTATTGGTATTCATTAGTATTAGGTCCTTATTAGTATCGATGTGTATCTATTTCCTTGGCATTCGTTTGGAGTGCAGAGTAAGAATTTCGTTGCTCAAGAAATGTTGCATTTCTTAACTGTGCACATGATAATAAAGCCTTTGAATCTTGAATCTATGTACGTATGCAGCTGTGACTCAAGTGTTTCGCAAAATGAATGATCAAAGTATGATGGTGCTACTTACAGTTAGGTCCATATATATTTGGACATGGAAACAAGTCTTGTTATTTTAGCGGTTTACCAAAACATATTCAAGATACAGTTATATAATCAATATGAACTTAAAGTGCAGACTCTCAGCTTTTATTTGAGTGTATGCACATGCAAATAGCGCCGATCAAGGAGCAAGCCAAAGCGCTAAAAATAGCTTTCACTACTGCGCATGCGTGTGTTTACTTGGCTGAAGTAGGACAAACTTTCTGGGCCACTGCATCGCGTGAATGGAGCAAGGCAGGTGTGCCTGAGGGGAATTAACTTCACAATGGCTATGCAAATGGTGTCAAGTGAGACTGAAGGGACTATGAAGAAGACAGGTGCGACTAGACACTGCTGCTATGGTCTTTGCAACAGTGATAGCAGATACAGCGACCGTGAACACATATGAAAGACAAAACTGAATAATTTTTTTTTTTTTTGGTTCAGAGGGATAATTAAGATAATTAAAGGCCAAATGTCACGTAACAGGGTACTTTAAATATCTTGAAACTAGATATAAAAGGGAACCGATCCGTTCGGGTCTTGGTGCATATGCTTCAGTAACAACGGAATATTCGTTAATTTAAAACTGCCGCGCTTGGCCTGACACGGCCCCTGGAATCGCCTGGGGAAGAAGGCGGAAGTGATGAAATCGATTGTACCCTAGTTTGATGCTTGGGGTATTTCAATTGATTGTTTATATGGAGACTGGAAGGTTGAAGTGAGCAACAAGAAAGAAAAAATTGGATATTTCACCCATACCTTAAAACGGGACTATCAGGGACAGCTGGGTAATAAGGGACACTTCTCTGGGAAATGTTTTCATACCTATCAAGTGAGACGTTTTCGCCGTACTTCAACACCGTAAAAAGCGGCTATAAGGGACGGCGGAGCAACAAGGGACACCTCTCTGGGAAATGCCCCAAATGCAACTTGTGTTGTTATTGTCAAATATTTTAAGGATTCATGGATATTTGACAATAACAACACAACTCACCGTCCGGCGCAAAATAAAAAAAAAAGCAGAATTCTGTATTTGTCAGGCGATCTCTCTCTGTTCCGCAACCGCTGCACAGCTGAATGTGTTAAACCATTGTCCTAATGACTTCTCATTGTAGTGAGAATAGCTCACGCTGAGCGATCAGCCCGCCCCGACAATCTGACTGATTGACTCCACACTTCTCATTGTAGTGATAATAGCTCAGGCTGAGCCATCTGCCAGCACCAGCTGTGGGGGATCACACACAGGACGTGCTCCGCAACACACTCAATTTTTTTTTCCCTTATATTTTTCTTTTGGGCGTACAGAAATGGCAATACGCCCGTTTTTGCTAAAATTGCATTTTCCCCGTATTTTCCTTAAAATATTTGACAATAACAACACGAACTACATTTAAAACATTTCCCAGAAAAGTGTCCGCCACCACTCCGCCTTCCCCCACAGCCGCGCTTGGCACCAAAATACGGCGAAAACGTCTCACTTGACAGGTATGCGCCTCCATTTTCATATTGATCTGGTCAGTTTCTTGACAGCAGCGGCTCTCCTCCACTGTAATAATAATGGCTTCCGAAAAATCAATATTTATGGGGCGCCCTCGACAGACCCCCTTCGGCTTCGCAATTCTGGAGGCGATTAATGTCCAGTTCAATGACATTTTCCATTGGTTCTGCTCTCTGGTCATCGTTGGAACTGTTGTCATCAGACAAAGCATCTGATTCCGTCTCGGACGGCTCGAACCTGTAAGGTTCAATGCCTCTGTCACTGTCTGAACCACTGACAAAAAAAAAGACAAAAAAAAAAAGACAAAACTAAACTAATTTGTTCACAATCGCTGTCACTTTCCGTCATGATTGTCCAATGTTGATAAGTGTGAATGTGGATAGGCAGGGCAGCCAGGGTACAACTGGTGATGTCAAAAACATGGGCGTGGTCTGGACTGGCTGTCACAAGCCAGCAAGCAAGGTGGGGCCTTCACCTGGTGTATTTTGTGCAATTATGTAAATACAGGTGGGTGATATGGTCTCCGGTATGAATATTTGGTTTAAGCTATGTGTATTTTATCTAAATTCATTGTCATTTAGAAAAAAAAATTACGTGACCTTTAAGATAGCACAACAATTTGTTTTAACCATGTCAACGAACAGAAGCCTAGTGATGCTTACAAAGCTTGTAATACTACTATGTAAAACAGTACATGTAGGCCTACATCCACCCCTGGCCCAGCTGTGCTGAACACTGCTGAAATCGCAATTTCAAAACAGTGAATGGACAGTACTTTTTATTTTGCACCCCCCATCCATTTTCAATATATAGATCTGCATCAGATTTGGTTCCTAGTCTTACATTAAACTCAATAGCACACAATTTCTAGTCTATGTTGTTATGATAAAACATACATGGCAGTACTCACCTTTTCACAAGAGTAGGCTTGTTTCCCGACACTGGCAACCCACGACATTCCAACCATCGCTTCAGTTGGACCACAGAATTTTGAGAAATGTCACTGTAAACAAAGGCAGCCCCTGGGACTTCGCTTTCTAACAGTTTTACAAGTGGGAATGCAGTATCACTCGCCATTGCTCTACCGGTAGGACAGGGTTTTGTTTGTCCGACCTTGTGTAGTGCTGTGTACCACGTGACTACCAGCACGAAAACTGATGACGTAGTCCTCGATCGGCGCTATTGGAGTTATGGTTTAGGAATTCCAACCATTTTTATACAAAATTTCCTCATTTCAGGGACTTAAAAGCTATTTTGTTGGGTGCATGGGCTATTCCTTCATTAATCCATGATAAATCAAGCAGTTCGAGGTTTGGAGTTGATTTCCAAGTGTGACATTTGTATTTTGAAGCTGTTGCTGTGAACCCACAACATGCAGTCAAAGGAGCTCTCAGTGGAAGTGAAACAGACCATCCTTATCGTGAAAAAAGAAGAAATCCATCAGAAACTACAGGGCACTGAGAGAGCACATACCACCACCAAGGCTCTGTCCCTCCCTTCCTTTGCCCACCTCTCCATTCCTTTGTCCGTCTATATTGCCATCCATCTGTACATTGCGAGGTAGGGCCTTGGCGGAGGTATGCACTTATGGATCACCTCCAACATCGAATGAGTTCATCTGTGGGCCAAGAGCCACCTCTGGTAAAAATGTCATCCAAATCCATTGAGGAGTTTTTGCGTGATCCTGCTAACAGACTGTCATGGGCAGCGAGAGTACGCCCCTCCCCTCCTGCCGCACGTTCACCAATTCATCACTGTACCTGAGGCAGAGGACACACCTGCACCCACTCATCAGCCAGCGTACTTAAGGAGGCCTCCTCCGTGCAGTCAACGCTGGCTCGTCTGAGTATACTGCCCTTTATTCAGGCAAGCAGGTCGTTTTTTTGCTAGCTTTAGACACGTCATCTAAACTGCTCTCTCTTGTGTTGTTTCAGGTTGCTGCCATTGTGCAGGTGTGTCTCGGGACTGTGTGCGCTCTCCTGCCAACTCATCACCTCCCCAGCAACAGATCTTCACCCGGGTCAGGCACTCCAAGCTCATTCCCCCTTCCCTACTGGTTCGTCTATTCCCCGCTGGAGTCCTGCCAGTCCTCCCTCGGAGTCCCGAGTAAGTGGCAATTTGGCTTGCCCAAATTCCCTTTCTCTGCTTCTCCGCTGACAGCTCTCGTTTTTCTCTCTGCAGGTGGATTGAATCTTCTGGTGAGTGGCTGTTTCTCTAATGCAGCGCTATTTTCGACATTTAATAAATTATTGAACGTTCCCCCCTTGTGTGGTTTCGTCTTGTGCTCACATCGTGCACATGAGCTGTCAGCTAATCATGACAGAACGAGCCAGCCGAGACGATAGCTCAGCCGGTGCCTCGTCACAGGAGCTCCTGTGACGAGGCACCTGGCGTCCGACAGCTCGAGACAGCTGTGACAGCTGTGACAGCTCCTGGTGTCCGAGCACCAGCTCGCTGTGCTGACGCAACAGGTTTCTAACTTAATCCAGCTCCTCAGCCTGCTCCCCGCACTATGGTGCGGCGTATCACTTCCATCCCCATACCTACCCCCTACGCGGGGGAGGTGGGGAGATGCAAGAGTTTTTTAATCCAGGTACATATGTATTTGGAGCAGGTTGGGGAGGAGTACCTGGGAGATACGGCCAAGATACAGTTTTTTACACTGTTGCTTAGGGACCGAGCCCTTGATTGGGCATGCTCCACACTAGACAACTCCGAGGGGTGGCGCTATACGTTCGGCCAATTTGTCTTCACTTGGGCATTCGATCGGTCTGAGAGCGAGGGCAATGTGACGAGCCACCTATTGACGCTCCTCCAGGGTACCCGGTCAGCGGCCGAGTACTCGGTGGGGTTCCAAGTTGTTGCCGCAGACTCAGGTTGGAATGACATTGCCCTGTGCAGTGCATTCCTCCACGGGTTGAATGAACAGCTGCGGGACGAACTGGCAGTTTACCCTGTCCCAAAGACCCTCGATGATCTTGTAGCTCAAGCTGTCGGTTTGGACAACCGGCATCGTGAGCGCGCGAGGGAGCGCAAGGCCCCCTCTCATCCGCATGCCATGCGCGGGCTACTGACACTGGCGGTGCCGTCTCTCCGCCCAAGCCGATGGAGTTCTTTCGGCATCTCACCAATGATGAGCGCCAGGGGAGGCGAAGGGCCGGCACGTGCCCGCACTGTGGTTCGCTGAACCACGGCCGGGATGAATGTCGCCAGCGGTCAGAAGACACGGCCCATCAGTAACCATGGGGGCTCTGGTGGGCAGGACCAAAAACACTCCCCCCGGCAATTTTTCTATCTCAGCCCTCGTGCAGCTCCCGGCAGTCGTGAGGAGGGTTAAGGCGCTGGTTGACTCAGGGTCAGAGGGTAATTTCGTGGCTGCTGAATTCGTTAAGCAGGTGGGTATTCCCACACGTAGATTGCCCCGTGATCAGAGAATCACAACCATATCTGGCTGGGAGGTTGCGGTAGTCACACATAGCATGGTGCCGATCTCCATCCTCCTTTCCGGGAACCACCGGGAGGAACTAACTTTCCTAGTTCTCCCTGTTTCCTCTTTCCCGGTGGTACTAGGGTATCCATGGCTCCTGAGGCACAACCCCATTATAAACTGGGTTCAAAACACCATCTCCTCCTGGAGCCCCTTTTGTTTGGCCCACTGTATCCGCTCAGCGGAGTGCTCCCCCTCTCTATCTGTCACCCTCCCTCAGGTCGGGCTGCCGGACCTCAGCCTTGTTCCCCAGGCTTATCATTATCTTGGGGAGGTCTTTAGCAAGTCTAGAGCATTGTTGCTGCTGCCTTACCGCTCTTATGACTGTGCCATAGACCTCATCCAGGGGGTGAGGCTGCTGTCCAGTAGGCTGTACAGCATTTTTGGGCCGGAGAGGGAGGCGATGGAGAGGTATATAAAGGAGTCCCTGAATGCCGGCCTAATTCGGCCATCTTCAGATCCTCTCGGAGCCGGGTTCTTCTTTGTCGGAAAGAAGGATGGCTCGCTGTGCCCATGCATCGACTACCGGGAGCTTAACACGATTACCATTAAGGACAAGTACCCTCTACCCTTAATCAATTCAACGTTCAAGCTCCTTCAGTGCTCACGGGTGTTCACCAAATTGGATCTTTGAAACAATTATCATTTGGTCCACATTCGTGAGGGCGATGAGTGGAAGACGGCATTTAAGATGCACCAGGGGCAGTTCGAGTACCTGGTGGTGCCCTTTGGGCTCACTAATGCCCCCGCCGTCTTCCAGCGGTTAATTAATGATGTCCTCCGCGATATGCTGCATCAATTCGTGCTTGTGTACCTTGATGACATTTTTATCTTCTCCCGCTCGCCAGAAGAACATGAAGTCCATGTAAGGGCTGTTGTGCAACGGCTCTTGGAGAAGCGGCTCTACGTAAAAGCCGAGAAGTGTGAGTTTTCAACTCAATCCACCACCTTCTTGGGCTTCATAGTAGCTGAGGGGAGACTGATTGCCGACCTGGCCAAGGTGAAGCCAGTGCTGGATTGGCCAACTCCCCACTCCCGTAAGGAGCTCCAATGCTTCCTCAGGTTTGTGAACTTTTATCGCCGGTTCATAAGGAACTATAGTGGGGTGGCACTGCCTTTAACTCAGCTGACCTCCATTAAGGTCCCCTTTCGCTGGACCGAGGCAGTGGAGCAGGCATTTAACAAATTAAAATGCCTGTTCACGGACACACCCATCTTGGCACAGGTAGACACGCAGCTCCAATTCGTCCTCCAGGTGGATGCATCTGACACAGGGGTTGGCACTGTGCTGTCGCAGTGCACGTCCTCGAATCAGAAGCTCCAGCCATGCGCATATTTCTTTTGTTGGCTTACGCCCGCCAAGAGAAATTATGACGTGGGGGACAGAGAGCTGCTGGCCATTAAGTTGGCACTGGAGGAGTGGAGACATTGGTTGGAGGGTGCCATTCACCCCATCATCGTGTGGACCGACCACAAGAATCTTGAATACTGGCGGTCGGCCCGCCAATTACACGCCAGGCAGTCCCGCTGGTCTTTATTCTTCTAGCGGTTCAATTTTACCATCACTTACAGGCCTGGCACCCGAAATGTCAAACCGGACATGCTATTGCACCAGTTTGACTCCAGGGAGGTAGCCCTCCCCCCCAAAAAAAACCCATCATTCCGCCTTCATGCATCCTTGGTGCCCTTACTTGGGACATTGAGCGGAGGGTCCGGGAGGCCCAGTCCCGGGATCCCGTGCCAGTAGGGTGCCCCCAGAATCGCCTCTATGTCCCGGCCGCCCTCTGCAGTGACGTTCTCCAGTGGGCCCGTACCAGCCGTTTTACCTGCCATCCTGGTATTGCCCGCACTGTGGACTTCGTCCGGCGGGCATTCTGGTGGCCCACGGTGCGACGGGATGCACGGGACTACATCAGAGCTTGTCAGACCTGTGTCAGGGGGAAATTGGACTCCTCTCCCCCCTCGGGACTCCTCCACCCCTTTCCCACCCTGGGTTGTCCTTGGTCTCATATCGCCATGGACTTTGTGACCGGACTCCCCTCCTCCCATGGGAAGACTGTTATTCTGACAATCGTGGATTGCTTCTCATAGGCGATGCATTTGGTGGCCCTTCCAAAGCTCCCCTCAGCCTTGGAGGCGGCGGTCCTATTAACTGACCACATGATCAAGGCCCACGGCATACCCATCAACATCGTGTCTTACCGGGGTCCACAATTTATGTCCCAGGTCTGGAGGGCCTTTTTTTTCGGACACTGGCCACCACTGTGAGTCTCTCATAAGGGAATCATCCTCAGAGTAATGGGCAGGCAGAGCGCGCCAATCAGTCCTTGGCACATAGCAGCTGAGAACCCGGCTTCATGAAGCTCCCACCTGACCTGGGTGGAGTATTCTCTCAACTCGGCTGTTTCGGCGGACACAGGACTCACTCCATTCGAAGCATCCCTGGGCTACACCCTGCCCCTTCTTCCCATGACCGAGAGGGAGGTGGCGGTTCCGTCCGTGGAGGCCCATGCTCGTCACTGCCGATGCGTCTGGAGGTCTACCCGGGCTGCCCTGACATGCTCCTCGGAACTCACCCGGGCTGCCGCAGAGAGGAAACGGGTCCCGGCTCCCAAATACACCGTGGGACAACAAGTCTGGTTGGCGGCGAGTCAAGTCCCACTGAAGGAGAAATCGAAGAAGCTGTCTCCTCGCTTTCTGGGCCCGTTTCCCTTTGTCCGGATTATTAATGATGCGTCGGTTCAGCTGAAGCTCCCTCTTTCGCTACGGGTGAATTCCACCTTCCACGTGTCCCACAATAAGCCCCTCTCGGTCAGCCCCCCCCCCACCAAGCCACCTCCTCTGCCCCAAATCATCGACGGCCATCCCACCTACAAGGTCCGCCGGATTCTGGATGTTCACCATCGGGGCCGGAGACTGCAGTACCTGGTGGACTGGGAGGGCTACGGCCTGGAGGAGCTCCTAGAATGGTGGGCCCTGTCATGGGCAGCGAGAGCATGGCTCTCCCCTCCTGCCGCACGATCACCAATTCATCACTGCACCTGAGGCAGAGGACACACCTGCGCCTGTTCATCAGCCAGTGTACTTAAGCAGGCCTCCTCATGCAGGTCTTTCTCCCAACGCTTTTCCTTCTCTTGGCCTCGGGGCTCCCACCGCGCCATCTCATCTCCTCCACCCTGCACAGCTCATTCGGATGCCTCCAGGTCTGATCAGACAAGAGTAGACACCCGTCGCTCTGATTGGCCTCCACTCAAAACCATCTCCTCTCATTGCGTCGCTCATGCAAGCCATGTTCACATCTCATCCGGGCCTCAACCCTAGGCCGCACCAAGTCACCGATCTGCAGGGAAACCCACGACCTCCTCCTCCGATGACGTTGGGTCTGACTGGTCTCCATCAATGGTCCGGACGACTCCTGGTCCCAGACCATGTTTCCCATTATTGACCATCTTCCCAAGCGATGAAACAACTCGCTTTCTGGTCCTGCTCTTTCTGGATCCAGCGTGGGCGCCTCGTCCTTACAGGCTGCCTGTGAGGTCCCGTTGTGCCATTCTGTGCCCCCAGTTTGGGCATCAAACAGACTGGCATCGGGTCCAACCCACGGCATCCTTGCATAGCGCCAAATGTGCTCTCTTTCATGACACATGTCCAACCAGTCCGATTCCCTCACCTCCATGCCATCCATCACTGAAGTCATCCGGCTCCACAGACCGCAGCCCAACCACTCCTCACCTGACACGCTGGTGACCGAAAAACCCAGGCTATAAAATAGGTAACACCCCACGATGTTAACCCCCGCAGTGATGACATGGATGCGGGCTCGGAGCACCATGACCGACCCGTAACGGGCTTCTACCTCCATAAAGCCCATCACAGCCAGCCTATTCAGTCCATAGCCATAATAGTCTCTCTCAGGTTGTTTAATCTCTCGATCGGGGAACAAACTGTTCACGGTCGTCATGTTCAAAACTGAGATAACAGCACCTGTGTCAACCAACAGTGGAACCACAGCATCGTCAGCATCGTCGAGCATGATATCACAGCCGATCCTCCCCGTAGTCGCTGGGGAGACTGTATGCACCTATGGTCGGAGACTTCTGCGCAGCATCTGGGTATCTCCTATGGCTCCTGCGTACGAAGTTGTTTCACGTCCTGGCGAAGTGGTCCCGCAGACCACACTTGCCACATTGCTTTCCTCTCGTTGGGCTTTATAGCAGTGAACAGGGGACCCACACCCATAACAACGAGGTATGCCAGGGACAGACCATATCTTCACCACTGTGACATATGAGTCACCTCCAGCGTCACTGTCATTAGGGTCCCAACTCGGTGCCTTCGCACGAAAAGCCTCTTCAGGCAGGCACCTCACAATGATCTCCACTGCCTCAAAATGCTGTGTGAGCTCAACAGCTGCGGTCAGCGTCAACTCTCCTGGAAACTCCAACAACCTGAACCGGACAGCTTCACTACGAACGTGTTCCGCCAGTTGGTCCCGAATCATATCCTCTTCCAGGCGTCCCAACTCACACCCCCTCGCCAGCCTACGGAGTTTGGCATCGGAAGTCACCACTGTCTCCCCTAACCGCTGGCGGCACTGTCAAAAATGGATGCGCCGGACCGTGACGCTCTCATCAGCGCTAAAATAGCACACCATTAATTCCACCACGCCGTCAAAACTGTCAGCCCCACCCAGACTGTCCAACACTCTCTGCCCCTCAGTGCCCAACTTATGGATTAACACTGACCTCGCATGGAGCCTGTCACGCTCTCTGAGGTCCAAGACCACAAGGTAGTTGGTAAAAGACGAGAACCAATGAGGCCATGGAGCGTGTGGCGTGCCCGGCGCCTCCAAAAACGGCCAAAGTTCAGCAACAAAATTATTCATTCCCGCTTTTACCTCGTCGCCAAATGTTATGTCCATAACTGAGACAAAGCAAGCACTCGGTTGCTGCAGTTTAACGGAGCTTTATTACAAACAGTGTCAGGTATATACATAGGCTTACGGCACACGCCCCCCTGACCAGGTGGCTCCACGATGAAAAGAGGCAGAGCCTCTTCCGCCCACTTGTTTATACCATGGGCGGCGTCACCACCGGAAACCGGCAGTAGCCCCCCCAGTCTAGCCCATGGCCAACCCGGCCGCCATCTTATTACTACAGCCTATTTACATACACAACAATACTATGTGGATGAAGACCACATTTGTTTCATTCTTTTTCTGCAGTGTTTGGCTTCCGGGTTGCAGGGGTGCATGGCGTGGCCACGAACGTAACTCGGTCATTCATTTTTTTCATTTAACCCTTGAGTTCCTTAAGGAACATATATCATTCATCAGAGACTGCCACCCTCTTCTGTCCTGTGATTTCCTCTCCAGCTGTCCCCACATCAGTCCTACTTCTTGGACTTCTTTCTCCAAGCTGTGGCGCCAGTTGTTCATGGGCCTTCCTCTTTTCCTTTTTCCTTGGGATGTCCATCTCAGAGCTCTTTTAGTGGGGTTCTCTGGTGGCTTCCTCAGAGTGTGGCCCAACCACCGCCACTTTCTTTCTGCAGTGTTTGGCTTCCGGATTGAGGAGGTGTGTTGCCCTATAGTGTGGCCACACACATAACTCAGTGGACACATCTTAAAAGGGCAGTACATGAAAAGTGCCATATTAAAATATAAAATATTATTCAAAAAATTCCTGGATCCAGGTTGTGATCCATATCACCACTAAAATCTAATCATCTATTCCCTGGGCCATTACACACCTTTCCTGAAAATTTCATCAAAATACATTCATAACTTTGAGAACTAGAAAAGCACTCATAGAGCGCAAACCTCTGCCAAGGCTCCTTCCGTTTCTCATGGATCACCTCCAAAATGTAATGGTTTTGTGTGTAGGCCTATAGCCACTTGTGGTGAAAATTGCATCAAAGTCTGTCCATCAGTTTTGGAGTATTGTTGCTAACACACTGTGAGAAGATAAGAGCCTTGGCTGAGGTATACATTCTCAGATCATCACCAAAATATAATGGGTTCCTCTGTAGCCCAAGAACCACCTCTGGTGAAAATTTCATCCAAATACATCCAGTAGTTTTTGTGTAATCCTGCTGCACAAATACAAAGAAAGCCCTTGGTGGAGGTATGCACTCTCAAATCATCACCAAAATCTAATCATCTGTTCCACTTGCCATTACACACCTTTACTGAAAATTTCATCAAAATCTGTTCATAACTTTTTGAGTTATGTTGGTAAAAGACAGACAGACAGACAGACAAACCCCGGTAAAATCATTACCTCCTTGGCAGAGGTAATAATGTTGCTCACAGACAGACAAACCAACAAACAAATCAACCAACCAACAGTGGCAAAGACATTACCTCCTCCTTTGGAGGAGGTAAAAATGGAAAATGTTAGCAGTGATCAAACCAACAGTTTGATAAATCCATCCATCCATCCATCCATCTTCTACCACTTTTCCGGAAGTCCGGGTTGCAGAGGCAGCAGTTCAAGCAGAGGTGCCCAGACTTCCCTCTCCCCAGCCACTTGCTCCAGCACTTCAGAGAGGATACCAAGGCGCTCCCAGACAAGCTGGGAGACATAGTCTCTCCAGCGAGTCCTGGGTCTGCCCTGATCTCCTCCCAGAGGGACATGCCCGAAACACCTCAAGTGGGAGGCATCCAGGAGGCATCCTGATCAGATGCCCAAACCACCTCAACTGGCTCCTTTCAATTTGGCGGAGCAGCGGTTCTACTCTGAGCCTCTCCTGGATGACTGAGCTCCTCACCCTATCTCTGAAGGTGAGTCCAGCAATCCTATGAAGAAAGCTCATTTCAGCCGCTTGTAGCCGCAATCTCATTCTTTTGGTCATTACCCAAAGCTCATGACCATAGGTGAGAGAAGGAACGTAGATTGACTGGTAAATTGACAGCTTTGTCTTAGAGCTTAGCTCCCTCTTCACCACAACAGACCGGTACAACATCCGCATCACTGCAGATGCTGCTCCGATCCGTCTGTCAGTCTCTCGCTCCATTTTCCCCTCACTCGTGAATAAGACCCCAAGATACTTAAACTCCTCCACTTGGGGCAGGAGCTTGTCCCCAACCCAGAGAGGACAATCCACCTTTTTCCAGCTGAGGACCATGGACTCAGACTTGGAGGTACTGATTCTCATCCTAGCCGCTTCACACTCAGCGGCGAACCATCCCAGTAAGACCTGTAGGTCATTGCTGGATGAAGCCAGCAGAACAACATCATCTGCAAACAACTGAGATGAGATCCTGTGGTCACCAAGCATGACACCCTCCATTCCCTGGCTGCACTTAGAAATCCTGTCCATAAAAATTATGAACAGGATCGGTGACAAAGGGCCAGACTAAGAACAATCCAACAGACTCTCATGATGAATGCTAGAACAAGGATTCAGTGTACCCCGCCTGGTATGGGGTTACCGGAGCCCCACCCTGGAGCCAGGCCTGGGGGAGGGGCTCAATGGCTAGCATCTGGTGGCCAGGTTTCCGCCCATGGGACCCGGCCGGGATCAGCCCGAAGGAGTTACATGGGTCCGCCCTCCAGTGGGCTCACCATCTTCCTCTTCTTCCGGCTATCAGAGAGAGCAGACACATTTCTTCCCCTCTCCCTTCTCCTCCTCCCTTACTGACCCCAGCTTGCTGTGTCCTGTCTGTGTCTCGCTCTTCTTCTGCTGCATCTCAACCCAAATGGAAATTATGGAATTGAGCTGGGCTTTAAATGCAATTGACACCACTTTTTTTAAAAGAAAATCAGGCCAGGGGGAGCTCAAGTGGAGAGACTCGTGGAACAATTGGAACTCATGTGTCTGTGTGATTCGATTGAAGATGTGGAAGACATCTACCCGTTTCGCTTATGATCACAGGATTTCTGTTGTTTGGCTTTGGAGTTCTCCTGGTGTATCGGAAATTAAAGAAGTTGGAAGAGCTGGTCAAAATGCGGACCCGGCGAAGCTCCTTCAACAATTTGACCAGCTGGGGAGCACTGATAACGGCCGGAAGGTGGGAAACATCTCGGAGTCGCTGGGTGCTCTCCAGGGAATGATTTTAAAGCCTGTGAATGTAAATTGTGATGCACAGAATCGCATGAGAGGTGAAGTTTCTATGCTCTAAGTGAACTGTGCCTATCAGGCCTTGATTCGGCGTCCTTGAGAATCATTCCTCCAGGAGAAAAGATAAGGCAGAAGAGAGTTTTGGCTTCTCTTTAACCCAAACAATTGCTGATGTGCAACAATCTGAACTCTCCAAGGACAGCCATGTGACTAACATGGAAGTTTACCATCTGGCATGAACTGAAGAGAGATGAACTCTGTGGACATGTTATCTATGTTTTAGGACACTAAGGACATAACATCTAGCCGTTGCCTAAGAGACGATTTTTGTTGTCCACCAGTAACTGATACTTCACACACTGCACTCACACTGATATCATATGACTGACATACACACACTGGTCTCTCTCTTGCTTTGTTAATGTGTGGATCTGTATTGTTTGCTAAGTGTGCTTAGAGGGTTTTTTTCTATGTGATCACAATCTTGCTCACTCGAGCCATATTTTGATAACTATGTTTCTTCTCTCTGCCCAATGTGTCACCCCCTTTCCCCTGCCCCTCTTTACCCCCCACTGCATGAGGCGCCTGTATGGCTGCCGCATCATTAGGGAGCGCTTAACAATGAGCGCACCTTAGTGATAAGTAAAATTCCTTGTTTGTGTAAGCATACTTGGCAATAAAGTTGATTCTGATTCTGATTCTGATTCTGATCTGCAGGAGGTACCATGGGGGTCCGGTGCTATGTGGATCAGGTGGCAGTCAAAGGTGGAGACCTTCGGAGTCTGATCTCAAGATTCCTAAACTGGCTTTTGGGACATGGAATCTCAGTTTGATACATTCTGAGAAAAAAAAAAAAGCAAAAAAAAAACAGCACACTGGTGAGCTCTGGAAGTCAAAAAGGTCTGGATGTCTATGAAAGAAAACAGTGGTGGATGATCACAGGATCCTTTCCATGGTCAAGAAAAACCCCTTCACAGCATCTACTCAAGTGAAGAACACTCTCCAGGAAGTAGGTGTATCAGTGTGTAAGTCTACCAGAAAAACAAAAATTCATGACAGAAAATACAGGCAGTTCATCACAATGTGCAAGCCACTAATCAGACTTAGAGGTACCACTAATAAACTGCTGCTGTTTTTCCGCCGGCCCTGTGTCTCTGAGGTGAGAGTGATCGTGATCATGCCTGGCAGAATACAATACTCCAGGGACATGTTGCTGCATTTAAACACAGATGATGCACGTCTGTGATTGAGTCTAAGCTGCAACTGCCGGACTTTATTTTGAGAGACGTTCATGGACACAGCGGTGAAAAGAAAGACAAGGGAAGGAAGTGCGGAAAGCGTGGAGGCGTGAAATTACGCCTGAGGAAACGTCAGTTTGGTAACATTCCTCTTCCTTCTATGATTTTTTGGGAACGTACAATCTCTGAGGAACAAGGTGGATGAAATTCAAGGGAATGTACGCTACCAGAAGGACTTTAAGAACTGCTGTGTCATGGCTTATACTGAGTCTTGGCTTAATGCGCATGACCGGGACGCGGTCACTTCCGCTTCTGAGAGAGAGCAGATGACTTTTCTAATCCTCTCTCTTTCCCTCCTGATCCCAGCTTGCAATGTTGTGTTTTTGTCTGTGTTTAGTCGCTCTGCTGCTGAATCTTAATCTAAATGGAAATTATGGATCTGGAAAGCGGCTTAACTGTGATTGTCACCGCTTCAAAAGAAGATCGGGTCAGGAGGAACCCAAGAGGAGACTCATGGACATTGGAAGTCATGCGTCTGTGGAGATTTGGCAGGAAACATTATTGGATATGATCTCAGGACTTCTATTTTTGGCTGTGAAGTTCCCTGATGTATCAGAAATTGAAGGAAGGTGAGAGAGCTGATCAAAGCGGACCCAGCAAGCTCCTTCATCAAATTTGACCAGTTGGGGAGTGCACGTGTAGCCGCAAACGGTGAACTGAATGACAGTGATTCAGTGAAGGAATACATCTGGAGCCCCGTGCTCTCCATAGAATGGAATGCCTGTTTAAGCCTGTAATATTAAAATTATGAAGCACAAGCGCATGAAGAGAGGAAATTTCTATTCTCCGTGGGTTCTGAGCTATGTAGATTTGACCTTGTTTTGATGCCCTGTTTACATTCCTCCTTGATGAGATAAGCAGTAGTGAATCAGAATCAGAATCAGAATCAGGTTTATTGCCATTGTTCATGTAGTACACAAACTAGGAATTTGTCTCGGTACAATGCTGCAACATTAAACATGATAAGATAAGAGAAATAAACTATACATGTAATAAAGTGTAGGATAAGATTAAGTGATACTGGTCAACAGTTAAAATATATATTAGCCAGCAGCAGATACTGTGGAGAACTATATAGTGCAGTCGGTAATGCAGGAAGAAAACAGTGATGATTGACATGAGTCTGGTTGAGCTGCTGTACATGGTGCACGAGAGTCACTTAGTGTTCAGCAGTCTAATGGCAGAGGGGAAGAAGCTGTTCATGTGACGGGAGGTTTTAGTCTGGATGGACCGAAGTCTTCTACCAGAGGGGAGGGGGGCAAACAGTACGTGACCAGGGTGTGAGGGATCGGCTATGATCCGGCCAGCACGCCTCCGGGTCCTGGAGATGTACAGATCCTGGAGAGATGGGAGCTTGCAGCCGATCACCTTCTCAGCAGTGCGCACGACGCGCTGCAGCCTTAGTCTGTCCCTGGCAGTGGCTCCTGCGTACCACACGGTTATGGAGGTGGTGAGGATGGACTCGATGATGGCTGTGTAGAACTGCACTAACATCTTGGTGGGTAGCTTGAGCTTCCTCAGCTGCCGCAGGAAGAACATCCTCTGCTGGGCTTTTTTGATGAGTGAGCTGATGGTCAGCTCCCATTTGAGGTCCCTGGTGATGGTAGTGCCTAGGAAGCGGAAGGAATCAGCAGTGGTGATGGGAGAGCCTGAGAGGGTGAGGGGGGGCAGAGGAGTAGTGACTTTCCTGAAGTCTACAATCATCTCCACTGTCTTCAGAGCGTTCAGCTGCAGGTTGTTATTGCTGCACCAGGACGCCAGCTGGGCCACCTCTCTCCTGTAGGCGGACTCGTCGCCGTTGGAGATGAGCCCGATGAGGGTGGTGTCGTCCGCAAACTTGATCAACTTGACAGACTGGTGGCTGGAGGTGCAGGAGTTGGTGTAAAGGGAGAAGAGTAGGGGGGAAAGTACACAGCCCTGGGGTGATCCGGTGCTGATGCTAGTATAGTCTGAGACAGTCTTTCCCAGCCGCACATGCTGCCTCCGGTCCGTCAGGAAGTCGATGATCCACCTGCAGAGGGAGTCAGGCACGTTGAGCAGGGACAGCTTGTCCCGGAGCAGAGCGGGGCGGATGGTGTTGAATGCGGAGCTGAAGTCCACAAACAGGATCCTGGCGTAGGTTCCCGGGGAGTCCAGGTGCTGCAGGATGGAGTGGAGGGCCAGGTTGACTGCATCGTCTACAGACCTGTTGGCTCGGTAGGCAAACTGCAGCGGGTCCAGGAGAGGGGTGGTGATGGACTTGAGGTGGGACAGGACCAGGCGCTCAAAGGACTTCATGACTACAGAGGTGAGCGCTACAGGTCTGTAGTCATTAAGTCCAGTGATCCGTGGCTTCTTGGAGACAGGGATGATGGTGGAGGATTTGAGGCAGGATGGCACGTGGCATAACTTAAGGGAGGTGTTAAAAATGTCTGTGAATACAGGAGCCAGCTGTTTCGCACAGAGTCTCAGGGTGGAGGGAGACACGCCGTCTGGGCCGGGGGCCTTGCGCGGGTTCAGTCTGGAGAACTGTTTGAGCACATCCTGCTCACTGATGATAAGGGGAGGGGGGGAGGTGGGGGGGGTGCCTTAAATGAAGTAGGGAATGTGGAGGCTGTGGAGCTGGAGGGAGGGTGGCTGCTAACCCAAACAATCGACAGACAAACAATCGACAGACAGCTGCTGTCTTCAGTGGATGAACTTCTCAAGGACAGTCCATGTGCCTTTATCTTCAAGCGAAGAGACAGACTCCGGACTTGTTTATAAGTCACATGACTATAACATCTATCTACTGCCTGGAGACGCCCTCTGCTGTTCACTAGCAACTGTCACACCTACATTACACAAATGCACACAACATTACACGAACTGATACATATATACTGACTCATACAAACACTGCCTCTCTCAACTCTTGTTTGTGTGATCTATAGTGTCTGCTAATTGTGCATAGAGGGTTTTTTTCTGTGTAGTCAAAATTTGGCTCATTTGAGCTTTATATGGGCTTATACGAGCGTTATTCTGATTAACTATGTTTTTTCTCTCTCCTATTGTGTTTTCCTCCCCCTCCCTTCCCCTCTTTACCTCAACTGTATGACAGGCACCTTGCATGGCGCCGTGTCATTGGATGCGCCTGTGCGCGTCCAATGTCAAGTCAAATTCCTCGTATGTTTACTTGTAAATATACTTGGCAATAAAGCTGATTCTGATTCTGACCTGTGGATTGATGGCTTTGGAGCCCCACTCCACTCTGATTGGCAGGAAGAGGTAACGGGAAAACGTCAGGGGGGCGGCGTATGTTTATATATTAATAAGCAGTACTGCACATTTGTCACGGTCAGAGAGCGCATCTGTACACCCGATGTGGAGCTTCTGTCAGTATCGCTACGCCCCTTTTATTTGCCTCATGAGTTCCCCCAACTCTTTATCACAACTGTGTACATACACCCGAGGGCAGATGCTGACTCCGCCTCCAGCACCGTCTTTGATGTGATGCAGCGGCTGCAGTCAATTTCTCCAGAGGCGTCAAACTTTATTCTTGGGGATTTTAACCATGTCTCTTTAAAGGAGACACTTAAAAACTTTTATCAGTATGTCTCCTGCCCAACCAGGCAAAAAAAGACATTGGACCTGTGCTATGGATCCATAGAGAGGGCTTATAAATCACTCCCCCTTCCTCCTTTAGGATCCTCAGATCACAACTGTGTACATTTGCTGCCCACATATAAAACTGCTCTCAGAAGAGGCAAGGTGGAGACGAGAGACATTGATGTGTGGACAGAGGATTCAATGCACTGCCTCCAGGAATGCTTTAACTGTACAGACTGGGAGATGTTCACACTGTCCTGCGGGGATGATTTGGACTCTTTGGTAGGCGTCACATGCTCATACATGGCTTTCTGTAAAAATATGATCGTTCCACGTAAACGTGTCAAAATATATCCCAACAACAAGCCATGGGTTACAAAATCAGTTAAATCCTGCTTACAGAGGAAAGCACTTGCCTTTAAACAGGGGTCTGTTTCTGAGCTGCAGGTTGCCACAAAAGAGCTGAAGTCTGAAATTTTAAGAGCAAAACAGAATTATAAATCAGAATTGGAAAGCAAGATGGCAACAAAGAAACTTGGTTCAGCCTGGGCCAGTATGAAAACTATTGCAGGCCTTCAGAGCACAGAACGCAGTAATCGTGTGTTTTTAGATGGTTTTAATTCAGACACAGAGCTGGCTAATGCTCTTAATTGTTTTTATGGTTGTTTTGACTCCTTTGGTTTTAGCACAGAAACCCAAGATTTGAAACAGAAACTCAAAAACAATCAGCACTTTAATATTGAGGTGCAGGATATAAAAAAGGAGTTCTGCGCTGTAAAAGTGAACAAAAGTCAGGGCCCTGATAATATATGCGGGCGCTTGGTAAAGTCCTGTGCACATGAACTGAGTCCTATATTTCATTACATTTTCAATAAGTCCTTACAGACACAACATGTGCCTAAGATCTGGAAAGAAGCCGTGGTTGTTCCCGTTCCAAAATCCAGCTGTCCTAAAACGGTAAACGACTTTAGACCAGTTGCTTTGACTTCAATTTTAATGAAAATTTTTGAAAAATTGGTCAGATGTGAGGTCCTAAAGCAGACTGAGCATGCATTGGATCCTCTGCAGTTTGCCTATAGGCCTCACAGAGGAGTGGAGGACGCCACTGTCACTCTGCTTAACATGCTTTTTAAATATCTGGATTTTAATGGGACACACGCCAGGCTTTTATTTGTGGACTTTTCCTCCGCCTTTAATACAATCCAACCTCATATTTTAGTTGAAAGGCTCCTGCAACAATTTGATTTGAGCAATAATCTGGTGGGTTGGATTCTGGATTTCTTAACCAACAGGACGCAGACAGTAAGGGTCAATGGTACATTGTCTGACCTAAAGTGCTCTTCTACTGGCTCTCCTCAGGGGTGTGTGTTGTCACCACTACTCTTCATCCTGTACACAAACATGTGTCGGAGCAGACATGACAACAGACACATTATAAAGTATGCTGATGACTCAGTTATTGTCAGTCTCCTCCAGGATGGTGAGAGTGGCCACGGCCCAGTAGTTGATGATTTTGTTCACTGGTGTGAGGATTCCTACCTGCAGCTGAATACGACAAAACCTAAAGACATGATTATTGACTTTAGGAGGAAAACTCCCAGGCACAAAGTCACTGTACTAAAAGGCCAGACCACCGAATGTGTACAATCCTACAAATATCTTGGGACGATTATTGATAGTAATTTAAACTTTGAAGAGAACTGTGAAAGGGTGTGCAAAAAGGGTCAGCAACATTTGCATTGCTTGAGGAAACTTGCAAGCTTCCAAACTGACCGAACCATAATGACAATGTTTTATCAGGCTTTTATTGAATCTGTTTTATCCTTTTCTTTAGTGTCATGGTTTGGTCAGATAAAACTGAAACAGAGGAAATCCTTGGATCAGGTAGTTAGATGGTCCAGTCATTTGCTTGGTGAGTCACAGCTGAGCCTGACATCCCTGTACACCAGACAAGTACAGAGGATGGCTACCTCCATTTTAAATGATGACTCCCACCCTTTGCACTGCAACTTTCAGCTTCTTCCCTCCAGACGGAGGTTTGCTGTCCCAAAAAGTAAAACCCAGCACTACAAAAACAGCTTTGTTCCTGCTGCTGTCAAAGAGTTGAACAAGTTGTAACAACATATTGCACATAATTTAGGTACCTATTTATTAACTCCATTTTATATTTACTTATTTTTGTAGGATGTTATTTGGGTTCTAAATATTTTATTGGGTTTTAAACCTTTGCATTTTTAACCTCTTTGACTAGTTTTTAACTTTTTAAGATGACCCTTCTCTCTTACCTCTGGTTTTTCTCTCATCTCTTTGTCTTTATACCCTGATTGATGGAGCCTTGAGTATTTTTATCATGTTTATAGTCAGCTTCATGTGTGCCTGTGTTTGTGTCTATGTTGAATGTAATTGTGGCTTGTAAATATGGATGTCACCAGACTGCAAAACAAATCTACCTACAGGAACAAATAAAGTAACCTGAACCTGAACCTGAACCTAATCAGCCTCAAAAACAGAAAGACCAGATGAGAACCCCCCCCCCCCCCCGCCCCACCAAAAAAAAAGAAAAAAAGAAAAAAAACATCTAAAGAAGCCAGCCCAGTTCTGGAAGAGCATTCTTTGGACAGATGAAACCAAGATCAACCTCTACCAGAATGATGAGAAGAAGAAAGCATGAGGAAGGCTTGGAATGGCTCATGATCCAAACCACACCACATCTTCTGTAAAACACGGTGGAGGCAGTGTGATGAATGGACATGCATGGCTTCCAGTGGCACTAGGTCACTAGTGTATATTGATGATGTGACATAAGACAGAAGCAGCCAGATGAATTCTGAAGTGTATACGGATATATTGTCTGCTGAAATTCAGCCAAACACAGCAAAGTTGATTGGACGACACTTCACAGTACAACGTGATCGAGCATGCATTTTTGACTTACTTAAGACAAAACTTACAAGGCAGAAAGACAAATCTCAACAACTGAAGACAGCTGAAGTAAAGGCCTTGCAAAGCATAACAAAGGAGGAAACATAGCATTTAGTGATGTCTATGGGTTCCAGGCTTCAGGCAGTCATTGCCTACGAATGATACTCAACATCCATCCTTCCATCCATCCATTCATCCATCCATCCATCCATCCATCCATCCATCCATCCATCCATCTTCTACCACTTATCCGGGGATCCAGGGCACGGGGCCATTAGTCAGGGCAGAGTAGCCCAAACTTCTGCCCAGTTCACCTAGCACCATGATCTCCATGATCCCTCCTGCAGGTGGTGAGCCCACTGGAGAGCGGACCCATGTGCCTCCTTTGGGTACACTGGGTCCTTGATGTAATATTTTTCATGGAGAGCCACTGGACCACTCTTAAGGTGCATTCAGACCAAACGCGAAAGGGCGGCGCAAATCCATACAAAGTCAATGTAAAGAGGTGAGCACATGTGAAATTGCGCATTCACACATTCATGTCCCAGGAGTAGCGCCGTCATCTGAGTAAAAATATAAACATTAGAGGGTAAACTAGTTCGAAAATGAGACTTCCACTCACCTGAAGACAAAAGGACCGGGAGTTCTTGAGCTGAATTGGGATGTTGGAGTTATTTACCCATGGATTCCTGCCACGGACATGCTAACAAGGCTAGCAAGCTAGCAACAGAAACACCCATCTTGTGAAGTTTTTGAGGCTGGGACAACTTTTTCAGGTGAGCCCCTTTCGGAAAATGTAAACCTTGTAATTTGGGAGATTTCCACAGCAGGGTGAACACAGCTGCAGAAGTTATAAAGGCAACTTCACCTGTCTGCATCTCACTCAGACGGTGAATTCATGTTGTGTGTTTACATTGAGTTATAATATATTTGTGCTGTGCGAAAAATTCACCCGTTCACATTTGGTCTGAATGCACCTTTAGTCTGGACCTTCACCCAGAACCAGTTACTCATTGTAAAAATTTGGCTTAAATAGCCAAAACTGTACACATAACTAGTTGTCGCTCTGCGGCATGCACATATATATATATGCCCTTTCCTCACACACATATGCCCCACCTCTTGTTCGCTGCTGTTGTTTGTTGTTTCCTGTGAGGTTCTGGGGTACATATATGTGTGTACGCATACACAGCACTTCACTTTTGTGACATTTGAATGTTTTGTTTTGTAGCACCTTAACTCTTGGACTTTTGCATATCCACTTTGTACAATTTATTGCTGATGTTCTTCTCATGTATGATTATTTGTGTGTTTTTGTGACCCACCAAGGGACTACAGATGCAAATTAGCAATATTGCTAAATCATACTTACATTTGTGTTAATGTTCGTTAGTATGTAATGTCCCTTTCAAATAAACATTAAACTAAACTAAACCAGTTTGCCTTGGGAGACCCTACCAGGGGCAAGCTGCCCCGACCACATAGCTCCTGGGATCATTCAGGCACTCAAACCCCTCCAACACGATAAGGTGGCGCTCCACAGAGGTGTGATACTCAACCAAGTATTAAAAATTAACAATTTATTTATGGTAATGTTACTTTGTCCAGTTACTTTTGAGTGTCTGAAATGAGATTTTTTTTTAATAAATGTTGCCGGGAAATAATACACACTAAACAACAAATGTATTTTATGGGTTTTATCTGATATATAGAAAATAAAGAGCAGCACACTTCAGAAGGAAAAGATTTACAAAATGTTTTAAATGTAAATAAAATAAAATGAAATGTACAAAATGTCTCTTTGTATATAACTCTCACGTTTGTGTTACAGTCTGTACTGCCTCAAACACACAGGAGGCGGATCTTAAACAAAATGGTGGGTTACTAACAAAGAGAAATACAATCTGATAAAATGCTCAGTAAACTAATGACCCCAAATAAGTCCGTACAAACGGTAGTGGTGATAAACATACACACGACGCCACCCCAGCGCGTGATCACTGACTGATCTTCACAGGACACCCGAGTCTCCAACGTTTCTTTATGAAGATTATTCCTCGTCTTGCTTGCTTTTCAAATCCGGTCTCCTGAACCGTTTTCCCAACCGAAAAAAACCCAGATATTCAAAATCCTCTACATGGCATATCCCGCCCACACCCTGAAGTCACTTCCCGTTGAGTCAAGTTCAAATCAAAATATTTAAACGCAAATCAAATCAACAAAGATCCATAAATATGACCCGGTTACATTCTCCCCTGCTTACAAGTCAACGGCCTCAGTGACTACAAATGAGTTTTTGATTTCCCTCACAGCTTCTCTAAACAAGACCGTGCCTAAGTTTGCAAAAATCTGAGCGATTATAGCTGAAGAACTGAGATCCAAAACTGACTTTGGCTCATGGTACGGGTTTGAGTGCTGGCCTGCTGTTGACCTTTGACTCCTGCGGGGAAAGGGAACAGGTTCAGGCATGGCTTCATCTTCTGTATCAGACCGTGTTTCTTGTGAGTCTACCTCAGATTCTGGTTCAGGAAATTCATCATCCTGCTCTGACTCACCATTGACGCTACCTTCTGCACTATTCTCACTGCTAGGGATCCTGACCTGACCATCAGTGTGAGCTGGGTTACGGATGGGACTAAGAGCCCTCACTTCTTCCAAAACTAAACCATCGGTAGGGTCCTCTGAATTTAAACTGTCCTCCGGCGGGGACTCTGGGGACTTTCTAAGACACTGGCTACTCGGTCGTGACCTGAAGACGGGTGGGGACACACATGGTCTGATGTCAACTCTATTAACTCTTTTTGTCGGTCCTCCTTCTACAGGTTCTACCGTGTATGTAGTTCCTTGAATCTGCACCACACGGTGGGGAATGGGTTTCCAAGCATCTTGAATTTTGTTTCTGCCTGGGGGCCGGTTTCTGACATACACAATCTGACCTAGCTCAATAGGGGGACAGTACACCTTCTCGTTATGCATTGAAATGCGTTCAGCAGCTTTCTGTTCACAGTACTCTTTGGCCCTGGCATGAGCATCATTCAGACGCCTTTGGTGGATCGCCAGCCAGTCGTGACTGGGATCTACAGTGGACTCCTGTCCTAAAAGGGCATCAACAGGAAGGTGTGGGTCCACACCAAACAGAAGGTAGTAAGGGGAGTAGCCTGTTGTTGAATGCGGGGTAACATTGTACGCATAGACTAGCTCTGGCACATACTCTGGCCATCTGCGTTTTTTCTCAGGCGGGAGGGTGCACAAGAGTTCATGCAACATCCTATTAAAACGTTCACATTGGGCATTCCCAGTAGGATGATGGGGGGTTGTATGACTTTTTTTTACACCGTACAACTTGCAGAGTTCTGAGATCACCTCGCTTTCAAAATTCCGGCCCTGGTCCGAATGCAAACGCTCAGGGACACCATACTTGAGAAACCACTCTCGCAGCAGAACCTTGGCTGTTGTGTCAGCTTTTTGATCACGTGTTGGGAAAGCCTGCGTAAACTTTGTAAACACATCGGTGATCACTAGAACATTTTCTCTACCATCGCTAGAGGGTTCTAGAAGAGTAAAATCAACTGCGACTACCTCTAAGGGCCTACTAGCTAGAAATGATTTCATGGGGGGGTGAATCTTGGGATTTGGCATTTTTGTTAACACACAGCGTTCACATTTCTTTATCCACTGTTTGGCATCCTCATGAATCCCTACCCAAAAACATCTTTGTCGTAGCAATTCCAGAGTACGCTCAATGCCTTGGTGCCCCATTGAGTCATGCACACTCTCTAACACCTGAGACTTTAAACAGCCTGGCACTAGTAGTTGAAACCGTTCCCCATACCTCACATCCTCAATCACCCGATAAAGCAGTCCCTCCTTCTCCCGAATATATGGCCAATGTTTCAATAAAGAGAGCACTGGTTTTTCAAGGTCTTTCCTCTCCTGAAAGTTAGGTTTACTTTTGCCGTCCCAAAACCTTCTAAAAACTCCCAGTACTGGATCCTGCCCCTGAAATTCCCTTAATTCCTCTTTTGAGTTGCCAGGTAAGGTAGGAGTATTACCCTGGGCTCCAGAACCGGAACCATCTCCCTTTTCGTTCGCCCGCATTTGCCTAATCCTGCAACTCTCAAGACCAGCACTTGTTAGCTCAGTGCCAAGTGTTGTCCCTTTCTGTATCACATTGCAGATAGCCACACACCCATCATACTCCATGTCGTCCAACATTGGTTCCTGCTCCCCTGCAAACGGGTGCCTAGACAATGCATCAGCAGCCCGGTTAGACTGGCCAGGCCGATACTGAACATCAAAATCAAACACTGCTAACTGAGCCACCCATCGCTGTTCTAGTGCTCCTAATCTAGCAGTGTTGAGATGACACAGCGGATTGTTATCAGTAAGGACCGTGAATTTAGAACCTAATAGGTAGCCTCTGAATTTTTCTGATATTGCCCATTTCAGAGCTAGAAGTTCTAATTTCATACTGCTATAATTTCTGTCATTCCTCTCTGCATTTCTGAGCCTACGGCTTGCATATGAAATTACTCTTTTCTTTCCCCCTTGTTCTTGATACAATATTGCTCCCAACCCTTGATTACTGGCATCTGTCTCAACAATAAAGGGACGAGTAAAATCCGCATACCCTAGCACTGGGGCACTAGTGAGTTTCTGTTTCAGAATATCAAACGAGCTTTGGCATTGCGGCGTCCATAGACTGCACATCCATTGATTCACCTTGGAGGGAGGCCCTGAATTCAAACAGAGATTCATCAGGTCGTGAAGCGGGCTAGCTATCTGGGAAAAGTGCTCAACAAATCACCTATAATAACCGCAAAAGCCTAGGAACGAGCACAACTCTTTCAGTGTGGTAGGCACTGGCCATTGCTTCACTGCCTCTATTTTACCTGGGTCTGTTTCAATTCCATCTGCTGAAACCTGGTGACCTAAAAACTTAACCTTCTGCTGCAGAAAGTGACATTTCTCTAGTTTGACTTTAAGACCGGTATCTTGTAGTCGTTTCAAGACTATGTCAACTCTTTCTAGGTGCTTCGTGAATGTCTTGGAAAACAGCAAAATGTCATCCAAAAACACCAGCATTATTTGGAAAATCAAATCATTCATCGCAGTTTGCATCAATCTTTGAAACGTTGCTGGGCCATTACAGACACCCATGGGCATGCGCAAGTACTCAAAGAGACCAAAAGGGGTTGTGAAGGCTGTTTTATGTTGGTCATGCTCTTTTACTGCCACCTGGTGGTACCCACTTGCTAAGTCAATTGTTGAGAAAAACTTTGCTCCCTGCAAAGCATCGAAACTCTCATCAATTCGCGGCAGTGGAAAAGCATCTTTTCGTGTCTTCTGGTTAAGCTTACGGAAATCCACACATAGCCGTATACTACCATCAGTTTTTCTCACTACCACCACAGGAGATGCGTAAGAGCTACAACTCTCCTTGATTATCCCCTTTTTCAACAGCTTGGATATGTGCTCTTTAACCTCTGTGTATTGGTTGGGTGGAATTCGCCGATAGGGTAGGCTCACAGGTACATCATCCACTAGGTTTATGTCATGTTTGACTCTGTCTGTGTACCCCAAGTCATCATCATCGACAGCAAAAACATTAACATACTTGGCCAGCACAGTTTTCAATTGATCCTGTTGCTCTTTACTCCCTCCAATGTCTAATTTGTCCAAGACAGACGAGGTGCTGGCATCAAGGGCACTAGGCTGTTCAACTGAGACATGTTCGATACTTGCTGAAATACGGTTAAACTTTACTTTAACTGGGGGTTCGTCACTTAAGCACTCCACAGGGGAAAATACCCCAAGCCGGGTCCTCGCGTTTAGCCACACATCCTCCGATGAAAGATTCACTACTTGCACTGGGACAGTATTACTGCTAGCTTCAACCAATGTGGGTAGGACAACCAGACCACTTGGCAAAGTCATGTTCCCCAGCTCTAGTAATCTCAAGCCGTTACCCTCTTGTACCTTGGGAAACCCTTTTGCCATGACTGTAACTACTGATGCTGAGGGGATGTGGGCTCCATCCCTACCTACCAGCCTAGCCACACTCCGCCTAGTGACTGTACATTTCTGAACCTGCTGAAAGGCACTTCTCCAGTCTGAATCAAGTTTCCCCCCAAGGACAGTATCAAACTCAGCATGCATCAGTTGACGGCAGCGGCTAATGATATTCATGCCGACAATCCCTGCAGTTTCTGAATTCGGTGGGTCTTTCACAACGTGGAAACCGCAATCAGGTATTTTCAGTCCCATGGTCTCAATCTCTAACTCAAGATATCCTAAATATGGGATTTCTAATCCATTAGCAGCAGTCAACCTTAACCACCCCGCTGTAGCCACCATGTCATCATCCTCCCCACACAAATGCTGACGGAAAAACTGTTCAGTTATGGTGCTGACCTGGCTGCCCGTATCTAGTAAGCAACGGGTTACCACACCACGTATGTTAATCTCTACCGTGGGACATGTTCCTACTGCACGGGCCAGTAACTGATCCTGAGTAATCTGTGCTTTAACTGAGTCTGAAGTGTTCCCCCTAATCACTTGACTCACGGCGACCGGGGCCTCTAGTTTCCCTGATTCTGACCGCTTTGCTGTGCCTTTTGCTTCTGGGTGCAATTCTTGGCTATATGCCCCTCCCCTTGACATTTAAGACAGATGGGTTTTCCATCATCTGTAAATTTCAACTGAGCTCGACGGCGGGTATTGGTCTGTTCACTTGAACTTGTTCTCTGCATAGTTAGGGTCTTAACCGCAGCAGCCAGCTCACTGATCTGCTTCCCTTGCTCTGCTACTACTTTGAAAAGATCACCCACAGTTCCCACTTGCTGTTCCTGAGCCGTTATGGCACTGCACTGGGTCTCTCTATCTCCACTGTCTCCTTTACTTCGGCTTTTAGAAGATCTGGAATGGCTAGTATCCTCCACTGACCACAAATAGGCTTCTTCTCGTACCTGTATCATTGTGGAGTCTGGTTTCTGTCTTGCAAACTTCCTCAGTTCTCGTTTAAGGAGTGGATTACTAAGGCCTTCAATGAACTGATCCCTAAGAACTTTCTGCTCATTAGCTAAGGCATTTGCGTCGTGCTTTGAGATCGTTGTCAAAATCTGACACAAGGCATGTGAGTAGCCAAGGATATCCTCACCATCTTTTTGTTTTCGACTGTATAGGTCATGTAAGAGCTGAGCGGTGCATCTTTTATCTCTAAAGGCTTCTCTGAGGTACTTGAACAGGTCAGCAACGGGTAGTGATTTCCCCCCACTACGAAATCACATCTCCTCTAGAGCTGCACCCTTTAGAAGTGACATTATGAAGTCATACCGGTCACTGTTTGATTGGTATCTAGAATGCACTACACGCTCAACCTCCTCAATAAAATCCTCAACAGAACGACCATCCTTATCATAATCACCACTGAAAGGGGTGATTTGCCGTTCTCTAGGTACATAAACATAGGATCTCTGTGGTTCCTCACTCAAAGCTGCGATGGCTGTCAAGGCTTCAGTTTGTTTACGTTTCAGTTCAGAAACCTGTTCTAAAAGGTCTCTGTTTTCAGGTGATACCTCAGCATTTCTGCTCGCAGAGGAGTCCTCAACGCCTCTGTTTTCAACGCCCCCCACTGCGCCCTCTTCCATGTTCAAAAGTCTCTCTTACAAGTAGTCGAGGATATTGTGTTGAACTGTCCAGTCTGATGGAACCCCGGAATTGCAGTCTCTTGGCCCCGAGTCCTCTCCGCTGATCCAAGGTCCACGATCACTCCGGCCGGTCTCTCCGTCTGCACCCCGTCAGGCTCCAACCGTCCAGCCGCTCTCGTCTGCTTCGTATCACCACTACCGTTTACTGTACACCAACCCACTCTAAACTATCAGATAATTGACCCCACTCCTGGTACCAAAATTTGTTGCCGGGAAATAATACACACTAAACAACAAATGTATTTTATGGGCTTTATCTGATATATAGAAAATAAAGAGCAGCACACTTCAGAAGGAAAAGATTTACAAAATGTTTTAAATGTAAATAAAATAAAATGAAATGTACAAAATGTCTCTTTGTATATAACTCTCACGTTTGTGTTACAGTCTGTACTGCCTCAAACACACAGGAGGCGGATCTTAAACAAAATGGTGGGTTACTAACAAAGAGAAATACAATCTGATAAAATGCTCAGTAAACTAATGACCCCAAATAAGTCCGTACAAACGGTAGTGGTGATAAACATACACACGACGCCACCCCAGCGCGTGATCACTGACTGATCTTCACAGGACACCCGAGTCTCCAACGTTTCTTTATGAAGATTATTCCTCGTCTTGCTTGCTTTTCAAATCCGGTCTCCTGAACCGTTTTCCCAACCGAAAAAAACCCAGATATTCAAAATCCTCTACCTGGCATATCCCGCCCACACCCTGAAGTCACTTCCTGTTGAGTCAAGTTCAAATCAAAATATTTAAACGCAAATCAAATCAACAAAGATCCATAAATATGACCCGGTTACATAAAAATGGTTGCAGTTCTTAAAGCATAACTCCAGTTTGGATGTAAATACCCTCAAATTAAGGCTGAGAGTTTGCACTTAAAGCCCATATTGGTTATATAACTGTATCTTGAATATGTTTTGTTAAACAGCTAAAACTTCTGTCAGTGTCCAAATATATATGGACCTACATTGTCCAATGCATTGTTGAACAGCACAGCTGTTTCTCAAAACCATAGTTTCAGCGAACATTCGCAAACACTGTAGTGAAGTTGTATCACTGCTATGACAGCATCAGGAGCTGTAGTAGGACCATAGTAGCCAGAGTAGATGTAAATACTGACAGAAGATGCAGTGGACAGGTAATAAAATAATTAGTGGTGAGTGTTATGTGGGTGATTCTCCAATTTGAGGGCAATTTAAACTGCAACAACTGAAAAAAAACCCCTTTATTTTATATATTTCTATTATACATTTCAAAAAATAAAAAAACGTCAATTAATTGGATTTTCCCAGCTCATCAAAGATACACTTTAATAATGTATGTTAGTTGTTGCGTGATACATTTGGAGCAACCCTATTACCAAAAACTATTTTTTAAAGCATTTGACGGTTGTGTTTTAAATAGTCTTTATAATACTGAATACTCTTCAAATTTCACATAAGACTTTACATAGTAATTTGAACAACTATTGATATCTACATGCCCACCTACCCACGCACATAACTACCTACCTCCCTACCTCCCTACCTACCTACCCACCCGCCCATCCACTTACCCATCTACCTACCTACCTACCCACCCACCCACCCACCTACCTGCCTACTTACCTACCTACCATCCCACCGACCCACCCTACCTACCTACCTACCTACCTACCTACCTACCTACCTACCTACCTACCTACCTACCTACCACTACATGATATATGCCAGAGATATGAAGACATCGGCAACCTATTTGATGTGATATTTCACTAAAGTAGAAGTAGTAGTAGTGGTAGTGGGATGTTTCTTGTTTGTTGTTGTTGTTCATCTGTCATTCTCAACAATGACCAAGGACATCATGGGGAAGAGGACTGGGTGCAGTGTGTCCGACTGTGGCTGATGGGTCCTATACGAGCACGAGAGGTCTGCCGCAGGTTGGACACAGGTGGTCTATGCGGGCAGGAGATACAGAGGTGGCTCTGGACTTGCGAAGCTCACGTTTTCTCTGGGCCTTGGCAGTCCTGTTCAGCTTAAAGGAGGCAGCACCTTTGCTGGCACGGCTACGCCAGTCTAGTCAATCTAGCGCTAGGGTCTCCCAGGTGTCAGGACTGATGTCAAAGATCTTCAGGGAGGCCTTAAGAGTGTCTTTATAGTGCTTCTTCTGACTACCTTGTGAATGTCTGCCCTCTGCTAATTCGCTATAGAACAATCTCTTTGGTAGGCGTGAGTCAGGCATACAAACAAGGTGGCCAGCCCACCTAATCTGGGCTTTCTTTAGCAGGGTGTAGATGCTAGGCAGCTCAGCTCGGGAGAGGACCTCTGTGTCAGGGATTTTGTCCTGCCAGGTGATATTCAGAAGCTTTCTGAGGCAGTTCAGGTGGAAGCAGTTTAGCTATCTGGCATAGCGATCATAGACTGTCCAGGTCTCACAGGCAAACAACAGGGAAGGCAGAACAACTGCCTTGTACACCCTCAGTTTTGTGGTCAGCCTGATGCCTCTCCTTTCCCACACTGTTGCACGTAGCCATCCGAATTCTGAACTTGCCTTGGCAATGCGCGAATCGACCTCATTGTCTATGTTGACAGACTTAGAGAGTGTACTGCTGAGGTACATGAACTTGTTGACAGGACTTGAGGGTCTCCCTGTTGACAGTGATGGCTGGTTCCACGTAAGTCTTCTGAGGTGCAGGTTGGTGTAGGACCTTGGTTTTCTTCATACTGATTGTGAGTCCAAAGTTGTCACAAGCAGTGGAGAAGCAGTTCATGCACTGTTGCATCTGGGCCTCTGTGGCGGTGTTAAGTGTGCAGTCATCTGCAAGCAGGAAATTGCACACTCAGTCCCCTTCCACCTTGGTTTTGACTTGGAGCCTCCGCAGGTTGAAAAGCTTGCCGTCCATCCTGTACCTGATCCTGATGGCGCTTTCTTCATTGTCACAGAAGGCATCAGACAGCATGGCTGTGAATGTCATGCTGAAAAGTGTGGGTGCTAGTACACAGCCCTGCTTGACCCCATTGATGACTGGGAACGCTTCAGAGGAGTCTTCATCGTCCAGTACTCGAGCATGCATGCCGTAGTGGAACTGGTGCGCCGTGCTGATGAACTTGTCTGGGCAGCCGAACCTTGCCATAATCCTCCACAGCCCCTCACAACTGACGGTATCAAAAGCCTTGCTCAGATCTACAGATGTTGTGTAGAGGTTCTTGTTCTGCTCTTGATACTTCTCCTGAAGTTGGCGTGCAGCGAAGATCATATCAGCAGTTCCCCAACCTTCTCTAAAGCCACACTGGCTCTCCAGCAGGTAACCGTCTTCCATGTGCTGAATACGTTGGTTGAGAAGGACTCTTGCAAGAATATTGCCAGCAATGGTGAGGAGAAAGATCCCACGATGGTTGTCGCAGCACTGCCTGTTTCCTTTTCTCTTGTGGAGATGGACAATGGAGGCATACTTAAGCTTCTGGAGGATTGTTTCCTGCTGCCACATGGTTTGAAAGAGCTCGGTGAGTTTCTGTATTTGAACTGGTCCTCCTGCCTTATAGATTTCTGCTGGAATGGAGTCAGAGCCTGGTGCTTTGCCGTTGGAAAGAGTTTTGGTCACTTTTTCGACTTCTGATTCCGTTTGAGGTTCTGCCAGAGACATGTTCACCTCTACTTGGGGCATACGAGTGATAGCTTCTGCATTGATGGACAAAGGTCTGTTCAGGACACTGCTGAAATGTTCTGCCCAGCTTTCCAGGATTGCGTTCTTGTCAATGAGAGTGGACCCGTCAGTACTGAGCAGTGGCAATGTTCTGGAAGACTGAGGCCCGTAGATGGTCTTAAGGACATCATAGAAGCATTTGAGGTTGTTACTGTCAGCATACTGCTGTATTCCATCTGCCTTGTTGCTGAGCCAGAAATCCTGCATCTCTCTGAGCTTTGCCTACACCTTTCCTTTGATGGAGTTGAAGGTTGCCTTCTTAGAGGGAGATCTGCTGTCTTGCTGGAACGCTCTGTAGGCTTTACGCTTCTTGTCAAGCAGCCTTTGGATGTCTTCATCACTTTCATTGAACCAGTCTTGGTGTTTATGCATGTTCTGGCCCAGATGAGTGAGTGAGCTGTTGTACACCATGTCTCTAAGAGCTGCCCAGTCTTCTTCTACTCCGTACGCCCTGAGATCAAGCTGACTAAGCTTGCTGTCCAGGTCCTCACTGAGGTTCTGTCACACAGAATGCTGTTCCAGTTTGCTGACGTTGAGTCACTTGTTTGCCTTTTTCCCCTGTGGACGCTGTTTAGGCTGGATGTACACATTGAGCTTTGAGAGAATGAGTCTGATCTGTCCAGCAGTCTATGCCACACATCGCCCTCATCACGTCCTGTCTGTCTCTCCTTCTCACAATGATGTAATCAATCAGATGCCAGTGCTTGCTGTGTGGATGTATCCAGGAGGTCTTGATGCGATTTGACAAGCCGTAGATGGTGTTAGTGATCAGAAGGCCATGAGAGGAGCAAGTCTTCAACAGGAGAAGACCATTGCTGTTACACTTTCCAATTCCATTTCTCCCAAGGACTCAATCCCATGTCTGGTAGTTTGTACCAACTCTGGCATTAAAGTCTCCAAGAACAATGTTTGTCCTCCTTTGGTATACCTTCAATGAGACTCTCTAAGTCCTCATAAAGCTTCTCTTTGATCTCATCTGGGTTCATCATGGTGGGAGCATATGCATTGATGAATGTGGCATGGCGTTTTCCTCAAAGGGGAAACCACATGGTCAAAAGGCGGTCGTTGGTTCCTTTGAGGAGGCTGGTAAACTTGCTGATCAGATTAGATCTAATTGTGAAACCCACTCCTGTTACACTGCATTCTTCACTGCCTCGGCCTCTCCAGAAAAAAGGTGTAGCCGGCTTAGACTTCTGTCAGCTGACCTTCACCTGCAAACCTGGTCTCGCTCAGAGCTGTGATGTGGATATTGTACCTTCTGAGTTCTCTTGCGACAAGTGCTGTCCGTCTCTCAGGTCTGTCTGCTCTAGAGCTGTCCATGAGCGTTCGCACATCCCAAGTACCAATGGTGAGTGATGTCACCTTAGTTGATTTCTTCTGAGAATTTAAACTGCTAGGGTGGGATCCCTGCCAGCCGCGGCTTGCTGGCCAGGGTGTAATGAGGCAGGCTATGTTTAGGGCATCTTTTCTAGTCCCTTCCTCAGACCATGGAGGTGAGCAGAGTGAATCCTAAGGAGGGCTGCTCAGACACCCAGGGGGCTGCCGAACTCCACTGCTGCTTCGTTCCAGAAGAGAGTGACCATATGCCCTGGGCCGCTTGAGTGTGGGATTGTGACTACAGCTTCCAGTGTAGCCACACCTGCTGCTTCGTCACTTGCCCATTGCCACAGGACTTGGAGGAAGAATGGGGAAAAAAAGGAAATGGGGGGTGGTGATAGGGGGGTGATGTCTTGACTTGAGCGTGAATTTGATTTAAGTGAGGGAGAGTTGTGCAGGGTATTCAGCCTCATTCTCTCATCCCAGCCTATCTCAATCCAATGGCAAGACGAAGTCAAGATGGCTGCAGATAGGTTAGGATGCAGTGGATGGCCAGCAATGTTGCACGTGTCTCACTGTGCCCTAATTGCACTCCACAATGCATAGCTGGGTCTGCCTTCCTGCCTGTTGAGCCAATATAGTGGTTTCCTCTGCGTGGTCTGCCAGGTCCAGACTACGCATGCATAGGTAGACAAGTCCTACCTCACCGAGGGTTGCAAAGCCGTCGGCAACCCTCACCTGGTTTTGCCTGCCAGTCGAAGCGGTTACCAGGATGTGGCCACTGTTGCATGCAAACAGCTACTTGGAGCCACAGGTGAGAGTTGAGTGCCAAGTGGGAACCAAACAGGAACCAAAGCGGACCAACCACCCGAAGGTGCGACTGTTGCCCCGTCAGAGGTACTATCCTTCCCTGACACCCCTGACAATGTTTGTAATAATTGTACCACTCATATTTTAAATGTTTTCAATTCGGCATGGGCTACATGTAGTGAATTAGTGTTTCTTTAAGCACGTGCCTTGAGGAGAAATAAACATCAAAGATGCTTTGCTACAAGCAGAAACTGCAAAAGCAAAATAGATGAAACATCAGTTTCTCTTCTTAACAGTCCTGGTGGCTGAGTGGTCAGAACTTCGTTAGAGGATCCCTCCTGCATCATCAGCAGGTGTCTCAGGGTCATAAGCGTTTTGCCCCTGAACCTGTACGCCTCGCCTGAGTGGGGCAGCAAAGATTAATCTTCACTTGCAGAAGGGTTCCAGCCACAGTCTCTTGTGAGCCACAACCACCTTGAACTAGCCTCTGCCACTGACGATATGTCCCCAATGGCTTTCCTAAGATGTTTAGGTTCCAGACCTATCTTATGTAAAAAATGATACAAAGATGCAGCTGGAAACCCACGACAACCAACCTCAATAGGGAATAAAGTAGTGTGCCACCCTTTAATCCGAGCCTCATCAACCAGGTCCTGATATTTTTCCTTCTTGAGTTCGTGAGATATATCCAGCCTCTCCTCCCAAGGCACTGTAAGCTCAACTATTACAATGGATTTTGCACTCCGAGAGCAAAGAATCATGTCCGGGTGGAGTGTGGTTGTTGCTACTTCTTCTGGGAAGACGAGCTTCTTTTTTAGGTCAACGTGCAACTCCCAATCTGATGCTTTATGCAAAACAGAGGGACGCATTCTGACAGTTGTTTTTTTTCTTCAGAGACTTATTTCCTGGCTTTTGAAAGCTAATGACCTGAAATGGTGTTGCCTGATGGTTATTGGCTCTAATCCTTTGAAATTCATCCCACCTTGCCATTTCTGCAAGGACTTTATCATGTCTCCACCGGTAATGCCCTTCTCCCAGTGCTCTAGAGCACCCGGTCAAAATGTGATTCAAAGTACTAGGGGACATACTGCACAGCTTACAAGATGAATCCTCATATTTGTACCAACGTTTTAAATTACTTGGTGTTGGTAAAAGATCAGTCACTGCACAGAGAAGGAAAGCCAACTTGCCCTGGTCCATGCCCCAGATATCATTCCAGGACAGTGATCATTCAAGTGCATGGTTCCATTGCATCCACTGCCCTTGAGAGGCAAGCCCTGTGGCTTTCACACAGCGGTCCTCTTCCACTGCCTCTCTGACCCTCTGTACTATGAATCTTCTCCTGCTTTTGGTGTCAGCTTTGCTCCACCTTTTACCATTGTAATTTCCTAGCCCGAGTCATCCCTGACAAACTACGCCGGCGATTTTGTCATGTCTCCAGTATGCTTCAGCTTCCCTAACAGCTTCCTGGAGTCTCCATTTCCTACCACACTTAATGGCTGTGTTGGAATGCCTGACCTTCTTATCATCAGAATAGAGCAGGGAACAGACAGACCCTGCCTTAGTGGCCTTGAACTCCTCCACCACCGATGAGATTGGTAGGCGAAGCTTGGAAGTCTTACTGTAGAGATTAACTGAACTGAAGGATGGGGGAACTCCTAGCCATCTGCAAATAAATTTGCTGCAGAGTGTCTCCATTGCTTCTACTCTGGTAACAGCAAAATCATATAGCAGGAATGGCCACTGCAACCTGGATATGATGCCATACTGAAAGCACCATACCTTAAACCTCCCAAGCAAGTGGCTTCTGTCAATCGCCTTAAGCCAGCTACACAAACTAGCCATGGTCTGCTTTAAATTCCCCCTATCATTTAAGGTACAATCGTAATACTTACCCAGGCATCATACTCCCTTTTTTTGAATTGATGGAATTACAGACCCTTCGATGCTGAAAATGCTTTCCATCAGCTTTCCTTTCATAATGCTCAGACTCCTAGACTTTCCTGGATTAAACTGCATTCGTGACCAAGCTGTCATCTTCTCCAATGAGCCTAGGATCAAATGCATTCCTTGCACTGGCGGAGTCATTACGGTTATATCATCCATAAAGGCTCTACAAGCTGGATGCCTAGTGCCATCATCTGCTTTTGGGCCTCTGCATCGTATCCCTCCTACCTTCAATAACAAATTCATAGCAGCCACAAACAAAGCCACAGATATTGTGCACCCTGCCATGATGCCTTTTTCGAGTCTCTGCCATTCAGTGGTAAAATCTCCAACAGTAAACCTCATCCTCAGGAAATTCATATGGGACATCACAAGCTTAATCACCTCTGATGGTACTTGGGAGTATTCCAGTGCTCTACAGATCAGTTGGTGGGGTACACTTGGATAAGCTTTGGCAAGGTCTAGCCAGACAACAGAGAGGGTGGTGTTATTCTTTTTTGCCTCTTTAATGACTTGGCTAATCACTGACATATGCTCCAAGCAACCAGAGTATCCCGGGACACCTCCTTTTTGTACACTTGTGTCAACAAACTTGTTAGTAAGTAAATATGATATTAACCGCTTAGCAATGATGGACCAGAATATCTTCCCTTCAACATCTAGGAGGGAAATCTCTCGAAACTGGTCAAGTCCAGATTAATTTAATTCTTTAGGAACAAAGCAGCCCTTAGCCAGTGTCCAAAACCAGGGCTCTTGTTTCTTCTTTCAAAGAACTCCTAACAGTTTTGCCAGCCTTCTCAACAAGCGGGGACAGTTTTTATAGATTTTATAAGTTGTACCTGATGGTCCTGGAGCAGAACCTGCCCGGGCTTTCTTCACTACATCCTTTACTTCTTAAAAAGTGAAGTCTGCTATATTGAAAGGGAAGTGTGGCTTAAGTGGCGGCAGTTGGAAAGGGCAATCTCCCAATGGGACGACTCTATTGGGATCCCCATGTGCCACTGCCACACTTTCCTCAACTTCTTCTTTTGAACACATCAGCCTTCCACTTTTGGGCTTGCCGAGGAGATTGGCTATAAACCTGAAGGGGTTACTAAAAAAGGCCTTCCTCTGTCATCGCTTCTCTCTCTGCTTTCTCCGGCTTGTTTCTGCCCTGCAAAGTTGGAGCAATTTCTTCCGCAACTCTCCATTTAACTCATTTAGGGCCTCTCTTTCATCTTCATTCCCTTTCCGCCACCTTTTTTTAATTGATCTTAGATCCCTCCGCACTTCTGCAATCTGACGCTGCCTTCTGGAGGGTCCTGCCGGTGGCTTGACACCTTTGTCTTTTTTCACTCCAAAGGTGTCCTGACATGCCTGATACACGGTATGTACCATGGTCTTGATCTTCCTGGCTACATCTCCTTTCAAGATGTTATCAAGTGAGATACTTAAGTCCTCATCCAATTGTGCCCATCTGCGGTCATTTGCTGGTGGGAGATTCAGCCGGGGTTTCTTCATGATGCTTCCCAGCCTATTATATTCACCTCCACTGCCTGTGCTCTGATTAAATTCAGCAGAGAGGTCTAGGTCACTGTAGTTTGCCTCCTGGTCCCCATCCTCCGCCGTCTGACAAGTAGAGCTAATAAACTCTGAGATTTTCCTCTAGGAGGCATTAGATACTTTGTGTTGCTGTAGTCGTTCTTTGCACTTCATCTTGCCTTGGTGAATTCTCACACCTGGTTCATTTTTGAACATTCCACTGCAGAAGTTGCATCTTCTTGTAGCTTCACCCTCATCCTGCATCACTTCCAAACTCGTAGTCCTTAAACCAATGTCCAGGTCATTAGCCATGTGGTCCGTCCTTAGTGGCAGATTATCCTCCCCCCCTCCTCGGTCTGCCTGGGGGTATTCTCTCAGTTCAGTACTTGTAGCTTGTTTGTGCAGTGCTTTGGGGTGCCAGCCCTAACACTAACGCGTGCCGTCTTTCCGAGCTGCCTTCCATTGTTTCATGGATGTCAGTGGGTCTTCCCCCACCGCCAATGGGCCTTTCCCCATAGTCACAACAACATAAGAGAAATAAACATCAAAGATGCTTTGCTACAAGCAGAAACTGCAAAAGCAAAATAGATGAAACATCAGTTGCTCTTCTTAACAGTCCTGGTGGCTGAGTGGTCAGAACTTCGTTAGAGGATCCCTCCTGCATCATCAGCAGGTGTCTCAGGGTCATAGGCGTTTCGCCCCTGAAACTGTACGCCTCGCCTGAGTGGGGCAGCAAAAATTAATCTTCACTTGCAGAAGGGTTCTAACCACGGTCTCTTGTGAGCCACAACCACCTTGAACTCGCCTCTGCCACTGACGCTATGTCCCCAATGGCTTTCCTAAGATGTTTAGGTTCCAGACCTATCTTATGTAAAAAATGATACAAAGATGCAGCTGGAAACCCACGACAACCAACCTCAACGGGGAATAAAGTAGCGTGCCACCCTTTAATCCGAGCCTCATCAACCAGGTCCTGATATTTTTCCTTCTTGAGTTCGTGAGATATATCCAGCCTCTCCTCCCAAGGCACTGTAAGCTCAACTATTACAATGGATTTTGCACTCTGAGAGCAAAGAATCATGTCCGGGTGGAGTGTGGTTGTTACTACTTCTTCTGGGAAGACAAGCTTCTTTTTTAGGTCAACGTGCAACTCCCAATCTGATGCTTTATGCAAAACAGAGGGACACATTCTGACAGTTGTTTTTTTCTTCAGAGACTTATTTCCTGGCTTTTGAAAGCTAATGACCTGAAATGGTGTTGCCTGATGGTTATTGGCTCTAATCCTTTGAAATTCAACCCACCTTGCCATTTCTGCAAGGACTTTATCATGTCTCCACTGGTAACGCCCTTCTCCCAGTGCTCTAGAGCACCCGGTCAAAATGTGATTCAAAGTACTAGGGGACATACTGCACAGCTTACAAGTTGAATCCTCATCTTAGTACCAAAGTTTTAAATTACTTGGTGTTGGTAAAAGATCGGTCACTGCACAGAGAAGAAAAGCCAACTTGCCCTGGTCCGTGCCCCAGATATCATTCCAGGACAGTGATCGTTCAAGTGCATGGTTCCACTGCATCCACTGCCTTGAGAGGCAAGCCCTGTGGTTTTCACACAGCGGTCCTCTTCCACTGCCTCTCTGACCCTCTGTACTATGAATCTTCTCCTGCTTTTGGTGTCAGCTTTGCTCCACCTCTTACCATTGTAATTTCCTAGCCCGAGTCGTCCCTGACAAACTACGCCAACAATTTCATCATGTCTCCAGTATGCTTCAGCTTCCCTAACATCTTCCTGGGGTCTCCATTTCCTACCACACTTAATGGCTGTGTTGGAATGCCTGACCTTCTTATCATCAGAATAGAGCAGGGAACAGACAGACCCTGCCTTAGTGGCCTTGAACTCCTCCACCACCGATGAGATTGGTAGGCGAAGCTTGGAAGTCTTACTGTAGAGATTAACTGAACTGAAGGATGGGGGAACTCCTAGCCATCTGCAAATAAATTTGCTACAGAGTGTCTCCATTGCTTCTACTCTGGTAACAGCAAAATCATATAGCAGGAATGGCCGCTGCAACCTGGGTATGATGCCATACTGAAAGCACCATACCTTAAACCTCCCAAGCAAGTGGCTTCTGTCAATTGCCTTAAGCCAGCTACACAAACTAGTCATGCTCTGCTTTAAACTCCCCCTATCATTTAGGGTACAATCGTAGTACTTACCCAGGCATCGTACTCCCTGTTCTTGAATTGATGGAATTACAGTCCCTTCGATGCTGAAAATGCTTTCCATCAGCTTTCCTTTCATAATGCTCAGACTCCTAGACTTTCCTGGATTAAACTGCGCTGATATGATTGAAGCATTCCAATATTCTCCAAATGGTTGAAGCTAATGTAATTATACCTATTGTCCGATGTTGCACTGAATGTTTTCAAAAAAAGCCAAAACTTAGATGTTGGTTAGTTGAATTATGCATTTGTACTGTGTTGGCTGAAGACTAACCTCCATCGGAGTTTGGAAAACGAACCCCTGATTTCAATTAAATTTGGTGGAGGGTGGAACTAGAGCAACAAAATAAAGTTTTCTTCTTCTTCTTCTTGGTCTTATTTCATTCCAAATAAGAATGTACAGCTAGGACAATAGATAATCTTCCTTTCTACATTTGTAAATATATTATATGGAAACCAATATCTGTTTACAATCTTTCATCAAATAATTCATATTTGTTGACTGTTCTAAATGTCAGGACAGGGATGGTGAAAAAAGCATGTACGCATTCTATCCTACTCACCTGGAATAAGCTGCAAAATAACCTTACACAATTTAGTAACGCTCTCTGAATTTAAGTCTATAGTTCAGCAGCAGCAGCAGCAGCAGCAGCAGCAGCAGTCTGTTGGGGGCAACAATGACTGTTTCATTTAAGTCTGATCAAATTCCTCCACGCAGCTCTGTCCTTCACCTTCTGCTGCCAGGAACTCCTGGCCTTGTTAACCTGGGTGACGTCCGAGCCGGTATGAGTTGCTTTCTGACTGACCATTTCATGAAACTGCTTGCAAAATATTTGAGTACCACTAGCTTTTAAGATAAATCTTTATTAGTCCCACAATGGGGAAATTCCAGGATTGCAACAGCACAGGGATAGCAACACTCAGATCAACAATCAGAAGGCAAGAAAAAACAAGAGCAGCTAGTATACATATGTACATATTACTATAAATATATATATATATATATATATATATATATATATATATATATATATATATATATATATATATATAGACACACAGTGCGGAGCATTGTGGTTGGTGGATGTGCAGCAGAAAGTCTAAGCTCTCTCTCCGTGGATGCGGCGGGCCAGCTGGATGTCTTTGGACATGATGGTGACCCTCTTGGCGTGGATGGCGCACAGGTTGGTGTCCTCGAAGAGACCCACCAGGTAGGCCTCGTTGGCCTCCTGCAGAGCCATGACAGCAGAGCTCTGGAAGTGCGGGTCGGTCTTGAAGTCCTGAGCGATCTCCCTCACCAGGCGCTGGAAGGGCAGCTTGAGCAGCTCCATGGATTTCTGGTAGCGACGGATCTCTCTCAGAGCCACGGTACCGGGCCTGTAACGGTGAGGCTTCTTCACTCCGCCGGTGGCCGGAGCACTTTTTCGAGCAGCCTTGGTGGCCAGCTGCTTCCTTTGCTTTTTCTCCAGTAGATTTACGGGCAGTCTGCTTGGTTCTTGCCATCGCTCTTTATTATTCTGTCTTATATTTCTTGCACGCCGCCTAAACTCCAGCCTGGCACCCGCGTCGTTTTCGCTTCAGTTCCCCGGTATGTCGAGTTTCTCCGTTAGCACCGGGTGACGGTTGAGTGCTAGCTAGCTCTTTCTTTTGCTTGACTAATGGCACATTCTTGGCAGATAGAGGTATTATCAGCGGCAAGGACAGGCCAAGATAAACTGACTCCAGTATCTGTTGCAGGGACTGACCAGGTGATAGGTTTCTGTATCTCTGCTCTTTGTGTAGTGCATGTCACGATGCACCGACTGGCAAAAGTCCACCACAGACCTTGCTATAGATGTGCTTATCTGCCAGGATGTCCAGTCTCACCCCATGTAACTGGGAGTGGTCTACCACAGACCTGTGACAGATATTGTTTTTATTTCTGCCAAGATGCCCAGTTTCACCCTCCACGCCATCGGAAGGGCGGGGTTGCCAGTTGAGTCGCCGACAGCCCGACCCATGAGACAGGTAGTACCGGTTTTCATGGTTATCCGGTAGCAAGCAAATCAATGCCTGACCTGACACTTGTGTCAGGTCAGGTCAGGTCAGTCATACACATGGACCTGACCTGACCTGACCTGACAGATAATAATAATAAGAGCTACCATCTTGGCCAAGGCACCATTGTAATAGAGGTCCTTACCTCAATTGGTTTATCCCTGTTAAAATAAAGTTAAAAAAAGAAGAAAAGAAAAGAAATAAATACAAATTATTATTATTATTATTATTATTATTATTATTATTATTATTATTATTATTATTATTATTATTATTAATGGTGGTTATTTTATGCCATGAACTCTAAGTTGTGCTGGCTAAATCAAAGGATATTCATGATCTTCAATACTGCTTGAACTGGAGAAGAGTGCAAGTCCTTTGGAGGTTGTCCTTGAATGCATCATAAACCAACTCATGATAATAGTCACAGGCAATACAATCAAACAGCTCAGGAGAGCAGAGTAAATGAACAGCTGCTGGGAAATCAAGATCTCGGGTAAGGATTTACTGTGGTTTAGAAATTAAATTTATTCGTCATCTTGGTGATATACAAAGCTTCTGATGCTACACATTCAGAATATCGATCAGTATACTACACCATAAATTCTTATTTTAATACAAAAAAAATTCTAATCATATTCAAATTGATTTATCTTGAGTTTCCCTCAGATTTACATAATGAGCTGAAACTTCAAATATAAAACAACAGCCCATGATGTGAAGAAAAAAATGGCATACAGTATGCAGGGACATACTGGGACTGTAAATAGTCAAGGAACAGTATATGATTTTTAAAATAGGGAGGAAGGGCATGCAATTTACATCTTCAAAAGAATGAGTATTAACTTAACATTTGGGAAACAAAAAATGATCCCTTTATTGCATAAAAAATATGTACATTCTATTTCCTTAGCAATTCAATTACCTCAAGGGATACTGAAATACTAGTAATAAATGAGTCTACCTCTTTAATCCTTTTAATGATCCTATTTCGATGAATTCCCTGGGTGGAATGAATGCACAATGAATGCACAATGCATTAATGCAAATGAAAATGTATATTAATTCATGGATGATAATGAAAGCTCCCAGAAGACTAGGGAAAAAGACAATTTCAGACTTTTTAATATTCAATTATGATTTAATAACCAAACTCTATTCAAGGTTTTTGAAAGCATTTCACAACATGCAGGCTGGCTTACCGCCTGTACCTACATATATGGGTGCACGCCATCTAGTCATCGTGGAAAATCTCTGATGGATTTGTATTTCATTTTATGTAACCACATCAAACCTGATGCAGCTTCTCAGCATAGCTTCCTGAAATTGTAAAAAAGATTATATATCTCATTCCAGTGAAATAAAATACCTACTCCATTTTGCTTGGGGAAAAAAGTAATGTGTTTTCCATTAAGCAACGGCCCCCTTCTTTTTCCTCATCAACAGTTAAAATACCCCTCATGGTTCATACATTAACATTTTACCAATAAAACAAAATGCTAACATAATTATAGCTGAGACTCATTCCAAAATGTCAGGTGGTGGTAAAATGTGCAATTACAATGATTTGTCCTCTCATTATTTTAGCTTACAGTCAAAGTCTTCAAAAATTCACTGCAGACAGCAAATTGACTTTCAGCCAGGCCAAACTGCATCACCTGCTAATTTGCATTAATTTACCTAATCAGCCCAGGATATACTAGTATATATTGTGATTATTTTTTTGAGCTTGGACAGAAAAATCAGTTTGCAGAAAAATGATAGAGATACACAATCAATCATCAATCAAGAATCAATTTGTTCTCTGTAGATACATATCAAAATTCTTCATGATGCCTAATGAGTTAAGCAATACTGTGACCCAATTATGAGACGAGGTCATGATTTATCAAATAAGATAATGATTACCTTGTAAACAATGTTGATAAATTACATTACAATTAATGAAGAGTAATAACAGTTCTAGTGTTAAGACCAAAGCCAGCTTACAAGTTTTAAATTATTTTTATCATCCTCATGTCCAGTGATGTACATGCTTACATTTTACTTTTTATGATTAATCAATTCAAACTCCAGCACTGGCTCTCATTATCCTATGGGAAATAAACTTGTAGAAGAAGGTTACTGAAAGGGAATCCCATGGCCAAGTGGTGTATGGCATGCAACTCATGCAGGGTTGAGTCCTGGCCCAGGCAACCTCTCCTTATTTTGCCAATTAAGGAAAAAATGCACAAAAAATACTCTTAAAAAAGAAGATTATTGAGATATTTAACATTTAAAACCATCTTAAAGTTAACTGGTTTGTGGTCAGAAAATTGTGGGTTAGTTGCTTTGTTTACGCTTGACCAGGAGATTAGCTAATAATAAAAACAAAATAGTTACAATATTTATTTAAATATTCTGACCAATTAAGCAAAGACTAACAAAAAAGCCCTCTGTTATGACTGTATCCCTTACTTGGTCCTTAATGTGTACTTTTTAATTAAGCAATACCCCACCAGAAGGACTGATGTTGTGCTGGGATAATGGAATGGCTGTGATACATCATAAGCGTGAGGGGAAGCCAAGTGTTAAATCCATTAACTTGTGCTAATATCCCAGTGCAATGTCATGACTGTGAGTCTGATATTGTTATTATACAACAGTTTCACATCCTTGGTTTATTAACTGGAAGCAATAAAAGACAAAGCATTATGATTTTCTTTTCATTTAACTAGTGACTGTGCTCTGTTGAGAAAAGCAGCTCCTCCTGAATGTCTCTAAACACTATAATCAGCATATTATAGAACTTATTGGAAGAAGAAGACTGGCATCTCACACACATACAGCAAAATTAGATATTGTGCTGTCCTGATCTGGTCTGATGGGTCACATGACTCATACCATGTGCTAGCTAGTAGATAGCTAAGTGGCTGCACTGAGAGAGACTTGGATAAAGTCATTATTATGTTATCACCACACACAATCATGTGAAAAAATTAGGGCACCCCATTAAATATTCAGTTTTTTATTAACCCCTTGCACTCCGGTCAATTTCCCTAAAAACGCCAAAAAAATACGTGCCCAAAGTAAATCGAAAGCTGTTCTTCAACCCTTTGCAGCATCTTCATGGGGTTGGTCTCATTTAAAAGAAAACACTTTGAATTTTTTGGCAAAATAGTCATAATCTCTCTAAGTGCTCCGGCCACTGAGTTACAGTCATCTAAACATAGTGAACTTGAAGAAAATAAATTTGGCCTGGGCGTTTTTTTCGGATACAAATGCTTGCAAATAACACACAGCTTCAGATCCGGGCTGGAAAATGCAACAGAAATGTAGAACCAAGTGTTATCCAGCTGAGGTCCAAATTTTGTAACAATACCACAAAAAATGAATATATTACACAGCTTTTTCCTCAGGCTGTTCCCAGGCATTTTGGAACTGTGCCAAATTGTGCCAAATGGCACAGTTTGGAAAAACGTCTGTAACTTTTGAATGCTTCAATGTAGAAGCTTCATTTTGGGCTCTAATGAAAGGTCACACTCAGGGCTGTGTCTGTGTGTGTGTGGGGGGGGGTTGTCCCCCCCATCGCTACAGAGGATGGACATCGGCCATCGCTACATGATGGATTAGCCTCATGTGGGATGTGGGACAGCAGCTCAGTCACCGCGGCTCCCCCCCCCCCTCACTACAGAAGAATAGCGGGGGGTGGCGGCGTTCACGGTCTGGACGCGACGAACGAACCGTGTACCGCGGCACACGAAGTTCAGACTTCATGCGCCGCACAGTTGTAATTTACCGATTGGTCAAAAGTCATTTTGGATTACAATTTTCAGGAATAAAGAATAATTTAGCTTATAACACCTTACCTCGTCACAGCAGTGTCCTGGCGAACTTCTCTTCCCCATTGTCAGACGAACGCGACGCTGGTCCACTCGTGGTTCTGGTCTCACGACCCGATCAAAACATAATTCCATTATTGCGGTTTTGTGTTTCCATGATTGTGGTTTTTGGCGAACGATTTTTCAAAACAAATAACAGTAGTAATTAAAAAAAGACTGGCGAAGGCATATGTGTCACTCAGCCTTCGTCATCAGCCTCCGTCGGTCTATGACTATGGAAGAAATCATAACGTCTACTCTGCTGGAACCAAAACAAAATAAGCACCGCCTGTGGCCGAACATGCCGATGCGCGAATGGCACTCCCTGTCACACAGGTTGCATTTGTGGATGGTCTCTGTGCTGCTGGGTCTGTGGGGTTCTTCCTGCGGGTCCTTTTTTGATCCGCTGCAGAAGTCTTCACCCAGCCTTAAAAAAAACAGCTCGTGAACTTCCCTGCTTCAACTGACTCACTGCATTCACAGCGTTGGTAGGTGGGTCCTTCTTGTTAGGTTTTCAGTCATTGGTTCTTCAAGGTTTCAGAAACCCAATTCAAGGCTCTTATTAGTCGAATGAGAGGTCAATCAGATGAACTAATCTGTTCGCGGCTGTGTCTGCAGTTTTTATTTTCAGTGCGCGCTTGGACGCCATACACCACCTACATCACCATCTCCATCGTGCGCTCTAGGACGCAGAGACTTGCCCGTCCGTGGTACAACGGAGTGCAAGAGGTTAAGAAATGTTCACATATCAATGTCTAACCTTGTTTTTGTTTTTATTTGCATTTTCTAACATTTATTTTAGCCACTTTAAGTGGGAATAAATGTGGGGGTGTCCTAAAAAAGATATGGGTGTCCTAATTTATTCCTCACTGTTTGTTTAGAATTACATTTTACAGAAAATTTGAAAAAAGTCTTTAATTTATTTTTAATTGTTTAGTTGTATTACATGAATCTCCCAGTATTTTTAACACTGATACTAAATATCCAAATGTCCAAAGATGTTAAAAAAAAAATACACAGGCTTATACAGGGTGTCCTAATTTTTTCACATGACTGTAGGTATTACGTGTGCCCAGTGGCATCTCTGGCACAGAAAGTCTGGCGGGCCACAATAAAATCTCTGGATATATTAATATATTTTTTTTTTTATATATACAGTGGTGTGAAAAAAGTGTTTGTCCCTTCCTGATTTGTCATTTTTTTGTATGTCTGTCACACTTAAATGTTTCAGATCATCAAATCAATTTAAATATTAGACAAAGATAACACAAGTAAGCACAAAATCAAGTTTTTAAATGAAGGTGTTTATTATTAAGGGTAAAAAAAAAACAAACCTACATGGCCCTGTGTGAAAAAGTGATTGCTCCCCCGTTAAAAGATAAATTACTGTAACTGTGGTTTATCATATCTTTGGAAAGCTGAGTTCAATTTCTCTAGCCACACCTAGGCCTGATTACTGCCACACCTGTTCTCAATTAAGAAATCACTTAAATAGGACCTGCCTGACAAAGTGAAGTAGAACAAAAGATCCTCAAAAGCTAGACATCATGCTGTGATCCAAAGAAATCCAGGAACAAATAAGAAACAAAGTATGTGAGATCTATCAGTCTGGAAAAGGTTATAATGTGGAAGATGTGAAAATGACGAGGCAGCGTTCTTTCTCAGAGTCAGCTTTATTCACATCTCCATCATTTCAAAGCAGATAAAAAGAGGATGAAACAGTAAACTCTTGTCCTTAAATATCAGGGACTTCACACCTCATAGATCACATGTCCTACAGACCACCTTGCGTAATAAAGACAGTCACAATGCATTTCACCACCTTGCATAATAAAGACAGTCACAATACATTTCCCTCCATGATATCACTTCCACTGTCTCCCACGCATCCTTTAATCGACCCCCCACAGTCTCCAGCCTTGCATAACAAGGCTAAGCTTCCTGCCTTTGTTCTGACCTAAAATGCGAGTCACAGAACCGGTCCAACAGGTCCATTGAATGTTCACCACACAAGCCCCCCCCCCCAGCATTTTAGAAAAACAGAACAACAAGAAAATAACCACATGCATGCCATGATAGCATCAATACACATCAGTCCACATGCTGGATAGGCTTCAGCCTCCTGCCGAATCTGCTGTAGCTGGGGTTCACTGTCTCTGCGGCGCTGTCCCGCTGGGGATTTGCCGTCTGGGGACGGAAACCCTTTGTCAGTCTCTGCGGATGTTCTGGGGAAACATTACTGTGGGAAACATTACTGTGTGAAACCCTCCGTGGTGGTCTACCTCGCCGCGGGGCCTTTGCCAACAGCACTTCCTCCTCTGCCACCACAAAAGCGGGTTTAAGTCTGTCTATGCCAATTTTCTCTTTCCTACCCCCCAAATCTAGCAAAAACTGCTTGTCCCCTGTTTCTAGCACTCTGAATGGTCCATCATAAGGTGGTCTCTGTCGGACGTAATGTCCGACGGAACACCAAAGCGCGCCACCCAAGCTGTTAAAAACGTGCGCGCCACTTCCTCGGCTGTGGTTGATGCCAGCGGGACCACTTCAGGCCAGCACGTGGTGCGGTCCACCATTGTCAGAAGATGTGTGCACCCCTGTGACAGCGGGAGGGGTCCAACGAGGTCCACATGAATGTGATCGAACCTCTTGGCCGGAATGTGAAACGGTTCCAAAGGAGCTCTCGTGTGCCTGTGCACTTTGGCTCGTTGACACGCCGTGCAGGCTGCTGCCCACTCTTTGACCTGTTTGCGGAGGCTCGGCCAAACAAATTTCTCTCCCACCATTTTGACCGACGCGCACACTCCAGGGTGTGCCAAAGAATGAACCGAGTCAAAAATGCGGCGGCGCCACGCGGCCGGTACTACTGGACGCGGCCGTCCAGTGGAGACATCGCAGATTGGGGGGGGCATACCGTCTTGCAGCACCCTGCTCTCCAGCCTTAACCCTGTTGGTCCAGAGTGGAGTGCGCGCACGTCCGCATCATTAACCTGCTCTGCGGCCATGGCTGCATAATCTAACCCTACGCTGACTGGGGCCGCCACAGCGCGCGAGAGGCAATCTGCCACTATATTGAGTTTGCCCGCCACATGCTGAATATCAGTAGTAAACTCTGATATCGCGGCCAGCTGTCTCTGCTGCCGGCCTGACCACGGTTCCGAGACCTTGGCCATCGCGAATGTTAGCGGTTTGTGATCAACGAACGCGGTGAAAGCGCGTCCTTCCAGCCAGAACTGAAAGTGGTGGATGGCCAAATGGAGAGCGAGCAGCTCCCTGTCGAACGCGCTGTATTTACGTTCGCTATCGCGCAAGGTCCTGCTGAAAAAGGCGAGGGGCTGCCAAACCCCGGCTATGTGTTGCTCCACGACCTCCCCTATGGCCACATCTGACGCGTCAGTGGTGAGCGCTATGCGGGCTGTTGGGTCTGGGTGTGCCAACAACGCAGCCTTTGCCAAGGCTGCTTTCACCTCCGAGAACGCTTGGTCCCGCTCCGGGGACCACTCGATCTTATCCGCGGGTTTCTTTTTTTTTGAGCGCGGCATACAGCGGCTGCATGAGCTGCACCGCGTGGGGGAGAAAACGGTTATAAAAATTCACCATTCCCAAAAACTCCTGCAACGCCCTGACTGTCTGCGGCCGGGGAAAATCTGCCACAGCGCGCACTTTGTCAGGCAGCGGGACTGCCCCTTCGGGGGAGACGCGGTGTCCTAAAAAATCGATCTGCGCCACCCCGAACTGACACTTCGCTGGGTTGATTATTAACCCGTGATCTCCCAACCTTCGGAAAACTGTGGCCAGGTGTTTTTTGTGTTCGTCTTCGGACGCACTGGCTACTAAAATATCATCCAGGTAGACGAACACGAAAGGGAGATTGTGAAGCACCGCGTCCATCATGCGTTGGAACGTCTGAGCAGCCCCTTTAAGTCCGAATGGCATGTGTAAAAACTCGAATAAACCAAACGGAGTTATTACCGCTGTTTTGGGTATGTCCTCAGCGCGCACTGGGACTTGGTGGTAACCGCGGACCAAGTCTATTTTAGAAAAAATGCGCGCCCCTGCCAAATGAACTGAGAAATCTTGGATATGTGGGATTGGGTAGCGGTCGTGCGCTGTAGCGTTGTTTAACCTGCGAAAATCCCCGCAAGGGCGCCATGATCCCTCAGCTTTCGGGACCATATGTAGGGGGGAAGCCCACGGACTGTTTGAACGTCGGATAATGCCCAACCTCTCCAGGTTGGCGAACTCCTTGCGCGCTATGGCTAGTTTAACTGCGTCCAAGCGCCGAGCTTTTGCAAAAACTGGTGGTCCGGTAGTGGTAATAAAATGCCCCGCCCCGTGCTTAGCGACTGTTGCCAAAAATGTGGGGACCGTGAGTGCTGGGAACTGAGTGAGCAGTGTGTGGAACTTACCGCCTGCTGTTGTGACGTTGGCTTGTGCTCTAGGCGGGGCCACTCACGCTGCACAGGGGACAGAATCAAAAGAAAGTGCATTAACCAGGCGCCTGTTAGCGAGATCAATCAACAACCCATGTGAGCACAAAAAATCAGCCCCCAGCATATTGAAATTTACTGTTGCTACAACAAAAGTCCACTCATATGCACGGCCGTGTAGAGACAGAAGCAGAGTCTTCTCACCAAAGGTCTTAATCTCCGAGCCGTTCGCCGCTGTCACCAGGGGACCTCCGGAACCCGCCAGTCTGTCCGCGTAGGAAGGAGTGATGAAACTCAACTGGGAGCCTGTGTCGACGTGGAACTGCCTCCCGGAGCGTGCGTCCGACAAGTAGAGCAGCTTGTTCTCTTCCCCGAGGGCCGCAGCTGCTACCGACCCCCGGTCTTGGCGTTTCCCGAACGCCTGAACTGGCACGGCGGTACACACTTGCGTGCCCTCTCTACGAAGCGGCGATGGTAGAAACAAAAGACGTCCAGTCCACGCTCCCTGGCCCTTGCCGCCGCCGTCGTCGGTGAGTCTGGCACCGCTGTCTCTGGCCTCCTGTCGTCTGCGGTCGTCGCGCCGAGTTCCGCTGCAGCGGCCGTGGCTGCGCGCCGCTTGGTGGCGTTGACAATCCGCTGCGCCTCTCGGCCCAGCGCGCGGTAGTCCCGTAGGGCCAACAGTGGTGAACTGGCCAGAGCTGCTCTCGCTGCTGACGGTAGAGTCCTGAGGAAGAGGTGGGTGAAAATGAAGTGATCATTGTCAGAGTCTTTCAACCTCAACAACTTCTCCATCAGGCTCGTGGGCATGTCATTTTCCCCCTCCGTCAGCACCAGGAGCCTCTCTGCTCGCTCCTCCGCCAAGGGGGTGAATTGCTGGATGAGTGCAGCCTTCAATGCGCCGTATTTGTCACTCTCCGGCGGCTGGTCGATCAGGCTCTCCACATGCTGGGCCATGTTGTTGTCCAGCTTTACGACTACGTGGTAGAATGTTGTGACATCTACCGATATCACCCGGAGGTTGAACTGCGCCTCAACTGCGTTGAACCAGGAGCGCGGATTGTTCTGCCAGAAGTCCGGTAGCTGGACTGTAGCGGCATTCGCTTGGCTGGGTGCTCCTGACGCGGCTGGCCCGGGGGAATTTCTTTCTTCCATGATACGTCTTGGGGTCACCAGTGTGGAAGATGTGAAAATGACGAGGCAGCGTTCTTTCTCAGAGTCAGCTTTATTCACATCTCCATCATTTCAAAGCAGAAAAAAAGAGGATGAAACAGTAAACTCTCGTCCTTAAATATCAGGGACTTCACACCTCATAGATCACATGTCCCACAGACCACCTTGCATAATAAAGACAGTCACAATGCATTTCACCACCTTGCATAATAAAGACAGTCACAGTGCATTTCCCTCCATGATATCACTTCCACTGTCTCCCACGCATCCTTTAATCGACCCCCCACAGTCTCCAGCCTTGCATAACAAGGCTAAGCTTCCTGCCTTTGTTCTGACCTAAAATGCGAGTCACAGAACCGGTCCAACAGGTCCATTGAATGTTCACCACAATAAAGTCATTTCTAAAACTCTGGGACTCCAGCAAACAAAAGTGAGAGCCATTATCCACAAATGGTGAAAGCATGAAGCAGTGGTGAACCTTCCCAGGAGCGGCTTGCCAACCAAAATTACCCCAGGAGCGCAGCGACGACTCTTCCAAGAGGTCACAAAAGACCCCACAACAACATCCAAAGAACCGCAGGCCTCACTTGCCTCAGTTAAGGTCAGTGTTCATGACTCCACCATAAGAAAGACTGGGCAAAAATGGCCTGCATGGCAGTTCCAAGACGAAAACCACTGCTGAGCAAAAAGAACATAAAGGCTTGTCCCAGTTTTGCCAGAAAACGTCTTGATGATCCCCAAGACATCTGGGAAAATATTCTGTGGACTGATGAGACAAATGTTGAACTTCTTGGAAGGTGTGTGTCTCATTACATCCAGCATAAAAGTAACACAGCAATTCAGAAAAGGAACATCATACCATCAGCAAAATCTGGTGGTGGTAGCGTGGTGGTCTGGGGTTATTTTGCTGTTTCAGGACCTGGAGGACTTGCTGTGGTAAATGGAACCATGGATTATGCTGTCTTTCAAAAAATCCTGAAGGAGAATGTCCGGCTATCAATTGATGACCTCAAGCTGAAATGCACGTGGGTTCTGCAGCAGGACAATGATTCAAAACACACCAGTAAGTCCACCTCTGAATGGCTTAAGAAAAACAAAATGAAGACTTTGGAGTGCCCTAGTCAAAGTCCTGACCTGAATCCGATTGAGATGCTGCAGCATAACCTTAAAAAGGCGATTCATGCTGGAAAACCCTCCAATGTGTCTGAATTACAACAATTCTGCAAAGATGAGTGGGCCAAAATTCCTCCACAGCACTGTAAAAGACTGATTGCCAGTTATTGCAAATTCTTGATCGCAGTTGTTGCTGCTAAGTGTGGCCTAACCAGTTATTAGTTTTAGGAGCAATCACATTTTCACACAAGGCCATGTAGGTTTGGATTTTTTCACTTAATAATAAACACCTTCATTTAAAAACTGCATTTTGTGTTTACTTGTGTTGTCTTCGTCTAACATTTAAATTTGTTTGATGATCTGAAACATTTAAGTGTGACAAACATACAAAAAAATGAGAAATTAGGACAGGGGCAAACACTTTTTCACACCACTGTGTCTATCTATCTATCTATCTATCTATCTATCTATCTATCTATCTATATGTACCTCTCTCTCTCTCTCTCTCTCATATATATATATATATATATATATATATATATATATATATATATATACTGTATATATAGGTGTCTTCAAACTTGTAATCAGTCAGTCGGCCTGTTTAAAGGGTGACAAGTAGTCACTGTGCTGTTTGTTGACATGGTGTGTACCACACTAAACATGGACAAGAGGAAGAAAAGGAGAGAGTTGTCTCAGGAGATTAGGAAGAAAATTATAGACAAGCATGTTAAAGGTAAAGGCTATAAGACCAACTCCAAGCAGCTTGATGTTCCTGTGACTACAGTTGCACATATTATTCAGAAACTTAAGATCCATGGGACGTGGCCACAGGAGGAGATGGATAATACGAATGGTAACAAAAGAGCCCAGAACAACCTCTAAACACATTCATGGTGAACTCCAAGGTCAAGGTACATCAGTGTCAGATCGCACCATCCGTCGTTGTTTGAGCCAAAGTGGACTTCATGGGAGATGACCAAGGAGGACACCACTGTTGAAAACAAATCATAAAAAAGCCAGACTGGAATTTGCCAAACTGCATGTTGACAAGCCACAAAGCTTCTGGGAGAATGTCCTATGGACAGACGAGACAAAACTGGAACTTTTTGGCAAGGCACATCAGCTCTGTGTTCACAGACGCAAAAATGAAGCAGACCAAGAAAAGAACACTTTCCCTACTGTGAAACATAGAGGAGGTTCTGTTATGTTCTGGGGCTGCTTTGCTGCATCTGGCACAGGGTGTCTTGAATCTGTGCAGGGTACAATGAAATTCATTCCACCTAGCTGCAATGCTCCAACTGCAATGCTTCAATTCCAACTAGCTTATATATATTCATTCCACCTAGCTGCAATGCTCCGTACTGTGGGTGTTTATATATCTACATATTTATTCCATCTAGCTGCAATGCTCCGCACTGTGTGTTTATATATTCATATATTTATTCCATCCAGCTACAATGCTCTGCACTGTGTGTCTCTGTGTGTGTATATATATATTTTATAGTAATATGTACATATGTATATTAGCTGCTCTTGCTTGCTTGCTTTTTTTTTCTTGCCTTCTGATTGTTGCTCTGAGTGTTGCTATCCCTGTGCTGTTGCAATCCTGGAATTTCCCCGTTGTGGGACTAATAAAAGGCTTATCTTATCTTAAATCTCAAGACTATCAAGGTATTCTAGAGAAATGTGCTGCCCAGTGTCAGACAGCTTGGTCTCAGTCGCAAGTCATGGGTCTTGCAACAGGATAATGACCCAAAACACACAGCTAAAAACACCCAAGAATGGCTAAGAGCGAAACATTGGACTATTCTAAAGTGGCCTTCTATGAGCCCTGACCTAAATCCTATTGAAGATCTGTGGAAGGAGCTGAAACATGCCGTCTGGAGAAGACACCCTTCAAACCTGAGACAACTGGAGCAGTTTGCTCATGAGGAGTGGGCCAAAATACCTGCTGAGAGGTGTAGAAGTCTCATTGACAATTACAGAAATCGTTTGATTGCAGTGATTGCCTCCAAAGGTTGTGCAACAAAATATTAAGTTAAGGGTACCATCATTTTTGTCCAGGCCTGTTTCATGATTTTGTTTTTTAAAATAATTCTGTTGAACCACAGTTCAAAAGCATTGTTTGATTTTTATTAGTTAATTTTCATAGAATTTTTTATTTATTACCACTTTTGTCAGATTCAAGTTATTTCTGTGACCATTGTGTGTTTTTCTTTCATTAACAGAGGGGTACCAACAATATATATATATATATATATATATATATATATATATATATATATATATATTTTGGGACCTTGGGGAAGTCAGGTTATTTAGCACCTCAGACAGAGACAGGGAATAAGCATGGGAGAACAATGCCCAGGAAGGACAGAGGGGGTTGAATGCAGTGTAGTGTAAATATCATGCTGTGTGATGTGAAGTGCCATGAAACTTGTGAAGTGTGACTTGTGATATAGAGAGGAGAGCTTGCTGTAACCATTCAGTCCATTCTGTGCTTGTGAGATGTGAGTGTGTAATAAATTGTCTGTCATGAATCTGCCTCTTCATTTACACACTCCACACTGGTGACCCAAGACGTATTATGGAACACGAGGCAAGAACCCCGGAGCCGGCCCGGTTGGGAAGCCCCAGCGATGCAGCAGCCATTCCACAGACAGCCCGGACTGGACCCCCCAGCAACGCGTGTGCGGTTTCAGTCAAGCTACCGGATTTCTGGCAGCACAACCCGCGCTCTTGGTTCAACCACACCGAGGCCCAATTCGCCCTCCGGGGAGTAACGGCAGACGACACCAAGTTCTACCATGTGGTAGCAGCGCTGTACTCCCGCACAGCCCAGCAGGTAGCGAGCCTGCTCGATCAGCCACCAGCCCGCAACAAATAGGAGGCGCTCAAGACTGCGCTCACCCGGCGTTACACGCTTTCGGAATGTGAGAGAGCGGAGAGGCTCCTGGCGCAGACCGAGTTAGGAGATGGGTCGGCCATAAACCTGATGGAGGAGATGCTGGCGTTAATGGGCACGGACGACAGGCACTTTCTGTTTGCCCACTTTTTCCTCCGGAACCTTCCAACAGAGGCGAGAGCGGTTCTGGCCAATTCACCGTTGCTGGCTGCGCGTGACTACCGTGTGCTAGCCCAGGAGGCAGACAGGATCATCCTCACCACCAGGGCGATCACAGTCAACGCGGCGGCAGCGGAGCCCAGCGAGATGACCAGAGGAGGCGAGGAGCCACCGACGGTAGCAGCAGCGGGGGCCAAGGAGCGCCAGAGAGACACGCTCTGTTTCTACTACCGCCGCTTCAGAGAGAACGCACGCAGATGTGCGCCACCGTGCCAATTCAAGCGCTCTGGAAAACGCCAAGGCCGGCAGTCGGCAGCAGCTGCGACCCTCGGTGAAGAGAACAAGCTGCTCTACAAGACGGACGCACGCTCCGGGAGGCGTTTCCTCGTGGACACCAGAGCCCAGAGGAGCATCATCCTGCCGACCTACGCTGACCGGCTGGCAAGATCTAGTGGCCCCGGGATGTTGGCAGCAAACGGGTCGGAAATTAAGACCTTTGGTGAGAGGACACTGATCTTATCTCTACACGGCCGTACATACGAGTGGACTTTTGTCGTAGCAACACTGAATTACCATATCCTGGGGGCTGATTTTCTGTGTGCACATGGTTTACTGGTTGATGTTGCTAACAGGCGCCTGGTTAATGCACTGTCCTTTGACTCTCTCCCCTGTATAGCTCGAGCGACCCAGCCAACAGCACAAGCCAACGTCACAGCTCCAGGCGGTAATTTCCACGCACTGCTCACTCAGTTCCCAGCACTCACGGTCCCGACGTTTTCGGCGGCCATCGCTAAACACGGGGTGGAGCACTTTATCACCACCAGCGGGCCGTCCATTTTTGCAAGACCTCGGTGCTTGGACGCAGCTAAACTGGCCATCGTGCGTGAGGAGTTCGCCAACCTGGAAAGGTTGGGCATCATCAGGCGTTCGAACAGCCCATGGGCATCCCCGCTACATATGGTCCCTAAGGCTGAGGGATCGTGGTGACCGTGCGGTGATTTCCGCAGATTGAACAACGCCACAGCGCACGACCGCTACCCGATTCCCCACATACAGGATTTTTCCGTTTACCTCGCCGGAGCACGCATTTTTTCCAAAATAGACCTGGTCAGCAGTTACCACCAAGTCCCAGTGCGCGCGGAGGACATACCCAAAACAGCGGTAATAACTCTGTTCGGTTTATTCGAGTTCCTGCGCATGCCATTCGGGTTAAAAGGCGCAGCACAGACGTTCCAGCGCATGATGGATGCAGTGCTGCGTGATCTCCTGTTCGTGTTCGTCTACCTGGACGATATCCTGGTAGACAGTACATCCGAAGACGAACACGAAACCTACCTCAGGACGGTTTTCCGGAGGTTGGAGGAGCACGGGTTAATAATCAACCCGGCGAAATGCCAGTTTGGTGTGACGGAGATTGATTTTTTGGGGCACCATGTCTCTCCAGAAGGAGCGATCCCGTTGCCCAACAAAGTGCGCGCCGTGGCAGATTTTCCCCGGCCTCAGACGGTCAGGGCACTGCAGGAATTTTTGGGGATGGTGAACTTTTATAACCGTTTCCTTCCCCGCGCGGCGCGGCTCATGCAACCATTGTACGCCGCGCTCAAGAGACAGAAACCCACGGATGGAGTCGAATGGACCCCGGAGCGAGAGCGGGCATTCTCTGAGGTTAAAGCAGCCCTGGCAAACGCTGCACTGCTGGCGCATCCGGACCCGACGGCCCGGATAGCGCTCACCACCGACTCTTCAGACGTGGCCATAGGGGCTGTCGTGGAGCAGCGTGTTGCTGGGGCTTGGCAACCGCTCGCCTTTTTCAGCAGAACTTTGCGCGACAGTGAACGTAAATACAGCGCATTCAACAGAGAGTTGCTGGCTCGCCACCTGGCCATACGTCACTTCCAGTTCTGGCTGGAAGGGCGCAGCTTCACCGCATTCGTAGACCACAAGCCACTAACGTTCGCGATGGCCAAGGTTTCAGAACCATTGTCGGGCCGGCAGCAGAGACAGCTGGCCGCGATCTTGGAGTTTACTACCGATATTCAGCATGTGTCGGGTAAACTGAATGTGGTGGCGGACTGCCTCTCGAGCGCCGTGGTGGCCCCGGTCTACGTGGGGATAGATTACGCATCCATGGCCGCGTAGAAGATTAGCGATGCAGATGTGCGCGCGCTCCAGTCTGGACCAACAGGGTTAAGGCTGGAGAGCAGGGTGCTGCAAGATGCCCCCCCCCCCCCAATCTGCGATGTCTCCACGCGACGCCTGCATCCGGTGGTCCCGGTCGCGTGGTGCTGCCGCGTGTTTGAGTTGGTTCACACTCTGGCGCACCCAGGAGTGCGCGCGTCAGTCAAAATGGTGGGAGAGAAGTTTGTGTGGCCGAGCCTACGCAAACAAGTAAAAGAGTGGGCTGCAGCCTGCGTGGCGTGCCAACGAGCCAAGGTACACAGGCACATGAAGGCTCCTTTGGAGCCATTTCCGGTACCGGCTAAAAGGTTCGACCATGTGCACGTGGACCTCGTGGGCCCCCTCCTGCCATCACAGGGGTGCACCCACCTCCTGACAGTGGTGGACCACACCACACGCTGGCCAGAAGCAGTCCCGCTGGCGGCAACCACGTCCACGGACGTAGCACGTGCTTTTTTAACAGCATGGGTGGCACGTTTTGGAGTCCCGTCGGACATTACGTCCGACAGGGGCCCTCAATTTGTTTCCGAACTCTGGTCCGTGATGGCCCGCAGCCTGGGTGTTACAATTCATCACACAACCACGTACAACCCACAGGCCATTGGGTTATGTGAGCGTTTTCATAGATCACTGAAAGCAGCACTCAGGGCTTCACTGACGGATGCAAATTGGGTAGACAGGTTGCCGTGGGTTTTATTGGGGTTGCGCTCCACGCCAAAAGAGAATTTGGAAGCTTCCCCGGCGGAGCTCGTTTTTGTGCAGTCCCTACAGCTGCCCGGGGAATTTCTACCAGATAATCCCGCGCCGGGCAGCTGCCCGTCTTAACTTTTGCAGCGTAGCGCAAACACAGGCATGCTGCCGGGCCCTGCCCACCACAGTTTTCCGCGTGCCTTCGTGCCTAAAACTTTGAAGAACGCACAGTTCGTGTTCGTCAGACACAACGCCCACCGCCCCCCATTGCGCCTACCCTATGATGGACTGTTCAGAGTGTTGGAAACAGAGGATAAGCATTTTGTGCTAGACTTGGGGGGTAGACGGGAGAAAATTGGCATAGACAGACTCAAACCCGCCTTTGTAGTGGCGGATGAGCAAGTGCTGTTGGCTGGGGCCCCTCGGCATGGAAGACCCCCACCGAGAGCTCCCCAGGGAAATGATTCACCAGAGCAGCCACATGGGCAGAACGAACCCCGGCTCACCCGCGGGCAGAACGAACCACGGCTCACCCGCAGTCAGACACGCTCCCAGCAGCCGCCCACCGGCACAGCAGCGCCACGGAGGCAATAAACCCCAGTTACAGCAGATATGGGAGGAGACTGAACCCAAAAGCGAATGTGGACTGATGTTCTGTCTTAGATACTGGGGGTGGGTGGGGGGGCGGTTTGGGACCTTGGGGAAGTCAGGTTATTTAGCACCTCAGACAGAGACAGGGAATAAGCATGGGAGAACAATGCCCAGGAAGGACAGAGGGGGTTGAATGCAGTGTAGTGTAAATATCGTGCTGTGTGATGTGAAGTGCCATGAAACTTGTGAAGTGTGACTTGTGATATAGAGAGGAGAACTTGCTGTAACCATTCAGTCCATTCTGTGCTCGTGAGATGTGAGTGTGTAATAAATCGTCTGTCATGAATCTGCCTCTTCATTTACACACTTCACAATATATATATATACGTATATTCACCTGCGATGGACTGGCGATCTGTTAAGGGTGTACCCTGCCTCTCGCCCAAAGATGCTGGGATAGGCTTAAGCCCCCCGCGACCCGAATACATATCCATCCTGAATACATATCCATCCATCCATCATAAATGTTAGAAGATGGATGGATGGTTATGTATTCAGGGCTTGACATTAACAACTGCCCACCCACCCCTGGGGGGGGGGGGGTATTTTACCGGTGGCAGGTAAGACAGTCAGTCTCACTAGCCACTTTGGCGGGTTGTAGTTTTCTCAAGCAACATCTAAATAATAAGCCTATCGCAGTGTAAGACTATAAAACTACAACTCCCATGATCACTGTCTACACACACAGTGTATTGTCATCGGTCCACTGTTACCGTGGGCCTGGTCCCCAGGCAGTACACAGAACTAGTGATGGCCAAATGAGGCTTTCTGGAGGACTTGAGGCCTTTCATCAAAATGGCTTATGTGATACTTCATTTCCTCTACCAGGTCATCTAGTGGACAAAACGAATACAACATTATACTGTATATTGTATACAACATTGTATATTGTATACAACATGTACAACTGCCAGGCGCTTGCGCACGCAACGACCGGCAGCTGGTAGCTTGTCACCAGACTGCAAAACAAATCTACCTACAGGTACAAAATAAGTAATAAAAAAAACCATGCTGATTTTTACAAGGGTATTATTGGTTTAATGTGTATTTTTTTTAAATTTCAATAAATGCACTGGCTTTTAAGAAATAGTAATGATCATAAGGGAAAAAAAGAAATAATAAAACTGGGATGACTCCAGTGAATGTGTCTGTGTTACTTTGTGTGCTTGTACTACATATCCATTTTTATAAAGAAATAAATTTTCAACAGTCTTATACTCTCCCAGTATATTCAACTCTGGCCTTATTCTCATGTAGGACACAATAGCAATAGTGCCTCAGCATAATTATGCATAATAATGATCCAAGCTCTTTGAAACACAACCGAAACATCACCTTGCAAATAAAAGTAAAATGACAAGAATGACACAGCTGCAATTCGAACACAGGCTTGCTTGCTTGTAGTGCAAATGTTTTACTGCTAAGCCGTCAACTCAGTTGCATTAAATGTCCACTATTTGTGGAAAATACATTAATGGGAGAAATGAAATGTGCTCAAAATGTTCCCAGGTGGGAGAAGTCTGTCTTTTTGCTGCTGCCTCCATGTGAAAATTGGCTGTGACAAATCCCTTACACACTCAAACATGACAACACGAAACATAAGGGACGGGGATTTCCACTGGGTATCACTGCTCATTTATTTCATGTTGCATGCAAAATCATGAACCGCTTCCTGACCCAGTCACGTGGTCCGATGTCAACACATATGTCATGATGCACACCTCAAAACGCGCCTCGCAAAATATTTCCTGGAAAAGCTTGGAGCTCCGGAGCCTGCCTTCCCAGCACTATACAGGACTGCTCCAGGCTGGGTACAGAAGAAACCACAGACGTTGTGCTCGGCAGGTCAGTTTATTTTGTGGCCAGAAACAGCATGGAAGAGACCGCAGGCCAGCCAGCAGATCACACCTGTCCCCACTCTCAGTGATCAGATCACCAGGGGAATTCCACCTGAACATCTGTTGTCACAGCTGAGTAGTTAAACTGCACTCTCCTCCCACATTAGTGTTTACCTCTGTAGTTAAATATGATTATTTTTAGAGCAAGAAGCTCCCATGTACTGTTCACAGCTGTGCAAATTTAAGTTTTTGTATGACTGAGAGAAATAGTGACTAAACTTTGTGTTGCTGTAAAGAGCAAATGAAGCTTCTTCTGAGGTGAACTTTTCTTTATCTGTGATTATCTATAATATCTTTGATATGCAACTTTTTCATGGATGTAAAACCTCTAATTAGGTATTTTTAACCCTTTGAGTGTGAGATTCTGTGTGTTCCTAGTGGCAGAGCATGTCACTGCGCCTGTCATCTCACTCTGACATCCCCGACTGCACTGAGGATTTGTACTGATTTGTACTGATCTGCCAGTTTCAGAAGGTGGCAGACACACATTGGAGGACTCAATGGACGACACGTAATACACCAAAGATGAAGAACTCCTCATTTCCTTTTCCTGTTTTTAGCATTTTAGCCACGAAAGCTAATATGGCTGCCATCCATCGTCGTGCACCATCACTTAGACAGCTTTGTACCTGGAAAATAGCCACGGGATACAAGCAAAATTTATGTGGGATAATCATAAGACTTTGTAGATGTGGTAGAAAGCGTAAATGACCTACAGAATGCAAAATAACAACCACGACAGACAAAAACAGACCAAACACGGCAGCAAGTGAGTCCCTTTAACCGCCGGTAAGTGATGAATTTCTTTGGGGTTTTTTTAATATTGTACTGATTTCTTGTTCATATACTTTGAAGATAAGATGATAACATACCCCTGTACAAAAAATCAGTGTCAAAAGACTGAACCATTCTTTGTGTAAATATGTCCAAAGTCCGCTTTTGACTGAGTTATGTAATTCAACATAGCTGCCGCGACATTACGCAAATTAGATGCATAAAATCACTCCTATCTGAAACTTTGGATCATATTTTACATCTTTCTAATTGACAGTAAGCCATGATCTCTTACCACTTTCAAGTTATAGCCTTGGAAATCTGAACTATTTTATTGACAATAAATATTTACCACTCTTAACCACTAGGGGTTATGTCGCAGTTTGGCGACAGACACACTCAAAGCCTTTTAATGTGCTGGTCCAGAGGTGTCAAACATGTGGCCCGTGGGCCAAAAACGGTCTGCCAGGGGGTTCAAGTTTTTCTCTGAATTTACAGCTTTCTTTCTTTCTTTCTACAGCTGATTTTTCTATTGATTGGAATTGTTCATGTAAATTTGAGACATTTTCTCCCTGAGACTTTTTTCCTCATCAGTTTTCTTTTTCTTCTTTTTTTCTGGTGAAAACAGGTAGTGTAGATGTAAATTAAATCCATCAGCAACTATTAATGACCTCATTCAGCCCTGAATGGGTGTCCAAATTCACAGGGGTAATTTTCAACCTCTACCCCTTGGCCTTTGATTTCAAGTAGGGATGAGCCGATACCACTTTTTCAAGACTGATACCGATACTGTGACTTTGAGTATCGGCCGATACCGATCCAAACCCGATACTGTCTCTCTTATTTAAAACATCAGTACAGAACATAGCTGGGTAATGACTGGTTGCATTTTGCATACGTATAAAAACATAAATTTAAAAGTCAAAGAATATATTACAAATTTTACTCAGTTCAGCAACACTGCTGCTTTTTTTAAATTTAAACTTTGCAACACTGGAAGCATTTCACTGGTCAGCACTATGTAAACATGCATTCTGAAGTTTTAAGTGCAAGTTTATTGCAAAACTTTAAAGCTGAGTATTTAAGTAAACATTCAGATGAAATTCAAAGTCCCACTGTGCATGAGGTAAAAAAAAATGCTAGTAGATTTGAAAATAAAGGAACTAACCCTTTAAGTTGTATTTCTGTCATCCATTATTATTATTATTATTATTATTATTATTATTATTATTATAAGTATTCTCCTTGTGTTCAGTTTATTTAGTAGTTTATTCTCTGTCCAAAGTTTTTAGATTTGCTCTTATTTTGAAGTCATCCCTGTTTCATTTCATTCAATTCAGTTCAATTTTGTTTATATAGCGCCAAATCACAACATAGGTCATCTCAAGGCACTTTACAAAAAAGGTGGGTTTAGGCCACACTCTCACATTTATAGAACCCAGCAGAAACCTCTAAGAGCAAGCACTGTGGTGGCACAGGCAAGGAAAAACTTCTCTTTAATGGGCAGAAACCTTGAGCGGAGCCATAGCTCATAGAGGATGGCCATCTGCTTCAACCGGCTAGGTTGAAAAAAGAGGTAAAAAGTAGGAGGCCTGGCAGTAGCTACATTCAAAACAAATACAATTCAACATTAACATTCACAGCCAGACCTTCCAGTATCAAGCTGGGTTAGGCTCCACATGCAGGTGAAGGCCTGGCAACATCAACATTTTTAACTATAGGCTTTGTCAAAGAGAAATGTTTTCAACTTACTCTTGAATAACGAGAGAGCGTCTGCCTCCTTAACTGAACTGGGAAGATGGTTCCACAGGAGGGGAGCTTGATAACTGAAACCTCTTCCTCCAAATCTACTTCTGGAGTCCTTGGGGGCCACCAGTAGTTTGGAATTTTGGGAGTGCAGAGCCCTGGTTGGATGATAGGGAACTATGAGTTCTTGTAGGTAAGAAGGAGCCAGACCATTAAGGGCTTTGTAAGTTAGGAATAAAATCTTGAATTCAATTTTATATTTTATTGGGAGCCAATGTAAAGAAGCTAAAATCGGGGTAATGTGATCTCTTCTCCCTGTTCTCGTCAGGATACGTGCAGCTGCATTCTCAATGAGTTGGAGAGACTTTATGGACTTATTAGGACAACCTGATAAAAGTGAATTACAATAGTCTAGCCTAGAGGTAATAAAGGTGTGGACAAGTTTCTCTGCATCTTCATGGGACAGGATCGACCTAATTTTAGAGATACTATGCAGATGGAAGAAGGCAGTCTTAATAGTTTGCTGTATATGAGAGTTAAAAGGCATATCTTGGTCAAAGACAACTCCAAGGTTCCTAACAGACTATTTAGAAGCTAGTGCAATGCCGTCTAGTGTTGTTATCTTACTAGAAAGAGTACTTCTAGCTTTTTGGGGGCCAACAACAATGTCTTCAGTTGTATCTGTATTCAGCAATAGAAAGTTGTAGTTCATCCAGGTTATGATATCCTTACGACACTCCTGGAGTGAACCCAAATGGCTGGGATCATCTGGATTTATGGATAAATATAATTGAGTGTCATCAGCGTAACAATGAAAATGAATAGAATGCTTCCTCATAATATCTCCCAAAGGCAGCATGTATCCCTGCGGAACTCCATAGCTAATAGTGGTCTAGATAGAGGACTTGTTATGGACATAAACAAACTGGGAACGGTCTGATAAATAAGACTGGAACCATCTTAGCATTGTTCCTTTCAAACCAATTTGCTGTTGAAGTCTCTCTAACAGAATATGGTGGTCAGTGGTGTCAAAGGCAGCACTAAGGTCTAATAAGACAAGGATAGAGACAAGTCCTTTGTCAAATGCCATAAGGAGGTCATTGATAACTTTTAATAAGGCTGTCTCTGTGCTGTGGTGTTTCCTAAAACCTGACTGAAATTTTCAAATATAGAATTATTTTCTAAAAAAAAGTGCACAGTTGATTGGCAACTACTTTTTTGACAATCTTGGAAAGGTAGGGGAGGTTTGATATTGGTCTATAATTGGCCAAAATCCCCAAATCAAGCGAAGGTTTTTTAAGCAGAGGTTTAATTACTGCCACTTTAAAAGACTGCAGTACATGTCCTGTCAATAAGAACATTTTAATTATGTTCAAAAACGGTTGACTAATCAGAGGTAGCAACTCCTTCAGGAGTCTAGCAGGGATTGGGTCTAAGAGACAGGTAGTTGGTTTAGAGGCTGAGACTATTAAGGTTAGATCAGAATGACTAATAAGAGACAATTCAGAAAAGTGGAGTACTGAGCCTGTGGACACAGAAGTGTTAGGCAGAGGCTTGGAATTTTTAAAAGAGCTATTTTTTGAATATTATTCTTGATACTGATAATTTTATCATTAAAAAAAATTCAAAAAGTCGTCAGCACTAAGAGTTGGAGGAATGTAGGGGTCTAAGGTGTTGTGGTTCTTGGTTAACTGAGCCACAGTTTTAAAAAAAACTCTATGGTTATTTTTATTTTCTTCTATCAAGGATGAACAGTACTGTCACCTAGCATTACAGAGAGATTTCTTATAGGTGATAAGGCTGGCAGTCCAGGCTGAACATGATTCTTCTGTCTTATTTGCACGCCAAAGCCTTTCACAGGATCTGAGTTTCTGTTTTAACTCACAAGTGTAGGAGTTGTACCATGGAGCTAATCTCCTATTTTTAATAGTTTTCTTTTTAAGAGGGGCTATGGAGTCAAGTGTTGTCTGCAGTGAAGCTGCAGTACTATCAACTAAAAGGTTTAATTTTGATGGATTCAAGTAGTCAGTGCTGTCCTCTGCTATACTGAGACATGGTAATACAGTAAGTACTGAGAGGATTAATTCTTTAAAGCGAGCCACAGCACTATTAGGTAAGAATCTGGTAACTATGTTTCTGCTTGATGCTGTAAAATCAGGCCACACAAATTTGAAAATTATCAAATAATGGTCAGTCAGTGTAGGATTTTGAGAAATGACTAGCAGCTCATCAATTTCTTTGCCATAGGCCAAGACCAGGTCAAGGGTGTGATTATGGTGATGAATTGGTCTACTAACACACTGAGAAAAAACAGTTGAATTTAAGAGGGAGAGAAATGCTACACTATGACTATCATTATCAACGTCTATATGCATATTAAAATCACCAGCTATGATAATATTGTCTGAACTGAGAACTAAGGTTGTTAAGAACTCAGAATTCAGACATAAATTCAGAAAAAGAAGCACTGGGAGGGCAATATACTGTGGTAAATAAAATAGGCTGTTCTGACCTCCAAGATGGGTGTGCTAAGCTAAAAATTAAGCATTCAAAAGAGTTATAATTTGAGTTTAGCTTAGGCCATGGGAGGAAAATCAGTGTCTGGGGGGAGGGGGGAGGGTCTTCTAGGGAAAATATGTCAAATCTGTTTTCCAGCGAGAGGGGAAGGGAGGAGGCGCAGCCATGCCTGGTCGATCCTCGATGTTTGTTGTTAGGCCCGACCATGGTCCAGGGCACGCATTGAGGCTGTCACTGGCGCCGATGTCCGTCTAAAAATGATTGTGTCCAAATGATTTTCAGCCTCCGTAATCTTATAGAGGTTAGAGAGTCTCAGTTCCCACTCGGAAACCTTCTTAGAGAGGGAAACACAGCTGTTACAGGTCAGAGAGGGAGCCATGGCTTTACAGACCAGGGGTGGCTAACTAAAACAAACAGGTTAGCCTAGCCCGGTTTGTTGACCGAAAAAGATCAGGTGGCAAGAATCCTCGGTCCAGTAAAATTATAAATGGGTAAAAATTACCAAGAAAGATGATTAAAAGGTGGTTAAAATAGAGATTAAAAGTAATAAAACAAACAAACAGCTTGTTAACTGTAATATTTCTAACAGCAATTTCCAAATTGTCTGCCAGCACCAGACAAGTTTCCATTCAGTGCCTGAGAGTGGCAGGTGTGTGTTTCATTTCATGTAGTCTTGTTAGTCCTTATATAGTCCTGCTTCCAATTCACGGGTTGTAATTTGCTATTTATGTTTCTTTCACCTACCTCTCATCAGCTGTAACTGTCCATCTAAAGGAAAGCCCATGTTACGTCTTCATTCCTGCTCCTCTGGTTTTTATTTTCAGTTTCCTTCATTAAGTTTCACTTTTAGCGTATTCCAGCAGAAAAACAGCGGCTGTTGCTGCACGACACATTTGGTTCTGCTTGGTTCTTGAGAGAATTCAGCATACTTTTTGCTGCCGTGATACTTTTGCAAGTGTTTTATCAAGTTGGTGGTATAAAATTGTAAATGCTGGTACCACAGAGCAACATACTGAGGCGTGTCCCACAGACAGGCTCCAGTGATGTGACGCTCATTGTCTCTGTTTACAGAAGCCGTGTGCAGCGCGGCTGTGAACAGGATCGCACCTTTATTTTAATATTATTAATATAGCGGATAGGTAAATTATTTTTATTCCTTACCGATACCGATCTGGCCATTTTGCCTGGATCAAACCCGATACCGATACGGCAGATGAAATCGGCTCATCCATAATTTCAAGGGCCAAGGGGAAGGGGTAGGGATAAAAATGAAAATTGGGACAGACCTTAAATCTACCTGCACTTGACTCTGATATTTCAAATATTTTTTTTTTCTAGACTGTTTTACAGCATTTACTGCTGTTAATAAATAATTCAACCGCTTTTCTCTTGCTATTTGTATATACAGACGTGGACAAAATTGTTGGTACCCCTCTGTTAATGAAAGAAAAACCCACAATGGTCACAGAAATAACTTGAATCTGACAAAAGTGGTAATAAATAAAAATTCTATGAAAATTAACCAATGAAAATCAGACAATGCTTTTGAATTATTATTATTATTATTATTATTATTATTATTATTCCATTCATGACTTCCGGTTCCTGTAAGGTGAGGACGCACAAGTAAAGGCTCCCAGTTCGTTTCTGTTTAAAACTCAGTTTAGAGCTAGCATTTTGAGCTGGGGTTTTTTTGTTACTGCCGCTGGAGAATAAACCTGCTCGTGCGAAAAAAGAGAAATTGCCAGTCTCATAACTTAATATTGTAGTGGCTGGTGAAGCAATCAGGCCCCTCATGCTCAGGGAGAACAAAGGGATTTCTCCCACGTGTTTTTTTTTTCCCTACGATCGCAATCAACGATCATCGGCCGGGATCATGGGTCCCAAGAAAGCTCAGCAGACTGAGGAGGTGGACGAAATTAAAAAAGCGCTGGATTTCTTGGCGGAAGAGATTTCTGCTGTTAAGCTGCAGCAAAGAAATATCCTGGACCTGATCGAGGAGGTGAAAGCGTTACGGATCCAGAACGCTGAGAAGGAAAAGAGGCTGGCATATCTGGAGAGTAGAGTGTCGGAACTGGAGCAGAACACTCGGGTGAATGACGTGATCATCACGGGGCTCCACATTAAACCCCGATCATACGTGCGAGTGGTGGCCGCGGACAGCAGTGGAAGCCTCAGTGAGCTGGAAGACGAATCCACGGAGCAACAAGTGGCGGCCTTCATGCAGTCCAAAGGAATTCAGCTGGACTGTAACACCATAGAGACCTGCCACCCTCTGCCCAGGAAAAACGGCAACAAACCGGCTGTCATCATGAGGTTTGTGAACAGAAAACACAAGGCTGCGCTGTTAAAACAAGGTAGGAAACTGAAAGGAACGAACATTTACATAAATGAGCACCTTACAAAAGAAAACACAGAAATAGCCAGAAAAGCAAGATACCTGAGAAAGCAGAAAAAGATTCAAAACACCTGGACATCAAACTGTAAAATATTCATCAAATTAAACGGATCACCTGAAGAAGCCAAGGTCATTAACATCCGTAATATTATGGAACTGGACAAATATCAGTGAATATTATGAACTGGAGTCACAGCAACAATCAGACAACTGTAGGACACTGAAGGGATATACTCATCTGCTACAAGACATTTAACAACATGAAACAAAAGATCAACAAACAGGAACAACAGGAACTGAAAGTTTTTGAATATACAGATCACAACCCACAGGACGTAGAATATAACATAGACCCTGATAATAATGTATTTAGCTCCATCAAAAATGACTGTAGTTACTACACAGATGATCAGTTTAACACAATGGTCACATCTGATTTCAATATTTCTATGATCCACTTCAACAGCAGAAGTCTCTATGCCAACTTTAATAACATTAAAGATTAGTTACATCAGTTTAAAGAGCCGTTCAATATTGTGGCAATATCAGAGACATGGCTCAGTGAAGAGAAAGGAGTGGATTTTACCATGGATGGCTATGAATTAAATTATATAAATGGAAAAGGGAAAAAAGGAGGAGGAGTTGCAATTTATGTTGACAAGAGCTTGAAATACAAGGTTGTTGAAAATCTGTCAGTAACTGTGGATGATTTATTTGAATGTATTACAATAGAAATCTGTCTGGACAATGTGAAGAATGTAGTAGTGAGCTGTGTTTATAGAACACCTGGATCAAACATTGACTTATTTAAGGACTGGATGGAAAAATGTATGCAAAACTAACTCATAAAGTTATGTTCATCTGTGGGGATTTCAATATAGATCTGATGAACTCAAAACAACATAGTTTGACAGAAGAATTTATCAACACAATGTACAGTATGGACTTACATCCAACAATTACTGGACCTAGCAGAATCACGTCACACAGTGCCACACTAATAGATAACATATTCACAAACATTATGGAAAATAATGTCATGAGTGGGCTTTTATTGAATGATATCAGTGACCACCTGCCGATTTTTGTTGTCTATCAATGTGATTATAGGAAGAAAAAGTATACCAAAAATATTAAATATAAAAGAATAAGAACCGAAGAATCAATGTATTTACTGACAAAGGAATTATTAATACAAGATTGGAAGATAGTTTATGATGAAAATGACATAAATAAAGCATATGATAATTTTTTACAAATATTTCAATCATTGTACAATAAAAACTGTCCTATAAAACAATACAGTGACAGACAACAAAAAAAAAAAAATATTCCTTGGGTCACCAAGGGGTTAATAAATGCATGTAAAAAGAATAATACATTATATAAACAATTCATTAAATGCAGAACTGTGGAAGCTGAGATCAAATATAAAAGATATTAAAATAAGCTTACTAATATAATGAGGACCTGTTAGAAAGAATATTACAACAGAATATTAGAGGATAACAAAAATAACTTAAGAGGAATACAGCAAGTACTCAATGGGATTATTAGTATTCAACTTAAGAATGCTAATTATCCAGAATATTTTATTGAAAATGGCAATTTGATAAATAATATGGAGGATGTGGTCAGTGGTTTCAATAAATTTTTTGTAAACGTTGGTCCTGAATTAGCAAAATCAATAGAGACACCAGAAACAAACAACAGTGGTTCTGTGAATGAAATAGAAGAGAGAAATCCAAACACAATCTTTTTGGGTGCAGTTACTGAAAAGGAAATTATCGAGACTGTGAGTAAATTTAAGAACAAAAAATCAACGGACTGGAATGAAATTGACATGACAATAGTGAAAAAAGTAATTGAAGGAATTGTTAAGCCACTCACCCACATCTGTAACCTGTCATTTCAAAATGGTACATTTCCAGACAAAATGAAAATAGCAAAAGTAATACCTCTATACAAAACAGGAGACAGTCATCGTTTCACAAATTACAGGCCAGTCTCTTTACTCTCCCAATTCTCCAAAATACTTGAAAAAATCTTCACTAAGAGACTGGATGATTTCATTGAAAAACACACCCTCCTTACAGATAGCCAGTATGGTTTTAGAGCAGATAAATCTACATCTTTTGCTCTGATCGAACTTATAGAAGAAATTACTAGTTGTATAGATAAAAAAAAAGGTTGCTGTAGGAGTATTTATAGATTTAAAGAAAGCTTTTGACACCATTGACAACAGAATACTACTAAGGAAACTGGAAAGGTATGGGATAAGAGGGGTAGGACTGAGTTGGGTGGAAAGTTATTTAAGTAACAGACAATAATTTGTACAAATTGGTGAGCACAAATCACCCTTCATGGACATCACTTGTGGTGTGCCCCAGGGGTCAGTTTTGGGACCCAAACTCTTTATTTTGTATATAAATGACATATGCCAAGTATCAAAAATTCTGAAATTTATTTTGTTTGCGGATGGCACAAATATCCTTTGCACTGGTGAGAATTTGCAGCACATTTTAGAGGTGGTCACAACTGAAATGAAAAAGTTAACGCAGTGGTTCAACAAAAATAAATTATCTCTAAATCTAAAAAAAACAAAGATTATGTTGTTTGGAAATTATAAAATAAATCATGAAATAATGGTAACGATAGATGATACCAGAATAGAAACAGTACAGGAAAATAAGTTTCTGGGGGTGACGCTAGACAATAAATTCTGCTGGAAACCTCACATCAGTCACATCCGGGCCAAGTTAGCAAAATGTATAGGCATACTTTGGAAGACAAGACACATCTTGGACTATAAATCATTGGTCTTACTGTACAATTCACTGTTCTTACCTTATCTTAACTACTGTGTAGAAGTCTGAGGAAACACCTACAAGACCAACCTACAGTCAATATGCACATTACAAAAAAGAGCTATAAGGATAATAAACAATGTAGGATATAGAGACCATACCAATTTGTTGTTTTTAAAGTCACATGTCATAAAGTTCATCGATTTAGTTAAATTTAAGACAGCACAAGTAATGTACAGGGCAATTAATAATCAACTCCCAACTAATATACAAAAAATATTTAAAAAAAGAGACAATGATCATAATTTGAGAGGAGACTTAAACTTTACAAAACCCAAGATACGAACAACCAAGAAAAGTATGTGCATATCTGTCTGTGGGGTGGATTTGTGAAACAGTCTGGAGCCAGAACTGAAACTATGTACAAACAGAAATCAATTCAAAAAGAGGTATAAACATTAATTGCTTAAAGAATATATGTTAGAAGGGTAGAATTTATATGTATGATTCACTATGCTCACTCTGGGACATTATGGGACACTATGGAATGGTGGGTGGGACAGCATTGTGTATAACTGTGTATATCTGTGTTGTTTGAGGCTGGTTTTGATGTATGGACATCAATGTATGTTAGGATGGATGGGTGTTAATGTTGATTTGTAAAAAATACAGTAAATTGTTTACTTGGGGTCTTAAAGGTGGTAATTTGTATATAATTCACATGGGTGTATTTATGGAAAAGAGGAGATGGAATTAATAAGTGTTCACTTCTTCCTTCTCCCTTTCGAACAGTGTATACTGTTACTTTATTGCATTTGTCATTTGTTTTGTTTTTGTTATACTTTTTTGTTCGAAATAAAGTATCTATCTATCTATCCATCTATTATTATTATTATTATTATTATTATTATTATTATTATTATTATTATTATTATTATTATTACCGAATTGTGGTTCAACAGAATTATTTTAAAAAACAAACTCATGAAGAAGGCCTGGACAAAAAAGATGGTACCCCTAGAAAAGATTGAAAATAATGTAACCATAGGGACATGTTCAACCAAGATGTGTCCTCTAATTAACATCACAGGTGTCTACAAACTTGTAATCAGTCAGTCGGCCTATTTAAAGGGTGACAAGTAGTCACTGTGCTGTTTGTTGACATGGTGTGTACCACACTAAACATGGACCAGAGGAAGCAAAGGAGAGAGTTGTCTCAGGAGATTAGAAAGAAAATTATAGACAAGCATGTTAAATGTAAAGGCTATAAGACCATCTCCAAGCAGCTTGATGTTCCTGAGACTACAGTTGCACATCCATCTATCCATCTTCTACGGCTTTTCCGGAGGTCCGGGTCGGGGAGGCAGCAGTTCAAGCAGAGAAGCCCAGACTTCCCTCTCCCCAGCCACCTGCTCCAGCATCTTCAGAGAGGATACCAAGGCGTTCCCAGACCAGATGGGAGACATAGTCTCTCCACCGGGTCCTCGGTCTGTCCCGGGGTCTCCTCCCAGTGGAACGTGCCTGAAACACCTCAAGTGGGAGCCATCCAGGAGGCATCCTAATCAGATGCCCATAACACCTCAACTGACTCCTTTCAATGTGGAGGAGCAGCGGTTCTACTCTGAGCCTCTCCCGGATGACTGAGCTCCTCACCCTATCTCTGAGGGTGAGTCCAGCAATCCTACGGAGTAAGCTCATTTCAGCCGCTTGTATCTGCAATCTTGTTCTTTCGGTCATTACCCAAAGCTCGTGACCACAGGCGAGAGGAGGAACATAGATTGACTGGTAAATCGACAGCTTTGCCTTAGAACTAAGCTCCCTCTTCACCACAACAGACCGGTACAACGTCCGCATCACTGCAGATGCTGCTCCAATCCGTCTGTCAATCTCTCGCTCCATTTTCCACTCACTCGTGAATAAGACCCCAAGATACTTAAACTCCTCCACTTGGGGCAGGAGCCTGTCTCCAACCCAGAGAGGACAATCCACCTTTTTCCGGCTGAGGACCATGGACTCGGACTTGGAGGTGCTGATTCTCATCCCAGCCGCTTCACACTCAGCGGCAAACCGTCCCAGCAAGAGCTGTAGGTCATTGCTGGATGAAGCCAACAGGACAACATCATCAGCAGACAACAGAGATGAGATCCTGTGGTCACCAAGCATTACACCCTCCATTCCCTGGCTGTACCTAGAAATCCTGTCCATAAAAATTATGAACAGGATCGGTGACAAAGGGCAGCCCTGGCGGAGTCCAACTCTCACTGGGAATGACTCCGACCGAGTGTTGGCAATACGAACCAAACTCTCACAATGGTCGTACAGAGACCGAATAGCTCGTAAAAACAAGCCCGATACGCCATACTCCTGAAACATCCCCCACAAAAAACCACGAGTGACGCGGTCAAATGCCTTCTCCAAGTCCACAAAACACATGTAAACTGGTTGGGCAAACTCCCACTTTTCGTACAGTTGCACATATTATTCAGAAATTTAAGATCCACAGGACTGTAGCCAACCTCCCTGGACGTGGCTGCAGGAGGAGATGGATAATACGAATGGTAACAAAAGAGCCCAGAACAACCTCTAAATACATTCATGGTGAACTCCAAGGTCAAGGTACATCAGTGTCAGATCACACCATCTGTCGTTGTTTGAGCCAAAATGGACTTCATGGGAGATGACCAAGGAAGACACCACTGTTGAAAACAAATCATAAAAAAGCCAGACTGGAATTTGCCAAACTGCATGTTGACAAGCCACAAAGCTTCTGGGAGAATGTCCTATGGACAGACGAGACAAAACTGGAACTTTTTGGCAAGGCACATCAGCTCTGTGTTCACAGATGCAAAAATGAAGCATACCAAGTAAAGAACACTGTCCCTGCTGTGAAACATGGAGGAGGTTCTGTTATGTTCTGGGGCTGCTTTGCTGCATCTGGCACAGGGTGTCTTGAATCTGTGCAGGGTACAAAGAAATCTCAAGACTGTCAAGGTATTCTAGAGAGAAATGTGCTGCCCAGTGTCAGACAGCTTGGTCTCAGTCGCAGGTCATGGGTCTTGCAACAGGATAATGACTCAAAACACACAGCTAAAAATACCCAAGAATGGCTAAGAGCAAAACATTGGACTGTTCTAAAGTGGCCTTCTATGAGCCCTGATCTAAATCCTATTGAAGATCTGTGGAAGGAGCTGAAACATGTCGTCTGGAGAAGGCACCCTTCAAATCTGAGACAACTGGAGCAGTTTGCTTATGAGGAGTGGGCCAAAATACCTGCTGAGAGGTGCAGAAGTCTCATTGACAGTTACAGAAATCATTTGATTGCAGTGATTGCCTCAAAAGGTTGTGCAACAAAATATTAAGTTAAGGGTACCATCATTTTTGTCCAGTCTGTTTCATGAGTTTGTTTTTAAAATAATTCTGTTGAACCACAATTCAAAAGCATTGTCTGATTTTCAATGGTTAATTTTCATAGAATTTTTATTTATTACCACTTTTGTCAGATTCAGGTTATTTCTGTGACTATTGTGGGTTTTTCTTTCATTAACAGAGGGGTTCCAACAATTTTGTCCACGTCTGTATCTATAAGGGTCATTCACATTTAAAATGACATATAGCATGCAATACTCAAATTTGATCATATTAAACATAATTTTCCAACCACAAAATTGTGGCAAGCAAAAAGGCTTGAGTGGCTAGTAACTTTGAAAAATCACTAGCCACAGTGGCCAGTGAGCAAAAAAATTAATGTCAAGCCCTGTGTGTGTGTGTGTGTGTGTGTGTGTGTGTGTGTGTGTGTGTGTGTGTGTGTGTGTGTGTGTGTGTGTGCGTGCGTGTGCGTACTCCTAGTTCCGGTCCCAAGCCCGGGAAAATGGGGAGGGTTGTGTCAGGAAGGGCATCCGACATAAAACCTCTGCCAAATCAAACATGGAGATCATAACGAATGGCACTTTCATATCAGATCGGTAGAGGCCCGAGTTAACAACAATTGCCACCAGTGCTGTTAACCAACAGAGTACCGGTGGAAATTGGGCTACTGTGAATCAAAGATCAAGGAGGAGGAGAGGGGGAAGGCGTGTTAAATGTAGGGACTATGACTGGTAAAGGCAGAGAGTTGGCTGATATGATGGAGAGATGAAAGGTAGATATAATGTGTGTTCAAGAAACCAGATGGAAGGGAAGCAAGGCTAGGAGCATTGGAGGTGGATTTAAACTGTTCTATCATGGTATAGATAGGAAGAGAAATGGAGTTGGAGTAATCTTGAAGGAAGACTATGTGAAGAGTGTTCAGGAGTGTTCAGGAGGTAAAGAAGGAGTCGGACAGAATCATGAGTTTGAAGTTAGAAGTCAAAGGTGTGATGTTGACTGTAGTCAGTGTGTATGTCCCACAAGTTGGATGTCAGGTAGAAGAGAAAGAGGAATTCTGGAGTAAGTTGGATGACGTGGTAGAGAGTGTTCCCAAGATGGGAGAGAGTGGTGATTGGAGCGGATTTTAATGGGCATGTAGGTGAAGGGAACAGAGGTGATGAGGAGGTCCAGGGTAGGCATGGTCTTAAGGAGAGAAATGTGGAAGGACAGATGGTTGTGGATTTTGCTAAAAGGACGGATATGGCTGTGGTGAACACATACTTCAAGAAGAGAGAAGAATATAGGGTGACTTACAAGAGTGAAGGAGAGATGGCAGTGGACTTTTTAACCAGATTGTTTAACACAATCTTGGAGAGTGAGAGGATGCCTGATGAGTGGAGAAGAAGTGTTTTGGTACCAATTCTCGAGAACAAAGGTGATGTTCAGAGCTGTAGTAACTACAGGGGCATTATGTTGATCAGCCACACTATGAAGGTATGGGAAAGAGCAGTTGAAACCAGGTTAATAGGGGAGGTGACAATCAGTGAATTCCACCTTCCACAGAATTCAGGAAGGAGTTGATATAGGCTCTGGGTGGTAGGTAAGAATTATCAGATGACGGGGAAAGTGCAGCAAAAGTATTGAGGGAAATAGGTTGAAAGGTATGTGGTGCATCCAGATGACAGAGGAAGGAAGACAAGGAGACTTGGTGGTGGAATGAGGAGGTACAGGAAAAGTATTCAAAGGAAGAGGTTAGCAAAGAAAAAGTGGGATAGTCAGGAAGATGAAGAAAGTACACCGGAGTATTTGGAATCTAGGCACATGGCGTAGAAAGAGGTGGCAAAGGCAAAGGAAAATGCATACACTGAGTTGTATGAGAGGCTGGACACTAAGGAAGGAGAACAGGACTTGCATCAGCTAGCCAGACAAAGAGATAAAGCTGGAAATGATGTGCAGCAGGTTAGGTTAATTAAGGACAGAAATGGTCAAGCACTAACAAATGACGAGAGTGTGTTGAGAAGGTGGAAGGTGTACTTTGAAGAGCTGATGAATAAAGAAAGTGATAGAGAGAGGAGGATGGATGAAGGAAAGATAGTGAGCAAGGAAGTCCCGAGGATTAGCAAGGCAGAAGTGAGGGCAGCTTTGAAGAGGATGAAGAATGGAAAGGCGGTTGGTCCAGATAACATACTGTAACTGTGGAGGTATGGAGATGTTTAGGAGAGATGGCAGTGGACTTTTTAACCAGATTGTTTAACACAATCTTGGAGAGTGAGAGGATGCCTGATGAGTGGAGAAGAAGTGTTTTGGTACCAATTCTCGAGAACAAAGGTGATGTTCAGAGCTGTAGTAACTACAGGGGCATTATGTTGATCAGCCACACTATGAAGGTATGGGAAAGAGCAATTGAAACCAGGTTAATAGGGGAGGTGACAATCAGTGAGTGGCAGTACAGTTTAATGCTAGGAAAGAGTACTAGAGATGCAATGGTTGCTTTCAGAGCATTGATGGAGAAGTATAGAGAAGGTCAGAAGGAGTTGCACTGTGTCTTTGTGGATCTAGAGAAAGCATATGATAGGGTGCAAAGAGAGGAAGTGTGGAAGTGTATGAGGAAGTCAGGAGTGGTAGAGATGTATGTGAAGGTGATGCAGGACATGTATGAGGGCAGTGAGATGGTGGTGAGGTGTGCTGTTGAAGTGATGGATGGATTAGATTAGATTAGATTAGATTCAACTTTATTGTCATTACACATGTATGAATACAAGGTAACGAAACACAGTTTAGCATCCAATCAGAAGTGCAAAGGACAGCAGTGCAGTATATACGGTAATTAACAGTATGTGCAATTTAAGCAAATATATGCAAATATATGCAGCAGTGCAGAAAGTTAAGAGTACTGTTATGTGCAAATAATGTGCAATAAGTTAGATGTAGTTATGTAGTTATGCAGTTATGTACAGGTGAGGATGGTAAGAGATGATGGTAAGAGAGTCAGCGGGGAACTAAGTTCAATAACGTGACAGCTGTTGGAAAGAAACTGTTCCTAAACCTGCTGGTTCTAGTTCGAAGGCTTCTGAAACGTCTTCTGGAGGGGAGAAGCTGGAACAGTCCATGAGCAGGATGGTTGGAGTCCCTAAGAATGCTGCGTGCCCGGCGCAGACATCTTTTCCTGTAGACGTCCACTATAACTGGAAGTGGAGTCCCTGTGATGCGTTGGGCGGTTTTCACCACCCGCTGCAGCGCCTTGCGGTCAGCGACAGAGCAGCTCCCATACCAGACTGTGATACAGTTGGTCAGGGTGCTCTCTATCACGCAGCGGTAGAAGTTGCCCAGGATGTCAGTTGACAGATGGTTCTTCTTCAGTGTCCTCAAGAAGAAGAGGCACTGATGGGCCTTCTTGATCAGGCTGGTGGTGTTAACTGACCAGGACAGGTCCTCCGAGATGTGGGTCCCCAGGAATTTGAAGCTGGGGACACGTTCAACAGCTATGCCATTGATATGGATGGGGTCATGTGTCTCTTCCCTCTCCTTCCTGTAGTCCACTATGAGCTCCTTGGTTTTGCTGGTGTTAAGGAGCAGGTTATTGTCAGCGCACCAAGTAGCCAAGTGCTCAACCTCTGCCCTGTAATCTGACTCGTCGTTGTCCCTGATGAGTCCAATCACCGTGGTGTCATCTGCGAACTTTATGATGGAATTGGATCCATACATAGGCCTGCAGTCATGGGTGTAGAGGGAGTAGAGGAATGGGCTGAGCACACAGCCCTGTGGTACACCAGTGTTGAGTGTGATGACGGAAGAACGGTTGGGGCCTGACTTAACATGCTGGGGTCTGTTGGTCAGAAAATCCATGATCCGGTTGCAGGTGGAGGTACTGATTCCCAGGTCCCCAAGTTTAGTGAGCAACTTGGAGGGGATAACTGTGTTGAATGCTGAGCTGAAGTCAACAAACAGCATTCTTGCGTAGGTGTTCTTGTCATCCAGGTGTGAGAGTACATAGTGCAGCGCTGTAGAAACCGCATCCTCTGTACTCCTGTTGCTCCGGTAGGCGAACTGATGAGGGTCCAGTGTAGGGGGCAGGCCTTTTTTGAGCTGTGCCAAGACCAGTCGCTCAAAGCACTTCATGACTATGGGCGTCAGTGCCACAGGGCGATAGTCATTTAGGCACGATGGTGTTGAATGTTTCGGCACTGGTACTATTGAAGTGGTCTTGAAGCACGCTGGTACCACGGCCTGGGCCAGGGACAGATTGAAGATGTCTGTGAAGACCCCTGCCAGCTGCTCAGCGCATGCCCTCAGCACACGCCCAGGAATGCCATCAGGGCCAGCAGCCTTACGTACGTTGACATGACTCAGTGCGTTACGGACGTCTGTGTGGGTGAGTGTGAGGTGGTGGAGGTCATCAGAGGGTGGGAAATTGATGTTCTTTTAATTGTTGTCCTTGTCAAAACGAGCATAGAAGTCATTTAGCTCATTGAGAAAGGGCACATTCATGGCTATAGGTATGGAGTTGCTGGGCTTATAATCAGAGATAGCTTGAATGCCCTGCCACATACGTCGGGGGTCAGAGTCCCCAAAATGTTCCTCCACCTTCATCTTGTAGCTGTGCTTGGCCTTCTTGATGCCCCTCTTCAGATCTGCCCTGGATGAACTGTAGGCCTGTGCATCACCAGATCTAAAGGCATTGTTACGTGCTTTTAGCAGAAGCCGCACTTCTCTGTTCATCCACGGCTTCTGATTTGGGTACGTGGTGATCTGTCTCTCCGTGGTGACACTGTCAATAGTGGTGTTGATATGGTCCAGGACTGAGTGGGTGTAAGAGTTGATGTTTATGTGGGAGCCACAGGTAGCCTGAGAGGTGAACATACTCCAGTCTGTGTTCCTAAACTTCTCCTGGAGTACAGAGTCAACCCCCTCTGGCCACACTTTGATGGTCCTCACTGATGGCTTCACCCGGTTGATGAGCGGTACATACTTGGGGGTAAGGAACAAGGATAAGTGATCAGACTGACCTAGGTGGGGGAGGGGAGTTGCTGTATAGGCTTCCACAATATTGGTGTAAACATGGTCCAATGTTTTGTCCCCTCTTGTGTGACAGGAGACATGCTGGTAGAATTTAGGAAGCACTGTCTTGAGGTTAGAGTGGTTAAAATCACCCGCCACAATAAATGCTGCCTCTGGGTGTGCAGTTTGTTATTTGCTAATAGCTGCATGCAGTTCTTTCATAGCAAGCTTAGCATTAGCATCCGGAGAAATGTAAGCGGCTGTTATGATGGTACAAGTGAACTCGCGTGGCAGATAGAAAGGTCTACATTTAACCATGAGAAACTCCAGGTTAGCTGAGCAGTGTCTCTCAACAGTGACAGAGTTCGTGCACCAAGCCTTGTTAATATAAATGCACACTCCCCCCCCACCCCTTGTCTTACCGGAGTCAACTGCTGCTCTGTCTGCCCGGAGCGTGTGTAGGCCGGCTAGCTCAATAGCATTGTCGGGTATTCCACTGTGAAGCCATGTTTCCGTAAAAATCATGATATTGCAGTTCATAAGTCTCTTATTGTTGGTGATCCGAAGCCGTAGTTCACTCATTTTGCTCGCCAGAGACCATACATTAGCAAGGAAAATACTGGGTAGCGATAGCCAGTGCGGTGTTAGCTTTAGCTTAGCTCTTAGCCCACCGCGCTTACCCCTCCTTTGTTTACGATCTTTATGCCGCCTGCGAGCACTTCCGGTCGGCCAGGAAGCCTGCCGAGCATCGAGAGTTCTCCAGAGCTCCGGGATGAGACGTAGATTCAGACGTAGGTTGCTGATAAAAAGGTCATTATCGTTGCTTTGTAATCCAATATTCAAAAGCTCATCTCGGGTGTAAGATGTAAAAGCAGAGCTGTTCTGAACGAACATACCCGAAATGAGCAGAAATAACACTGCTAGTCCCCAGAATCTGGTAGGACACTGGGCCTCGCATTGTGCACGCGCCGCCATCTTGCGCCAAGGTGGGGTTGGGGTGACATCAGGGATCGGCTCTAAGCCCCTTCTTGTTTTCCACGGTGATGGACAGGCTGACAGACGAGGTCAGTCAGGACTCTCCGTGGACCATGATGTTTGCAGATGACATTGTTATCTGTAGTGAGAGGAGGAAGCAGGTGGAAGAGAACCTGGAGAGGTGGACAAATGCTCTGGAGAGAAGAGGAATGAAAGTCAGTAGAAGCGAGACATAATACATGAGTCTGAATGAGAGGGAGGCAGGTGCAACAGTGAAGATGGAAGGAGTAGATGCAGTGAAAGTAGATGAGTTTAAATACTGTACCTGGTGTCAACCATCCAAAGCAATGGAAAATGCACAGGAGAGGTGAAGAAGAGAGTGCAGACAGGATGGAGTGGGTGGAGATAAGTGTCAGAGGTAATTTGTGACAGAAGGGTAGCAGCAAGAGTGAAAGGAAAGATTTAGAAGATGGTAGTGAGATCTACTATGATGTATGTGTTATGTCCAAATAACATGAGACGGGAGCCTCCATTAACTGAGTACTGAAAACTTTATTATAGTGAACAACAGAATATATACTTTAGCCGTATCCCGCCTGACGTCATCCCCCAATCCCCTCAGCCAAGCTACAGCAAGCCCTGAGAGTCAAATCCCACATATAACACCCCCCCTTTACAAAGTCAAAGAACCCCCCCCCCCCCAAAAGAAGAAACACACACAGTATTATATATATATATATATATATACAGTATATATATAAGATAAGATAAGATAAGATAAGCCTTTATTAGTCCCACAACGGGGAAATTCCAGGATTGGAATATATATTTCAGGATTCCAGAATTCCAGGATATATATATATATATATATATATATATATATATATATATATATATATACTGTATATATGAAACGCTACCTAGGCAAAACTCAGCCAACCAAACGGGCATCTGGGTAGACTACCAGAATGCCCCACCATGTTGGAGTGGATTATTCTGGCTCTTAGTCCCAACAGGCATCAATTATTGATGTCCTCAATACATAGTCCTCCAGGTACCTGAGCCTCTGATGAACTCTTTCTGGGCATCCCCTGGGTGGGGACTCTGCACCGGCCACCAGTGGCCGCGCCTGTGAGTTCTCCCCACCCCAGTCCAACCAGTCCCACCTCATGTCAGGCTGTGTCATTATATTCCTAGTCCTCTGTTCCGGTGGTGACTTCCTGAGTCTGCTGGAGTGCTTCTGCGACCCATCTGCGAGCTTGAATGAGTCCTGGCCTCGTTTTATCGTGATCCGCAGGGGACCCGTCCAGAGCGGCTGCAGCTTATGTGTGCGGTTAGGGTGTCAAATCCAGACTCGGTCCGACACCTTCAGTCCGTGGGCTCTCGCTCTGTGCTTCCTGTCAAATTTTACACTGTCGCACAGTGACCCGGTCCCATGTAGAGTCCATATTTCATGGAGAGTGAGTCGTGGGCGGCCTCAGTCGATCCAAAGGTAGAAGCAGTTCACGTCCCAGCATGAGAGCCACCGGGGAACATCCTGTCGTAGCATGGGCCATTGCCCTGTAGTTAAGTAGTGTGTTCTGGATGGCATCTGGAAATGCGAAGCCATCCGCCAAATGGGCTCTCCGTCTGTTTTTTAGGGTTTTGTTAAAACGTTAAACGCCGCCATTGGCCTGAGGGTGGTAAACGCAGTTTTAATGTGTCCCACACCCTTACTGCTCAAGAACTCTTCAAACGCCCCAGAGGTGAACTGCGGGCCATTGTCATTCGTGATTGCATTTGGTATCCCCCACCTGGCGAACACTGACGAGAGGAAACCCATAACCACATCCATCGTGACTGAGTTAGTGGGCAACACCTCCGGCCACTTTGAGAACAAGTCATATTCCACGAGTAGAAACCAACTGTTCGGGAGTGCTGTGTGCAGTTCGCCACAAATGTCTAGCTGTATGTGTTTCCAAGGGCCTTCCGGGTACGACAGCGGCTGCAGGGGTGGCGGGGGTGGTCTGTCAGTCTTCCTGCTCTCCAAACACGGAATACAGTTTTTTATCATAACTTCAATGTCCTCATCAATACTCCGCCACCAAACAGAGTCCCTGCCACGCTGTTTTACTCTGACCACACCCAAGTGGCCCTCGTGGAGCATCGCTAGGACACGTGGTCTCAGGGAGTCTGGGATTAGTGTGCAGTGCCTCCTCGCCAGACATACGTCATCCCAACAGCTCAGCTCGTCTTTATACCAGAGAAAGGGTGCCAGCCCGTCCTGCACTTTTGTGGGCCAACCCCCTCTAATCACCGAGCACAGCTGTGACAGCACGGGGTCTTGTTCTGACTCTGCCCAAAGTTCTTGGGGGGATACTATATCCCGAAGGGCCCCATGCAGCATATTAACCAGATCTGTCTCTGTTGGGTCGTCGTCACCGTCGTTGTCCGATCGTATGGAGTTAGTCGTGATGCGGGACAGGAGATCTGACACTACGTTATCCTTGCCGGGAGTGAACTGGGTGGTAAAGTTGTAGGCCCTCAGCTGCTCTATCCACCTGTGGATCCGCAACGGTCTGTGTCCCGAACCCGACGTCTCCAGCAATGTCGTCAATGCTCGGTGGTCTGTCCGTAGAGTGAAATGGTGCCCATAGAGGTAAATATGCCACCGTTCACATGCCCAGATGCAGGCGAGCGCTTCTCTCTCACCCACGGCATACTTTTGTTTAGCTGCTGAGAGAGACCTTGGTGCAAACGCCACCGGGCATTCTGTGCCATCCTGCACCTGGGACATAACTGCCCCCACCACCGAGCCAGATGCATCACAGGTCACGATGGTAGGCCGTTTTTTGAATGAATGAATGAATCTTTATTTCAGATAGATTAGATGTAAAGATTAAAAGAAAGGAACAGAATAATATAACAAAGGGGGAAAAAATCAAACAAGGTCAAATTAAACAATAACTCCTCGGATTATTCAATTCAACATAAGTAATCCGAAATGGGTGATGGCTAAAGCCGCAGCTTATATTGCCCACCCATATTCCATCTAAGAACTCAAAAAGAAAAGAAAATAGGAGTGATTACAAATCCATTCACTCTCAAAGTCATACGGATTAAGCGGAAGAAGATGGATGGATGGATGATTACAAATCAGAACAAAGCTAAGACAAAATGTGACAAAAAACTAAGCAACAGCACAACACAGACTGAATATGATTATCCTTATGGGATTTTACATGTTATCTTGTATATATGCTTGGAGTATTTCTTCCTTTAGTTTTTGTTTAAATTGTCCAAGTGTTGTACATGATTTTAATTCAGGTCCAAAAGCGTTCCACAGTCTGACTCCCTGCACTGAGACACAGTGTTGCTTGGTGGTAGTTCTCACTGAAGGTTTTTGAAATATACATGTTCCTCTGAAATGATATTGTTTCTCCCTTATTTGGAACAACTTTTGGATATTTGCAGGCAGTGATAGATTCTTCACTTTAAACATTATTACTGCAGTTTTAAATTCAACCAGATCTTTCAACTTGAGAGCTTTTAATTTAAGAAAAAGTGGGTTTGTTGGTTCCCTGTAAGCAGCTTTATTTATTATTCTAATAGCTCTCTTCTGAAGCATAAAGACTGGATATATGTTTGTTTTATATGTATTTCCCCATACTTCAGTACAATATGCCATGTATGGGAGTATTAATGAATGATACAAGGTATATAGTGTGGGTTGATTCAGCAAATATTTCACTCTGTGTAGTATTGATATTTTACCTTTAATATCATTAATATGTGACTTCCAACACAGTTTATTATCAATTATTACTCCAAGAAATTTAATTTTGGATACCCTTTCAATAGCTACACCATTTACACTGAGTTTAGATGTGAAGTTGTTGTGATGGTTGTTAAAAATTATCATTTTTGTCTTACTTAAATTGAGCGTTGATTTGTTTGAATCAAACCACAGTTTAAGCTTTCCTAATTCCTTTCCGAGTGTATCCAAAAGTTGTTCCAAACTGCTTCCACTGAATAATAAATTAGTGTTGTCTGCAAACAATATTAAATCCATTTTTTCCGAAGCTTTACGTACAGCCGTGGACAAAATTGTTGGTACCCCTCTGTTAATGAAAGAAAAACCCACAATGGTCACAGAAATAACTTGAATCTGACAAAAGTGGTAATAAATAAAAATTCTATGAAAATTAACCAATGAAATTCAGACAATGCTTTTGAATTGTGGTTCAACAGAATTACTTTAAAAAACAAACTCATGAAACAGACCTGGACAAAAATGATGGTACCCTTAGAAAAGATTGAAAATAATGTGACCATAGGGACATGTTCAACCAAGATGTGTTCTCTAATTAATATCACAGGTGTCTACAAACTTGTAATCAGTCAGTCGGCCTATTTAAAGGGTGACAAGTAGTCACTGTGCTGTTTGGTGACATGGTGTGTACCACATTAAACATGGACCAGGGGAAGCAAAGGAAAGAGTTGTCTCAGGAGATTAGAAAGAAAATTATAGACAAGCATGTTAAAGGTAAAGGCTATAAGACCATCTCCAAGCAGCTTGATGTTCCTGAGACTACAGTTGCACATATTATTCAGAAATTTAAGATCCACGGGACTGTAGCCAACCTCCCTGGACATGGCCGCAGGAGGAGACAGATAATACGAATGGTAACAAAAGAGCCCAGAACAACCTCTAAACACATTCATGGTGAACTCCAAGGTCAAGGTACATCAGCGTCAGATCGCACCATCCGTCGTTGTTTGAGCCAAAGTGGACTTCATGGGAGATGACCAAGGAGGACACCACTGTTGAAAACAAATCATAAAAAAGCCAGACTGGAATTTGCCAAACTGCATGTTGACAAGCCACAAAGCTTCTGGGAGAATGTCCTATGGACAGACGAGACAAAACTGGAACTTTTTAGCAAGGCACATCAGCTCTGTGTTTACAGACGCAAAAATGAAGCATATCAAGAAAAGAACACTGTCCCTACTGTGAAACATGGAGGAGGTTCTGTTATGTTCTGGGGCTGCTTTGCTGCATCTGGCACAGGGTGTCTTGAATCTGTGCAGGGTCCAATGAAATCTCAAGACTATCAAGGTATTCTAGAGAGAAATGTGCTGCCCAGTGTCAGACAGCTTGGTCTCAGTCGCAGGTCATGAGTCTTGCAACAGGATAATGACCTAAAACATACAGCTAAAAACACCCAAGAATGGCTAAGAGCCAAACATTGGACTATTCTAAAGTGGCCTTCTATGAGCCCTGATCTAAATCCTATTGAACATCTGTGGAAGGAGCTGAAACATGCCGTCTGGAGAAGGCACCCCTGAGACAACTGGAGCAGTTTGCTCACGAGGAGTGGGCCAAAATACCTGCTGAGAGGTGCAGAAGTCTCATTGACAGTTACAGAAATCATTTGATTGCAGTGATTGCCTCAAAAGGTTGTGCAACAAAATATTAAGTTAAGGGTACCATCATTTTTGTCCAGGCCTGTTTCATGAGTTTGTTTTTTTTAAAATAATTCTGTTGAACCACAGTTCAAAAGCATTGTTTGATTTTTATTAGTTAATTTTCATAGAATTTTTATTTATTACCACTTTTGTCAGATTTAAGTTATTTCTGTGACCATTGTGGGTTTTTCTTTCATTAACAGAAGGGTACCAACAATTTTGTCCACGTGTGTGTATACATATTGAATAACAATGGCCCCAAAACTGAACCCTGTGGGACTCCGCAAGTAACCTTCAGTAACTATGAGTTTTTGCTACCAACACATACATACTGATATCTGTTCTTTAAGTAACTACATAACCAGGACAGTGCTACCCCCAATACCATAATTTTGTAGTTTCTTTAACAATAATTTATTATCCACTGTATCAAATGCTTTTTTAAAATCCAGAAATACCCTAACTGAATACTCTTTATTTTCAACAGCAGTTGGTATTTTTTCTATAAATTCCATTAGAGCAAGTGCAGTTGTCCTCTTGTGTCTGAACCCATATTGCTGCTCACACAATAATTTATTCTTCATTATAAAGTTGTCAGTTCTCTTACAGAATATTTTTTCGAGTATCTTAGAAAATTGCGGCAATAGTGAAATAGGTCTATAATTTGAAAATTCCCCTCTGTCACCTGTCTTGTACAGTGGGGTAAAAAAGTACTTAGTCAGCCACCAATTGTGCAAGTTCTCCCACTTAAAAGATGAGAGAGGTCTCCAATTTTCATCATAGGTATACTTCAACTATGAGAGACAAAATAAGAAAAAAAAAATCCAGAAAATCACATTGAAGGATTTTTAATGAATTAATTGGTAAATTCCTCGGTAAAATAAGTATTTGGTCAATAACAAAAGTTCATCTCAGTACTTTGTTATATACCCTTTGTTGGCAATGACAGAGGTCAAACGTTTTCTGTAAGTCTTCACAAGGTTTTCACACGCTGTTGCTGGTATTTTGGCCCATTCCTCCATGCAGATCTCCTCTAGAGCAGTGATGTTTTGGGGCTGTCGCTGGGCAACACAGACTTTCAACTCCCTCCAAAGATTTTCTATGGGGTTGAGATCTGGAGACTGGCTAGGCCACTCCAGGACCTTGAAATGCTTCTTACGAAGCCACTCCTTCATTGCCCGGGCAGTGTGTTTGGGATCATTGTCATGCTGAAAGACCCAGCCACGTTTCATCTTCAATGCCCTTGCTGGTGGAAGGAGGTTTTCACTCAAAATCTCACAATACATGGCCCCATTCATTCTTTCCTTTACATGGATCAGTCGTTCTGGTCCCTTTGCAGAAAAACAGCCCCAAAGTATGATGTTTCCACCCCCATGCATCATAGTAGGTATGGTGTTCTTTCTCCTCCAAACACGACAAGTTGAGTTTTTACCAAAAAATTCTATTTTGGTTTCATCTGACCATATGCCGTTCTCCCAATCCTCTTCTGGATCATCCAAATGCTCTCTAGCAAACTTCAGATGGGCCTGGACATGTACTGACTTAAGCAGTGGGACACGTCTGGCACTGCAGGATTTGAGTCCCTGGCGGCGTAGTGTGTTTCTGATGTAGCCTTTGTTACTTGGAGTCCCAGCTCTCTGCAGGTCATTCATTAGGTCCCCCCATGCGGTTCTGGGATTTTTGCTCACCGTTCTTGTGATAATTTTGACCCCACGGGGTGAGATCTTGTGTGGAGCTCCAGATCGAGGGAGATTATCAGTGGTCTTGTATGTCTTCCATTTTCTAATAATTGCTCCCACAGTTGATTTCTTCACACCAAGCTGCTTACCTATTGCAGATTCGGTCTTCCCAGCCTGGTGCAGGTCTACAATTTTGTTTCTGGTGTCCTTTGACAGCTCTTTGGACTTGGCCATAGTGGAGTTTGGAGTCTGACTGTTTGAGGTTGTGGACAGGTGTCTTTTATACTGATAACCAGTTCAAACAGGTGCCATTAATACAGGTAACGAGTAGAGGATAGAGGAGCCTCTTAAAGAAGAAGTTACAGGTCTGTGAGAGCCAGAAATCTTGCTTGTTTGTAGGTGACCAAATACTTATTTTACTGAGGAATTTACCAATTAATTCATTAAAAATCCTTCAATGTGATTTTCTGGATTTTTTTTCCCTCATTTTGTCGCTCATAGTTGAGGTATACCTATGATGAAAATTGGAGACCTCTCTCATCTTTTAAGTGGGAGAACTTACACAATTGGTGGCTGACTAAGTACTTTTTTACCCCACTGTATATTGGAATTACTTTGGCTGTTTTCATTGCACTGGGAAACATACCTGTTTGGAGAGACAGGTTACAGATATGTGTCAGTGGCTTCACTAAGGATTCAATGATAGTTTTGACTAAAAGCATGTCAATGCCATCACAATCCGTAGATGTTTTACTTTTAAACGATTTAACAATTTCAATGACCTCTCTCTTGTCTGTGTTCTTTATGAAAATGGAGTCTTTTATAGCAATGTTTTTGCTTATTGTATCACCTGTTGATGCTGTAATGGGTATTTCTCGAGCCAAATTAGGACCAGTGTTAACAAAGAATGTATTAAATTCATCTGCAAGTGAGACTGCATTCACACTCTGAGTCGGTTTTTTTTGTTTGTTTGTTTTTTGTTTGGGTTTTTTTTGATAGATTGGTTGGGTAGCATGTATTTCTGTTTTTATTTCCAAGAATATTAAGTATTGTCCATGTATTTTTTTTTAGTATTATCTCTGTTTTTCTCCAGTTCTTTACTGTAATAGTCTCTTTTACTACATCTCATTATATATATTAACTTATTTTTGTATGTTTTATACCACTGGTCTGCTTCTTTTGTCCTTTTCTTTAGAAAAGCTTTATATAATGAATTTTTCTTTTTTTAAAATATATATTTTATTCAGTTTTTTAAAGATAAGACAGAACAATAAACACTGCCAGTGCTCAAGAAAATACACAAAGAAATAAGTGATTGTTACACAAAGCCCATATAACTACAAAAGTGTAAGCAGTCCATGCTAAGCAAGTTTCATAATACAATCCTTTCATGTTACAGGCTGAGTCTTCTTTTTCTTAATGTGATCCATAAGTGGTCCCCAAATTTTAGTAAACATATCTTGACTGTTAGACAAATGATATCGAATCTCTTCAAGGTACAAGCAGGATGCCAAATCGTTGAGCCAGTTAATATAACTGGGCGGCGTATTGGCCTTCCATTCTTTCAGGATGACCCTCTTCACAACAATCATGCCAAACCTGATAGCATGCTGAAGTGACTGTGAGCAGAGCAAAGTTTGATCTGAACAACCAAGTATTACTGTTAAGACATCAGGTATTATGACTTTTTTATATATGACACTGTACAAATTAAAAATCTGAGACCAAAAATTTTTAAGCGAGGGGCAGGAGAAAAATAAATGACATAAAGTACCATCACTTATTTTACACTTGTCACATAGTGGTGAAATGGTCGGAAAAAGTCTATTAAGGCGAGTCTTAGAGTAATGTAATCGGTGTATTACTTTAAATTGTATTAGCTGAAGTCTGGCATTTACTGAACATGAATGGATACCAACTAAGGCTCTTTCCCATAGATCATTTGAGATCTCTATACCTGCATCCCTCGTCCATGCCTCCTTGACATGGGTCGAAGACGTTGGCCAAGAGAAAAGATTAACGAATTCTGAAACTAAATGCTTGGAGGTTGGGTGTTTTCTCAAAACCTCATAGAAATCATGTTGTACAGGAAGTTTGACAAAATGGGTTAAAGACTGTTGTACAAAATGTCTAATCTGCAGGTACCTGAAAAAATGACCAGGTGGGAGATTGAACTTCATTTGTAATTGTGTAAAAGATGCAAAGTTTTTGTTGATATACAGATCCTTTATTGAAAGAATACCTTTATTTGACGATTGCCTGAACACAGGATCTGATAAAGCTGGTTTGAAGGCAGGGTTTTGGCATATAGGTGCATATATAGAAAGGTCAGGAAGATGCAATATCTTCTTAATTTGTTTCAGAATTCTGAAGGAGTTGTGCAGCACAAAGTCATGTCTGAGCACATTCAGAGGGACGTCGACCTTGCTAAATAATAAAGCAGATAAAGATGTACCAATGAGGGATTGACAGTTATGAGATTCAAGTGCAGGCCAACACGGTATTTGATCCGCATAATGATTATCTTGGGACCAGAAGACCAAGGCCCTAGCGTTGCAGGCCCAATAATAATGTCTCATAATAGGCAACCCAAGACCACCCTCGACCGAGGATTTTTGGAGATGTAATTTAGAGACACGGGGGTTTTTGCCAGCCCAAATAAAGGAGATGATAATGGAATCAACTAATTTAAAAAAAGATGCTGTAAGAAAAATTGGCAGATTCTGAAATAAATATATAAATTTAGGAAGTACAATCATTTTGACAATATTTACTCGTCCAATTAGAGAAATTGGTAGTAATTTCCATTTCTCAATCATGCTCCTAATCTTATTTAATAGTTCTGTAAAATTCAATTTGAAAATAAGTTTGAGATTCCTAGGGATGGTGATTCCTAAATATTCAAAGTGCTCATTTGATATTTTAAAAGGTAATGTGTTGAGAAATGTTTTATCTAGACCATCTGAAAGAGGCATGAGAACACTTTTCTCCCAGTTAATGGTAAAACCAGAGAACTGACCAAATTCCCTAATGATCTCGAGAAGAGGTGGAAGAGACTGTCTAATGTCAGACAGTGTCAAAATGACATCATCAGCGTACAAGCCAATAGTACATTCAAATGCGCTATATCTAAACCCTACTATTTCAGGCTCCATCCTGATGGCAATAGCAAGTGGTTCAAGCGCCAGAGCAAAAAACATTGGCGATAGGCAACAGCCCTGCCTGGTCCCGCGATGTAATAAAAATGGGGCAGATTTATTGTTGTTAGTAAGTACATATGATCTAGGACGTGCATAGAGCATTTTTGCGATAGCTATAAATCTGTCACCAAAGCCGGATCTTTTAAGAGTAATAAACATATATCAGTCCGCCAAGGTTGAAAGGAGTCAGTTGAGGTGGTATGGGCATCTGATTAGGATGCCTCCTGGACGCCTCCCACTTGAGGTGTTTCAGGCACGTCCCACTGGGAGGAGACCCCGGGGCAGACCCAGGACTCGGTGGAGAGACTATGTCTCCCAGCTAGTCTGGGAACGCCTTGGTATCCCCTCTGAAGAGCTGGAGCAGGTGGCTGGGGAGAGGGAAGTCTGGGCTTCTCTGCTTGAACTGCTGCCTCCGCGACCCGGACCTCCGGAAAAGCGGTAGAAGATGGATGGATGGATGGATGGATGGATGGATAAACATATACTCCCACTCAATTTGATCGAAGGCCTGTTGTGCATCCAAAGAGACAACAGCAGAATATGGTGGGTTGTTAGAATACATGACGTTCAGAAGTCTACGAGTATTCGAAAATGCAAACCTTTCGGGGATAAACCCGGTTTGGTCACTATGAATTAAGGAACCAATGTGTTCGTTCAAGCGGTTTGCCAAAACTTTTGCAACAATTTTCTGGTCACTATTTAAAAGGCTGAGAGGGCGATAAGAAGCTAGATTTGTTTCATCTTTACCCTTCTTCAACAGTAGACAAATGTTCGCATCGTATAATGTCTCTGGGAATGATCCTTCCTTCACGGAAGAGTTTATCATACGAAGCAACAATGGAGCAAGTTTATCAATGTGAATTTTATAAAATTCAATGCCAAATCCGTCAGGGCCACAAGCCTTACCATTTGGAAATGAACGGATGGCAGCTTTGATCTCCTCTAGTGTGAAGTCAGCATCCAACTGTTGTTTGGCATTTTCACTCAATGTGGGCATATCCAATCTATTTAAGAACCCCCATATGTCTTCCTTTGATGACGATGATTTAGAGGTATACAAGTTTTTATAATATTCATAAAAAGTGTTATTTATCTGTAAAGGGTCAGTTATTAGTTCTCCATTAGATACAATTTTATAAATTGCCCGTTCAGCTTGAACACCTCTCAACTGCCTAGCGAGTACGCTGTGTGCTTTATCACCAAGCTCAAATTGCTTTTGTTTAAGCTTTCATATATAATTACAAACATGCTCACCAAGAATGTGGCTGTATACAAGTCTTGCAGATACAATATTCTTTAGTATTTCATCTGATTTTGAGATACGAAATGATTCCTCCAACAAAGGGAGTTGGGTCTGTATTTCAGACATACGCTTCTGTTTAACCTTTTTATTATAAGACTGGTACGAGATAATATCACCCCTAATAACGGATTTAAATGTTTCCCACAGTGTGGAATCAGATACCTCACCATTATCATTAAAGTCTAAGAAATCTGTAATTTTGTTTGAGATGCTTTCACAAAAAGCTTTATCTGAATTTAATGCTGGATTGTATTTCCAATTATATGAGTGCACAAGCATATTGAAGTTTATTTTAACAGACACAGGGGCATGATCAGAAATTAAAATATTGTTATAATCTGAACTGACAACGTTGGTAATTAAATTGGAATCAACGAGAAAATAATCAATCCTAGTAAAACTGCCATGTACCTGGGAGAAAAAGGAGTACTGTCTGTCCAAGGGATGTTGATGCCTCCAAATATCCACTAAATTTAATGATTTAATAAGATTATTTAGGACTGGCACAGATTTTAACATGGGAGCAGTTGTAATGGAAGATCTATCAAGATGAGGGTCTAGGAAACAATTAAAATCACCTCCTATAATAATGTTACAGTTATTCTGTTCCGCAACAAGACAAAAGATTTTACAGAAAAAATCCGGACTGTCAAAATTTGGAGCATATACATTTAAAAGGGCCAGTGGCATAGAGTTTATGGTACCTGTTACAAGCACAAATCTCCCACCTGGATCGGTCACCATAGACTTGAATACAAAAGGTATAGTTCTGCACACTAAGATGGCCACTCCTCTGGCCTTTGAGGAAAAGGTAGATTGATAAACCTGGGATATCCATAAGGCTCTCAACCGTCTCTGTTCTGTGGGGTGAATATGGGTTTCCTGTAAGAAGATTATATCAGAGGACAATGATTTCAGATGTGAAAATACTTTTACTCTTTTGAGAGCTTTCCCCAAACCCCTACAGTTCCATGATGTGAACGTGAGATGACTCACACCTGATCCAGAAGAACCAGCTTGCATTCAAAAATTAAATTTAAAAAAATATATGGGCTTAGGCAGTAAATAGCTACACTGGCAGGCAAAACAAACCAAACAAAGAACAAATTAAAAAAGAAAAACATATTATAAAAACCCATTCCCTTAACGCCGCAAAAAACAGGAACAAAGCGGCAAAACCCACTAATACTTGGGAGACTGCTGGGTAACAGACACAATTTTGCGTTTCAGCAAACCACCAATGGAACCGCGCAGACTTCTAATGTAAATCAATTAACTGAAAGAAAGCTACACACAGAGACAATATAATTAACTTGGAATATGCCATCAAAAAAGGGCGAGGCAGATTAAAGTGCAGTATCAGAGTGGCGTCAACAGCTGTATAATTTAAACAATGTGCACTTCGCCAGTTATACACTGTCAGTCAGGGAGTTGGCAAACCTCTCTGCATCTGCCGGAGTGTTAAACACTTTAACTTCTCTGTTGTGGATGACCTGAAGTTTGGCTGGAAACCGTAGAGAACACTTGGCGCCGGCATCAGTCAGCTTCTTCTTGACGTTGTTAAAGGCTTGACGCTGCGATGCAACCTCCGCCGTGTAGTCCGGGAAGATGTACACTTTGTTGCCTTGATAACGGAGTGGACCCTGTTGTCTGCTGAGTTTAAAAATATTGGCCAAGTCGCGGTCATTGTGGACTTTGGCGATGATCATCCGTGGGCGCTCGTTGTCCGGAGGCTTAGGTTTGAGGCTGCGGTGGGCACGGTCAATTTTAATGGGCTTGGTCAGGTTATTCGGGCCAAGCAGCTCCGGTAGCAGTCGTGTCACAAACTCCGTGGGATTGCCCTTATCTTCTCCTTCTTTGATCCCCACGATCCTGATGTTTAACCTACGCGAGCGCCCCTCCAAGTCATTTAGCTTAGCCTTAAGCCGACCATTTTCCACCTGCAACTCACGGTAGCTAGCTTCCAGTGCCGTGATGCGAACATCTGCGTCGGAGAGTGCCACATCCATATTATCCAAGCGTTGTTCAGTCTGATTATGTTCATTCTGTAATGTGCCCAAATGCGTCTCCACTGTGCTTATGCGACCCTCCACAGACTTTTTCAACTCTTCCATCTGCGTTGAAACTTTAGCTAGCTCAGCGCCATATTTGTTAACTGCAGCTAATATAGCTTCGTTGCTAGCGCTAGCCGAGGCTGAATTTGACGGTTTTACCTCGTCTCTCTTGGGTGGCATGATTGGAGGTTAGTTAGAAAGAGCTCTGATGATAAGTAGGCAAAAAGTTGGTAAGTAGGTGTAGCAGAAATAAACTAAATTTAGAAGTCTGCGACGGAGCCTCGTAGAAACACGTCTACTCCATTACTGCACACGAGCGCCCCCCGCATGATTTTTTTCTTTTTACACGCTTTTTGTAATCCTGTGGTTAACCATGGCTTGTTGATAAATTTCTGTTTTAGCTTTTTCTTTACTAATGGACATTTTTTTTTTCTTAAAGAGCGGTTACAATGTTCATGAATGTGTCATAGGCTTCATTTACATCTGATACATAGACTTTTGTCCAGTCCTGCTTCAGCAGATCTTCTTTAATAGAACTGATTGCATTTTGTGATTTGTATCTGAAATATTTTAAAGGTTTTTTTTTCTGTATTGGCCCCCATGTGGCCATGGATAAGTGCAAAGACTGGCAGATGGTCACTTATGTCATTTATCAATAATCCACTTTCTATTTTCTTATCAGTAATATTAACAAACAGGTTGTCAGTGAGTGTAGCAATGTGGACTGTGATTCTACTGGAATGTGTTATTGTGGGATATAGACTCATACTATACATAGAATTCATGAACTCTGTAATTACATTTTGTTGAAATGGATTTAGTATATCACTATTGAAATCTCTACAGATTACAACCATTTTCTTATTAGTTATGTTATTGTGCAACTCGACTAACTTATCTCTGAATGTCTCAATGCAAGTTCCCAGCATTCTATATATACAACTTATAATTAGATTTTTTGTTTTATCTTGGTCAATCTCAACAGTAACACATTCCAGAATCCCTGGTAGTGCAAAGGACATTCCATTTACAAGTTTACACCTATACAGTTCATCAATATACAGTGCAACACCACCACTTTTTTTTTTAGCTCTATTAATATAAAACATCCGATATCCCTCTATTGCCATCAAAGAAGCCTGCTCTTCGTTGAGCCAAGTTTCAGAGACTGCGATAGCTGTAAATTTTCTATCTAGCTGTTTTAAATAGTCCTGAATCTGTGGAAAGTTTTTGTTAAGACTTCTGCTGTTAAAATGTATTATTGATAGTTTACCATCTACTTGCACTTGACTTTTGAATTGCTTTTCAGTGTAATATTCACAGTGATTATGAATATTATTAAAGAAGTGGTTATCAGGATCAATATCATTCTCCATCTCTTGTAGTTTATGATCAGCATAATGACATATTTTCAGAGTCTGAAATTCCTCACTCTGTGTCAAATGACTTCCTCCAACTGGGGATGATTGATGTCTACTAAAATCAGTCATGAGTTGTTGTTTTTGTCTGTTTGTTTGTTTGTTTGTTTGTTTGTTTGTTTGTTTGTTTTTAAAGTACATTATCACGTTATGTCACAAAAGGACTGTTCTTGTCGTGTGTGGATATGGATTATTGTAGTCTCTTAATTTTCTTATTCAGTGATCATCTATATTTATTTAAGTCAGTGAGATCTCTTTTTATTATGTCCTTTGCTTCCTCAGGTGTTCCATTTAGTTTAATCCAAACTCTACAGTTTCTTGTCCATGTTGCCTGTATCTTGTTTTGTCTTTTCAGCATCCGTGCTTGCTGTGCTATTTCAGCATTAGTCTTTGTTAAATTTTCATTTAGGTAAACTTCTGTTCCCCGCAGCTTTCTGGCCTGCCTGAGTATGCCATTTTTTACCCTTCTGTTCACAAAGTGCATCACAATTGATTTCTTTGTTTTATTATCCTTTCTGGGTAGAGTATGGCAGGCTGAAATTTCATTTACTTCAGCCTTTATGTTTCTGCTTTCAAGGAATTGAAGCATCTGGTTTTCTAAGGAGACTGATTCACTTGGGGGAGCCTCCTCACCTCTCATTTCTGCTCTAGCATGATCATATGATAGATATTTAATGTCTAGTCCACTAATGATTAAATCATCCATACGAGAATAATGTTTAAGATCCTCGATGCGTCGCTCCAAGTCTGCAATTTTTTTGTCTCTTTCGTTTTGTCTCTTTCATTTTGGATCAAAATGGGCCAACACCAGAGGGGAAGTGAGTTGACGCTTCAACTTAGTAACCGCCACTGACCAGGCTGGGGTCCATTGCCACGGTGCATCTTGTTTCAGCAGTGCCCGGAGGGGTCCAATCATTACTTCACATTCGAATGTAGGGACCACAGCCCCCCCCCCCCCCCACCACCACCACCACCACCACTGTCAACCGGAACCCCACAAACTCAATAGAGTCCGCCGCAAAAATACAATTTTCTATGTTCAGGGTGACTCCATGTTCCTGCAACACTGCCAGCACCTGTTCCAACCAATCATCATGTTCCTCATGTGATGTGCCATGAACCATGAACCATGATGTCATCAAGGTATGCCACCACACCCTGGAGGCTGGCCAGAATCGTGGACATTATTTTCTGGAAACAGTTGGGTGCAGAACTCAGACCAAACGGCAGGCGGGTGTACCTGAACACACCCATGTGGGTCATGAATGCTGTCAGGTTCCTGCTGGCTGGGTGGAGGCACACCTGCAGGTAACCCTGGTGAAGGTCCAGCTTTGTGAACACCTGTGAACCGCTAAATGTTGCAGTGAGCTCCTCTATCGTTGGGAGTGGGTATTTGTCCAGGATGATCACCCTATTTACCATCCTGAGATCAATACATGGATGGATGCCACACAATTTTTTTCTTGGTCACCATGATATTTGACACCCAGGGTGATGCATCTACTCTCTCAATGATGCCCGCTTCCAGCAATTTGGTCAATTTGGTCAATTCCACCGTGACATTGTCCCGTAGGGCGAGGGGGAACCGCCGTAGTGGTTGAATCTTCGGCGTCACACTTTGGTCTATGAGCAGGCGGTGGTGGAATGCGTTGATGCATCCCAGGCCTCTGAACAGTGCTGGCCAGCAGATATGCCATTCGGGGTACACGGCTTGTGCCTTAGAGCCTTTTGAGTCATTGATGGAAAATCACAGCTCACCCAGCAGGGCTATCCCTAGCAAGTCCGCCCCCTGGCATGAGATTTGGAAGGTGAACGTAGGGACAGTCTTCAACCCACATTTCACTGAAAAGTCGACTGTGCCTGCCATTTCGATCTCGGCGTGGCCGTATCCAAACATTCTCACAGTTCCCGCGTTGATGGTTTTATTCGGAAAAAAGTCTCTTCAGAGTAGCCATACTCAAAATGGACCTGCTGGCCCCAGAGTCCACCATCAGTGGCACATTGACTCCGTCGAGTTTTAGCACATACCATTTCAGTGGTCCCTTTTTTGTGCGTGCCACACACATTTGTGTCGTGTTTCTGGGCTCCGCCGCTAATGATTTAGCAATGATAGAGCAGGCCCTGTCCCGCGCCACAGTCTGCCACCTCCTGGGGATCTGCCCCAGAGGATTAGCCACCTTGCTAATTGCTGTGCCTGGCATGGAAACTTGAGTGGCTACACTCCTTTTAGCCCACGCTGATAAACTCCACCTAACTGTGGACTCACTCTGCCTAACCAGATCAAACACGTTTTCCAAAGACAGGATATCTTTAGCTAGCTTTAGCTTGCTCCTCAGCCACACGCCATTAGTGCCATGGGCTAGCTTATCCCGGACCAGCTCCTCCTCGATAGGCCCGAAGGCACATTCTCTTGCTAGGCTGCTTAGCTCCATAAAAAAGGACTGAGTGGACTCACCCCTTCTCTGTTGGAGGTCAAAAAACTCATACCTCCATGCCGTGATAGTGGAATGGTCTCCGAAAACACAGTCCATAAGTTCTAAGCCGTCCTTCTGCGAGATGTTGCCACACAGCCCAAAATATATTTGCTGGCCCTCCACACCAAGGTAGTGGACCAGTAGGCTCTTCCATCTCTCTTTATCGGCATCACTCAGACCAGCCGCAGCCACAAACACGCCGAACATCTTCCTCCAGCAGGCCCACGGTATAGCTGGTGTGCCCGGAGACTGCAAAAACAGAGGTGGCTGTTTGATACACGCGCCCATTTTAGTCCTAGTGCCAAATGTTATATCCAAATAACTTGAGACGAGAGTACTGAGTACTCCCATCTACTGAGTTAACTGAGTACTGAACAACCTTTATTATAGTAAACAACAGAATATATACGTTTGCCGTAGCCCGCCTGACATCATCCCCCAACCCCCTTGGCAAAGCTACGGCAAGCCCCGAGAGTCAAATCACACATACAGTATTACAGTATGGTTTGGAGATGTGGCGCTCACAAAAAGACAGGAGGTGGAGCTGGAGGTGGCAGAGTTGAAAATGCTAAGATTTTCATTGGGAGTGAATAGGATGAACAAGATTAGAAATTAGTTTTTCAGAGGGACAGCTGAGGTTTAGCAGTTTTGAGACAAAGTAAGAGTGGTAAGGCTGAGATGTTTGGACATGTGCAGAGGAGGGATAGGGGATATACTGACGATGAAACGATGAAGAAATGAAGACCATAATCACGACGGTGATCACGATGAGGACCCAACAAGGGAATGAGGGGGTGAAACCCAATAAATAGGAACTTATGCAATCAGACTAATGAGCAACAGCCCTGACGTAGGTATAATCTACCTACGGGTACAAATAAAGTAACCTGAACCTGAACCTGAACGTGACCAATAAAGACTGACATAGGGATAGGTTGTGCTCAAACAGAAGTAAACACTGTCAAAATAAAAGTCCAACCAGAAACAAATGATGAACAAGGAAAACCCAAACATACAAATGTAGCTTAGATGAATGCTAAACAATGACAATAATAATAACAATAATAATGAGACCAGGATGGAAATAAAGACCCAAGGATGATAATAATGAAGACAAAATAATAAACACTGAAGATCACAAGGTGTGGCCTGGTCTGACCCAGCCCAAACCACCACAGTACCCCCCTTTAAGGTCGGATTCTAGATGACCCCAGGTAACATCAGAAAAGGGGAAAAAGAAAAGGAGAGGAAAGGAAAAAAAAAACAAAAAACAAATCCGAACAGGGTGGGGGTGGGGGACTAATAGGTTTAGTCAGCCGGGGGACCTCCAGTAATGCACTGGGCCTCACTCCTTTCCTCACTCTCAATGAAATATTTTTTTTGCTGGTCATTAACATTTGTTTGTTCTCTCCCATAGATTGAGTCCCCATCGTGCTGTTTGCTCTCTACATGTCTGTTCTTTTCTTCTTCTCTATCCCCTCACCCCCCAGCCAGTCGCAGCAGATGACTGCCCCTCCCTGAGCCTGGTTCTGCTGGAGGTTTCTTCCTGTTAAAAGGGAGTTTTTTCCTCTCCACCATCGCCAAGTGCTTGCTCACAGGGGATCGCCTGATTGCTGGGGTCTTTCTGCAACTGTGGGGGTTCCCCCTTCAGTTGATAGTGCTATGAGATGACTGTTGTTGTGAAATGGCGCTATATAAATAAAGTTGAATTGAATTGAATTGAAGTGAATTGGTTCGGTCCCTCTCTGCCTGCGTGCCTGGGTCCCCCTCCTTACCCCTGGGGTGGGGTTGTTTTCTTGCTGGGATGGGATTTCTGTGTGGGGGGGTTCTTTTGTTTTGTTATTACCCCAGGGTGTCTGGTATCCACTCCTTGGAGAGGGGGCACTCTGTCAAGTTCTGAGCACGGAGGGATAACTCCGGGCTCAGGTTGTCTGCCTTTGTTCATATTTGTACTGTGTTACCATTTTTTGAGTAATCTCTTTTCCTGTATTGCTTCTCAATATGATTTATTTTCCAGTCTACCTTCATGATAGTCTTTTTATTGTATTTTTGAGTTTGCCTATCTCCATTTGTTGTCATGTTGTTGTGTGTATTCTGTTGTGTTCTCTCCCTCTCGGGATTGACAGCTGTCAGTGAATTCCAGGGGTTTCACTCTGCATGGGCATGGCCCTGTCAGCTGCCAGCCCCGATTGCTCCCTTCCCCCTCATCATTCAAAGCTGGTCTAGATTATTTCTTTGTTTTCTCCTGCCCGCTCAGGTTTACCGCACCTGTTGTCACTCATTTTAGTTTGGTCTTAGCCTTATTTAAGGTGATGTGCACCATTGTTGGATGCAGCACCCTACTATCAACTTTCGACCCTCGACTACACGTGTCTTTATATTGTTCTTTGTAATTCTCCTAGCGAGCGCTCCACGACTAGTGTTCCCAGGTGAAGCCAGCGCCCCTTGCCATAGCCTCCACTATTTTGGCTTCACCAGTTTTTCTCCTTTTGCCAATTTTTTGGTTATATTATCCTTTGTAGTCCTCCTAGCGTGTGCTCCACGACTAGTGTTCCCAGGTGAAGCCGGCATCTGCCCTAATGCCTTAGCCATTGCTATTTTGGCTTCACCTGTTTCTCTCTTTTGCCAGTTTTTTGTCTAATCTTGTTTGTGCACCTGTGCCTTATTCTCTATTAAAATCTGCAAACTCACGGCTGGTGTTTGGAGCCTTATTTCTACCTTACCGAGGGAATGTTGACAGCCATCCCATCCCCCATCAGTGCAAATTAATTTCAGCTGGTTAAGTCCTGACTGATAGCCTTTAAAAAGGTCTGTGAATATCAGATTGTCACACCACAAAGAGCTCATGATGGGTAGAAGCAAAACGCTCTCTCTAGACCTTCACAACCTTATTGTTGCAAAACATAATGATGGCACTGGTTAGAGGTGAATTTCTAAACTGCTGAATGTTTCAGTGAGCACTGTTGGAGCCATCATTCAGAAGTGGAAAGAATATTATTTTACCATAAACCAGCCATGACCAGGAGCACCTCACAAATTTTCTGACAGAGGAGTCAAAAAAAAAAAAAATATCAGAAGAGTTATCCAAGAACCAAAGACCACTTGTGGGGAGCTCCGGAAAGACCTGGAGTTAGGTACTGCTGTTTCAAAGAAAACAATCAGTAATGCACTCAACTGACATGGACACCTCACAAGATTTCACTGCTGAAGAAAAAATATGTTGAAGCTTGTTTAAAGTTTGCTGCCCAGCATTTTGGGCAAGTCAGTAAAATACTGGAAGAATATAGTCTGGTCAGATGAGACCAAAATTGAACTTTTTGGATGTCGCAACGCACAGCATGTTTGAAGGAAAAATGGCACTGCACATCAGCCATGAAACACCATAGCAACAGTGAAGTTTGGAGGTGGGAGCATCATGGTGTAGGGGTGTTTTTCAGCACATGGTAGAGGCAGACTTTATATAATTGAAGGAATAGATGAATGGACAAATGTACAGAGACATCCTTGATAAAAACCTGTTGCCATCTGCCAAGATGCTGACGATGAAATGAGGGTGGACATTTCAGCAAGACAGTGATCCCAAACACACAGCAAAGGAAACTCTCCATTGGCTCCAGAGATGGATACTAAAGATAAGACAAGATCAGCCTTTATTAGTCCCACAATGGGAAAATTCCAGGATTACAGCAGCAAAGGGATAGCAGCACTCAGAGCAATAGTTAAGATAATAAGAACTGGTTAGCCGAAGCCGTAAATGAATATACATATGTACACATATATATACACAGGTGCAGGAGCATTGCAGCTAGATGGAATAAACAGCAAAACAGTTTAAGTTACCCTGCAGAATATGAATTTGTACCCAGACAGTGTATTTTGTATTTTAATCAAAAGTGTTGTTGCTACCCTCAGAAACGATTGGTATTGTCCTAGTTGTATAATGGAGGGGACGATTTCTCTTGTGCAAGGTTGTTATGTTTAGTACATTCAAAATGACCGCTATGAGCAGCCCTGGTTAGGTTATAAAGTCTGACAGCCATAGGTAGAAAGGACCTGCGGAAGCTCTCCGTCGTGCACCTAGGATGGCACAGCCTACCGGTAAATGAGCTCCACAGTGCATTCAGAGTGTCCTGCATGGGGTGGGACTCGGAATCCAGCAGAGATGACAGCTTAGCCACCATCATCCTCTCTCCTATCTCCTCCACTGGGTCAAGGCGACACCCCAGAACAGAGCTAGCTTTTTTGTTCAGTCTGTTCAGTCTCTTCTTGTCAGCTGCCATGATGCCGCTGCTCCAGCAGACCAGCCCAAATATGATGGCTGATGCCACCACCGAAATGTAGAAGGTCTTCAGGAGTGTCCCTTGCACTCCAAAAAGACCTGAGTTTTCTCAGGAGGAACAGCATGTTCTGCCCCTTCTTGTACAGTGCATTGGTGTTGTTTGACCAATCCAGTTTATTGTCCAGGTGAACAACCAGGTACTTGTAAGATGTCACTATCTCAAAGTCTGTTCCCTGGATGTTTACTGGTCCTGTGGGGGGGGGGGGGGGGGTTGTCCTTGCCTGTAGCAATCCACCACCAGTTCCTTAGTTATCCTCACATTGATCTGGAGGCAGTTCCATTGGCACCAGTCCACGAAGTCTTGGATAAGTCCTCTCTACTTTGCATCATCTTCATCAGAGATTAGGCCAACGATCGCAGAGTCGTCAGAGAACTTCTGTAGATGGCAATGTGGTGTGTTGTGTGAAATGTCAGGCGTGTAGAGGGTGAACAGGAAGGGAGCCAGAACTGTTCCCTGGGGGGGGGGGGGGGGGCTGTACTGCAGATGATGGTATCAGACACAGTCATGGGTTCTCACAAACTATGGTCAGTTTGTGAGGTAGTTCAGGATCTACAATGACAGGTGCTGGTCCACCCCTGCGCACAGTAGCTTGTCCCTCAGAATCACTGGTTAGATGGTGTTGAAAGCACTGGATAAATCAAAGACCATGATCCTCACAGTGCTCCTAGGCTTCTCCAGGTGGGTCAGGGAACGGTGTAGGAGGAAGATAACTGCATCCTCCACCCCAATGCCATGCTGGTAGGCAAACTGAAGTGGATCCATCGCTGGTCCCACCAAGGGGCAGAGGTGGGCGAGAAGCAGCATCTCCAGGGTCTCCATTAGGTGTGATGTGAGGGCCAGTGGTCTGTAGCTGTTCAGGTCCTTGGGGTGAGGGGTCTTCGGTACGGACACCACACAGGATGTTTTCCACAGCTGTGGTACCCTTCCCAGCTTCAGGCTCAGGCTGAAGATGTGCTCCATGATCCCACACAGCTGGTCTGCGCAGGACTTGAGGAGTCTCGAGTTGATGCCTTCCGGACCCGCAGCCTTCCTCTCCTTGATCTTCCTCAGCTCAGCTCTCATCTTGGTCCTAGTGAGGGTCAGGTTGGGGCAGAGGGACTGTGTGCTGGGAGAGGGGGTGTTGGGGGAGGCTGTGGACAGCAGAACTAGATGAAGGTTGAGGCAGCAGTGGTTGGTGGGCAGGAGGAGAAGAGGGCAATTGGTCAAACCTATTAAAAAACAAGTTCAGGTTGCTCACCCATTCCCTACCTCCCGTGGCCTGGGAGGAGGTATTCTGGTGCCCAGAGATGGTTTTGAGGCTTCTCCAGACACGGCTGAGGTCACTCTGTTGCAGCTTGTCCTCCATCTTTTTTTCCTGTAGCTGTCTTTCCCCTCTCTGATCTTCCTCCTTAACTCCCTCTGTACGGACTTCAGCTCCTCCTTGTTTCCCAACCTGAAGATCATTTTCTTCTCCTTCAGCAATGACTTTATCTCAGGGTTGATCCAGGGTTTGTTGTTTGAGAAACACTGTATGGTCTTGTGGGTACGGTGTTGTCCACACAGAATTTGATGTAGTCTGTGATGGTGTGTGTGAGGCCATCAATGTCTTCACCATGTGGATCACAAAGCTGCTCCCATACAGTGGATTAAAAACAGTCCTTCAGAGCACCTTTGCCTCCTTCGACCATATTTTCACTGTACAGGTAACAGGAGATTTTCTGTGTACCAGGGGTTTGTACACAGGCAGGAGGTGAACCAAGTTGTGGTCTGATCTTCTGGCGGGGGGGGGGGGGGGGGCATGAGGTATAAGCCTCCTTGGTGTTTGCATAAAATAAGTCCAGTGTTTTACTGTTTCTGGTGTGGCATGTGACATACTGGGTGAAAGTGGGCAGAATGGAGGACAGTGAAGTATGGTTGAAATCACCAGAGATGAGCAGGGGAGCATTTGGGTGCTTTGTCTGCAGCCTGCTGGTGACTGAGTGGATGGCGTCACACGCTACCTCAGTGTTCGCAGAGGGGGATACATAAATAACAATCCTGACAACATGTGAGAACTCCCTATGGAGGTATGCCAGTCACATGCTAACAGCTAGCAGCTTAATGTCCTTTCTGCAGTGTTGTTCTTTAATCGTGATGTGCCCAGGATTACACCATCTGTTATTCACATACACTATCAGCCCCCTGCTTCTGTTCTTCCTGCTGTCTGGTGTCCAATCTGTCCGTATTGCATGGAAACCCTCCTGATCGATGTTAGCATCTGCTGCTAGTTCTGTTAGCCACATTTCAGTAAACAACATAATGCTAATCTCTCTGAAGACGCTCTCATACCGGGACATAGCTGCCTGTCCATCCATCTTGTTAAGCAAGGATCTCATATTTCCCATAATAACAGATGGAAGGACGGGTATGTACAGTACCTTATTCTCTTTGCGCATTGCTTCACTCCAGCTCGACATCCTCATCTTTTTCACCTGATTTCTCTTGGGATATAGAGCTTTTGCGTTAGCACCACGGGGCAGCCCAGTGCTAACAGCTGGATCCTACTGTAAACAAAGACTTATTGTCTTTCTCTTCTGTTAGCACCAACAGACTGCCACAGGACAACTGGAAATAAGAACTCAAAAGTCACACAAGCTCAGTCTTTGACTGTCAGAATTCTAAACTTCATGCATCTGGACTTCTAATTTACCTTACACATGTCTGCCTTGTTGTAAATATCTGTATGTTTTATGATCAAGTTATTTTAGTGAAGCTAGATTCTTAACCGAATAGAACTGCTTAGTTTAGACAAAGGTGCTGTGATGACGGGTTTTGTTGTGAAGTGCAGTGTGATAATGCCGCCTTACGGTCGCATCATCACACCACCCTGTTATAAGGGGCATCCGCCATTTGGAGCCACTCTTTACCCGAACAGCTCTGCCATGTACTGCATAAGATGTATTGTACATAGTTATTAATAAAGCCAGGTTCAAGTGCAACCTCTTCGTCCATCTCCTCAATACCAGGTTTTGTGGACATAACATTTGGCGACTGAGGATTAACTCATGGAGGCGTGCGGGGCACCTCTACTGCCTTTTCTGGAGTACCCAGGAGAACCAGCAATATTGTGGCCTTGTTGGCTGGCCATGTTTGAGACGTACATTGCAGCGTTGGGCTTAGGTAAACTTGACGGAGTAAGGAAGTGAGCACTTCTGGTTTGCAAACTAGGCATAGAAGGTCAGAGAATTTTTCACGTTAGGGGAGATGGAGTCATATGCAGATGCTGTCGAGCTTCTTGCTAGCTATTTTGCCAAACACACACATAGCACGAAGCTGTGGGTTGAGATGCTATTGGCGCCAAAAGGCACCATGCTAGCTAGCTCAGTAGAACTAATGTCCCAGCTAGTAGCAACAGCGAAATTAGCCACGGAGCTAAATGGGTGCCAGACACAGAAGCTAGACGCTACAAGCTACAAGCTAGCTAACACGATGGAATCGGAGCCACAGGAAAGGGAGCCTGTGCCCATCGAGAATGACAAGGCAGCCAAAGAGCACAGCACAGAGAGTGAGCACAGCGAAGAGGGAGAATTCCTAGCTGAGAGTGACCGTATCACTGTGGGTGAGAGTGGCACAGAGAGCAAAGATAGCAAGGAGGGAGAGCAGTGATCAGACTCAGCCCTGTTTTCCCTGCAGCCAGAGTTGGAGCCGCGGGAGGGGGAGCATGAGCATGCTGAGAGCCCCGAAGCACAGTGGTGGCAGCCGAGCACGGAGACAACACATGACGTGGTGCAGCAGAGCACTTTGGGTGACAAAGAGGAAGAGTCGAACTGCTCCCGTTCCCTCGCGCGGCAGTCTACGGAGGTTATGATCGAGCTGACAGTGGAGAGACTGCTTCAACGACCAACACCAAAGCGCACACTTCAAGCTCTCGGGAGGAAAGCAGCTCAGTGGAGTAGCTGGACAACTTCAGTGGCCGCGTTCAGCAGGCTGTAGTGGGTCCGACCGAGTTGGCAGGTGGAGGGTCCATTTCAACGAGCGACACCAGAGAGGTACTGGACTGCTTCTGTACCCGAGATGAGCCACAACCGATGACGGAGACAGTGGGTGAGGGGTCCGCAGCAAACATGGTGACAACGGAATCGCCGCAGCACGGCGGAGGTCCCGAGCCAAATGAGCATGCAGAGCCACCGGGAGCGCAACGACAGTGCATGAAAACAAGTAAGGCGCCGATCCATGTTATGGACTGGGTTCAAGTTCACGCCTGCGGGAGACCAGGACGGTGACTGACTGGGCCACAGCAAGCAAAACAACGGACGCCGCTGAGGATCGTGGCAAAGCTGAGGATATTGTGCTTTCAGCAGATGGACAATTAAGTTCGGCACGCAAACAAATTATGGCGTGTCCACGTGGTGGCTCCAGGGGGTGGGGCTCCACGGGAGTCAACTACCACAGTATGGGACCCAGGCCCCGGCATCATGAAGATTGACCACGGGGGTCAGACAGATCCAGGGAGGCAGCTGCCACGAGCGCGTTTCAAAGCTCCAAGGGAGAAGCCGCCACAATCCCGTTTCAAAGCACAGGGAAAGGGGGCACCACGGGCCTGCTTCAAAGCTCCAAGGAGGAGGCCATCACAGGGCCACCTCAAAAGCCTGAGGGCTTGCCGTGCCGGCCGTGTGGCAGTCTACCCAGCAGTCCTGGTTTTAGCTGTTTTATGTTTTAGTGTTTTATGGTTTTTTTTAATGTCTGCTTTTATTTTAGTGTGTTTATGTTGGGTTTGTATTTCCAAATTGGGGTGGGTTTTAATTAGGCGTGTTTTTCTACTTTATAATAGGGGGAAAATGCAATGAAGAGCTATGTTGTGAAAGGCGGTGTTATGACGCCGCCTTCCATTCGCGTCATCACACCGCCCTGTTATAAGGGGCGTCCGCCATTTGGGGCCACTCTTTACCCGGATGGCTCCGCCATGTACTGCATAAGGTGTATTGTACATAGTTATTAATAAAGCCGAGTTCAAGTGCAACCCCTTCGTCCGTCTCCTCAATACCAGGTTTTGTGGACTTAACAGGTGCCTTAGGACTCTTTTCAATATCAATATGATGTGCTCACTGTCTTTTGTTCTCTCCCAGCTCAGTGAGTCACACCTCCTCTCTTTTCCTATTCCACTGCTTGGTAACCATAGCAACCGCCAGACCTCTGTACAGCTCTTTCTCTGATTTGTTGACAAATCCTAAGCCCCTCCCTTCCAGTATGTGGCAAGGGAAGTTAAACCAGAAGACACACAAGATCTTCCTCTTCTGCTTCTGACCCTGCTGGCATTCACGTCTCTCATTTTGCCACACTATCTCTGCATTTCTGTTCTCTTTTAAGTTTTTCTGCCCAGGCGACTGCCTGCGTTTTCTATTTACTGTTTTGTAGATTTTTGTTGTTCAGGCTTTTCTGTAGAAGTTCCCCTTTGTTAGATCTAGGTATTAAAACCTGAGTAGTGTTTGTCCTTTTTAGAACTTACCTAGCTTAGCCACCGACCAGAGGGAAACTGTGCAAATCAGCCTTGTTTTCCAGACCAGCTGCCATTATCCAGCATATTGGCGGGTTGAAATCCATGACCGGGCCTCCCCTCTCTCCCTGGAGCAAGCCTGCCTTGAGTGACCTAGGAGTGAAGCCATACGGATTGTGCAGGCCAAAATCCCCCACGAGGCACCGAGGACGACCACCTACCCTCAGCCTGAAATAACCCTCGCCCGGTTTTCAAATCCACAGTAGGCACTCATCTCTTTCATGTCATCTGTACTGGTGGTCAGGTTGGTTTAAATTTACTTCATCAGAAAGAAGCTACAAGCCATTCGGTTAGACCCTGATGGTGCTTCGTCTAAGATACATGCCTGATCCTTCGTATCCTCCCTCTTGCTCCCTCTTTTTCTTTAAACCCCTGCAAATCCAAATTTTACACTAGATGTTTGTAACCTTTTTTATTAGAACTGCGTAAATTTTCTTTAACCTCAGAGACTGCACAGATCAGAGCTTTAAGTACTACAGATTAATCATGAGAATAATATGGTGATCTTAAGTGTATGGTATGTTCATATTTCATGCAATTAAGTAACCCCAGTTATTACCATGTTTAATTCTGCTGATCTTAAATGCCTTATGTTTGTGGCACTCCTGTGAGTTTATTAAAGAGAGGTTACTAAAGCTAGAATGTGTGATTTCTCCTTGTCCATTATTGTGACAACTCAGTGTCAAGAATTCTGCCTCCAGACTATGAGACTGATCAACTATTGCCAATAAAATTGTTAACTAAGGCTTAACTTCAGTGTGTGAATGTGTGTGTGAATGGGTGGATAGCAGGATCTGTAAAGCGCTTTGGTCATCAAGAGATGAGAATAAAAGCGCTATATAAGTGAGTGCCATTTACCATTTACCATTTACCATTTTAACTTACTAATTGCCAAATTCTTAAGCTTAAGTCTTTGTCCATAAGAGTTTCCGCCTATATAAAATGCAGCTGGTGCCCCAACTAGTACTACAAACGAGGTATTACAAGTAGTATTCATAAGCATTAAACTTAGTTTAATAATTGTTAATAATGACATTTCCAAATTGTAGGACTCAATGCTACATATACACATAAAGCTGCTGGAATGTCCCAGTCAGTCACCTGACCTGAATCCAATTGAAAATCTATGGAGTGAACTGAAGATCAGAGTTCATAGAAGATATCCACAGAACATTCAAGATTTGAAGACCATCTTTATGGAAGAATGGGTCAAAATCACTTCCGAGCAATGCTTGTGCCTAGTTTCTCCATACTGGAGGTGTCTGGAAGCTGTAATTACCAACAAAGGCTTTTCTACTAAATACTAAATGAATTTCACCAAGTGCGTTTAATGCTTTTTCCCTGTGTTATTCCACTTGATTAAATATAACTTGTTTTGTGAACACAGTTGCCTTGTTTTCTTTGTATGTATGGATTACTTGGGTTGTTACTGATATCTGGTGAAACTCTCAGGTCAATGGCTCCATCACAAATATGTTTAATGAGAAAAATGTTGACGTGTTCAATACTTAGTATTTTCCCTGATGTGTGTGTGTGTTTATATATATATATATATATATATATGTGTGTGTGTGTGTGTGTGTGTGTGTGTGTGTGTGTGTGTGTGTGTGTGTATGTATGTATGTATGTATACAGTATATGTATGTATGTATGTATGTATGTATGTATGTATGTATGTACCACCAATTGTGCAAGTTCTCCCACTTAACCCCTTAACGCCTGAATTTATTTCCAATTATGAAAAAAAAAATTCACTTGTGTTTTTGCTTTCAAGTAGATGCTAAATTAAGTTGAGAAAGTTAATTTGACTATAGCACATAAAATAGATATAATTTTAGGTATGATGCAAATTAGCGAAAACATGCATCTATGGTAAAAAAAAAAATGGTAAAAAAGCACCTGTTCCCATCTCAAGTATGAAGAATCTTTTATTTATGCAACAAAGTTATTTTCAGTATTTTCAACTCTCATGACTGCCAAACTATCACCCTAACCCTAACCCTAACCCAAACCCTAACCCTAACCCTAACCCTAGCAATCAGGAAATGGATGGTGCTCCGTCTCTGACCGTTCCTACGAGAAACTAATGCTTGCAAAAGGTTCCTAGGTATGTGTTGGAAGTGCTCCAACCAGAAGTGGAGGAATACAGATGGTATTTTGGTTGCATTTGGAGCGGAAGCGGTGTGATGCGAATTCACGACAACAGGCATCAAGGGGTTAAAAGATGAGAGAGGTCTCCAATTTTCATCATAGGTATACCTCAACTATGAGAGACAAAATGAGAAAAAAAAATCCAGAAAATCACATTGAAGGATTTTTAATGAATTAATTGGTAAATTCCTCAGTAAAATAAATATTTGGTCACCTACAAACAAGCAAGATTTCTGGCTCTCACAGCCCTGTAACTTCTTCTTTAAGAGGCTCCTCTATCCTCTACTCGTTACCTGTATTAATGGCACCTGTTTGAACTGGTTATCAGTATAAAAGACACCTGTCCACAACCTCAAACAGTCAGACTCCAAACTCCACTATGGCCAAGTCCAAAGAGCTGTCAAAGGACACCAGAAACAAAATTGTAGACCTACACCAAGCTGGGAAGACTGAATCTGCAATAGGTAAGCAGCTTGGTGTGAAGAAATCAACTGTGGGAGCAATTATTAGAAAATGGAAGACATACAAGCCCACTGATAATCTCCCTCGATCTGGAGCTCCACGCAAGATCTCACCCCATGGGGTCAAAATTATCACAAGAACGGTGAGTAAAAATCCCAGAACCACATGGGGGGACCTAGTGAATGACCTGCAGAGAGCTGGGACCAAAGTAACAAAGGCTACATCAGAAACAAACTACGCCGCCAGGGACTCAAATCCTGCAGTGCCAGACGTGTCCCCCTGCTTAAGCCAGTACATGTCCAGGCCCATCTGAAGTTTGTTAGAGAGCATTTGGATGATCCAGAAGAGGATTGGGAGAATGTCATATGGTCAGATGAAACCAAAATAGAACTTTTTGGTAAAAACTCAACTTGTCGTGTTTGGAGGAGAAAGAACACCATACCTACTGTGAAGCATGGGGGTGGAAACATCATACTTTGGGGCTGTTTTTCTGCAAAGGGACCAGGACGACTGAACCGTGTAAAGGAAAGAATGAATGGGGCCATGTATTGTGAGATTTTGAGTGAAAACCTCCTTCCACCAGCAAGGGCATTGAAGATGAAACGTGGCTGGGTCTTTCAGCATGACAATGATCCCAAACACACCGCCCGGGCAACGAAGGAGTGGCTTCGTAAGAAGCATTTCAAGGTCCTGGAGTGGCCTAGCCAGTCTCCAGATCTCAACCCCATAGAAAATCTTTGGAGGGAGTTGAAAGTCTGTGTTGCCCAGCGACAGCCCCAAAACATCACTGCTCTAGAGGAGATCTGCATGGAGGAATGGGCCAAAATACCAGCAACAGTGTGTGAAAACCTTGTGAAAACTTACAGAAAACGTTTGACTTCTGTCATTGCCAACAAAGGGTATATAACAAAGTATTGAGATGAACATTTGTTATTGACCAAATACTTATTTTACCGAGGAATTTACCAATTAATTCATTAAAAATCCTTCAATGTGATTTTCTGGATTTTTTTTTTTTTCTTATTTTGTCTCTCATAGTTGAGGTACACCTATGATGAAAATTGGAGACCTCTCTCATCTTTAAAGTGGGAGAACTTGCACAATTGGTGGCTGACTAAATACTTTTTTACCCCACTGTATATTTATATATATGAAGAGTTTGTTCGCAAAAGCCAATAAATTCCACTTGCCACTTCATAGATAGATAGATAGATAGATAGATAGATAGATATTCAAAAAGCATACTAAACTGCTCATTTGATTCCTTTGTGCTGATAATATAAAATTGTAAACTTTAAATGTTGTACACCTTGAAAGTAGCTCAGAACTAAAAAAGCACTCAGAGAGCACATACCTCCTCCAAGGCTCCTTCCATGCCTTATGGATCACCTCCAAAATGTAAATGGTTTGAGTGTAGGCCATGAGCCAGTTCTGGTGAAAATTGCACCAGATTATCCAGTAGTTTTGAAGGATTCTTGCTAACACACTATGAGAAGAAAAGAGCAATGTTGTAGGTATGCATTCTCGGATCATCACCAAAATGTAATATGTTCCTCTTTATCCCAAGGACCACCTCTGGTGAAAATTTCATCCAAATCCATCATTTTTTTTTTTTTTTTTTTTTGTAATCCTGCTGCACAATTACAAACAAGGTTCTTGGTGGAGATATGCAGTCTCAGATCCATCCATCCATCCATCCATCCATCCATCCATCTTCTTCTGCTTAATCCTTTTCGGGTCGCGGGGGGGCTGGAGCCTATCCCAGCATCTTTGGGCGAGAGGCAAGGTACACCCTGGACAGATCGCCAGTCCTTCGCAGGGCCAACACAGAGAGACAGACAACCATTCACTCTCACAATCATACCTCATGACAATCTAGAATCCCCAGTTTTGATCCAAAATTTAATGGCTTCATCCTTGCCCCAAGGGCTACCTGTGGTGAATATTTAATCCAAATCCATCCAGTAGTTTTTGCATAATCCTGTTAACAGCAGACAGACAAACAAACAGACTGACAGACAAACCACCTTTATTACATTACCTCCTTGGCGGAATTAACTAGTCCATTCCAGTGTAACGCTATGGTCATGTTAGCACTTGTTGCTAACTTCTGGGAACTATTTTGGGCGCCATGATCTACCCTTACTCCAAAAAACAAGTGGTCCATTGGAGTGACCAGAGTTGATGCTACCCTATCTAATGCTCTAATGCTGACATACTGTATGTCAAATCCACTGTTAATTTTTGATTGGCTGTGGGGCTGGCATTATCAGGCCCCAAAGCCTGCCCACAATGTAACACTGAAAGCAGCTGCTGCATGCAAATACAGTTTTAAGCTGTCGCATCACTATACATATTCCAAGTGGCATTTCAAACAGAACAAGTAATATTCAAGGTAAAACAGCATCTGCTACTGGTTCAAAAACTATTCATGGAAAGGGAAGGGGGCTATAATTTAAGGGGAAACCACAATTTTAAAACTTTATTTACTATTTTCTATATTATTTATAGTATTACTGTTATTTATGAGAATTAGCTTTTGAAGAAATGGAACAGAGGAATTATGTCACAATTGGAGCATGGCCAGGAACCGTGTCCACGCTTTATGTTCATTTTAGTCTTGGCTTTTCACAGTATTATTATTATTATGATTATGAATATTATTATTAAGTGCTCCTGTGTTCCCTGATCCTTGTCTTTCCTGTCATGTCTGTATTGATAAGTGATACCAACAATTGCCATTTTATTCAGTGAATGACTGCTTGTGTGTTGTTTAGGAAAACATACATCGGCTATAATTTTAGCCTCCTCTGAACAGGAGGTCTTATTCTGAAGGGGACCGGAAATAAACATTCTGACAACGTGACTTGATGTGGTACATCCATAACAATACATGGTACCAGGAGAAAAATTTTAAAATGATGAATAATATCCATCTTCTGGAAGAACTGAAGTTATCCAATAATGTTGATGAGAACTGGAGAGTTTTCAAACAAAGTTTTGAACTTTATACCCTTGCTATCAGTCTGGAAGACAGAGGAAAGAGGAAGATAGCATTGTTGCTAACAGTAGCAGGCAGAAGTGCGCTGGATGTGTACAAAAAGTCTGTCTTCACAGAAGATGAAAAGGACAAGTTTGATGCTGTTATAGCAAAGTTTGAACAGTACAGCACACCGGAGAAAAACGAGACCTATGAGAGGTATGTCTTCAGAAATAGAATGCAGAAAGAGACAGAAACAATCAAACAGTATGACATAGATTTAAGACTAGAGTCAGTCGTGCAATTTTGGAACTTTGTGTGACTCTATGATACACGACTAAATAGTCATCGAAGTTCAAGACAACAGAGTGAGAATACACCTGCTAAAGGAATCTGAGCGTGCGCTGGAAAAGGCAATTAAAATATGCCAAGCGTCAGAGAGCACCAAAGCACAGATAAGGACTTTTTCTAACGATAAAGAGACTGCGGAAGTGGATGTAGTGCAAAGGGCTGACAAAACAGCCTCAGCAAAAGGAAAAGATGCAAGGCAGAAGAAAGATACTAAAAGCTATGAGAGGTGTGGCGGCAAACATGCACCCAGTGTCCAGCGTATAGAAAAGACTGTAGGAAATGCGGCGGAAAAAACACTTCGCCAAACGCTGCTTTTCAAACAAAAAAGTTCAGCTCGAGGAAAAGCAGAGTGACAGCAAGGACAACGAGTCACCAGTCTACGTGGGGACTGTAAAAGACAACATCAGCGACACCGAAGACGAATGGATTGCACATCTGGATGTGAATGGAACAGCTGTGAGGCTGAAACTGGAGACTGGGGCACAGGCTAATATTCTGCCCATGAAAGACTTCAAAAGTCTTAAAACAAAACCTAAGGTTAAATTTATAAAGATGAACCTGAAAGTCTATGATAACACATCTATACCTCATAAGGGAGTGTTTAGAGTAGCAGTGACAGGAAACAAGAAATCTGTCAATGCTCTTTTTGTTTTGGTGGAAGGTAACAGAGAGCCTATTTTAGGCCTGAAAACCTGCTTAAAACTGGGTCTTATCAAGAGAGTAATGTCATAAATAAAGAGAATGTGGCACGTAATACACAAAAACAGAAAAAGAGGCAAAACACAGTGACTGTGTCAAGGAATTCAATGAAATGTTTGAAGGAATAGGGCGCTTACCTGGTGTACATAAAATAAGACTTAAAGAAGATGCAGTGCCAGTCATTCACCCAGCCAGGAAAGTACCAGTGTCATTACAAAAGAGGCTGAGGGAAAAATTGGACACATTAATACAGGAAGGAATTATTCGGAAAATAGAAGTCTACTAAATAGGTAAATTCCCTAGTGATTTTAGAAAAACTGGATAAAGACCTAAGATTGTGCATAGATCCTAAACACCTAAAAAGGGTCATACAGCATGAACGCTACAAACTGCCAACCAAATCAGACATTACAAGTGCAATAAGTGGAGCTTGTTACTTCTCCAAATTAGATGCTTCATCAGGGTTTTACCAGATAGTGCTGGATGAGAAAAGTGCCAAACTATGTACATTCAACACGCCATTTGGAAGAATTTGTTTCTTAAGGCTTCCCTGTGGTATCAGCTCAGCCCCTGAGGTTTTCCATAGAACAATACAGCAGTTGTTTGATGGAATAGAGGGGCTGGGTGTTTTCATTGATGATGTGGTAGTTTGGGGGAAACATAAAAGAGAAACATCATCAAAGGTTGCGTATAGTTTTAAACAGAGCACAGGAGTCAGGCCTGAAATTAAATAAAAATAAGTGTCAGTTTGGGGTCAGTGACATTACTTACCTGGGAGAAAAACTGTCAGCTGAGGGAGTACAGCCAGATCCGGAGAAAGTTTGGGCTATCGTAGAGACACCTATACCAGAAGATAAGAAAAACCTGCAGAGAGCCCTGGGGTTGGTTAAATACCAGGGAAAATTTGTTCCAAACCTCTCAGCCAACACGAGAGCTTTACGAAGCCTGCTGGAATCAAACACTATGTGGCAATGGCAGTCAGAACATATAAAAGAGAGGGAGTGGGTGAAGAACTGCTTAATGAAAGAGCTAATCCTGAAGTTTTAAAACCAAGATAAACCTCTGAAGGTGTCCACAGATGTTTCTAAAGCAGTCCTTGGAGCAGTACTACTCCAGAAATATGGCATGGAGGGGTATCCAGTTATGTATGCATCATGTACAATGATGAGAGCAGAAAAAAACTACACACAGATAAAGTGTAATGAACTTGCCCCTCAGGCAGGACAAAGACCAAAACGCTGTGAGTTGCAAAAACGTTTAATACAAAAATTACACAAAGACACCAAAACTTACAAGCAGGAGAAGTAGAGAAAAGGAGTGTGGGAATGCCGGTGCAGATGTGGGGCTCATGTCTGGAGAAACAGGGAGAACAGCCTAGACGGAACCAGGCTGAGGTGTACGGGAATGCCAGGAGAACAAGGAAGGAAAGAGCTTGAAGCTAAGATGGGAAAATCAGGATTTGATCAGGATTTGTCCTTCAATTCACATATTAAATTTGTTTCTAAGACTGCCTTCTATCATTTGCGTAATATTTCCCAGATTAGGAGCATCTTGTCTCAGAGTGATGCTGAGAAACTGATCCACGCTTTTGTTAGCTCGAGATTAGATTATTGTAATTCTTTATTATCAGGCTGTCCTAAAACATCTTTAAAAAGTCTTCAGCTGATCCAAAATGCTGCAGCAAGAGTTTTAACAGGTACTAGAAAGAGAGATCATATCTCTCCGGTTCTGGCCTCCCTTCATTGGCTTCCCATAGAGTTTAGAATTAAGTTTAAAATCCTTCTTCTTACTTACAAAGCTCTAAACAATCAGGCTCCTTTTTATTTAAAACATCTGATACTACCGTATTATCCTAACAGAGCACTACGCTCCCAAAATGCAGGATTGCTTGCAATACCTAGAATCTCCAAAAGTGCAATGGGAGGCAGAGCCTTCAGTTATCAAGCTCCTCTCCTGTGGAACCAGCTGTCAATCTGGATTCGGGAGTCAGACTCGATCTCTGTTTTTAAGAATAGGGTTAAAACCTACCTTTTTGATATAGCCTACAATTAGGGAGGGATCATGTGTTTCTGAACCCTCCCTTAGTTATGCTGCTAATAGGTTTAGTCAGCCGGGGGACCTCTAATAATGCACTGGGCCTCACTCCTTTCTTCACTCTCAATTAAATATTTTTTTTTTGCTGGTCATTAACATCTGTTTGTTCTCTCCCATAGATTGAGTCCCCATCGTGCTGTTTGCTCTCTACATGTCTGTTCTTTTCATCTTCTCTATCCCCTCACCCCCCAGCCAGTCGCAGCAGATGACTGCCCCTCCCTGAGCCTGGTTCTGCTGGAGGTTTCTTCCTGTTAAAAGGGAGTTTTTCCTCTCCACCGTTGCCAAGTGCTTGCTCACAGGGGATCGCCTGATTGCTGGGGTCTTTCTGCAACTGTGGGGGTCCCCCCTACAGTTGAAAGTGCTATGAGATGACTGTTGTTGTGAAATGGTGCTATACAAATAAAGTTGGATTGAATTGAATTGAAATTACAGTTACTGAAATTTGATCAGATGCGTTACTCGTGTTACTCGTTTTATTAATATGGATAGGTATTTTAGTGCAAAAAAACTGACCCTACCATAGCTGGCGCAGCTGTCACTTTCCGCGGGTCAGTTTCCTGTCCTGCCCCAGTTCACATGCATCCAGGTGGAGGCTTCTCACATTGAGCCCTGATCACCTGTTTTCCGAACGGTGAGTAGCCCCTAACAGCTCCTACCTCTGTGTTTAAAAATGAGTATTTTTAGAGCAAGAAGCTCACATTTAATGTCTGCGTTAAATGCATTTAATTTTCTTCCCCGGCAGAACTCGTTTTTTCTCAGCCGTTGGGGATCCCGGGGATTTTTTTTGCCAGAGAGCCCTGTGCCTGGTACCGATCAACCCACGCACTTTTTTCCAGGTACAGTGGCTGCCAGTGTTCCGGACCTGGCGCACCATTGTTTACCCCGCATTTTTATTCCAAAGCGCTTTGAGAACGGCAAATTCATTTTTGTTAGGCATAATGCCCACAGAACCCCACTGCATCCGCCGTACGACGGCCCGTTCAGAGTGCTGAAAACTGGGAAGAAACATTTTGTGTTAGACTTGGGGGGGCGCGTAAGGAAACCATCTGCATAGACAGGCTGAAGCCCGCTTATGTGTTGGCAGATGAGCAGGTGGTGTGGGTTCAAGCTCCCCGGCGCTGGTGCCCTCCTACAGTGAGTCCGCAGGTTAGTGTTCCCCCGACAGAGGACTGTTTTCAGGAAACTAACTTTTTCCCCTCCCCACCCTTTCCCCCTCCAGAGACCAAGCCTATCTCCTACCCGACTCGACAGGGAGGCGCTTCGACCTGCCTGCGTTATAACTACTATGGGTGCTTGCTCAGGCCCAAAGATCTGGAGGGTTAGGACCCCTTCTGGGTGTTTGGGGGGAAGGGGGGGCTGTGTGGTGACACAAAGGAGGTGACACTCCACCCAGTACTTCGGGGTGTTGGGGTTGCTAGCCAGGGGCACCAGAGCACCAGGGGGTATGTAGTAAATAAAGAGTGTGCCTTTTGCCCCCCGCTGTGCCAGGCTCACACCTGAGGACGCAGGGGCGTGAATGTGTTAATGTATATGTTGGTGTGTGTTCACACTTGGTCACAGGTATATAAATGTGTTTACCCTGAGTGCCAGAGGCGGGAAGAAAATGTATAAAGCACATCACTTTGGTACTCAGAGACAGTCTGTTCTGCTGGTTGGAGAAAATAAAGTTGTGTGTTGTCAGCTCGTGTCTCGTCTGATTCCTTTCCTCCACAATATTATTTTTTTCAGCATAATGTAAAACCATTAGCTAAGGGGAAAACAATGGTCTGTATCAAGTTTAAGAGATTAACAGAAGTTATGTAATAGGTAAAGCACCTGTCATCACTCACGACAGACTTTTATTTGTAATCCTTGGGTGTGACTCAATTCACCCCTTTGCTCTACCCCTTAGCCCTACCCCTCCATTTTGCACATTCACTGCGAATGTGCAAAATGGAGGGGTAGGGCTAAGCGGTTGGGTAAAGGGGTGAATTGGGACACAATTGTTTCTACCATTGAGGTACCTTTGTTTTACTGTATGTTGTCAAGCAAGCTTTTTTAGGAAGCTGTATGCAAAGAGAGTACACAGATAAGATGTATCCTAATAAACAAATATGTCAGTATATTGTAACTAACAAAATGTAATTAAACAAACATCAACCAGCATACTTGTATAATAACTACACAATAAGTGCCTCGGCAGGAACTGATTAAACAAACATGGTGAAGAAGTTCTGTTCAGTGATTTTGGTAGTCTACAAAACAGATACCAAGTGTTGAAACCAGCCAGCCAAAGTAGCCAAACACCAAAAACTGCACAACTTTAGTACAACACAAAAGCAGCTCTCCCTTGTTATCTACATTATTTTGCAGTGTAGGTTTGACTACCCCTGCTACTTTTCTTTCAGGATATTCCTGAAATATAAGGTACTGGGGAGCTGTTGATGACCTTGGACCTCAGATTTACTAAGAGCCGTCCCCCAGCAGAGTGCAGCCTCTACCCAGCCCTAACTCTCTTTCAAACCAGACCATACTCTTAATTTTAAATTTATTTATTATTGAATGTATGAGATCAAGGAGCTGTTGAGTCACAACTTTCTGCATCTTAACACTGATAAAACTGAAGTCCTCATTGTAGCACCCAACAATATAGTAGCTCCAAAGGTGTTGGATGGTATCAGGTCATTGAGCACTCATGAACGGGCTGATCTTAAAAATCTGGGAGTTATTTTTGATCAGCCCACATGTCTTGATAAACATGTAAAGACGATACACAAATCTTGTTTTTATCACGTCTGAAATATCTCTAAAATTAGATGGTTGGTTTCAGAGTCAGCTGGAAACTATTATACATGGCTTTGTGTCCTCACATCTGGACTACTGCAATTTTCTTTTAACATGTTTGAATAAGTCTTCCATAGATCGCTTGCAGTCAGTCCAGAATGCTTTTGCTCATCTTCTAACTCAATCTAGTAGATTCTATCATACAACACCCATTTTATGCTCCCTGCATTGACTTCCTATTAATTTTAGAATTAAATTTAAAATCATTGTTTTGTTTTGTTTTTTTAATCTATAAAGCCATTCATGGTGAGGCTCCTTTTTATATCTGTGACCTACTGCATCTTTACTCTCCTAGCAGCTCTCTCAGGCCTTTGAGTCATAACTTTCTTTCAGTATCAAAAACTAGAATCAAGACCAAAGGTGACAGAGCCTTTGCAGCTGTGAAACCAAATTTATGGAATTCCCTACCCCTGAATTTAAGATCTGCACAAAATCCATCTTTTTACTTTGGCATTTTATTAGTTCTCTGCTGGTTGTACATTATTATTGTGTCTTTTACTGTTTACTGTTTTATTCTTATGTCTTTTATTGCTATCAGTTTATTTACTCTTTTATTTTATGGACAGCACTTTGTGATCCTGGCTGTGAAAAGTGTTCTACAAATAAAATTATTATTATTATTATTATTATTATTATTATTATTATTATTATTATTATTATTATTATTATTATTATTATTATTATATTTTCTATACTGCTTTTAAGATCCAAAGCCCTCAAAAAAGTGTTAATCACAAAATAGCTACTAAATGTGATATCAGCACTAACACTTTTGTCATCCTCAGTAAGAAATATAGGGAAACTTGGAATATTAAAAATAAACTGAACAGACGAGTCATTATTAAAGATGCATATAAGAGTCAATGATCCCATTTTCTCTAATTATGTAATCAACCTTTTGTCAACTAGTGACATACTGAAACACTCAATTAGAATCACAGAGGAGCAGACTGATTAAGTTTGTGAAATTTATATAGAAACTTAAGCATTGACCTTTAACAAGAGCTAGATTAAATCCCACATGAAGACAGAGCAAAAACAACCTTATTCATTAACATTCATTAGCTCAAGAGCAGAGTGATAATAAAATTCAGATTAGCATTTCAAAAAAAATGTGAAGATAAAAGTAAAACAAAAGATAAAGTTAGCTAAAATATATGAAAATACATGATATCAACTGAATATATTTTGCTGGAATTTTTGCATAAAACATAATTGTTTTGGAAATAAAAAAATCACAATTTTCAATATAAGGTAAAAACTTGTGTTGTAGTTTGTGCTATTATCCAGGAAAACTTTGTGGATGACTTTGATGATTGCAAGAAACACTTAACCCAACAAAATAATTTTTATTCTGACAATGTTGTTTTAGTGAGGATGAAGAGGGGATGGTTTAACAGTCATCATCACCTTTTTAGATTGTCTGTGTTCTCCAAATGGTGTGACATGTATATAAAGGTCAGTTCAATCTATTAACAGGATTTAGGTGTACTATATTGTTCTATAACAGAAATAGATAAGTTAAAAAGTCAACTGGACAGAGCTTAAATTCTTTTAAAGTGACACTCCAGCAAAATTCAAGTTTTTTTCTGTTGTTAACATGTCTGTAACATGCTTTTTGTGACTTACAAAACATATCAAGAGTAAAATTTCACCACAGTCCCAAGTCTGTGTTTTTCTACTGTGAATTTCCATGGTAATACCCCCCCACACACACACAACGGGCGAGTTTAGACAGACCATTTCTAGCTATTAAGTATTTCTGCTTAACCTGGTTGGTTATAACATTAATCAATCAGACGGATACTCTTGGCTACCTCGGGGGAAGAGGGAGGAGCTGAGGAGCAGCAAGATTGAGGTGGCTGAAAGCGTCTGTTCTGCATAGCAATTAGTGAAACAGTGGAGGAGGAGGGAGGAGGGGAGGAGGGGAGGGGGGGCCCAGCTTGAATGTTGCTCAGCGTGACCACTGCTCTCAGCTCAGTTTGCCGGCAGGTGGGGTGCCAAGCTCCGGAATGTGAGCCACCCAGTGGGCCACTTTTGGTAAGCAGAATTGGCGCCAGCTCGCCACAGTCGCCAGTGGATGGGGCACCTTCTTGGTTAGACCGCTTTCACAAAAAAATCGTTCGCTTTTGACTTTTGAAGATATAGGCTAAACTTTAACATCAGGAAGCGTCGTGAACAGGCTAGCAGTCCACCCACCAGGAGTCTTGGCAACCAATCGCATACAAGCCCTGCAGGTCGTGGAGCATGGTTATCAATCTCGTGCAAGCCCTGCAGGCTGCTATTTAGAATATTCATAGATCTGCACATACTTAAGTAGGTGAAAGATTTAAAGCTCTTTCCAAGCAATTCTAAGGCAATGAAAGTTTTTTTTTGTGGCTATAAAGCCACCATATACTATTTTGGGCAATACATATTTGTTTTTGAGGTGGTTTTAGAGCTGCCAGAGTGCATCTTTAAATTAAGTGCAGTGTACACATGCCTTCCCCCTCTCCTCCTCATCGGTCAAAGATATAATAAAGAAGTGAAAATGTCAATACTGTACTTCTTCTTTTTGCTGCTTTCTTTACGGGTCGCTACAGCGGATCATCTGCCTCCATGTATCTTCCTCTGGAACATCAACTCTCTCTGTGTCCTCCTTACCTAAATCCACAAATCTTCTCTGGTCTTCCTCTTTCTTCCTGCCTGTTAGCTCCATCTTCAACATCCTTTGTCCAATATATCCACTGTCCCTCCTCTGCTCATTTCCAAACCATCTCAGCTTTGAAGAAGAAGAAGTCATCTGTATTGTCATTCAGTCCACACACCCGACCATGTACAGTAGAACGAAATTATGTTTCTCCCAGCTACAATGTTAATCATATGTAGAATCAGAGGGGTCGCTGCCATGCAAGGTGTTGCCACAAACAACTTCTCCTTCCCCCATTCTATTACGCTGAGCATTAAGCTAGAAGGTGGGAAGTACCATTTTTGTATGGTCTTTGGTTTGACCCAGTCGAACTTGAACCCCCAACTTCCCGGTTGTGGGGTGGATGCTCCATCAACTAGGCCACCACTCCAGTTAGAGTTTGCCTGTCTTACTTTGTCTTAGGGATGGGCGATAAAAGCATTTTTCCTTTCGATACGATACCATTAATTTATGGGACTTTTTCTTCAATACCGATACTTTTTGCTCCTTAAAGGAAAATCACGATTGCAATTTAATTAACAACTTTACTGCAAGGGCAATATGAAATCATCATCATCATCATCATAGCAGTCTGTCGGGGGCAACAATGACTGTTTCATTTAGGTCTGATCAGATTCCTCCACGCAGCTCTGTCCTTCACCTTCCGCTACCAGGAACTCCTGAACTTGTTAACCTGGGCGACGTCCGAGCTGGTATGAGTTGCTTTCTGATTGACCCTTTCATGAAACTATTATCAGTGGCAAGGACAGGCCAAGACAAACTGACTCCAGTATCTGTTGCAGTGACTGACCAGATGATGGTTTATTTATCTCTGTTCTTTGTGTAGTGCGTGTCACGATGCACTGACTGGCAAAAGTCCAACACAGACCTTGCGACATACAGTGGTGTGAAAAAGTGTTTTCTCACTTCCTGATTTCTCATTTTTTTGTATGTTTGACACACTAAAATATTTAAGATGATCAAACAAATTTAAATATTAGACAAAGATAACACAAGTAAACACAAAATGCAGTTTTTAAAAGAAGGTGTTTATTATTAAGGGAAAGAAAATCCAAAACCTACATGGCCCTGTGTGAAAAAGTGATTTTTCCCTAAACCTAATTATTGGTTGGGCCACCCTTAGCAGCAACAACTGCAATCAAGTGTTTGCAATAACTGGCAATGAATCTTTTACAGTGCTGTGGAGGAATTTTGGCCCACTCATCTTTGCAGAATTGTTGCAATTCAGACACAGTGGAGGGTTTTCGAGCATGAACTGCCTTTTTAAGGTCATGCCACAGCATCTCAATCAGATTCAAGTCAGGACTTTCACTAGGCCACTCCAAAGTCTTCATTTTATTTTTCTTAAACCATTCAGAGGTGGACGTGCTGGTGTGTTTTGGATCATTGACCTATTGCAGAACCCAAGTGTTCTTCAGCTTGAGGTCATGAACAGATGGCCGGACATTCTCCTTCAGGATTTTTTGGTAGACAGCAGAATTCATGGTTCTATTTACCACAGCAAGTCTTCCAGGTCCTCAAGCAGCAAAACAGCCCCAGACCATCACACTACCACCACCATATTTTAATGCTGATATGACGTTCTTTTTCTGAAATGCTGTGTTATTTTTATGCCAGATGTTCTTGGTATGCTTCATTTTTGCGTCTGTGAACATAGCGCTGATGTGCCTTGCCAAAAAGTTTCAGTTTTGTCTCGTCTGTCCATAGGACATTCTCCCAGAAGCTTTGTGGCTTGTCAACATGCAATTTGGCAAATTCCAGTCTGGCTTTTTTATGATTTGTTTTCAACAGTGGTGTCCTCCTTGGTCGTCTCCCATGAAGTCCACTTTGGCTCAAACAACAACGGATGGTACAATCTGACACTGATGTACCTTCACCTTGGAGTTCACCATGAATGTGTTTAGACGCTGTTCTGGGCTCTTTTGTTACCATTCGTATTATCCGTCTCTTCCATTTTTCATCAAGTTTCCTCCTGCGGCCATGTCCAGGGAGGTTGGCTACAGTCCCGTGGATCTTAAATTTCTGAATAATATGTGCAACTGTAGTCACAGGAACATCAAGCTGCTTGGAGATGGTCTTATAGCCTTTACCTTTAACATGCTTGTCTATAATTTTCTTTCTAATCTCCTGAGACAACTCTCTCCTTTGCTTCCTCTGGTCCATGTTCAGTGTGGTACACACCATGTCACCAAACAGCACAGTGACTACTTGTCACCCTTTAAATAGGCTGACTGACTGATTACAAGTTTGTAGACACCTGTGATGTTAATTAGAGGACACATCTTGGTTGAACATGTCCCTATGGTCACATTATTTTCAATCTTTTCTAGGGATACCATCATTTTTGTCCAGGCCTGTTTCATGAGTTTGTTTTTTAAAATAATTCTGTTGAACCACAATTCAAAAGCATTGTCTGATTTTCATTGGTTAATTTTCATAGAATTTTTATTTATTACCTCTTTTGTCAGATTCAAGTTATTTCTGTGACCATTGTGGGTTTTTCTTTCATTAACAGAGGAGTACCAACAATTTTGTCCACGTCTGTATAATTTTTTTCACAGTGCAACATTTTTAATTTTATTATTTATTTATATTCTTTTATTTTTACACTATTATTTTGCAAACTTAAATAGTGTTTTTTTTTTCCTCCAAATTTTATGTTGCTTGGTATCACCATAGAAGCTGGATGAATGGTGTAACATCCATCCATCCATCTTCTTACGCTAAATGTTTTTCGGGTCGCGGGGTGGGGGGTGGGGGGGCTGGAGCCTATCCCCACATGTCAGGAGTAATACTTCTGCCGCTCTCCCTGCTGAGCTCACTCTGCATGGGAGAGTGTTTGGCTGCGCAGTGCACAGTGAGTCTTCGGCTCTGACATCTGATAGGCTGCCATAATCATGTGACATTGCCGACCATCTATGCCTGGACTGGTTTTTCACCTGTTTTCGTTTTCACATGTAAATTTAATGCCTAAAACTCTCAGAAGTGAAAACAAGTTGCACATTTTGTATTATCATAGTGGTATCACAATATTTTAAAAAGTATCAACTCCAAAGTATCGGCCAGCTGGTAACGAAGTATTGATACTCAGTGTTGGGAGTAACGCCACTACTTTTGCAGTAATGTGGTGTAACAGAATTACTGTTTAAAAATTCAGTAATGCCTTACAGTTACTGAAATTTGATCAGATGCATTACTCGCGTTACTCGTTTTATTAATATGGATAGATATTTTTAGCACAGAGAGACGATCATACAACTTGCAGTTGATAGACACCCTCCTCATCAGCTTCCAACTGGGGATGAATACACAGTTTTGGCGGCTATTGAAGGGACAACTGCCATCCCCAGCGCCACCAGCGACCTCAAGCCACTGGAGGTTGTCATGCCAAAGGCAAAGGCAAGCAAATAAATAAGCAAATAATTATAAACCGACCCTACCGTAACTGACGCAGCCGTCACACAGTGTCCTCCGTGGGTTTGTTTCCTGTCCCGCCCCAATTCACATCACAACCCGATGAAGAAATGCCATGGCGGTGGCGACTTCTCATATAGAGCCCTGATCGTCTGTTGTCCGAGCAGTGAGTAGCCCCTACAAGCTCCTACCTCTGTGGTTAAACATAAGTACTTTTTGAGCAAGAAGCTTGCATTTATTGTCCGCATTAAATGCATTTCAAGTTTTCTTTGGCACAGAGAGAAAGTGACTGTGATTTGTTGCAGTAAAGAACAGCTTCTTGTAAGCGGTGAACTTTCATTTATCTGTGCTTTCTATTATACAGTATTTTATCTCATTCATTTACATGCTGTTGTGATATGCAACTATTTCATGGAAGTAAATCCTCTAAATATGCATTTTTAATGGGCTGGTCCAGGGGTGTCAAACATATAGCTTGTGGGCCCAAAATGGCCTATCAGGGGCCCCCAAAATTTTCTGTGTGAATTTACAGCTTTATTTCTCATAAATTTCTGACTTTCTACTGATTACAATAGTTTGTGTAAATCTGAGACATTTTTTTTATCTGTAACATGAGACTTTTTTTCTCATCAGTTTTCTTTTTCTTCTTTTTTGCGATGAGAACAAGTGGCCCTTGATCTTGCTGTGTGTGCAAGATGATTTAAGTATACATTTAAAAGTAATGTGAAAGTTACTTTTCCGAGTAACTAGTTACTTTAATCATGCAGTAACTCAAAAGTAACTCAGTTACTTTTGAAAAGCCATAACTAGTAATTGTAACTAGTAACTATTTTTAGTAACTTGCTCAACGCTGTTGATACTTGAGTATCAATACACCCATCCCTACTTTGTCTCCATACCGCTCAACTTGAGCTGTCCCTCTGATATATTCATTTCTAATCCTGTCCCTCCTAGTCACTCCCAGTGAGAATCTTAGTATCTTCAGCTCTGCCATCTCCAGCTCTGCCTCCTCTCTTTTTGTCAGTGCTACCATCTCCAAACTGTACACTGTTTGTTATTAAGCTGCATATTGTTGGACCCCCTCAAAAACGAGATGTTTCATTACAAGGGGAAATCCATTAATAAAGCTTTCCATCCATCCATCTTCTTCTGCTTAATCTTTTTCAGGTCGCAGCGGGGGCTAGTAAATAAAAAAGTTAATGAAAAATAATGTCCTCACCACAGATGTTGTTTTGGACTATCATTTCTGGCCTTGATGTTATGTCCACAAACCTGGAATGAAGACGGACGAGGATGCTGTGCTTGAACTGAACTTTATTGCACACCAGTTAATATTACTCTGCACACATGAGCACTCAGTTGTAACTGTGATCTCCAACTTCACTAGCAACTGCCAACGACCACTTCCATGACACGGCGGACTCCCCCATATATATAGTGACGTGGTGATGTCACCCGTAGGTCGGGTCACACATTGTACCTTATACTAACGGTAAATGCCAACACTACACTTGGCTCCTAATTTTTTTCTGCCAAAAGGTTCCCTTCAGCACCTAAAACTCATCTAGAATATATTTCAACTAAGCCTTCATTATTGTCCGTCGTCACTTTCCACCTACATTCTCTGCAGTTAAGTAGCTGTTCATATCAAAATCCCCACAGTCTCAGAGCTTTTTTTTCTACCTTCAGAGGCCACTTAGCTGCTTTCCTGCCAGGTTATCTACCCATACTGCCTCTCTGTTCTCCCTCCTGGCCCCCGATGGTGAATGAGCGACCTTCCCTCTGACCTTCCTGTTGTCAACCTAGTTTTTTTTTTTTTTTTTTTTTTTTTTTCAGGAAACAGCTCAGTCTCTCTCCACTGAATTAGCTGTGCTCTAGTAAATTTGAAATCTCTCTTAAAGTCTCTTATATTTTTCCCTTTTATCTATGAACATCTAACATTACACTGAACATTCTGAATTATTTTGCATGACGAAAAACTGTTTTGTTAGCAGTAGATGAGATTAGACATTATGGAGAACAGGGTAAAAAGTAGTTTAGCACAATAATGAATAGGCCTCCCTATCATAAACAGTGTCTACTGAAATCAAGCTAGATGACCGGAATGTTCCAGAATAAAAATGATTTGAATTGCCAGATGACTCCCACAGGTCACGTGTTTGGTGGAAGTTCCAGAAATCACGTCCAACAGCCACCATGTGTGTCTCGACAAATTTTCATAGTGATAATAATAATAACAAACCATCTGCTTCACCTGTTAGCTCACATCAAGCTCATCGTGATCTTTTGCATATATTTTCAACACCGACCAGATGTTCCCTAAAATGACAATACCTCCCCTAAATCATTTGGGACATTTTAAGCATCTGCTTAGAGATTTTTTTTTTTTGTTTTTTACATTCCTGATTGCTAGCTGGTTAATGCAACACATGCTGTCAGCGTTGCACTCTGCCTTTCCCCTGCTAATACTAAATGTGAGTCATTGCACACATGAAAGCATAATAATAGTAACAATAATAACAATAATAATAATAATAATAATAATAGTAATAATAATTCTGACATTTGTGTGAGAGTGTGGTTATATACAGTATGTGAAGCACAGAAAACTGCAGTAGAAAGAAAAAAGATGGAGAAAAATTGTGAATTATTCATCCATTCCTATCTTCCATTCACTGATTGCACATGACTGAACACCTATTTACATCCATTTATTAAAGCCCACAGTTTACAGGGTCTGCAGAGGCTCACTTAAAACTCTTGCCTGTTTATTACCTATTGCCTTCTTCAAAGATCAAATCTTTAATTTTCAATACTGAGCTTGATGCTCCTTGGCATCCCTACTGGATTAGAAAGAAGATTAAGGCTGAACACTGTGGGGCAAGAGGAAAATAATATGGCATTTTATATCTGCATTTTGAGCACCCCCAGCTCTGAAAACTGGCCCTGAATTGTTATGGCACAAAAATGCAGGCCTTCAAATTTTAATTGCTGCATCAAAACACTTCTTCATCAGAGGTTCCCTGACTTACACTTGCAACAGTAACATTTTTCTTTTAATGACTGACGGACTGACTGAGAAAATTCTGTTGAAGTCATTTAGCACAGAAAAGGTCATTGCGTCGGTGCCGTGGTGTCTCCATGATATATTTGATCACATAGTAATATCTGAGGAAAAATACTGAATGTAAACACTGTATGTGGTGTAAAAAGAAAGAGCATATTGCATTCTAATGTTTTAGTGAACATGTTGAGGCATGGATCAGGAATTGTTAAGGCAGGCCATCAACATGACACATAGGCCATACAGGGGGCAGAGCAAAGGCATTAATAATTCATTAACTCCCAACTCCCTTATTTTCCATTTTCCACTCCGTGTTTGAGCTGACTTTGTGTCAATATCAGATGCAAAAACACAGCATCATTCATGAGTGCAAAGACTTTGTTCAGGAGAGGAAAATTAAAGATCTTTGGCATAATCACATGACAGCAGATTTGTGGTGGATTAATTTAGAAGACTTAAATACATTCATTTCACTTTGACAAAGGGGCAGTGTAATGAAATTAGAAATTTAGCAGTATTATTGTGGGCTTCTGATATCCCACACAGCTACTTATAATCACTATTTTCCTAAATAATATAAAATATAATAAATCCATGTCTCAATAAAAAAACTGAAAATCTTTCAGATATTGTTGCTGGATGTAATTTTGTATTAAAATGCAACACTGAGTCTATGTCAAACAGCTTCTGTTCAACAATCCGTACAATGATTTCCCAGGTGAATAACTATAGTGTGGGTTACTCTCTCAATGCCATATATGAGAGTTGTTTTTTTTTTTCACGTTTCTACAGTTCCCCTTACAGCATAAGAAAATCTTAACCACTAAGCACATCTATTTATTTTGAGCCAAAGTTTTATTGTAGCTTTTTGACACAGGTTTCAAACTTTTTCCTCCAGGCATAATTATCTGTCAAATGTTGTTATGGTTATTACTAATGGAGGCTGCTGTGAAAAAGTCTGGCAAGGTCATTCTTAGACATTAATATGTGAACTGTATCGTGACTCATAAGATTTGGTGGAAAGCTTCCACATTTTTTTTTCCCCATTCCAGTCAATTCTGCAATGATACGTGTAGTACAAAGTTGGATAGTTTGGCACTGACATGGCATGGTAACAATACTGATAAAGCTAACCTTCCTTTTTAAATGGGATGTGAGTCCAAATAGAAATTTTAATTTTTTAAACTGTACTCCCCTTTTCAACCTTTTGTCATTTGTATTGTTTTGCTCGCATTTATACCCATTGCTTATCCCTTGTTGTATGAAGAGGTGGGGGGACTGTAACACCAAAATGACAACAAGGAATTGCATCAGTCGTGAGGCTGAAGGGTTCAGACTTGTGTAGAAGAGTTAAGTTACATAAGAGTTGTTGGATGCATTTTCTCCAAATGAAAGAGGCCGTGTTTTGGGTTTGTTTCTTTGACCTGTCTAACTAAAATGTGAACTGCCACTCATCTGAACATCACCAACATCTATAATTCTTTGGAAATAAACCTCCTTATAGTCAACACTCCTATGGCCATTTTATGACGATCTAGTCAACAGTCTATTGTCTATGATGCAGAGCACAGTTATGGGCGTGGCCAAGTCCATTTCACCATTACTGCAATGGAAAAACAAATTTTGCATTTGGCGGAAGAGGCTGTCCTAATGCTCTTCATTTTTCAGAGGTGTGTTTTGGACATAACATGCAATAAACCAGTTACTGTTTTTGCTCCCGTTGCCTTTAGTAAACAGGGGAGCAAGATCTAAGGCAGGGGTCGGCAACCCGCGGCTCCGGAGCCGCATGCGGCTCTTTCATCCCTCTTCTGCGGCTCCCTGTGGCTTTGGAAAATAAATAATGAGTATTTAATTAAAATATATTTTATTTTAGTTTGTTAGTTTTTAAACATCACTCACCTGGTGTCAGTGGCTACTGATGGGGCGCCAAGTATGACAGGAGTGCAGAAGGGCTTTGTGGCTTTACTGCAGAAGGCGCTCGACAGAAAGCTGCTGACTTTTCACTGCATCCTGCGCCAAGAGGCACTGTGTGCTCAAACATTTCCTCCGGAATGCACAGAAGTAATGAATGTTGTCATTCAGATTGTCAATAAAATAATGGCAAAAGGTTTAAATCACCTTCAGTTCCGTTTGTTACTGGACGAGCTGGAAAGCACATATTCTGATCTCCTGCTGCACAACAAAGTCCGGTGGCTGTCCAGAGGGGAGGCGCTGAAACACTTTGTAGCGTGTCTGGAAGAAGTGAAAACTTTCCTGGGCAGCAAAGGGCTCACCTTTCCTGAGCTCCATGGAACAGCCAGAGTGGCTGGAAAAGCTACACTTCATGGTAGACATGACAGCGCACCTGAACACGCTGAACACAGCTCTTCAGGGGAAAGGACGCACAGCCCTGCACATGTTGGAGGAGGTTTTGGCATTCGAGCGCAAGTTGACAGTGCTTGCCCGAGATTTACAGAAAGGTACACTGTCTCACTTCCCTAATTTGAGAGAGTTCAAACAAGCTCACAACATGATAAAGTCGGAGTATTTACATTTTGCAATCATCGCAATGCAAACATCGTTTGGGAAACGATTCTGTGAGTTCAGAGAGGAAAAAAAAACACATTATCCTTCCCTGTCACATCCCTAAGCATCGATCCATCCCTACTGAATACGACTGCATTGGCAGGTGTGAGTCAACCTGATCTTGAGATGGAACTGGCCGACACAGCCGACAAAGACATATGGGTGTCCAAGTTTAAACGCTTGACAGCAGACCTTGAAAATGTTGGCCGTCAGAAGGCCGTTCTTGCTCAGAATCACAAATAGAGTGATATTGAAAACCTCCCCAAACCAGACAAACTTGTGTTAGAAACATGGAATGCTATCCCCGACATTTATGTGAACATGAAAAAATATGCGCTTGGAGTCCTGTCGATCTTTGGATCCACATATGTATGTGAGCAGGTGTTCTCCAAGCTGAACTTTATTAAAAACAAACATGGCACACGCCTCACAGATGACAGCGTTCGATCCTGTGTAAAGATAAAGGTGACGTCATACAGCCCTGATGTGCAGACACTGTGCACTGAGGTTCAGGAGCAGAAATCACATTAACCAAGTATGATAAATATTTTAATTGCCTATTATTTTGCATATATTCATATTTTTTCATTGTTCAGTGAAATAGTCCTTTTATTATTCAGGTTGACAGCTGACTGCACGAGCCAGTAAAAGGATGACGGCACACAGAAGAGAACGGCATTTTTGGTTTGCTGCCGGTGGATAATTTAAGTTCGGCGTTTTTTTCATAAATACAAGGACTCAAATAGACATTGAGTATTTTACTTGAAAGCAACCTTCAACCCAACTTCTTTTTTTCGGAGTTCAAAATGCTTTTGTTGCACGCAGAAATGCAATTTTGTTTTCTCTGCAGGAGTTCATTGATTTCATAAATGCAACACATTATAGTTTGTTTATACATAGCATAAAGGCAGAAAAAAAATTATATGCAGTGTTATTTCATTTTAAATGTCAAAAGGGTTTTGTGGCTCCCAGTGTTTTCTTTTCTGTGGGAAATGGGTCCAAATGGCTCTTTGAGCGGTAAAGGTTGCCGACCCCGATCTAAGGTGTAATACTAATATAACACTGTTTAAATGGAAGGACAAATCTGTTTCGAGCTAGGGACAATGCAGGCTCATTCCCAAAGTGAAAATATGCTTAAGGACTGTCCAGAGCCCTGCTCGCACTGGGGATCAAGGTTCATATAGTAGACTTTAAATAATACAGTGTAATTTATTGTGTTTATCAAATTAAATCAACATCACTTAAGATTTGCTTCAGAAACAAACAAATGAGTCAGCAGCCCACAAGGATTGACTTGTGGGCTGCAGAACTGTGGACATAAGGACATTCTCCTTACACAATGATGAGCACTGTGCCATTTAGAGGTTATCCCAGTCTTTCTTCATGTCCACGATTTTTGGGACAGAGTTGTAAAAAAAAAAAAAAAATCAGTTATTATCATGGGTCGCAATAGACCCAGGACCACCCATCGGCCTGTCATCTGAATTCCTCCATGAAACCAAGGAAGAGTGAGGTACAGTGGTGTGAAAAAGTGTTTGCCCCCTTTCTGCATTTGTCCTGTAGACGAGTCCGTCTACAGGAGAGAGGTGGCCCAGCTGGCGTCCTGGTGCAGCCACAACAACTTGCAGCTGAACGCTCTGAAGACAGTGGAGATGATCGTGGACTTCAGAAAAGTTACAGCCCCTCTGCCCCCCTTACCCTCACAGACTCCCCCATCACCACTGCGGATTCCTTCCACTTCCTGGGCACCACCATCACCCGGGACCTCAAGTGGGAGCCGACCATCAGCTCCCTCATCAAAAAGGCCCAGCAGAGGATGTTCTTCCTGAGGCAGCTGAGGAAGCTCAAGCTACCCACCAAGATGTTGGTGCAGTTCTACACGGCCATCATCGAGTCCATCCTCACCACCTCCATCACCGTGTGGTACGCAGGAGCCACCACCAGGGACAGACTAAGACTGCAGCGGGTTGTGCACGCCGCTGAGAAGGTGATCAGCTGCAAGCTCCCATCCTTCCAGGACCTGTACATCTCCAGGACCCGGAGGCGTGCAGGTTGGATCATAGCCGACCCTTCATACCCTGGACACGCACTGTTTGCCCCCCTCCCCTCAGGCAGAACACTTCGGTCCATTCAGACTAAAACCTCCCGCTACATGAACAGCTTCTTCCCCTCTGCCATCAGACTGCTGAACACTAAGTGACTTATTAGACTCTCGTGCACTACGTACAGCAGCTCAACCGGACTCATGATAATTATCACTGTTTTCTTTTACACTACCGACTCACTATGTGGAACTCCACAATATCTGCTGCCTGTTAATATATTTAAAAATTGCATAGATTAGTATTACTCATTCATATTCTAGATTTTATTGCATGCATAGTTTTTTATTTTTATCTTTAGTGCTACTCATGTTTAATGTTGCAGCATTGCACTGAGACAAATTCCTAGTTTGTGTACTACATGAACAATGGCAATAAATCTCATTCTGATTCTGATTCTGATTCTGATTCTGATTTCTCATTTTTTGTATGTTTGTCACACTTAAATGTTTCAGATCATCAAACAAATTTAAATATCAGACAAAGATAACACAAGTAAACACAAAATGCAGTTTTTAAAAGTAGGTGTTTATTATTAAGAGAAAAAAAATCCAAACTTACATGGCCCTGTGTGAAAAGTGATTGCCCCCTAAACCTAATAACTGGTTGGGTCACCTTTAGCAGCAGCAACTGCAGTTGTTTCCAATAACTGGCAATGAGTCTTTTACAGCACTGTGGAGGAATTTTGGCCCACTCGTCATTGCAGAATTGTTGTAATTCAGCCACAGTGAAGGGTTTTCGAGCATGAACTTCCTTTTTAAGGTCATGCCACAGCATCTTAATCAGATTCAGGTCAGGACTTTCACTAGGCCACTCCAAAGTCTTCATTTTGTTTTTCTTAAGCCATTCAGAGGTGGACTTGCTGGTGTGTTTTGGATCACTGTCCTGCTGCAGAACCCAAGTGTGCTTCAGCTTGAGGTTATGAACAGATGGCCAGACATTCTCCCTCAGGATTTTTTGGTAGACAGCAGAATTCATGGTTCCATTTGCCACAGCAAGTCTTCCAGGTCCTGAAGCAGCAAAACAGCCCCAGACCATCACACTACCACTGTGGAGAAAAAGGAATGGGCGAGAGGCAACGAGCTGGAATGAGACAAGGCTTTATTTTCTCCAACATACTGAAAACACGCTTCATAGCTCGTGTGGCCTACCGCGCTAACTGGGTTTATGTACATAGGTCTTTTATACTGTTGCACAGACAAAGAGAATGTGTGGCTCATTAGCATAGTAACTGTCAGTCAATACACATTATTAGCATAACATCAGCTGGTGCTGCTTTGATCGCTGCTTCTGGTCTCCGCGGCTCCCGGTTATTCTTTCCGTCCTCGGGGGCGCATAACTTAGCAGTCCAGTCTGATTGCACCCTGGTGACATGTTTAGGACCCAGGAGACAGACACTGACACGAGTAGATAGTGACAATAATCCTTTATTGAAGAGTGAGAGTGTGTAGTGCGTGAGTGAGTGCAAGTATAGAGTTCTGGTCGCTGGAACTGAGCAGTCTGGATGGAGACCTGGCAACCCTGTAACACACAAGCAGATACAATTACCGCTGTTCAGCACTCGTGAGTAATTGTAGGTGAAGGGGCTTACTTGGGTGATCCACAGGTAGCGTCCTGCTGACTCCCAGCGGCCGTGCAACGTGGAGGTGAGTGTGCTCGTGGCTGTGGTAGTGAATCCACCTGTTGCTGTGGCGATGGCAGTTCCTGTGATGATGACGGCAGTGATTCCACTGACCGTGACGATGACAGTTCTGATAGCGGTGCTGGCAGTGATTCCACTGATCGTGACAATGACAGTTCTGATGGTGGCGATGACAGTGATTCCACTGATCGTGGTGATGATGGTTCCTGCAGCTGAGACAATAGCAGCTCTTGCAGCTGAGGAGTAAGATGTACCCGTAGCAGAGGTGGTAGCGAGGAGCTACGTTGCTGAAGTGGCAACGCCCCGTCGGCTGGGGAAGCTGGTCCGCCGCCTGGGAGGTCCACCTGTGCACAGGGGTAAAGGCAAGGAGTTGAGTAACACACAGTTCTCTTATGTGGTCATTCCTGACGAGGCGTTCTAGACGTAGCTTGAGAACGAAGCTCTGGTTCATGCTCCGATGAGGAGGACAGACGACTCCGTGACGGGCTGTCAGCAACGCTGGCTTTTAACAGCCGTTGATTGGCACCTGTTGGTCTGTGCGCAGTTGGGACTGATGAAGCCAATGACGGCCCAGAGGCCGCCATGACAGTACTCCCCCCTCTAGCAGTGCCTCCAGGCACCTGCCCAATTCTACCTGGATTCGCCCGATGGAAGTCGCGGATCAGCTGTTTATCCAGGATCAACGCTGGGCGAATCCAAGAACGATCCTCCGGTCCAAAGCCCTCCCAGTCCACCAAATACTGAAGACCACGACCTCGCCTGCGAACGTCCAGGATGGCAGTCACCCCCCAGGCCGGATGGCCATCGATCATCCTCGGGGGGGCGGGGGCCGCGGGAGGCGGGCACAGGGGGTCAGAGATGTACGGTTTGACCTGGGAGACACGAAAGGTGGGGCAGATGCGCATCGAAGAGGGGAGAGACAGGCGCACAGACACAGGATTAATAATACGAGTGATGGTGTAAGGACCGATGAAGCGCTTGGTAAGCTTACGCTTCTCAGCCGGTACACCAATATTCCGGGTTGACAACCAAACCTTCTGACCCACCTTGTAGTCCGGGGCGGGTCTCCTATGCCGGTTGGCTACCTGGATGTTGTGTTTAGTAGTCTTTAACAGGGCTTGGCGGGCGATGTGCCAAACTCGCCGACAGCGCTTGATGTGGGCTTGAACCGAGGGAACCGCTACCTCCCTCTCCTCCTCCGGGAACAGCGGTGGATCAAAACCAGATGACGCCTTGAAAGGGGAGACGCCCGTAGCCGTAGAGACCATGGTGTTATGGGCGTACTCAATCCAAGGAAGATACTTGCTCCAGGAGGATGAGCAGGAGGAGATGACACAGCGCAATGCGGCCTCAAGCTCCTGATTAGCCCGCTCACACTGGCCATTGCTCTGGGGATGATAACCAGAGGAGAGGCTGGCTGTGGCTCCCAGCGCCGCGCAGAAAGCCTTCCAGACCTGCGAGACAAACTGTGGTTCCCGGTCCAACACTATGTCGGCGGGGATGCCGTGGAGGCGGACCACGTGTTGAACGAGGAGGTCTGCTGTTTCCTGGGCTGAAGGCATACCCCGAAGAGGCACAAAATGGGCTGCCTTCGAGAAACAGTCCACAATGGTTAAAACTGTAGTGAAATTATCCGAGGTGGGCAAACCAGTCACCAAATCCATAGCAACGTGGGACCAGGGGCGAGAAGGGACCGGCAACGGGTGTAACAGGCCCGCCGGGGGGGATGATGTCGTCTTCCCGGTGGCGCACTGAGCGCAAGCCCGGATGTAACCTACAACGTCCTTCCGTAGCCCTGGCCACCAGAAGGTCCTCTGGAGAAGATCCACAGTCCGGCCCACCCCTGGATGACAAGCCAACTTGGAGGCGTGACCCCACTCAATCACTTGGCCCCGAATGGCACGTGGAACAAACAGGCCCCCCCCCCCCCGGGGTCCGGCTCAGTCCTCTGAGCCCGGCGAACCGTCTTGCAGATACCCCAGGACAGAGCGCCCACGACGTAGGAGGGCGGCAGGATAGGAGTTTCTTGGTCCTCAGAGGATGGTGCGTCAAACTGCCGCGAGAGGGCATCCGGCTTACCGTTCTTGCTTCCCGGCCGGTAAGTGGTGGAAAAATTGAACCGGCCAAAGAAGAGGGACCAACGAGCCTGGCGTGCATTCAGGCACTTCGCCGTCCTGAGGTACTCCAGGTTACGATGATCAGTCCATACCACGAACGGTTGAGCAGCCCCCTCCAGCCAGTGTCTCCATTCCTCCAAAGCGAGCTTCACTGCCAGCAGCTCCCTGTCTCCTATGCTGTAATTTCTCTCTGCTGGGGATAGACGATGAGAGAAGTAAGCACATGGGCGAATCTTACCATCCTCGGGAGAGCGTTGGGAGAGTACCGCTCCTACCCCCGAGTCAGAGGCGTCCACTTCCACCAAGCACTGCAGCTTCGGGTCCACCTGCGTTAGGACCCGGGCCGAAGCGAACTCCCTCTTCAGTTTCTCAAACGCTCCGGCTGCCTCCTCACTCCAGCAAAACGGGGTCTTAGGGGAGGTGAGCGCAGTCAGAGGGCGAGCAATATTACCAAAGTTGGGCACAAACCTCCTATAGAAATTAGCAAAACCCAAGAATCCTTGAAGCTGCTTCCTAGAGGTGGGTGCGGGCCAATCCACTACCGCCTTGACCTTGGCCGGGTCAGGGAGCACCTGGTTCCAGGCTATTATGAACCCTAGGAAGGAGGTTTGGTCAGTATGAAACTCACATTTCTCGGCCTTGACGAACAGTTGATTCTCCAGGAGGCGCTGTAGTACCTTACGGACATGCACCTGATGCTCTTCTAGTGTGCGAGAGAAGATCAGTATGTCGTCAAGATATACAAACACAAACGAGTTCAGGAAGTCCCGCAAAACGTCGTTTATTAAACACTGGAAGACGGCCGGAGCGTTGGTTAACCCAAACGGCATTACAAGGTACTCAAAATGCCCGCTTGGGGTCCAGAAAGCCGTCTTCCACTCGTCACCTTCTCTTATGCACACTAGCTGATAAGCATTCCTTAGGTCTAACTTAGTAAACCAGGATGCCCCCTGGAGGGAGTCAAAGACAGTGTTCATCAAGGGCAGAGTGTATTTGTCTTTTACCGTTATTTCATTGAGACCCCGGAAGTCGATGCAGGGGCGTAATGAGCCGTCCTTCTTCCCGACGAAGAAGAACCCAGCTCCCACAGCCGAAGACGACGGGCGGATGATTCCAGAGGCCAGGGACTCCTTGATGTATGTGTCCATAGCCTCGCGCTCCGGGGCTGATAGGCTGTATAGGCGGCTAGCAGGAAGCGGGGCCCCAGCCTTCAGATTAATTGCGCAGTCGTAAGGGCGATGGGGGGGGGGGGGTAAAGACAACGCCCGAGACTTGCTAAAAACTAACCCCAGGTCATGGTAAACCTCTGGCACCTTGGACAGGTCCGGTGGTGACGACTGAGGTGGAGGCACCTTGACAAACGGGGCGCACGCCGTAGATTGGAGACAGGCACTCAGGCAGAACGTACTCCACGCTGTAATACTCCCAGCTTTCCAGTCAATGGTGGGGTTATGCAATCGAAGCCAGGGGTACCCCAGGATGACGGGCGAAGAAGAGACGGGCAGGACTAGGAACCTAATCTCCTCCCTGTGATTTCCTGACACAATTATAGATACTGGGGCCGTCTGATGGGCGACGGTGGTCAGGGACACCTTGGACAGGGTGATGAGTTTGACAGGGGGATCTAGAGTCTGACAGCTAAGGCCCATCCGGGTTGCCAGGTCTCTAGAAACAAAATTCTGCTCAGCTCCTGAGTCAATTAATGCTAATGTCACTTCGTCACTTCCTTGTGGTAACGTATCGTCACTTCCTGTTTTGCTGTCTGCCTGTGTGGTTTGCTCTCCAGCTCTCGAGCCACTAGCTATGGCTACTAGCTCTCTTTCCTCTCCTCCTCTGGTGTGCTCTCTCTGTCAGATGTTTAGCTACACCTCTGCCTCTTTTAGTGATAACGGTAAATGTAATAAATGTTGTCTTTTTGAGGCGCTCAAGGCGAGGTTGTCTGATTTGGAATCCCGGCTCCGCTGCATTGAAACACCGTCTGCGCCAGTTAATCTCGACGGACGCCCATTAGCTGCAGCGGAGCTAGCTAGCTTAGGTCCCACTGTCAGCGGTCCCTCGGCTCTCCTCAGCAGCGAGGAGACTGGGTGGGTGACGGTGAGAAGGAAGCCTAGTCGCAAAGCCCCGGTTCACCACCAACCTGTTCACGTTTCTAATCGTTTTTCCCCGCTCAGCGACACACCCGCTGAGGAAAAAACTCTGATCATTGGCGACTCTGTAGTCAGAAACGTGAACCTAGAGACTCCAGCGGCCATAGTCACATGTATTCCTGGGGCCAGAGCAGGCGACATCGAGTCAAATTTGAAAATGCTGGCTAAAAGTAACTGTAAATATTCCACAATTGTTATTCACGCCGGCATTAATGACATCCGTCTCCGGCAGTCGGAAGTCACGAAACTTAATGTAGAATCGGTGTGTGACTTTGCAAAAACGATGTCAGCCACTGTAGTATTCTCTGGGCCCCTCCCCAATCTGACCAGTGATGACATGTTTAGTCGCTCGTCATCCTTGAACCGCTGGCTGTCTGTGTGGTGTCCTAAAAATGACGTGGGCTACATTGACAATTGGAGCTCTTTTTGGGGAAAACCTGGTCTTATGAGATGAGACAGCATTCATCCCACTTTGGATGGTGCTTCTCATTTATCTAACAATCTGGCATCTTTTTTATCCAAATTTCCAAAACCCTGACTACTCAGAGTTGGGACCAGGAAGCAGAGTCACAGTCTTACACGCCTCTCTGCAGCTCCTCTTCATCCGCCACCCCTCAGCTTAGCCCCTGTCTTCCCCATCAGAGAATCGTTGTCTGCTCCCTCCAAAGTAAATAAAAATATAATGTATAAGCATCCCAAAGTGATAAAGCAAAATATTGGTAAAACTCAAATTAAACATAAAGCCTCTAAATTGAATGATTTGGCCTCTGTTCCTCCTCATAATTTAAAAATTAAATGTGGTTTATTAAATATTAGGTCTCTAACTCCCAAGTCTCTGTTAGTCCATGATCTGTTAATTGATCATCAGATTGATTTAATTTCCCTTACAGAGACTTGGTTAGGACAAGAGGATTATGTTGGTTTAAATGAATCAACTCCCTCTGGTTATTTAAACTGTCAAAATCCCAGAAGTTCTGGTCGTGGAGGAGGAGTAGCATCAATTTACCATTCCAAATTACTAGTTAATGTAAAGCAAAAAACATGTTATAATTCCTTTGAGGGCCTGGTCCTCAGTATTGGGCACTTTAGCAATTCCAGGTTAAACCCAATTTTATTTGCCATAGTTTATCGTCCCCCATCAACCTATTCAGAATTTTTATCCGAATTTCCTGATTTCTTAGCTGATTTAGTGCTGAAATCTGATAGAATAATTATAGTAGGGGACTTTAATATACATGTGGATGTAGATAGTGACTGCCTTAATGTGGCTTTTAATTCAATATTAGACTCGATTGGGTTTTCTCAGAAAGTAGGAAATTCTACTCATTACCTCCACCATACATTGGACCTTGTTCTGACATATGGCATAGAAACAGAAAATCTTGTAGTGTCTCCTCATAACCCTGTACTGTCAGACCATTGTCTGTTAACCTTTGATTTTACTATTTCTGACTATTTGGCTCCTAAAGAAAAATATTATCACAGTAGATGCCTCTCAGATGATGCTGTTTCCAAATTTATGCAGATTGTTTCCTCTATGCCATGTGTCAACACAACGGAAATAAGCTATAGACAGCTTGCTCCTTCTGTAATTGATAACATGGTGGATAGTGTTTCAGCTTCTCTGCATCAGGCTCTAGACTTGGTGGCCCCCTTAAAAAAGAAAAAGTCTAATCAGAGATTTTTAACTCCTTGGTTCAACACAGAAACTCGTAGCTTAAAACAGAAGACTCGTCAATTAGAAAGAAAATGGCGCTCTACTAATTTAGATGAAATCTATTTAGCTTGGAGAAATCATCTTTTAATTTATAAAAAATCTCTTAGAAAAGCTAGAACGAGTTATTACTCTGCATTAATAGAAGAGAACAAGAATAATCCCAGGTTTCTTTTCAGTACTGTAGCCAGGTTGACAAAGAGTCAGGACTCTGTCAATCCTAGCATCCCCTTAGAGCTTACTAGTCAGGACTTTATGAACTTTTTCAATAATAAAATTTCATCCATCAGAGATTAAATCAATCAGATTCTTCCCACAGTTAACTTAAATACTGTAACTACTACAACTCCTTCTATTGATGTCTGTCTTGATGAGTTTACTCCAATCGACCTTTGTGAGTTAGACAAAATAGTTTCCTCATCCAAACCTTCAACTTGTCTTTTAGACCCTATTCCTACCAGGTTATTTAAAGAAGTCTTCCCACTTATTGGTAGCTTTATTCTTCATATAATCAATTCTTCATTAACTTTAGGCCATGTACCGCAGGCTTTTAAAACGGCTGTAATTAAACCCTTACTCAAAAAGCCAACGCTAGATCCAGGAGCTTTAGCTAACTATAGACCAATCTCTAATCTCCCTTTCATTTCAAAAATCTTAGAAAGAGTTGTTGCTATGCAATTATTTGACCACCTGCAGGGAAATGGTTTATTTGAGGAGTTTCAATCTGGGTTTAGAATCCATCATAGCACTGAAACAGCCTTAGCGAAGGTCACTAACGACCTCCTCATTGCATCTGATAATGGACTAGTTTCTGTACTTGTCCTTTTAGATCTTAGTGCAGCTTTTGATACTATTGATCATAATATTCTACTTGATAGATTAGAACACTATGTTGGACTTAATGGAACTTCGTTGCAGTGGTTTAGATCTTATTTATCTGATAGGTTCCAGTTTGTTCATGTAAATGATGAGTTTTCTCTCAGCTCAAAGCTTAGTCATGGAGTTCCACAGGGATCTGTGCTTGGCCCTACTCTTTTTAGTTTATATATGCTTCCGTTAGGCAACATTATTAGAAAGCACTGTATACATTTTCACTGTTATGCAGATGACACACAATTATACCTGTCAATGAAGCCAGATGATACTAATCAATTAGCCAAGTTAGAAGCCTGTCTTAAGGAAATCAAAGTTTGGATGACTTGTAATTTCCTGCTATTAAATTCAGATAAGACTGAAGTCATTCTTGTTGGTCCAAAAAACCTTAGAAATTCCTTTCCAAATCAAACTTTCAGTTTGGATGCAGTTACTCTTTCTCTTAATAGCTCTGTGAGGAACCTTGGAGTTATTTTTGATCAGGATTTGTCCTTCAATTCACATATTAAATTTGTTTCTAAGACTGCCTTCTATCATTTGCGTAATATTGCCAAGATTAGGAGCATCTTGTCTCAGAGTGATGCTGAGAAGCTGATCCACGCTTTTGTTAGCTCGAGATTAGATTATTGTAATTCTTTATTATCAGGTTGTCCTAAAACATCTTTAAAAAGTCTTCAGCTGATCCAAAATGCTGCAGCAAGAGTTTTAACAGGTACTAGAAAGAGAGATCATATCTCTCCGGTTCTGGCCTCCCTTCATTGGCTTCCCATAGAGTTTAGAATTAAGTTTAAAATCCTTCTTCTTACTTACAAAGCTCTAAACAATCAGGCTCCTTTTTATTTAAAAGATCTGATACTACCGTATCATCCTAACAGAGCACTACGCTCCCAAAATGCAGGTTTACTTGTAATACCTAGAATCTCCAAAAGTACAATGGGAGGCAGAGCCTTCAGTTATCAAGCTCCTCTCCTGTGGAATCAGCTGCCAATCTGGATTCGGGAGTCAGACTCGATCTCTGTTTTTAAGAATAGGGCTAAAACCTACCTTTTTGATATAGCCTACAATTAGGGAGGGATCATGTGTTTTCTGAACCCTCCCTTAGTTATGCTGCTAATAGGTTTAGTCAGCCGGGGGACCTCCAGTAATGCACTGGGCCTCACTCCTTTCCTCACTCTCTATGAAATATTTTTTTTTTGCTGGTCATTAACATTTGTTTGTTCTCTCCCATAGATTGAGTCCCCATCGTGCTGTTTGCTCTCTACATGTCTGTTCTTTTCTTCTTCTCTATCCCCTCACCCCCCAGCCAGTCGCAGCAGATGACTGCCCCTCCCTGAGCCTGGTTCTGCTGGAGGTTTCTTCCTGTTAAAAGAGAGTTTTTCCTCTCCACCGTCGCCAAGTGCTTGCTCACAGGGGATCGCCTGATTGCTGGGGTCTTTCTGCAACTGTGGGGGTCCTCCCTACAGTTGATAGTGCTATGAGATGACTGTTGTTGTGAAATGGCGCTATATAAATAAAGTTGAATTGAATTGAATTGAATTGAATTAATGTGGAGTGTTCTGTATGTGCATGGATCAGTCTGATGGGTAAACGGCAACTAGTAAGGGGTTCTTCTGAATTTTTGCCCGTGAATCCCCCCACTGCGATCCACGGGCCTTCCCTTTTTAACCTACTGGGACACTCGAAAACCCCATGTGACTCTTTCCCACAGTAGAAAGAAAGGCCCTGATCCCTGCGGCGCTGTCTCTCAGCTGCTGACAATTTAGACTGACCAATAACCATAGCCTCTTGATCCGGGGATTCCTCTGACGCGGGTAGAGCGAGAAGAGGAGAGTTAGTGACGCGAGGGCGGGGTCTAACCGAACGGGAAGTAGCTCGCCGTTCGGCCGCCCGCTCCCTGAATCTGCTATCCAGGCTAACCGTTAGGGCAATCAAATCTCGCAAGTTGTCCGGTTTATCCCGTGCCGCTAATTCATCCTTCAACTCATCATTAAGACTGCGCAGGAAAATACCACACAGTGATGGCTCCCCCCACCCAATCTCTGCGGCCAGGACCCGGAAGTCAATAGCGTAGTCAGCAGCTGATCTCTTTCCCTGCTGTAGGCTCAACAGCCGTTCTGTCAACACCTCACCCCTATCTGTATGATCAAACACGGACATGAATTCTGTCACAAACTCCTGGTAAGTCAGCATGGAGTAGCTTGGTTTAGCCATGATGGAATATGCCCAATCTAAAGCTCTACCCGCCAACAAATTAATGACATAACCAATCCTGTTTGAATCTAAGGCGAAATCTCCCGGAACGCGGAGAAAAACTGATTCATATTGTAATATGAATCCTCGGGCTTCCCCGAGTTTTCCGCTGAACCGGGCAGGCGTGGGAACAGGGGTGAGGCGAGGGGTCGAAGAGGTGTTAGCTTGACCTGACGCTAAGCCCGCAGGGGCTGAGATATTTGCGGTCGGGGAGAACGTCTGGTGTCCTTCCAGACGATCCAGACGACTGTTAATTAAAGTCAACTGATTTAGGATTACCGTCTGATGGTGTGATAACAAATCTACCCGAGCGCTAAGTGTGTTGAGTTTGCGTGACAGTGAACTGTCCGCTGGGTCAACGTGACGGAGTCGTACTGACATGTTTAGGACCCAGGAGACAGACACTGACACGGGTAGATAGTGACAATAATCCTTTATTGAAGAGTGAGAGTGTGTAGTGCATGAGTGAGTGCAAGTATAGAGTTCTGGTCGCTGGAACTGAGCAGTCCGGATGGAGACCTGGCAACCCTGTAACACACAAGCAGATACAATTACCGCTGTTCAGCACTCGTGAGTAATTGTAGGTGAAGGGGCTTACTTGGGTGATCCACAGGTAGCGTCCTGCTGACTCCCAGCGGCCGTGCAACGTGGAGGTGAGTGTGCTCGTGGCTGTGGTAGTGAATCCACCTGTTGCTGTGGCGATGGCAGTTCCTGTGATGATGACGGCAGTGATTCCACTGACCGTGACGATGACAGTTCTGATGGTGGCGATGACAGTGATTCCACTGATCGTGGTGATGATGGTTCCTGCAGCTGAGACAATAGCAGCTCTTGCAGCTGAGGAGTAAGACGTACCCGTAGCAGAGGTGGTAGCAAGGCGCTACGTTGCTGAAGTGGCAACGCCCCGTCGGCTGGAGAAGCTGGTCCGCCGCCTGGGAGGTCCACCTGTGCACAGGGGTAAAGGCAAGGAGTTGAGTAACACACAGTTCTCTTACGTGGTCGTTCCTGACGAGACGTTCTAGACGTAGCTTGAGAACGAAGCTCTGGTTCATGCTCCGATGAGGAGGACAGACGACTCCGTGACGGGCTGTCAGCAACGCTGGCTTTTAACAGCCGTTGATTGGCACCTGTTGGTCTGTGCGCAGCTGGGACTGATGAAGCCAATGACGGCCCAGAGGCCGCCATGACACCCGGGGCTCTTTGTCCATGTGTCTATTGTCCTGCCTTTCCTTCTGCTCTGATGGGTGTGAGAGGATGTCCACCTGCTGAGTCAGGTGTCCACCACACCACCACCATATTTTACTGTTGGTATGATGTTCCTTTTCTGAAATGCTGTGTTACTTTTACGCCGGATGTAATTGGGCTGACACCTTTCAAAAAGTTCAACTTTTGTCTCATCAGTCCACAGAGTATTTTTCCAAAAGTGTTGGGGATCATCAAGATGTTTTCTGGCAAAAATGAGATAAGCCTTTATGTTCTTTTTTCTCAGCGGTGGTGTACATCTTGGAACTTTGCCATGCAGGCCTTTTTTGCCCAGTCGCTTTCTCATGGTGGAATCATGAACACTGACCTTAACTGAGGCTCGTGAGGCCTGCAGTTCTTTGGATGTTGTTCTGGGGTCTTTCATGACCTCTTTGATGAGTCGTCACTGCACTCTTGCTGTAATTTTGGTCAGCTGGCCACTCCTGGGAAAGTTCACCACTGTTCCATGTTTTTGCTATTTGTGAATAATTGCTCTCACTGGGGTTTGCTGGAGTCCCAAAGCTTTAGAAATGCCTTTATAACCATTTCCAGACTGATAGATCTCAATTACTTTGTTTCTCACTTGTTTCTGAATTCTTTGGATGATGGCTATCTTTTGAGGATCTTTTTATCTACTTCACTTTGTCAGGCAGATCCTATTTAAGTGATTTCTTGATTGAGAACAAGTGTGGAAGTCATCAGGCCTGGGTGTGGCTAGAGAAATTGTATTCAGCTTTCCAAAGATGTGATAAACCACAGTTAATTTATGTTTTAACAGGGGAAGCAATCACTTTTTCACACAGGGCCATGTAGGTTTGGATTTTTTTTAACCTTATTAATAAACACCTTCATTTCAAAACTTCATTTTGACATAATGTCCGGCTCAGGAAACACGCACGCAGGCTCAGGATAGATTTAACAGCTTTATTCAACAGGCAGGCGTGTATGGATGGATGTGTCAGATATGTATATGTGATGAGGGTGAACGCCGATGCACAGGAAGCAGAGCGGTGCGCCGTACACCCGGGCAACCCTATGGAGAGAGCAGAGGACAGGGGTAAAGGGCACCACACCAAGACAGGGATTATGAGTCGTGTGCCGCTTACTTGTGATTGACAGGTGGCTGGTGTTGGCCAAGGGGGAAGCCCGGAAGACAGCGTCCTGCAGAGCCTGTGACGACAGTGAGGGTAGGATGGCGATGACGGGGTGTCCGCCGCCAGGGAATCCACCTGTGCACAAGGGAGAAGACTTGCAAAAGGTAAGGAATGCTTACGTTGAAGTGTAGTTTCGCTGATGATCAGAAGATGATCCAACTGCGAAGAAGTGCCGATGCGAACAGACGGCTCCAGACCGCTGCACAGGGCTGAGTGGGCTAAATAGCCCGTGGCTGACGAGGTGTGCGCGCAGCTGAGGCAGATGATGAGCGGCGAGTCATGACAGTACTTCCCCCCCAGCAGCGCCTCGTGGCGCTGGTTTGTCCGGGTGCGCCCGGTGGAACTCCGTGATGAGACTCCTGTCCAACACCAAGGAAGAGCGCACCCAGGACCTCCACTCAGGACCGAATCCCTCCCAGTCCACCAAGTACTGCAGCCCACGACCTTGGCGCCGGGAGTCCAAGATGGAAGCGACTCTCCAGGCCGGGTGGCCGTCAATCATCAGAGGCGCGGGCGGCGCCGCGGGCGGGGGACAGAGGGGTCGGAGACCACGGGCTTGATCTTAGATACGTGGAAGGTGGGGCATATGCGGAGGGAGGGGGGAGGGCCAGACGCACGGCCACCGGGTTGATGATTTTTGAGATGGTGAAGGGACCAATGAAGCGTGGGGCAAGCTTCCTCTTCTCAGCCTTGAGGTGGATGTCCTGAGAGGCTAACCAGACTCGTTGGCCCACCTGATAGGCAGGAGCCGGTCTCCTGTGGCAATTCGCTGTGGTGCTGTTGCGCGCCGCCGTGCGTAAAAGCGCATTGCGCGTCTTGGTCCACAGACTCCGACAACGTCTCAGGTGCGCCTGGATGGATAGAACGGCCAGCTCACCCTCCTGCTCAGGGAACAACGGTGGGTCGTATCCCAGGGACGCCTTAAAGGAGGACATCCCTGTGGCCACAGACCGTGTCGTGTTGTGGGCATACTCTACCCAGGCCAGGTGCGCGCTCCAGGATGACGGGTTGGAGGAGGTGACGCAGCGTAAGGCGGCTTCCAGCTCCTGGTTGGCCCATTCACACTGCCCATTGGACTGTGGGTGGTGGCCGGAGGAGAGGCTTACCGTGGCCCCCAGGGCGTTGCAGAAACACTTCCATATCTCTGAGACAAATTGGGGGCCCCGATCAGAGACGACGTCCACCGGTATCCCGTGCAGCCTGACGTGCCGTTGGGAGGCCCCGGAGTGACACGAAGTGGGCAGCCTTGGAGAAACGATCCACGATGGTCAGCACAGCGTCATAGGTGTTGGAGACTGGGAGACCGGTGACGAAGTCGAGGGCTATGTGGGACCAGGGCCTGCCAGGGATCGGCAGGGGCTGGAGCAGACCCGCGGGGGGAGAGTTTCCTGACTTGCCGGTGGCACACACAGGGCACGCCCGGACGTAGTTGGTGGCATCCTTCTGAAGAGCTGGCCACCAGAAGGAACGCTGAAGGAGATCCACTAGCCGGGAAACACCAGGGTGACAAGCGAGTTTGGAAGTGTGAACCCAATGGATGACCTTCCCCTCCGGTCCACCACCAGGGTCCGGTTCGGTCTCCTGCGCCCTCCGGATCTTGTCCCTGATGGACCAGGAAATCGCCCCCACAACACACGAGCTGGGCAGAATGGTATGGCCCGGCTCCTCCGACATCTCGGGGGCAAACTGCCTGGATAGGGCATCAGGCAGGCCGTTCTTTGAACCAGGGCGGTAGGTGATGGTAAAATGGAACCGGGCGAAGAACAAGGACCAGCGCACCTGGCTGGCATTCAGGCGTCTAGCAGATCTTAGATATTCCAGGTTCTTGTGGTCCATCAGCACCACGAACGGCAACGCAGCCCCCTCCAGCCAGTGGCGCCACTCCTGCAGGGCAAGCTTGATGGCGAGAAGCTCCCCGTCCCCGACGTCATAGTTCTGCTCAGCCAGAGACAGTCGCCGTGAGAAGAAGGCGCAGGGTCGCTTGACCCCGTCGGTGGGTGATCGCTGGGACAGCACCGCCCCCACTCCCGTATCAGACACGTCGACTTCCACCAAACACTGCAGCACGGGGTCAACCTGGGTCAGGACTCGGGAGGAGGAGAACTCTGTCTTCAACGCCTGAAACGCTGCTGCGACCTCTTCGGTCCACCGGAAGGGGTTTTTGGGAGAAGTGAGACGGGTCAACGGGGCAACGATGGCACCGAAATTGGGCACAAAACGGTGGTAGAAGTTGGCAAACCCAATAAACTGCTGTACCTGTTTCCTAGAGGTCGGCGTGGGCCACTCAACCACCGCTTTGACCTTCGTGGGGTCGGGAAGGACTTGGTTGTGTGAGATTACGAATCCTAAGAAGGAGGTGGTCTTGGCGAAAACTCACATTTTTCGGCCTTGATGTACAGCCTGTTCTCCAGCAGCCATTGTAAGACCCGCCTCACGTGGACCTGGGGTTCCTCCCGTGACCTGGAGAAGATAAGGATGTCATCCAGGTACACGAAAACGAAGAGGCCGAGGAAATCACGTAGGACATCGTTGATGAGGCGTTGAAACACAGCGGGGGCGTTGGTCAGCCCAAACGGCATCACCAGATAGTCGAAGTGACCACTAGGCGTTCGAAAGGCCGTCTTGCACTCATCCCCCTCCCGGATCCGGACGAGGTGGTAAGCACTGCGGAGGTCCAACTTGGTGAACCAGGTCGCCCCCTGGAGGGAGTGGAAGGCAGTGTCCATTAAAGGCAGGGTGTAAAGGTCCTTCTCCGTGATGTCATTCAGGGCCCTAAAATCAATACAGGGGCGGCGTGACCCATCCTTCTTAGAGACGAAGAAGAACCCAGCACCGAACGGAGACAAGGAGGGGCGGATGATTCCCGCGTTGAGTGACTCCTTGATGTAGCTATCCATAGCCTCTCGTTCCGGCGCTGACAGGCTGTAAAGGCGTCTGGATGGCAAGGGTGCGCCCGGGCGGATGTTGATGGCGCAGTCGTAGGGCCGATGAGGAGGGAGAGACATCGCCCTGGACTTACTAAACACGAGGCCCAGGTCGTGGAACTCCGAGGGCACCAGAGAGAGATCCGGAGGCGCGGCGTCCTTGGCTGGAGGGGAAGAGGACGGGGCGCAGGCTGCGGACTGTAGGCAGGTTCCCATACAGAAGGAGCTCCAGGCAGTTATTCTTCCTGTCTGCCAATCCAGCACAGGGTTGTGCAGGCGCAACCAGGGGTAACCTAGAATGACAGGCGACACAGAGGAGGACAGGACGTACAGGGTGAGATCCTCCCGGTGATTACCTGAGATGATAACAGGGATCGGCTGGGTGTGATGAGTCACTCGTCCAAGGGGCGCACGGGAGGGGGTGACCAGGCTGAGAGGAGCGGCCAGAGGGTGGCAGCGGATGCCCAATTGGGTTGCCAGGCTCTTTGAAATGAAGCTTTGCTCTGCTCCTGAGTCCACCAGTGCGTGTGTGAGGTGCCCCGTGGCATTGTGACAGAATCGAATGGGCAGAGATAAACTAGTGAGGGGATTCAACCGGTTAGAGTCCGCGAGGCCCCCTACAGTGACTCGCGGACCTCCCCGTTTGGCTTCTCCGGGCAATGCTCCACGGTATGTTGATCACCATCGCAATACATGCAGAGGCCCAAATCCCGGCGGCGCTGTTTCTCCGCTAGGGGGAGCTTTGACCGACCAACCACCATTGCCTCCGATTCCTCGGAAGACTCCGGAGGAGGTAACGCCAGGGGGCGAGCTTGAGGCGTGCGGACGGAGCCTCCACGCGAGCGGCCGATTAACTTCCGCTCGGTGGATCATTCATGCAGCCTGTTATCCAAGCCAATAGTTAAGGGGATTAGCTCCGAGAGCGTCTCCGGAAGGTCTCGACCAGCCAGCTCATCCCTCAGACCAGAGCTGAGGCTGCGGAGGAAGATACCACAGAGTGACGCCTCACCCCAGCCTACCTCCTCCGCTGCGACCCGGAAGTCGATAGCGTAATCCACCGCTGACCGGCTTCCCTGTTAGAGGCCAAGGAGACGGTCAGTGAGGACGCTATCACGCCGGGAATGATCAAAAACCTCGAGAAAGCTCTGCACGAACTGGCTGTAGGAGAGGTTTGCGTAACTGGGCTTTGCCATAACGGCGTAAGCCCAAGTTAACGCTCGCCCCTCCAGGAGATTACCAATATAGCCAATTCGGCTGTGGTCTGAGGGAAAATCCCCGGGAACGTGCAGAAACACACTGCATGATCACACTGCATGATGAACCTCCGCGCTCCGCCGAGCTTCCCGCTGAAGCACAGGGCTGAGTGGGCTAAATAGCCCGTGGCTGACGAGGTGTGCGCGCAGCTGAGGCAGATGATGAGCGGCAAGTCGTGACACATTCTGTGTTTACCTGTGTTATCTTTATCTAGTATTTAAATTCCTTTGATGATCTGAAACATTTAAGTGTGACAAGCATCCAAAAAAAAAAAAAGAGAAATCAGGAAGATGGCAAACACTTTTTAACACCACTGTATTCCTCCAGTGCAGCACTTGGCCTGAGCTCCATTTAATGTTCCCTCCTCTACTGAATACTTGTTGTATTTTAACTTTAAAAAAGAACTGCTAGGATATCTGTATGTGATCAAATAAAGCCTGCTCCTAGCTTGACTTTGAATCCATCCATCCATCTTCTGCCATTATCCAGAGCTCCAGGTTGTGGGGGGAGGAGTCCAAGCAGGGAAGACAGACTGCCACCCGGTTCACATAGCACCTCCTGCAGGTGGTGAGCCTCCTGTTGTTTGGGTGGAATGGGAAGAATACTGGGGGGAAAGGGGGTGGACTGGAGCCTATCCCAATATCTTTGGGCAAGAGGTGGGACAGATAACCAATGAATGAATGAATGAATGAATGAATGAAAGAGCAGGTGAGAGATTAAGGGATTATTAAAACAGACAATGCTCTGACACAAGGCTCTAAGTGTAGCACAGATGTCATGAATAAATACCCAAGAGGCTTAAGAGCAGTGCAAACCACTTCAGATGAACACTCAGACACGAGAAGAAAATTTAACACCACTTTAATGAAAAACAAAATACAGAAACATGCTAACTTAATAAATATTAACACACAAAACAACTAATGAAAAACGTAAACACACACCAACTTAAATACAATAAAGACAGGGGCACGCTGGAGCCACCGTAGTCTGAAAGAAAGGAGAGGAGAGAGGTAGTTAATAACTAGGATTACCAAGCGGGAATTGATAACTGAGGAAGAGAGTCTTACTACACAAGCTGAGGGCCCGACAGTGAACTCCAGCATGGAACACAAAATGGGGAGAGACTGGAGACTGCAGGGAGAAGACAGGAAGGAGGAGATGACTGGGTGACCTTAGTGAAGATGATGTTGTCTTTGGGAAGTTTTGAACAGGCAAGCGTGCACAACCCAGGAGACACACTACTGTAGTCGCAGCAAACCTGAGGAGAAGAAGACACAGGAGGTAAAGACAACAGAATTTGCCAAACAGAATTGACTGGAGTTGCTCTGGCAGCAATACCCAACGAACCAGCAGCAAGCTCTTCACACACTGGCTCTTAAATATGCTGGTAGATCAGGAAGCAGAAAGTGTGTCAATCACGCAGGTGCACTGATGAGCTCCGGAGCTGGAAAACACAGAAACAAGAAGGGAGGGGGGAAGCACGCTCGCTTGATCATCACAACAAATGCTGTCTTTAGATCATTTAATATAAGATGTTCTAAAAAACAACTTAAGGTGTTCTTAAGGCATACTTACAGCCAACAGCTTGCATAGTTCTTACATTGCTCCTATGGCATTTGTACAGCCGCTCTACGATGAGGGGTTTTCGTGGGGTGTTCGTAGAAATTTTGGATAAGATCATCGACTTGTCTACGAACTTACGGTCTACAAACACTGGATTCTCCTACGGCCGCCTTAAGAAAGCCGTATGAAATGGTCCAAAAATTGTTCATATCGTTTTTGCAGCCGTTCGTAAGGATATTTGTGACTATAGCTTAAGCTGAAGTAACAGTGAAAGACATGACTATACAGAAAAGCAGCATGGATGCTCCTGTTAAAGCTAACAGGAGCATCCTGTTAACCTGTCAACCTGCTGTCAACTTGCTGACAGATCCTGTCAGTCGGTGGATTTCTGTGTTTTGTTGCTCAGTTTTTGACTACTTTTTTGGCTTTTGAGAACTGAATTTGGATTACGGACTGGACATCTTAGTTTTGACCCCTGCCTGACTTAAGACACCAGTAACGGCATCTACGGACTGGGAAAGGAGAGCAGAGTGGAGCGGCCCGCCATTCAGCTAGCTAAACAGCTGCTCATTAGCTGTTTAGTCAACGTACATCATCCGGGATCATGGGTCCCAAGAAAGCTCAGCAGACTGAGGAGGTGGATGATATTAAAAGATCGCTCGACTTCTTGGCTGAAGAGATTTCTGCTGTTAAGCTGCAGCAAAAAAACATCCTGGGCCTGCTTGAGGAAGCGAAAGTGCTGCGGATCCAGAACGCCGAGAAGGGCAAGAGGCTGGGGTATCTGGAGAGCAGAGTGTCGGACCTGGAGCAGTACACCTGGGTGAACAACGTGATCATCACTGGGCTCCACATTAAACCCCGATCATATGCTCGGGCGGTGGCCGCGAACAGCGGAGGGAGGCTCGACGCGCTGGAAGCCAAATCCACGGAGCAACAAGTGGCGGCCTTCCTGCAGTCCAAAGGAATCCAGCTGGACTGTAACACCATAGAGGCCTGCCACCCTCTGCCCAGGAAAAACAGCGACAAACCGGCTGTCATCATGAGGTTTGTGAATAGAAAACACAAGACTGCGCTGCTAAAACAAGGGAGGAAACTGAAAGGAATGAACATTTACATAAATGAGCACCTCACAAAAGAAAACACAGAAATAGCCAGAAAAGCAAGATACATGAGAAAGCAGAAAAAGATTCAAAACACCTGGACATCAAACTGTAAAATATACATCAAATTAAATGGATCACCTGAAGAAGCAAAGGTCATTAACATCCGAAATATTATGGAACTGGACAAATATCAATGAATATTATGAACTGGAGTCGACAGCAACAAGAGACAACTGTAGGACACTGAAGGATCACACTCATCTGCATCTGGACATTTAATTACATGAAACAAAAGATCAACAAACAGGAACATCAGGAACTGAAAGTTTTTGAATAAACGGATCACAACCCACAGGACGTAGAATATAACATAGACCCTGATAATAATTTATTTACCTCCATCAATAATAACTGTAGTTACTACACGGATGAACAGTTTAACACAATGGTCACATCTGATTTCTATGATCCACTTCAACAGCAGAAGTCTCTATGCCAACTTTAATAACATTAAAGATTATTTACATCAGTTTAAAGAGCCATTCAATATTGTGGCAATATCAGAGACGTGGCTCAGTGAAGAGAAAGGAGTGGATTTTACATTGGATGGCTATGAATTAAATTATATAAATAGAAAAGTGAAAAAAGGAGGAGGAGGTGCAATTTATGTTGACAAGAGCTTGCAGTACAAGGTTGTTGAAAATTTGTCAGTAACTGTGGATGATTTATTTGAATGTATTACAATAGAAATCTGTCTGGACAATGTGAAGAATATGGTCGTTAGCTGTGTATATAGAACACCTGGATCAAACATTGACTTATTTAAGGATTGGATGGAAAAAATGTGTCATCACCCGCCGCTCACGGGCATCCACCTCAGCTGCGCGCACACCTGCACCTCGTTAGTGCGCAGCTATTTATTCCATCTCGCCCTGAGCTGCAGCCTGGAGCCGTCTGTCTCCCTGCGTACTCAAACCCTCAGCAGCATCCTATCCTCCAGGCCTGCTGACTCTTCATCACGGCACGTAAGCTGTTCATTATTGCCTTACCTTTTCCTGTCAGCCTTCCCCTGTGCACAGGTGGACCTCCCGGCAGCGGACACTCTCCCCTTCGTCTCGCCGCTCCTCTGCCTCGCCGCTTCATCCCGGACGCACAGCAGGACGCTGTCTCCCAGGCTTGGGACCTTACCAACACTAGCCAGTACTACAAGTAAGCACAGAACTTTGTCACTCTCCTGTGTGGTTGCCCAGCTAACCCCTGTTCTCCTCTCACTCATAGGGTTGCCTGGCCGCACGGCGTGCTGCTCTGTCCTGACCTGCATCCTCCACCCACAGAACATACTTATCCCTCACACACACATTCATACACGTCACACTGTTGGTTAATAAAGCTTTCAAATCTGCCTGAGCTTGCGTGCGTGTTTCCTGGGCCAAATAATATGTCAATACGGCTCCAGCAAAGCGGCCCAGCGGACAGCGGGCTCGCACGCCGCTTTTCCACCCTTGAGGCTCGGGTGGATATGATTGCTCACCAACAACAGGTTATACTAAATCAATTAACCACAATTACTAACCGGTTAGACCGCCTGGATCCTCCGCGGGCTTTCCCTCCGGGTCCTCTCGGCGCTGCGGCTCCGGTTGCCTCCTCGGCTGGCCAGCCTAGCTCGGGAGCGCCAACCCGTCTCACACCCATTCCAACCCCCGCTCGCTTCAACGGGAACCTCGGTGGAGCGAAGGGGTTTATCTTGCAGTGTGAGTCGGTGTTTCTGCGCGTTCCCGGGGATTTTCCCTCAGACCATAGCCGAATCAGGTACATGGCTAATCTTCTGGAGGGGCGAGCGTTAGCTTGGGCTTACGCCGTAATGACAAAGCCCAGCTATGCAAACCTCTCTTATGACCGGTTCGTGCGGGACTTTTTAGAAGTCTTTGACCATTCCCGTCTCGACAGCGTCCTCGCTGATCGGCTTCTTAGTCTCCAACAGGGGAGCCGGTCAGAGGTGGAATACGCTGTCGACTTCCAGGTGGCAGCGGAGGAGGTGGGTTGGGGAGAGGCATCTCTCTGCAGTATCTTCCTCCGTAGCCTCAGTTCTGGTCTGAGGGATGAGCTAGCCGGTCGGGATCTCCCAGGGTGGCTTTCTGAGCTGATCTCGCTCACCATTAGCCTGAACAACAGGCTACGTGAGCGGGCTGCAGAGCAGAAGTCTGTCAGCAGCTCGCGCGGAGCTTCCCTCCGCCCAGCTCAGTCTCGCCCCCTGGCGTTACCGGCTCCGGAGTCCGCCGATGAACCAGAGGCCATGGCGATCGGGCGCACTAGGCTCCCTCTTGCGGAGAGACAACGCCGGCGGGAACGGGGTCTCTGCATGTATTGCGGAGATGACCAGCATCCCTTGGAGCTGTGCCCGGTTAAGCCAAACGGGGAAGTCCGCGAGTGACTGTAGGGGGCCTCGGGGACTCTAACCGGTCTAATCCCCTATCATCATGCACATTGCCCATACGCTTCTGCCACAACTCCACCAGGCATTCCACACACGCACTGGTGGATTCTGGGGCAGAGCAGAGTTTTATCTCTAGAAGCCTGGCAACACGTTTGGGCATACCCTGCCAACCGCTGCCTACCCCCCTAAACTTGGTCATGCTCTCTCGCTCTTCCCTGGGAACAGTGACGCATCGCACTAAGCCAGTCCCTGTTACGACCTGAACGCTATCCTTCTCTGCGTTCAGGTTGTCCAGTGTCGCTCCTGCTCCGTGGTAGTCCGTGCCGGGTCTTCCAAGGCCCGTACGTTGACAGCGCCCAGCTGATTCCCAGCTGTCTAGTTCAGCTGCGCTGGGACAGCTGTCTCCTATTATCAATCATCTCCCCCACTTAAGCGAGCAGCCGAGAGTTACTCGTTGCTGCTACCTTGCTATGGAAAGACGTGCCTTGTGTTTCCATGACTGTAGCTCCTACGACTAGCTTCAGTTCGCCGTTACCTCGGCGCTGCCCCCAAAGTAAGTGCTGCGACTCGGCGTGTGTTTTTCCCTCGCCGCCTCTCTAGCCTTTCTCCCTGGGTTGTATGTTATCCTTAGTTCTGTGTGTATTTTAGCCCCACATGGCTCTTTACTTTGCTGTTCGTTGTCTAGTGTTGTGTGTGTGTTTTAGCCCCACGTGGCTCTTTACTTTGTTATTTTGTACGTTGTGTGTTTATGTTAATAAATTACGCTAACTCACTGGTCGCCCTCGCATCTCCTTTCTGGCTTGTGAGAGCCAGGGCCTGACAGTCCCCATCATCGTCTCTGGTAACCACCGGGAGGATCTGACCCTTTACGTTCTGCCCTCCTCGTTGGACCATGTCATTCTGGGTTACCCCTGGCTGCGGCTGCATAACCCTGTCCTGGATTGGAGAACCGGCAGCGTCCTGTCCTGGAGCACCTTCTGCCTGGGCACCTGCCTCCAGTCGGTGGCTTTTGCTCCATCCTCCTCTCCGCCGGCGCCAGTCTCTGAGCCCCCGGACCTGACTCTAGTGCCGCAGGAGTTCCACGACTTGGGGGTAGCGTTCAGCAAGTCCAGAGCCTTGTCCCTTCCTCCGCACCGACCATATGACTGTGCGATTAACATCCGCCCTGGGGCCCCTCTGCCTTCTGGCCATCTGTACAGTCTCTCTGCACCAGAGCGTGAGGCGATGGACACCTACATTAAGGAGTCGTTCAGCGCTGGGATCATCCGCCCCTCCTCGTCCCCGCTTGGCACGGGTTTCTTCTTCATGGCAAAGAAAGACGGGTCCCTACGCCCCTGTATCGACTTCAGAGCGTTGAACGACATCACCATTAAGGACCGCTACACATTACCACTTATGGACACCGCCTTCCACTCCCTCCAGGGGGCGACCTGGTTCACCAAGCTTGACCTCCGCAGCGCTTACCATCTCGTTAGGATCCAGGAGGGAGACGAATGGAAGACGGCCTTTAGGACACCTAGCGGCCACTTCGAATATCTTGTGATGCCGTTCGGGCTCACCAACGCACCTGCCGTTTTCCAGCGTCTCATTAACGACGTTCTTCGGGACTTCCTGGGAGTATTCATCTTTGTATATCTTGATGACATACTCATCTTCTCCAAGTCACGGGAGGAGCACCAGGTCCATGTGAGGCGGGTCCTGCAATGGCTGCTGGAGAATCGCTTGTTCATCGAAGCAGAGAAGTGTGAACTCTACGCCCGGACCACCTCCTTCCTGGGGTTCGTCATCTCACATAACCAGATCCTCCCTGACCCAGCTAAGGTTAAAGCGGTGGTCGAGTGGCCTAGGCCTACCTCCAGGAAGCAGGTGCAGCAGTTTATTGGGTTCGCAAACTTCTACCGGCACTTCATTCCCAACTTTGGCGCCATTGTCACCCCCCTGACCTGCCTCACGTCATCGAAGGTGCCCTTCCAGTGGTCAGAGGAAGCGGCCACTGCCTTCAAGACTCTCCAGGGGGAGTTCTCGTCCTCCCGGGTCCTGACCCAGGTTGATCCTGCGCTTCAGTGTCTGGTGGAGGTCGACGCATCCGACACGGGGGTGGGGGCGGTGCTCTCCCAGCCCTCACTGGTGGATGGTGTCAAGCGGCCCTGCGCCTTCTTCTCCCGGCGGCTATCGGCGGCAGAGCGCAATTATGACGTCGGCGACAGGGAGCTCCTCGCTGTCAAGCTCGTGCTGCAGGAGTGGCGCCACTGGTTAGAGGAGGCAGCCTAGCCTTTTGTGGTCTGGACGGACCATAAAAACCTCGAGTACTTGAGGTCAGCGAGGCGCCTGAATGCCCGCCAGGCGCGCTGGTGTCTATTTTTTGCTCGCTTCCAATTCACCATCACGTACCGTCCAGGCTCAAAGAATGGGTTGCCCGATGCCCTGTCCAGACAGTTTGCCCCTGAGGACCCGGAGAAATCTGAACACACCATCCTGCCCAACTCGTGCGTCGTGGGGGTGATTTCCTGGTCCATCAAGGACAAGATTATGAGGGCTCAGGAGACGGAGCCGGATCCTGGTGGGGGGCCAGAGGGGAGGCTCTTTGTTCCTTCGGCGGCTCGAGGTGAAGTGATCCACTGGGCCCATACCTCCAAGCTCTCCTGCCACCCTGGCATCACCTGCCTGGTGAGTTTGCTGAAACGCTCGTTTTGGTGGCCGGGTCTCCAAAAGGACATGACCAATTATGTCCGGGCCTGTCCCCAGTGCGCTACTGGCAAATCCCAGAACTCTCCACCTGCGGGTCTACTCCAGCCCCTGCCGGTCCCGGGCAGGCCCTGGTCACACATCGCCATAGACTTCGTCACCGGTCTCCCTGTCTCTAACACCTTTGACACGGTTCTGACTATTGTGGTCAGATTTTCCAAAGCCGCCCATTTTGTGCCTCTTCAGGGTGTCCCTTCGGCACGTGAGATGGCTGACCTCCTGGTCCAACATGTCATGAGGCTGCATGGGATCCCTCTGGACGTGGTCTCGGACCGGGGTCCGCAGTTTGTCTCCCAGGTTTGGAGGAGCTTTTGCAATGCTTTGGGGGCCACGGTTAGTCTCTCCTCTGGTCACCACCCCCAGTCTAACGGGCAGTGCGAGCGCACGAATCAGGAGTTGGAGGCCGCCCTGCGCTGCGTGACATCCTCAAATCCTTCATCCTGGAGCTCCTACCTGACCTGGGTGGAATATGCCCATAACTCGGCCCAATCCTCTGCTACTGGTGTGTCGCCCTTCGAAGCGTCCTTGGGGTACGATTCCCCCCGTGTTTCCCGAGCAGGAGGTTGAGGTAGCTGTCCCTTCGGTCCAGGCGCACATGAGGCACTGCCGGAGCATGTGGACCAAGATGAAGAATGCGCTTTTACGCACAGCGGCGTGCCACAGCTCCACCGCCAATCGCCACAGAAGACCGGCTCCTGTCTACCAGGTGGGTCAGCAGGTTTGGCTCTTGTCCCAGGACATTAACCTTAAGGGTGAGAAGAGGAAGTTGGCGCCGCGATTTCTCGGCCCCTTCGTGATTTCAAAGATCATCAACCCGGTGGCTGTGCGTTTGGCCCTCCCCCCTCCCTATGTGTATGCCCCACTTTCCACGTGTCTAAAATCAAACCTGTCCTTTCCAATCCACTCTGCCCCCCTCCTAGGTCTCCTCCTGCACCTAGGATGATCGACGGTGACCCGGCGTGGGGTGTTACTGCCATCCTGGACTCTCGGCGCCAAGGTCGTGGGCTGCAATATCTGGTGGATTGGGAAGGCTATGGTCCGGAGTGGAGATCCTGGATGCGCTCTTTTTTTTTTTTTTTTTTTTTTTTTTTTTTTTGTTACTTATTTGTACCCGTAGGTAGACTTGGTTTGCAGTCTGGTGACAAGCCACTGGTTGCTGGTCGCTGCGTGCGCGAGCGCCCTAAACCTACATGTTTTTGGTGTGCAGGAGGAAACCGGAGAAATCCCGGAGTAAACCCGTGCAACACGGGGAGAACATACAAACTCCATACAGCTCACTGTTGGTCGGGGGCTGGGATCGAACCCACGATCTCATGATCCCCGCGATCCCCCGGCCGAGGGTAAAACTGTGCTGCCACAGTGCTAAACCACTGCGCCACCGTGCAGCCTGCTCTTTGTGGGTGTTGGATCGGGACCTCATCGCGGAGTTTCATCGGACGCACCCAGGTAAGCCAGCACCAGGAGGCGCTGGTGGGGGGGGAGTACTGTCATCACCCGCCGCTCACGGGCATCCACCTCAGCTGCACGCACACCTGCACCTCGTTAGTGCGCAGCTATTTATTCCATCTCGCCCTGAGCTGCAGCCTGGAGCCGTCTGTCTCCCTGTGTACTCAAACCCTCAGCAGCATCCTATCCTCCAGGCCTGCTGACTCTTCATCACGGCACGTAAGCTGTTCATTATTGCCTTACCTTTTCCTGTCAGCCTTCCCCTGTGCACAGGTGGACCTCCCGGCGGCGGACACTCTCCCCTTCGTCTCGCTGCTCCTCTGCCTCGCCACTTCATCCCAGACGCACAGCAGGACACTGTCTCCCAGGCTTGGGACCTTGCCAACGCCAGCCACCGCAGTACTACAAGTAAGCACAGAACTTTGTCACTCTCCTGTGTGGTTGCCCAGCTAACCCCTGTTCTCCTCTCACTCATAGGGTTGCCTGGCCGCACGGCGTGCTGCTCTGTCCTGACCTGTATCCTCCACCCACAGAACATACTTATCGCTCACACACGCATTCATACATGTCACACTGTTGGTTAATAAAGCTTTCAAATCTGCCTGAGCCTGCGTGCGTGTTTCCTGGGCCGAATAATATGTCAAAATGTATGCAAAACTAACTCATAAAGTTATGTTCATCTGTGGGGATTTCAATATTGATCTTATGAATTCAAAACAACATAGTTTGACAGAAGAAATTATCAACACAATGTACAGTATGGGCTTACATCCAACAATTACCAGACCTAGCAGAATCACGTCACACAGTGCCACACTAATAGATAACATATTCACAAACATTATGGAAAATAATATCATGAGTGGGCTTTTATTGAATGATATCAGTGACCACCTGCCGATTTTTGTTGTCTATCAATGTGATTATAGGAAGAAAAAGTACACCAAAAATATTAAATATAAAAAAATAAGAACTGAATAATCTATGTATTTACTGGCAAAGGAATTATTAATACGAGACTGGAAGATAGTTTGTGATGAAAATGATATAAATGAAGCATATGATACATTTTTACAAATATTTCAATCATTGTACAATAAAAACTGTCCTATAAAACAATACAGTGACAGACAACAAAACAAAAATATCCCTTGGGTCACCAAGGGGTTACTAAATGCATGTAAAAAGAAGAATACATTATATAAGCAATTCATTAAGTGCAGAATGGTTGAGGCTGAGATCAAATATAAAAGATATAAAAACAAGCTTACTAATATAATGAGGACTTGTAAGAAAGAATACTACAACAGAATATTAGAGGATAATAAAAATAACTTAAGAGGAATATGGCAAGTACTCAATGGGATTATTAGTAACCGACCTAAGAATGCTAATTATCCAGAATATGTTATTGAAAATGACAATTTGATAAATAATATGGAGGATGTGGTTAGTGGTTTCAACAAATTTTTTGTAAACGTTGGTCCTGAATTAGCAAAATCAATAGTAACGCCAAAAACAAACAACAGTGGCTCTGTAAATGAAATAGAAGATAGAAATCCAAACACAATCTTTTTGGGTGCAGTTACTGAAAAGGAAATTATCGAGACTGTGAGTAAATTTAAAAACAAAAAATCAACGGACTGGAATGAAATTGATATGACAATAGTGAAAAAAGTAATTGAAGGAATTGTTAAGCCACTCACCCACATCTGTAACCTGTCATTTCAAACTGGTACATTTCCAAACAAAATGAAAATAGCAAAAGTAATACCACTATATAAAACAGGAGACAGTCATTATTTCACAAATTACAGGCTGGTCTCTTTACTCTCACAATTCTCCAAAATACGTGAAAAAATCTTCACTAAGAGACTGGATGATTTCATTGAAAAACACAACCTCCTTTCAGACAGCCAGTATGGTTTTAGAGCAGATAAATCAACATCTTTGGCACTGATCGAACTTATAGAAGGAATTACTAGTTGTATAGATTAAAAAAAAGTTTGCTGTAAGAGTATTTATAGATTTAAAGAAAGCTTTTGGCACCATTGACCACAGAATTCTACTGAGGAAATTGAAAAGGTATGGGATAAGAGGGGTCGGACTGAGTTGGGTGGAAAGTTATTTAAGTAACAGACAACAATTTGTACAAATTGGTGAGCACAAATCACCCTTCATGGACATCACTTGTGGTGTGCCCCAGGGGTCAGCTTTGGGACCCAAACTCTTTATCTTGTATACAAATGACATATGCCAAGTATCAAAAATTCTGAAATTTATTTTGTTTGCGGATGACACATATATCCTTTGCACTGGTGAGAATTTGCAGCAGGTTTTAGAGGTGGTCACAACTGAAATGAAAAGGTTAATGCAGTGGTTCAACAAAAATAAATTATATCTAAATCTGAAAAAAACAAAGATTATGTTGTTTGGAAATTATAAAATAAATCGTGAAATAATGGTAACGATAGATGATACCAGAATAGAAACAGTACAGGAAAATAAGTTTCTGGGGGTGACGCTAGACAATAAAATCTGCTGGAAACCTCACATCAGTCACATCCAGGCCAAGTTGGCAAAATGTATAGGGATACTGAGGAAGACAAGACACATCTTGGACTATAAATCATTGCTCTTACTGTACAATTCACTGTTTCTACCTTATCTTAACTACTGTGTAGAGGTTTGGGGAAACACCTACAAGACCAACCTACAGCCAATATGCACATTACAAAAAAAAGCTAAAAGGATAATAAATAATGTAGGATATAGAGACCATACCAATTCGTTGTTTTTAAAGTCACATGTCATAAAGTTCATCGATTTAGTTAAATTTAAGACAGCACAAGTAATGTACAGGGCAATTAATAATCAACTCCCAACTAATATACAAAAAAGATTCAAAAAAAAGAGACAATGATTATAATTTGAGAGGAACTTTACAAAACCTAAGATACAAACAACTAAGAAAAGTCTGTGCATATCTGTCTGTGGGGTGGATTTGTGGAACAGTCTGGAGCTGGAACTGAAACTATGTACAAACAGAAATCAATTCAAAAATAGGTATAAACATTATTTGCTTAAAGAATATACAGTGGGGAAAAAAGTATTTAGTCAGCCACCAATTGTGCAAGTTCTCCCACTTCAAAGATGAGAGAGGTCTCCAATTTTCATCATAGGTATACCTCAACTATGAGAGACAAAATGAGAAAAAAAAAATCCAGAAAATCACATTGAAAGATTTTTAATGAATTAATTGGTAAATTCCTCGGTAAAATAAGTATTTGGTCAATAACAAAAGTTCATCTCAGTACTTTGTTATATACCCTTTGTTGGCAATGACAGAGGTCAAACGTTTTCTGTAAGTTTTCACAAGGTTTTCACACACTGTTGCTGGTATTTTGGTCCATTCCTCCATGCAGATCTTCTCTAGAGCAGTGATGTTTTGGGGCTGTCGCTGGGCAACACAGATTTTCAACTCCCTCCAAAGATTTTCTATGGGGTTGAGATCTGGAGTCTGGCTAGGCCATTCCAGGACCTTGAAATGCTTCTTACAAAGCCACTCCTTCGTTGCCCGGGCGGTGTGTTTGGGATCATTGTCATGCTGAAAGACCCAGCCACATTTCATCTTCAATGCCCTTGCTGGTGGAAGAAGGTTTTCACTCAAAATCTCACGATACATGGCCCCATTCATTCTTTCCTTTACATGGATCAGTCGTCCTGGTCCCTTTGCAGAAAAACAGTCCCAAAGTATGATGTTTCCACCCCCATGCTTCACTGTAGGTATGGTGTTCTTTCTCCTCCAAACACGACAAGTTGAGGTTTTACCAAAAAGTTCTATTTTGGTTTCATCTGACCATATGACATTCTCCCAATCCTCTTCTGGATCATCCAAATGCTCTCTAGCAAACTTCAGACGGGCCTGGACATGTATTGGCTTAAGCAGGGGGACACGTCTGGCACTGCAGGATTTGAGTCCCTGGCGGCGTAGTGTGTTTCTGATGTAGCCTTTGTTACTTTGGTCCCAGCTCTCTGCAGGTCATTCATTAGGTCCCCCCATGTGGTTCTGGGATTTTAGCTCACCGTTCTCGTGATAATTTTGACCCCACGGGGTGAGATCTTGCGTGGAGCCCCAGATCGAGGAAGATTATCAGTGGTCTTGTATGTCTTCCATTTTCTAATAATTGCTCCCACAGTTGATTTCTTCACACCAAGCTGCTTACCTATTGCAGATTCAGTCTTCCCAGCCTGGTGCAGGTCTACAATTTTGTTTCTGGTGTCCTTTGACAGCTCTTTGGTCTTGGCCATAATGGAGTTTGGAGTCTGACTGTTTGAGGTTGTGGACAGGTGTCTTTTATACTGATAACGAGTTCAAACAGGTGCCATTAATACAGGTAACGAGTGGAGGACAGAGGAGCCTCTTAAAGAAGAAGTTACAGGTCTGTGAGAGCCAGAAATCTTGCTTGTTTGTAGGTGACCAAATACTTATTTTACTGAGGAATTTACCAATTAATTCATTAAAAATCCTTCAATGTGATTTTCTGGATTTTTTTTTTCTCATTTTGTCTCTCATAGTTGAGGTATACCTACAATGAAAATTGGAGACCTCTCTCATCTTTTAAGTGGGAGAACTTGCACAATTGGTGGTTGACTAAATACTTTTTTGCCCCACTGTATGTTAGAAGGGTAGTATTTATATGTATGATTCACTATGCTCACTCTGGGACACTATGGAAGGGTGGGTGGGACAGTGCTGTGTATCTGTGTTGTTTGGGGCTGGTTTTGATGTATGGACTGTATGTATGTTGGGATGGATGGGTGTTAATGTTGATATGTACGAAATATCGTCAATTGTTTACTTGGGGTCTTAAATGTGGTAAATTGAATATATTTCACATGGGTTGTATTTATGGAAAAGAGGAGTTGGAGTTAAGTGTTCACTTCTTCCTTCTCCCTTTCGAGCACTATATACTGTCACTTTGTCACACTTGGCATTTGGTTTTTTTTTTTGTTTTTTTTTTACTTTTTTGTTCGAAATAAAGTGCGTATCTATCTATCAAATAATCTTTTCTGAAGGAATTGCCTGTCCAATTATACAGAATCAACAAATATAATGAAAGAATTGTTGCAGAAAAGCTTATTTTCTAGATAGACTAATGCAGTGAGATTCTATTTAAAATAGACACATTTTAGAATTTCCAAATGCAATAACTTTCTTTTATGTAGTACTTGTAACTGCATTCTGCCTTCTGTAGTCTAACATTTTTTGTGATGAGACATCATTTTTTTTTCAGTTTCATTTGGGCAGTTATACCATGTGAGTGCAAAGATCTGAGTTGGATTAGTTTTGCACTCTTGCATTTCTGACATGGTGATGCTGACCTTACACAATATTCTTCATTAGTAGTATGCACGCTCATTCTATTGTGTTTAACTGTACAGTTCAACAAGTCCTCCAACTTATACAAATAAGAACATTCTAGGGCTGGGCGCTATGAAAAAATTCAGTCGAAATGAATTTTTTTTTCATATTGATATTATATATATATATACAGTATATATATATATATATATATATATATATATATATATATCACAAAAAGTTAGGGATATTTGGCTTTCAGGTGAAATTTATGGAAAATGTAAAAAGTTGTATGTACAGTTGCATCTCGGAGGATTGGAATGTCATGAAGGGGTTCAGTGTTTTTTGTCGCTCATTTCGGAGAGTGAGGCCCATGTGTTATGTGGATTTGTTGCATAGGAAGTGATATAGTTTGGGTGTTCATTTATTTTAACTAGTGCATACCCGTGCATGCCCGTAGAAACCCGTGCATGCTCGTAGAGGGGATGCATTGGAACAGAATTCTTGCCATTTACAGGACAGCTGGTATAGCAACACAGCACTAAGTGGCAATCATATGTGATGGTTTTTGTATGCAGCAAAATATAAAATTTACACAAAATATGCCCTGCCACTATGAAGCAGGGTGTCCTCCTGTCTCAGACGGGTGCGATGTACTGCTGGAACCTCAGGTGTTTCAACTTCATGGCATCTTTTCTGATGTGCAGCAGTTGTCGTCAAGACAAATCGTCCTATGAACTCAGGCATCCTATGCACATAGACACATAGACAAATCTATGTGTGACATCATAAAGACAAATCGTCCTATGATCTCTGTGGTCTATGTGACATCATAAAGACACATTTGTCGTCCTATGATGCCTGAGTTCATAGGACGTCCTATGATGTTCAGGCAGAGATCATAAGCCATCCTATGATGTCCTATGAAGCGTGACACACAGACAGACAGACACACAGAGATTTCTTGCTTTTACAGAGTGATAGAGTGATATAGAGTGACAAGAGTGAATTGATTTTGATGATTATGGCTTGCAGCCCGTGGGGGCCCCAAGTTCAGTTTCTCAAGGGATTAGAATGTTACATGAAATTGATTTTAAAAAGTGTTTTTTGGGTGGAGATGTTTGCCAGCTGGGGGGGGGGGTGTCCATGTGCACACTCGGTGCTTGGTTGGGGCTCCTTTTGGATTAGTTGCTGTGTCGGTGTGGCGTGCCATTGGGGTGATCGGCCTGGGGCGCTGCTGAGGTGTTGTGGTGGTCCAGGTTGCTTTGGCAGTGACCTTCGGCTCGTCTGCATTGTTGGGTCTGGTGTCTCTCATCTTCCTCTTGACGGTGCTCCATGGATTCTATGTGGGGTTTGGGTCGGGGGGGGGGCGGTTTGCTGGCTAGTCAAGCGCAGTGGTGCCATGGTTGTTGGACCGGGTTTTGATACTTTTGGCAGTGTGTGTGTGTGTGGGGGGGGGGGGGGCAAGTCCTGCTGGGGGGTGGGGTCAGCTTCTCTGTGGAGCTTGTCAGCGCAGGGAGGCATGAAGTGCTCTGGAGTTTGCTGGTGGACGACTGCGCTGACTTTGGTCTTGATAAAGCGCAGTGGACCAACACCAGCAGATGACATGGTTCCTCAAATCATCACTGACTGTGGAAGCTTCACACTAAACCTCAAGCAACTTAGATTCTGTGCCTCTCCACTGTTTCTCCAGACTCTGGGACTTTGATTTCCAAATGAAATGCAAAATTTACTTTTATCTGAACAGAGTTCATCTGCTGATGTTTGTCCACTGTGTTTTGTCGAGACCGGGGTCGGCACGGTCATCTGCTGGCAAATTTTGGAGCACTTCATGCTTCCCTGTGCTGATGGGCTTTGTGGAGGGGCTGATTTCATTTTCCAGTGGGACTTGGCACCCCCCCACACACACACACTGCCGGGGGTGTCAGGGCCTGGTTTGGTGACCATGGTGTCGCTGTGTTTGGTTGGCCAGCGGACTCTCCTGACCTGGACCCCGTGGAGAGTCTATGGAGTGTTGTCAGGAGGGGGATGGGATGCCGGGCCTGGCGGTGCGGACGAGCTGAGGGCTGCTGTCGGGGCGGCCTGGACCTTCGTGGCACCTCAGCAGTGCCGTGGGCTGATCACCTCCATGCCGCGCCACATTGATGCAGTGATTGATCCGGGGGGAGCCCTGACCAGGTGTTGAGTGTGTGCATGGACATACTTTTCAGTCGGCCAACATTTCTATTAAAAAACTGTTTTTTGGAGTTAGTTTTGTGTGGTGTTCTAATTTTTTTTGGGGGGGGGGGACTGAGTTTCGGGTTTTCATGGGCTGTGAGCCATAATCATCAAAATTAAAATAAATAAACACTTGAAATCTGTTGCTTTCTGTTTGGTGGATCTGTGTAGTTTGTGGGTTTCACTTTCTGAAATGAGTGACCAAGGGTATTGAACTTTTTCATGATATCCTAATTTTTTGAGATGTACCTGTATGTATATTTGTGTGTGTGTGTGTGTGTGTGTGTGTGTGTGTGTGTGTGTGTGTGTGTGTGTGTGTGTGTTTCCTGGTGTTGGACGATTAATTTTTTTTTAAAATTTTAATTGCGGTTAATCTTTTGGAATGTTGAGTTAATCTCAATTAATAATGCGTTAATCTCGTGTTTTTCCATACAGATACAATGTACCTGAAGTTGGTAATTTTTCAAGTTTGTCATACTGTTATGAACATGGGAGTCAACAAATATGCTTGCTGTCTTCACCTGCAGGTTTATTAAAGCTCTCAACATATCCAAAATTACAAAAACTATCCAGAATATTCTCCAGAAAATTCTCAAAAGTATTACTGCATGTACAAACAACAGAATGCCAGGGCTCATTAACGTCACTGAACAACAACCAGCCAGCAGTCACAAAAGGAGCTTGTTCTTTCTCCCATAGCAAATATCCACCGCTTTTAAGCAGATCAACACAAAACCTTGTGTGTCACAACAGGCATTACAATTTCCCTTTTAGCAGAAAAATTGCAAACATCAACGAATATTGTGTTTTTATTATTTGCCGTTTTTTTTTCCTGACCATTTGTCTGCTATTGTTTAATTAGAGATGGACGGACCTTCAACACATGAGTTTGTCTATTTTTGATCTGATTTCGGTATTTTTTCCATGTAAATAATAGTTCAGAATAGTAAATAGTAGTTTTAGTAGTGACTGTGAGATTTTTGGAGTGTTTTTATTTTTATTTGCTTCAAGAACGGAGGAGAAAGGAGCAGTGAGTTTGTGTATGTTTGTTCCTTATTTTGGCTTTTTTATCATGTAAATAGTAGTTTAGCCCTGGGCTCTGACTCTAACATTTCTAACATTTTTACACGATTTCAGACCTCCTGTGCTTAAACGGGTCTTTTTTTTCTGGTGATTTTGTGTCATTTTCATGTAACTTTTTTGTTAGTTTGCAGCCCTTTGCATAAGCAGTACGATTTGTGTTTTTCCACTTTTCTTCTGGTGCACTCCTGGTGCACAGTTTGGGCTTTTCGTGTCTCATTCTTTCATTCCTCCACAATATATACATATACTGTATATTGTAACACCTCTGTGGAATCTACTGGATATTTTAGATAGTTTTTACATTTTTCCTCCATTCTTCAGTTTGAATCTCTTCAGTTGTAAAGGACATTTCAAGGTAAGACAGCTGTGTTTTTTATTAAAATATTTTCCTTCATGCAATACTCTTAACTTTGGTGTTATGTGTGTTTTAAAGTTGCTTGCTTGCAATAATTCGCTGCCATCCGTTTCAAAGTGAAATGCCGATTCCACGTTGTCGAAGCCATGCAGGGTTTAAATGACACCAACAGCCGGTTTAACCTTTGGATTATTTTAGCAACTTTGAGCCTTTTGTGGTATACTCACTTGGCCATTTTATGATAAGATAAGATAAGATAAGCCTTTATTAGTCCCACAACGGGGAAATTCCAGGATTGCAACAGCACAGGGATAGCAACACTCAGAGCAACAATCAGAAGGCAAGAAAAAAACAAGCAAGCAAGAGCAGCTAATATACATATGTACATATTACTATAAAATATATATATATATACACACACACAGACACACAGTGCAGAGCATTGTAGCTGGATGGAATAAATATATGAATATATGAACACAGTGCAGAGCATTGTAGCTAGATGGAATAAATATGTAAATATATAAACACCCACAGTACGGAGCATTGCAGCTAGGTGGAATAAATATGCAAGTATATAAACACACACAGTGCGGAGCAATGTAGCTAGATGGAGTAATATGTAAATATATAAATATAAACACACCCAGTGCTGAGCATTGTAGCTAGATGGAATAAATATGTAAATATATAAACACACACAGTGCAGAGCATTGTTGCTAGATGGAATGAAACAGCATAACCGTCTACTTAGTTATCCTACATGGTATGATTATGTGCCCATACATATTCTTATACAAAGGTGGACTCTTCAACACTTGAGACTTTTAACTGGAACAGCAACCTCTTAAAGACGAAGCCAAAGCAAAAACTTTAACATTTTTGTATGGAATCTGGTCTGTCCCATGAATGGTACATGGAATGTTTGAGTGCAGGTGAGCTCGCAGGCAGAACTTTATTAAGGAATCCAAAGATTTGTATTCTTAAACGCTCCCAGTTATATTCAGATTGATTGTTTTTAGTTCAAGTCTTAATTAAGTTGGTTGCAAATACTCTGCTTTTTTGAATTAAGATCTAAATGTGATCAAATGAAATTGTATGTTAAACAGCATATTGTATGATATAGTGTAGTTTGAAATGTACTTAAAGTCAGTTAACATTATTCTTAAAATGATGTTTTTAAAAAAGTCAAAGCAATCAGAAAGTGGCCATAAGGACTGGAAGAGAAACAAGGAAAAAAAAATCAGCAAAATTTAAAACAATATGTCATGGGTTTAAGTGTCCCCTGAAGTTTGTTTCCTGAAATTGTGACTTAGATTAACCATTATAATTCAATAAGTGACTCCGTGAAACACTAATGGCTGCTCCGTTCATTCACAGACCATAAAATTCACGCTGTAATCCTATTAAATCAAAGGGAATCTTGGTTCCTTTAGCATGTTCTTTTGTTGTTAAAATTGTGTTAACAGGTCTGAGGAGTTGTTAGTTCCTGTCCAGCAGTCCAGCAGGTCAGTTGGGGAAGGGGGGGGGGTATCAGTGCTTCTGTTAAAGCCACGTCACCATTTAACCCTTTGGTTTCCATCTCAGCAGCAGCTCTGTTTGAATTGTCCCAGAAGGGAACATGCAAATGGACAGAGGTGTGAAGTTTGTCCCAGCTGTTCCCACTGATGTCATGGGGGGGGGGGGGGTAATCTGTTGGGTGTCATGGTGTGTCATGTGTTTACTCCTCCTGGGTTAACTGGATTATTTCTGCTGCTGTGGATCACATTCTTCTTCCCTTCTTCCCTTCTTCTTCTCCTTTTCCCTGCTGATTAGTGCAGATCTGTAGGATTTAACCCTTTGAGTGTGAGAATTTGTGTGTCCCTAGTTGCAAAGCGTGGCACTGCACCTGTCTTCTCACTCTGATATGATCCCCTGCCTTGGGGATTTGTACTGATTGTACTGATTTGCCAGTTTCAAAAGGTGGCAGACATCCATTGTAGGACTCAGTGGATGAAACGTAATACACAAAAGAAGAACTCCTCATTTCCTTTTCCTGTTTTAGCATTTAGCCCAGAAAGCTAATATGTCCGCGATCGTCACATCACTTTTTTGGCTTTGTACGCCAAAAATAGCTGTGGGATACAAGTAAAGTTCATGTGGGATAATCATAAGACTTTGTAGATGTGGTAGAGATTTTATATTACGGACAGAATGCAAAATAAGGACCATAATGGGTGAAAACACAGCAACCATGTCAGCCCCCCTTTGTCAACAGACTGTACAACAGTAAGTGACTTATTTCATTTTTTTAAATGTACTGATTTCTTGTTCATATACTTTGAAGATAAGATGATGAGGTACTTCTGTAAAAAAAAAAAAAAAAACTGTCAAAAAACTGAACCATTCTTTGTGTAAATACATCCAAAGTCCAGTTTTGACTGGGTTATGAAATTTAAAGAGATGCTGCGACATTATGCAAATTAGATGCATAAATTTATTCCTATCTGAAACTTTGGATCATATTTTACATCTTTCTAATTAACAGTAAGCCATCATCTCTTGCAACTTTCAAGTTATAGCCTTGGAAATCTGAACTATTTTATTGACAAAAAATAATTACCACTCTTGACCACTAGGGGTTATGTCGCAGTTCGGCAACATACCCACTCAGAGGGTAAACAACACCAAACACCACTGTTCAGTTTGTCCACACAGCTGTCATTTAAAAATGGCCAAGACACGCCAATTTATCACATCTTTTTTCATGTAATTTAGAAACATTCTGTTGTAGATGTGAGGATTTTTCTCATAAATTTGCAGGATTTTCCTGCAGAGTTACAGCCATTTTACTCAGAAATGTGCAGCTTCTTACTTGAAAATTTGCAGCTTTTTATTATTCATAATTTTGCTGCTTATTCCTAATGAATTTAGAACATTTCTTACTCTTGAATTTGCAGTAAAAGAAAAAATACTTAAATTTGCAGCACTTTACTCAAATCTTATATTTGCAGCGTTTTTGTCATGGCCGCCAATCATCGCACCTGTGCGCGCACCTGCCTGCCATCTCCATCGGCCTATTTATTCCATCAGGACCAGTGCTCGGTGCAGAGTTGTCTGGTTCCTTTCCCAGAATCCTGCTACGCCAGCCTTCGAGCTTCCCAGCTCATTGTGTATCTTCACATCGACTTCCAAGCCATTGTTGTTCCCTGTCCGGGCCTGCGCCTCCTGGACCATCAAGCAACAAGTAAGCCACCACGCTTTCCTTTCACCCTGTCTGCTTCCCCTGTGCAGAGCCGGAGATCCGTGGCAGCAGACCATTCCCTTCCCGGCGGTGGATAATCAGCCTCCCTCGCCAACTTCCAGCTCACCGGCCACCTGCGGGCACTATCTTCCTGGCTGCAGCTTTGGCACTACCTGGGCTACATTCTACCACCTTTGACAGTAAGCATAATTACATCCATAGTGCCCAACGGGCTAAGCTGTCACTAACGGCCTCTGTCTCTTCCCAGGGTTGCCAGGTCGTATGGTGCTCTGCCGGCCCCAGCTGGAAATCCAGATTGCATTACACTACACTACACAACCCTGCACGCACGCATCCACTCACACACATTTATTCAATAAAACAGTTAATTGTATCTACCTGAAGTCGTGTCTGCTCTGTGGGTCACAAATACCATGTCAGTACGATTCCGCCAGAGTGATCCAGCAGACAGCCCGCTAGCAAGCAGGATGAACAACTTAGAGACTAGAGTAGATCAGTTAGCCTACCAACAGCAGGTGATGCTAGCCCAGTTAGCCCACATCAGGTACAGGCTAGATCGATTAGTCAGCCCACAGGGTTTCCCTGCAGCCCCAGCTAGCTCCCGCTAGCTCCACCGCTAGTTCTACCCCTAGTCCGCCCACTCCGGGCCCCGCTTGTCACCTTACTCCAGTTCTGACTCCTGCCCGTTTTAGGGGTAATCTGTGGGAGGCCAGGGGGTTCCTCATGCAGTGCAACATTGTATTCCAACGGGTACCCGGGGATTTTCGCACTGATCAAAGTCGCATAGGCTATGTGATTAATTTGTTGGGGGGACGAGCTTTAGCTTGGGCATATGTGGTGATGGCTAGGGCTAATTATGCGTCTCTAACATATACTCAGTTTGTACATGAATTTCAGGAGGTATTCGGCCACTCGGACAGTGAAGACGTGCTTACCTCTCGTTTGTTAAATCTTCGACAGGGGTCGAAGGCCATCGCCGACTATGCAGTGGACTTCTGGGTCGTGGCTACGGAGGTCGGGTGGGAGGATGCCTCTCTATGTAGTATTTTTGTTAGGAGTCTGAGCCCTAGCCTACGGGATGAGTTAGCCCATCTGGAGAAGCCTTCTACGTTGCATGAGTTAATCTCCCTGGCTATCAGTATTGACAACCGTCTGAGGGAGCGGGCGGCCAAGCGGAGAACTTCCAGTCGCTCGGGTAGCCTGGCTCGCCGCTCCCTCCAGCCCCCCCCCCCCCCCCGCCGCCCCCCCGGCTGGTCCTCCTGTCTGCTGATTCCCCGGAAGACCAGGAGTCTATGATTATTGGTGGTTTCAAGCTTTCATCCGCGGAGAGACAGTGTCGCCAGGAGTTGGGGTTGTGTGTTTATTGTGGGAGCGAGGAGCATGAGGTCAAGTCCTGTCCCAAGCGGCCAAAAATGGGAGTCCGTGCGTCGCAGTAGGGGGTCTCACGGACTCAACCCGCAATAATCCTCTCACTCACTTTTTGATTCCCATTCATTTTAGTTATGGACACAAGGAAGAAAACACACATGCACTCATTGACTCAGGGGCCGAGCAGAGCTTTATTTCAGGTAGCCTGGCAACCTGGCTGGGGCTTCCTATGCAGCCGTTAGAGACCCCACTCAGGCTCATAGCATTGTCTAAAGCCCCGCTGGCCATAGTCACTCATCGGGCCGCCCCAGTGTCAGTCATTATTTCAGGCAACCATCGGGAGGAGTTAGGGCTGTATGTCTTACCTGTGTCGTCCACTCCGGTCATCCTTGGCTATCCCTGGCTGCGCTTGCATAATCCCTCCATTGACTGGCGTTCAGGGAGTGTGGTTTCGTGGAGCTCGTTTTGCCTAAGTGCCTGTTTGCAGTCTGCTACATGCTCGCCTGCCGTGCCTCTGGGTGCACCTGCCTCTCCTCCTCCCGACCTGTCGAAAGTGCCACCTGAGTATCACGATCTAGGGGCCGTGTTCAGTAAATCCCAGGCCCTTTCCCTTCCCCCTCACCGCCCGTATGATTGTGCAATCAACCTCCGGGCCGGTGCTCTGCTGCCATCTAGCAGACTTTACAATCTGTCTGCTCCGGAGTGCACAGCTATGGACTCGTATATTAAGGAGTCCCTGAGTTCGGGCATAATTAGACCTTCATCATCGACGGTGGGGACGGGTTTTTTCTTCGTAGGGAAGAAGGATGGTTCTCTCAGGCCCTGCATTGACTTCCGGGAGCTCAATAACGTACAGTAACTATCAAGGACAAATACACGCTCCCGCTCATCAACTCAGCGTTCGATTCCCTCCGGGGGGGCTGTTGCTTCACTAAGTTAGACCTGCGCAACGCCTATTACGTGGTGTGGATACGGGAGGGGGATGAGTGGAAGATGGCCTTTCAGACCTCCAGCGGGCATTTTGAATATTTGGTAATGCCGGTTGGGTTGACCAATACCCCGGCCATCTTCCAGCGTCTTATCAATGATGTTCTAAGGGACCTTTTGGGCACGTTTGTGTTCATTTATTTGGATGACATTCTCATCTTTTCACAGTCTATGGAGGAACATCGCGTCCACATCAGGCGGGTTCTGCAGCGGCTGCTGGAGAATAAGCTCTTCGTGAAGGCAGAGAAGTGCGAGTTCCATGTTTCCCGGACCTCTTTCCTCAGCTTCATCATTGCCCATAAGGAGATCATCCCGGACCCAGCCAAGGTGAAGGCAGTGGTGGAATGGCCCACCACCTCATCTAGGAAGCAGCTCCTACAGTTCGTGGGATTCGCTAACTTCTACCGCCATTTTGTACAAGACTACAGTCGCATTGCCCTGCCACTCACCAATCTGACTTCCACCAAGGTGCCTTTTCGATGGGCGGAGGAGGCGGACGCTGCGTTCTCACGCCTGAAGAACAAGTTCTCTTCTTCGCCTATACTGACGCAGGTGGACCCCGCTCTCCAATGCCTGGTGGAGGTGGATGCCTCTGACTCGGGGGTCGGGGCCGTCTTGTCCCAGCGCTCCCCGACGGACGGTAAGATTTGTCCCTGCGCATACTTCTCCCGCTGCCTGTCTCCAGCGGAGCGCAATTACGACATCAGCAACAGAGACCTGCTGGCAGTTAAACCTGCCTTGGAGGAGTGGCGGCACTGGTTGGAGGGAGCGTCGCAGCCATTCATCGTCTGAACCGACCATAAAAATCTGGAGTACCTTTGGACTGCCAAGCGTCACAACAATGACCAACACAGAGGAGGCAAAGGAAGAGTTCTACAGTGATTTACATGAGACTTTCAGGCGTGTACCGACTGATGACAGGCTGATTCTTGTTGGAGATTTTAATGCCAGAGTTGGTTTGGACACTGAGAAATGGGAAGGAGTGCTAGGCAGTCATGGAGTAGGCAAGTGCAATGCTAATGGAGAACAACCTTGTGATAACCAACACTCTATTTAAGCACAAGGACACACACAAGAAGACATGGATGCACCCAAGATCCAAGCACTGGCACTTGTTAGACTACATCATAGTAAGGCAGAGAGACATAAGGGATGTATTGGACACCAGAGCAATGAGAGGTGTGGACTGTGGTATTGATCACATTATAATGAGATCTAGGTTAAGGATTTGCAGACTAAAACAGCACTGCAAGACGGGTGAGAAGCCACCGCGGAAGCTAAACACTAGTGCACTGAATGGCCAAAAGAAGCAGGAAGAACTTATACAGAAAATGGATGAAAACTTGAAAGACTGGGACAGCAACAACTCAGAGAATGGCATAGAAGAGAAATGGGCAACACTGAAGGATACGGTGTGTCAGACTGCGAGTGATGTATTAGGCCACCCTGAGAGGAAACATCAAGATTGGTTTGATGAGCATGATGAACGTCTGAAGAAACTACTAGAAGTGAGGAATACAGCTAGGCAGGAAAACCTACAGTGTAACACAAGGTCAAAGAATAAGAAATACTCAAAGGTTCAGAGTGAGCTACAGAAGTACACCAGAGAGATGAAGTCCAACTGGTGGGATGAAAAAGCGGAGGAACTTCAAACTGCAGCAGACAGGAAGGACATGAAAACATTCTTCACAGGTTTGAGAGAAATCTATGACCCTAAACCAAGAGGATTGATCCAACTAAAGGCAATGGATGGGGAAACAGTTTTGCAGGAGAAAGACAAGATCCTGGACAGATTTGCAGACCACTTTGACCAACTACGAAACAACTCATGGGATCTCACTGAAGAGGCTAAAGAAGCTCTAGTGCAGCGACCAGCTGTATCAAGTCTGGACGAACCACCAAGTCTTGATGAACTAATGGCAGCTACTAGGACAACTCAGGATGGTAAAGCTCCAGGAAGGGATGGAATTCCATCTGAAGTGTGGAAATTTGGTGGCGTTGAGTTTACCAACTGCCTGCACAAGCTCATCCAAGAGATATGGGATGCCCAGAAAGTACCTCAAGACTGGAAGGATGCAAGTATTGTGCCTTTGTTCAAGAAAGATGACAGGACAGACTATGGAAATTACTGAGGTATATCACTGCTAGCCACTCTTGGTAAGATTCGCTCACATGTACTACTTAATAGACTCAATGAACACATCTCGCAGAATGTACTACCGGAAACCCAGTGCAGATTTAGAAGTGGAAGAAGCACAATGGACATGATTCTCTGCTTGAAACAGGTTCAAGAAAAGTGTATCGAACAGAACATGTCGCTTTAGGTAGTCTTCATAGACTTCAGTAAAGTCTTCGATACTGTTTCGCGACAAGGACTTTGGCAGGTACTCAAGAAATATGGCTGCACAGAGAAGTTTGTCAGCCTGATTGAGGCACTCCATACAGGTATGCAAGCAAACGTGGCAATGAGTGGTTCAGTATCTAAAGACTTTTCAGTAAGCAACGGGTGAAACAAGGGTGTGTGCTGGCACCTACACTCTTCTCGCTATATCTGGCAGCCATGCTTGAGGTGGCCTTCAAAGACACTTCAGAAGGAGTATACATTCAAACAAGGAAAGAAGCAGATTTGTTCAATGTGGTACAGTTTAAAGCCAAGAGTAAGACATCGATAAAGGTAGTCAGAGAAATGCTCTTTGCCGACGACAGTGCTCTAGTTGCACACAGTGCGGAAGATATTCAATCTTTAGTGGAGAAATTTGCAAGAGCAGCTAGCCAATTCAGCCTCAAAATCAACATCAAGAAGACAGAGTTCCTTTATCAACCACCAAAGTTCCAATTATCAACATCACTACCAGAAGAGATCAGCATTGGAACAGAGCCACTAGTCAAGTGCAAGTCTTTCAAGTATCTAGGGAGTACTGTTTCAGAGAATGCTAGGCTGGAGGATGAACTATCTCTCAGAATGGGAAGAGCAAGCGCTGTGTTTGGAAACCTGAGGGAGAGACTGTGGAACAATCGACATGTGTCTATCCGAGTGAAATGCAAAGTGTACAGAGTGACAGTACTGGCTACTCTACTGTATGGTGCTGAAACTTGGACTGTCTACAGAGTACAGGTAAAGAAACTCCACGCATACATGATGAGACACCTTCGAGCCATAATGAACATCTCATGAAAAGACAAGATAACCAACATAGAAGTGTTGAAACAAGTTGGTCTACAATCAATGGAGGACATGCTAACACAGACAAACCTGAGATGACTCGGACATGTTGACCACCAGCGTCTCCCTTGGCAGTTACTCTACTCACAGTTATGCGAGGGCAAACGCAATCAGGGTAGACCAAGGCTCAGATTTAAAGACACTGTAAAAAGAAACTTGAAGAAGCTGGATATAGACAGGAGTTCCTGGCAGTGGAAGGCTAAGGACAGAGCTGCGTGGAGGAATCTGATCAGACCTAAATGAAACAGTCATTGTCGCCCACGACAGACTGCTATGATGATGATGATCTTATTCCTGGGCTGTGTCTGAGCTGAAACTCAATAAATGTGATAGTAATGCTTTCAGATGGAATATTATTTTTCCATTGACATTTATGCATAATAGGAAATGTCTCAGCAACTCCGAGAAAAGCAAAAGGATGCACCCTGCTAAAAATGAAAAAAAAAAATCTATTTATTTGTTTATGAAAATGCCATCTTCTGCTCCACACATCTGCTCACAGTCACAGCAGAGTGCAGCTGATTGTAGTTTTGTTTCATGAATCTAAAGTGGCTTTCCTTTTATCACTTTACCATTTTTTTTAATGTGACACATTTTTGATCTGAAGTAAATATCGAAGTCTAAGCACAAGAACAATTAATTGTATTCATTTGGGCATCTGAATAAGAGCAGGGGTATTAAATAATCAAGCTAGTACAATTGTGTTCTACACTGCAAATCAGTCAGATTAATGCTGAAATATTCAAAGGCGGAGACTATGCCTTATTCCCCAAAGAGAAGAAAAAAAAACTGAAAATGTCACACTGGCAACAATTTCCAAGATGAAATACATGCATGTATGCTAATTTTGACCTCCATGGTTACCGAACTATGAATAACATAATCAGTTGGATAAAACGTGTCTCATGACAGTCTAATCCCTGCTCATGTTCCCTGTTAGTGGGTGTACAACCCAATAACTCATAAACTCACAAAAACAAAAGTCAACAGTGAAGGATAAGTGGAGTGCCCTGACCTTTGACTCTAGATAATCTCGTCTGTGAAATTCTTAATTTTGATCATAATAACATAAATTGTCTTGATTGCTCTTCCCAAACTGTATGTTTCATTTATGTTTAGGTTGAGCACAAAGTCAAAATCTCAGTGCAGTTCCTGAAAAAGTCTACTTTCCTTAGAAAAGATGGTTCAAGGTCTCTATAGATTAAAGCAAGCAAAGCTTCCCATCCTAGTTTCAGTAGAAACACTTTTTGCTGACAAAAATAGATTTTGGTCATGAAGTTGTTATGGCTTGTCTGGAGTAATCTAGTATGAATAACATTTCAAAAATGTTAAAATGTTAAAATGTCAAAATTCACAACATAACTGGCAATGACTTTTACATCGCTGTTGAGGAATTTTTGCCCACTCTTCTTTGCCAGATTGTTTTAATTCAGTCACACTGGAGGGCTTGAGCTAGAGGTCATGAATTGATGGCTGGACATTCTCCTTCAAGATTTTCTGGTAGAGAGCAGAATTCATGGTTCCATCAGTTACAGCAAGTCTTGGTGGAACAGTGGTTAGCACTGTGGCAGCACAGTAAGAAGGTCACAGGATCAATTCCACCCCTGACCATCGTGGGTTTGATCCCACCCCCTGATCATCGGTGACCCTTCTTTGTGGAGTTTGCATGTTCTCCCAGTGTCTGCGTGGGTTTACCCCGGGTACTCCGGTTTCCTCCCACAGGCCAAAAACATGCAAGTTTGGTTAAATGGAGACTCTAAAGTGGCCCTAGGTGTGAATCTGTATGAATGGTGAAGGGATTAGCACCACACGTTGGCTGCCCCATCCGTCCAGCTGGATGCCCTGAATTTCCCTCTGGGATTAATAAAGTATACAAAATCAAGTCAAAAAAAGTCATCCAGGTCCTGAAGTAGCAAAGCAGCCACAGGCCATCACACTACTACCACCATGTTTGACTGTTGGTATGATGTTCCTTTTTATGAAATGCTGTGTTAGTTTTATGCAAGATGTAACGGGACACACACCTTCCAGAAAATTAAACTTTTGTCTCGTCAGTCTCCAGAATATTTCCCAAAAGTCTTGGGGATCATCGAGATGTTTTGTTGTTTTTTTTTTTTTTGCAAATGTGAGATGAGGCTTTATGTTCTTTTTAGTCAGTATCCAAACTGAGGCAAGTGAGACCTGCAGTTCTTTAGATGTTCTGGATTTTTGTTTTTCACCTGTTCTTGAATTTATTTAGATCTCGGCATGATGTGTTGCTTTTTGAGATGTTTTTAGCCTACTTCACTTTGTCAGACAGGTTCTAATTAAGTGATTTCTTGATTCAACAGTTCTGGCAGTAATCAAACCTGAGTGTGGCTAGTGAAATTGAACTCAGCTTTCCAAAAATAAATTTAATCACCATTAACTCATGATGTAACTGGGGGAAAATTACTTTTTCACATAGGGCCAGATAGGTTTGGATAGCTTTTTTCCTTTAACAAATGGAAATTATAATTTTAAAACTTTTTTGTATTTACTCAGGTTATCTTTGCCCAATATTAAAATTTGTTTGATGACCTGAAACATTCAAGTGATACAAATATGCAAAAAAAATGAAATGAAGAAGGGGAAAAATACTTTTTGACAGCACTGTATATGTTGAACTGTCTATACTCTTCCTTACTGTTTCCTTCTGTTCTTAAAGAACTACGGTCTGCAAAAACGTATTTGAGGGTTAACAAAGTGACTCAAGGTTTAGGCCTTCCCTGATGCTGTCATGGGTATTTCAAAAGCTGCTAAAACTTTGTAAGAAGGGTTGGTGTTTGGCAAGAGGTAGTCTCTCTCACAGGAAATGTGAGTGCCATGTTATCCCCTTTTTTCCACTTGTCTGTTCCATCTTAAATTTCACTTTCACTCGCTTATTACAATAGACATTAAACATGATGAGGGTTTACTGATATTACAGTAAGAGAAGAGAGATATAGAAATTGGGGGTACAGTATGTTGGACTTGTTTTCGAACAAGTGATATGAGATTCACTGTGAGCTTCATATAGAGCAAATTTGAATTTATCTCCAACTCAGATAAAGTCATGCATTAGTGAATTTATGCACTGAAAATTAGCTTTAAAATTTATATTGATCTCTGAAACGATAGAAGTCCATTTCCATCTACTTACCTGACTATGTAATCTATCTTTTGTCACTATTTGCTCTACGGGTAGCATTACTGTACATAAACTGCTGCTGTTGTTTTTCCAGCCTTATTCCTTTTTTCTTTTTTTTATATTGTGCACATCACTGAAGAGAGAGAGAAACACCATTTCAATTCTCCTGTGTGTACTTTACATAGAAGTACTGACAAAAATCCTTGACTTGTTTGAATCTTTTAATATAAAGTTATCTAAGCATTTTTTTTTTTTTTGCTTCCCTGGGTAATTCCTTTTTCTGTTATGCCATGTGTATTTGTATTGGTTTTGGGTTGTCTACTGTGTCATGCTGCTGTTACACTGTAATTTCCCAGTTTGGGATTAATAAAGTACATCTATCTATCTATCTATCTATCTATCTATCTATCTATCTATCTATCTATCTATCTATCTATCTATCTATCTATCTATCATCTGCACAATAAGGTAGAAATGTTAAATTAGCTCACTGTTGAATAGGCATTTCTTTTTCCTGTCCTTAAATCAACACTTACACATTGTCTTGATAATTCCACTCATCACCTAGAGCATCTAACCTCTGATATTGCTGCTCTCATGGCTTAATCATAGGAAGCATTAGGCACTTTTGTCTGCTCAGAAGGTTAACTGTGATGATCAGGTGAGCGCGCACCCCCCTCCCTTCCTGCAAGAGGTTCCCCGGCTCCTCAGGTAATCATCACACCTGTGTGAGTGGACGCATCTGCTGTCTCTGCCTTGCCAGCGCTCATGAGGACCAATTTGTGAATGCTTCAGCCCTGGCTCATTGGGTATACTACTGTACCTTCAAAAGCAATCAAGTACGTTTTTATTAGTAATCTGAGGAATTGTGTTTAATTCTCTTCTCCTCCTTTTCTCCAGGTTGCTGCCATCTTTGCGGTGCGTCTCCAGGGCTTGTTGTGCACTCACCTGCTCCATCACTCTCATCACCACTTCAGCTGTTTATCTCCACCCGGTCAGACACCTCACCCAGATCCACTCCTTCCCTACTCCATGCCAGCTTCATCCCACTGGTTTGTCTATTCCTGCTGGGTTTCTCTGTTGGGTTCTCTGCTCGGCTCCCATAAGTTATATTTTGTCATTCCCCTTTCCCGGTCGCCCTCCTCCTACTAACCAGCTCTCGTCTCCTTCTTACAGGCTGAATCGTCCTCTGGCAAGTGGCGTCTTTCCATAACTGCGTGTTCGTTTTTGGATTAATAAATTGTGGTTAAATGTAGCTTATCTGTGTCGTGTGTGTTTTCTCTGGTGTAGCACCCTGCACGTGAGCTGACCATTCTCTCACCATGACAGAATGAGCCAGCCAGAACGTGAGCTCAGCGGGGTCTGCATCAGTGCAGCACTCCGCTTTACACCGCCTCGACGTCACAGAGAGGCAGGTGGCCATGCTCATGCAGCAACTGCAGACGATTACACAGCAGCTGAGCCCGGTCACCGATCATCTGGCTCACATGTCTCGCTCGGGTTCTGCCCCTCCTCCTGTTGCCTCTGCTTCTTCCACCATCCGCTGAACTACCTCCATTCCCTCACCGGCCCCGTGCGCGAGGGAGGTGGGGAAATGCAAGGGATTTCTTTGTCATGTTCAGCTTTATTTGGGCCAGGTGGGTGGGGAGAAACTGAACAATACATCCAAAATTCATTTCATGACCCTCCTGCTGCTAGACTGAACCCTCAGCTGGGCTCAGTCCATTCCCGACAGTCCGGAGGGTCAATTCAATTCAATTCGACTGTATATAGCGCCATATCACAACATAGTCATCAAATTGGGCGCATGCGCATGCAGCGTCTGGCAGCGGGTGAAAAAAGTTTGACGTCTGTGTCTCTGTTTTTATGCACTTTAATGTGTTTCAACGTAATTCTCTGTGCCGTTTTTATCCTTGAATGTTTGTGGACTATATAACAAAGAACTCCCTGGTTCCATCAGTATGGATTTCCTTCTTGTTTTTGCACTGTCGTTTCTTTCCTACCGGCTCTTTGTTTTGGAGGTAAGCGCGATCGCGGTCACGCCGGGAAGAACGCAGTATTCCAGAGACATGTTACTGCATTTAAACATGGATAATGCAGCATCTGTGTTTGAGTCTGTGCCACAACTGCCGGACTTTATTTTAAGAGATTTTCATGGACACAGCGATGGAAAGAGAGACAAGAGGAGGAAACGCGGAAAGCATGGAGGCGTAAGATTAAACCAGAGGAGGCGTCGGCTTAACCGCATTCCTCTTCCTTCCATTATTATGGGGAACGTACAATCCCTGAGAAATAAAGTGGATGAAATTCAAGGAAATGTACGATATCAGAAGGATTTCAAGAACTGCTGTGTCATGGCTTACACGGAGACGTGGCTTACGGCGCATGACCGGGACCCGGACCTGTGTATTGATGGCTTTGGAGCCCCACTTCGCTCGGCTCGGCAGGAAGAGGTAACAGGGAAATGTCAGGGGGGCGGCGTATGTTTATATGTTAATAAACAGTACTGTACATCTGTCATGGTCAGAGAGCGCATCTGTACACCAGATGTGGAGCTTCTGCCCGTGTCACTACGCCCTCTTTATCTGCCCAGCGAGTTCCCCCAACTTTTCATAACGAATGTGTACATTCACCCGAGAGCGGATGCTTTCTCCGCCTCCAGGACCGTCTTTCATGTGGTACAGCGGTTGCAGTCGATTTCCCCAGAGGCTCCAATTTTTATTCTTGGGGATTTTACCCATGTGTCACTAAAGAAGCCACTTAAAAAATTTTATCAGTACTTTTCATGCCCAACCAGGCGAAAAAAGACATTGGACCTGTGCTATGGATCAATAGAGAGGGCCTATAAAGCTATTCCCCTTCCTCCTTTAGGATCCTCAGATCACAACTGTGTACATTTGCTGCCCACATATAAAACTGCTCTCAGAAGAGACAAGGCGAAGACCAGAGACATAAACGTGTGGACAGAGGATTCAGTGCACTGCCTCCAGGAATATTTTAACTGTACGGACTGGGAGGTGTTCACACTGTCCTGCGGAGTTGATTTGGACACTTTAGTGGACATGACATGCTCATACATGGCTTTCTGCAGGGACATGATCGTTCCATGTAAACGTGACAAAATATATCCCAACAACAAGCCATGTGTTACAAAATCAGTTAAATCCTGCTTACAGAGGAAAGCACTTGCCTTTAAACAGGGGTCTGTTTCTGAGCTGCAGGTTGCCAAAAAAGAACTGAAGGCCGGAATTTTAAGAGCAAAACAGAATTATAAATCAGAGTTGGAAAGCAAGATGGCGACAAAGAAACTTGGTTCAGCCTGGGCCAGTATGAAAACTATTGCAGGCCTTCAGAGCACAGAACGCAGTAATTGTGTGTTTTTAGATGGTTTTAATTCAGACACAGAGCTGGCTAATGCTTTTAATTGTTTTTATGGTCGTTTTGACTCCTTTGATTTTAGCACAGAAACCCATGATTTGAAACATAAACTCAAAGACAATCAGCACTTTAATATTGAGGTGCAGGATGTTAAAAGGGCGTTCTGTGCTGTAAAAGTGAACAAAAGTCAGGGCCCTGATAATATATGTGGGCGCTTGGTAAAGTCCTGTGCACATGAACTGAGTCCTGTATATACTACATTTTCAATAAGTCCTTACAAACACAACATGTACCTAAGATCTGGAAAGATGCTGTGGTTGTCCCCATTCCAAAATCCAGCTGTCCTAAAACGGTAAATGATTTTAGATCAGTTGCTTTGACTTCAATTTTAATGAAAATTTTTGAAAAACTGGTCAGATTTGAGGTCCTAAAGCAGACTGAGCCTGCACTGGATCCTTTGCAGTTTGCCTATAGGCCTCACAGAGGAGTGGAGGATGCCACTGTCACTCATTTTAACATGCTTTTTGAACATCTGAATTTTAATGAAACACACGCCAGGCTTTTATTTGTGGACTTTTCTTCCGCCTTTAATACAATCCAACCTCATATTTTAGTTGAAAGGCTCCTGCAACAATGTGATTTGAGTAATAATCTGGTGGGTTGGATTCTGGATTTTTTTAACCAACAGGACACAGAGAGTAAGGTTCAATGGTACATTGTCTGACCAAAAGTGTTCTTCTACTGGCTCTCCTCAGGGGTGTGTGTTGTCACCATTACTCTTCATCCTGTACACAAACATGTGTCGGAGCAGACATGACAACAGACACATTATAAAGTACACTGATGATTCAGTTGTTGTCAATTTCCTCCAGGATGGTGAGAGTGGCCACGGCCCAGTAGTAGATGATTTTGTTCACTGGTGTGAGGATTCCTACCTGCAGCTGAATACGACAAAAACTAAAGATATGATTATTGACTTTAGGAGGAAAATTCCCAGGCACGAAGTCACTGTACTAAAAGGCCAGACCACTGAAGGTGTACAATCCTACAAATATCTTGGGACGATTATTGATAGTAATTTAAACTTTGAAGAGAACTGTGAAAGGGTGTGCAAAAAGGGTCTAAGGTTTAAGGAAACTTGCACACTTCCAAACTGACCGAACCATAATGACAGTGTTTTATTGGACTTTTATTGAATCTGTTTTATCCTTTTCTTTAGTGTCATGGTTTGGTCAGATAAAACTGAAACAGAGGAAATACAGCTGAGCCTGACATCCCTCTACACCAGACAGTAGTAGTAGTAGATTAGTTTATTTGACAGGGACAGTGCAATAAACATAGACAATTAATCAAAGACAATCAATCTGATGTGTTGCACATAGAGTGTATAGCTATTAGCTAATTTGCAACTCTTGTCCCTGGATGGGCTTTAGAAAAAAGAATCAAGATAAAAGGTAGACAGGTAGAGAGGATTGCTACCTCCATTTTAAATGATGACGCCCACCCTTTGCACTGCCACTTTCAGCTTCTTCCCTCCAGACGGAGGTTTGCTGTCCCAAAAAGTAAAACCCAGCGCTACAAAAACAGCTTTGTTCCTGCTGCTGTTAAAGAGTTGAACAAGATGTAACAATATATTGCACATAATTTAGTTTCCTATTTATTAATTTTATTTTATATTTACTTATTTTTGTAGGTTTTTTATTTGGGTTCTAAATCTTTTATTGGGTTTTAGACTTTTGAGTTTTTAACCTCTTTAACTAGTCTTTAACTTTTTAATATGACCCTTCTCTCTTATCTCCTTGTTTTTTTTTTTCTCTTATCTCTTTGTCTTATGTCCTGATGGGTGGAGACTTGAGTACTTTTATCATGTTTATAGTCAGCTACATGTGTGCCTGTGTTTGTGTTCATGTTGAATGTAATTGTGGTTTGTAAATATGGATGTCACCTGACTGCAAAACAAATCTACCTACGGGTACAAATAAAGTAACCTGAACCTGAACCTGAATCTCATAGTACTCCTATGAGATGTCCTAGTTAAACTTTTGGTAGGTTTGTCAGTGAATTCTCATGCGCATTTGACCGAACAGAGCGCAAAGGCGACATCATGAGCCGTCTCATGTCATTCTGTCAGGGGAATCGGTCTGCCGACAACTTCTCTGTGGAGTATTGGGTCGTCGTGGCGGACTCTGGCTGGAATGACATTGCCTTACACAACATCTTCCTCCAGGGTTTAAATGCCAACCTCTGCCACAACCTGGCAGTTCATGCCATTCCCTGCTCTCTGGACAAACTAATCAATCAGGCTGTCAGTCTTGACAATTGATACCGCGAGTGCTTGAAGGAGTTCAGGACCTCCTCTGGCCCACCCGCTTTGCGTGTGCCTCTCCTGGCTATGAACGCAGGAGGAGCTGACTCCTCCTCCAAAGCTGTGGTGTTCGGCCGAGCCCATCTTGCTCCGGAAAAACGCCAACGAAGGAGGAGAGCCGGTGTGCATGTACTGTGTGTGCATGTACTGCGGCTCTTTAGAGCACAAGCTGTTCAACTGCCACCTGAAGCCCAAAAGACGCGGCACATCAGTAGCTGTGGGGGGGGGGGGGGTGTGCTGACAGGACAGACTCTTACTCATCCCCCCGGTAACTTCTCCATTTCGGCTCTCATTCAGTTGCGGGGGGTCAAGAGGAGGGTAATGGCATTGATTGACTCAGGGATGGAACAAAATTTTGTTTCTTCATGGCTTGTGTGGGAAATAGGCATTCCCGTGACTAAACTGTCCATCCATCTTCTACCACTTTTCCGGAGGTCCGGGTCGCGGAGGCAGCAGTTCAAGCAGAGAAGCCCAAACTTCCCTCTCCCCAGCCACCTGCTCCAGCTCTTCGGAGAGGATACCAAGGCGTTCCCAGACCAGCTGGGAGACAGTCTCTCCACCGAGTCCTGGGTCTGCCCCGGGGTCTCCTCCCAGTGGGACGTGCCTGAAACACCTAAAGTGGGAGGCATCCAGGAGGCATCCTAATCAGATGCCCATACCACCTCAACTGACTCCTTTCAATGTGGAGGAGCAGCGGTTCTACTCGGAGCCTCTCCCGGATGACTGAGCGCCTCACCCTATCTCTGAGGGTGAGTCCAGCAATCCTACGGAGAAAGCTCATTTCAGCCGCTTGTATCCGTGATCTTGTTCTTAAGGTCATTACCCAAAGCTCGTGACCATAGGTGAGAGTAGGAACGTAGATTGACTGGTAAATCAACAGCTTTGCTAACTAAGCTCCCTCTTCACCACAACAGACCGGTACAACGTCCGCATCACTGCAGATGCTGCTCCAGTCCGTCTGTCAATCTCTCGCTCCCTTTTCCCCTCACTCATGAACAAGAGGCCAAGATACTTAAAGTCCTCCACTTGGGGCAAGAGCCTGTCCCCAACCCAGAGAGGACAATCCACCTTTTTCCGGCTGAGGACCATGGACTCAGACTTGGAGGTGCTGATTCTCATCCCAGCTGCTTCACACTCAGTGGCAAACCGTCCCAGCAAGAGCTGTAGGTCATTGCTGGATGAAGCCAACAGGACTACATCATCTGCAAACAGAGATGAGATCCTGTGGTCACCAAGCATGACACCCTCCATTCCCTGGCTGCGCCTAGAAATCCTGTCCATAAAAAATTATGAACAGGTTCGGTGACAAAGGGCAGACCTGACGGAGTCCAGCTCTCACTGGGAATGAGTCCGACCGAGTGTTGGCAATACGAACCAAACTCTCACAACGGTCGTACAGAGACCGAATAGCTCATAACAACAAGCCCAATACCCCATACTCCCGAAGCACCCCCCACAAAAAAACCATGAGGGATGCAGTCAAATGCCTTCTCCAAGTCCACAAAACACATGTAAACTGGTTGGGCAAACTCCTACGAACCCTCAAGAATTCTCAAGAAGGTAAAGAGCTGGTCCGATGTGCCACGGCCAGGACGAAAACCACATTGCTCCTCCTGAATCCGAGGTTCGACCAACGGCCGGACTGTCCTCTCCAGTACCTTGGCATAGACCTTCCCAGGGAGGCTGAGGAGTGTGATCCCTCTAAAGTTGGAGCACACCCTCCGGTCCCCTTTTTTGAAGAGAGAAACCACTACCCCAGTTTGCCATGCCAAAGGCACTGCCCCCGACCTCCACGCAATGTTGCAGAGGTGTGTCAACCATGACAGGCCAACAACATCCAGGGCCTTGAGGTACTCAGGGCGAATCTCATCCACCCCCGGGGTCCGGCCACCAAGGAGATTTTTAACCACCTTGGCGACCTCAGCCCCTGTGATAGGCAAGTCGTCCCCCTCGTCCCCAAACCCTGCTTCCTCTGTGGAAGGCGTATCAGTGGGATTGAGGAGATCCTCGAAGTATTCCTTCCACCGCCCCACGATATCCCCAGTCAAAGTCATCAGTGTCCCATCCGCACCATACACAGTGTGGACAGGGAGCTTCTTTCCCCTCCTGAGCTGCCGGACAGTTTGCCAGAATCTCTTCGAGGCCGACCGAAAGTCTTGTTCCATGGCCTCACCGAACTCCTCCCATACCCGGGTTTTTGCTTCAGCAACCACCCGAGCTGCACTCCGCTTGGCCTGCCGGTACTCCTCAGCTGCTTCGGGAATCCCACAAGCCAACCAGGCTTGATAGGACTCCTTCTTCAGCTTAATGGCCCCCCTCACCACTGGTGTCCACCACTTGGTTTGGGGGTTGCCACCATGAGATGCACCGACCACCTTGCGGCCACAGCTCTGGGCTGCCACTTCAACAACAGATGTGGAGAACATGGCCCATTCAGACTCCATGTCTCCAGACTCCCTCGGAATGTGGTTGAAGTTCTTCTGGAGGTGGGAGTTGAAGACCTCCCAGACAGGGGGCTCAGCCAGACGTTCCAGCACACCCTCACTATACGTTTGGGTCTACCAGGTCTGAATGGCTTCCTCCCCTGCCATCAGATCTAACTCACCACCAGGTGGTGATCAGTTGACAGCTCTGCACCTCTCTTTACCCAGGTGTCCAAGACATACGGTTGAAGGTCTGATGACATGATAACAAAACCGATCATCGACCTGCGACCTAGGGTGTCCTGGTGCCAGGTGCACATATGGACACCCTTATGCTTGAACATGGTGTTCGTTATGGACAAACTGTGGTTAGCACAGAAGTCCAACAACTGAACACCACTCGGGTTCAGATCGGGCAGGCCGTTCCTCCCAATCAACCCCCTCCAGGTTTCACTGTCGTTGCCCACGTGCGCATTGAAGTCCCCCAGTAGGACAATGGAGTCTCCAAGAGGAGCACCCTCCAGCACCCCAGTCACAGACTCCAAAAAGGGTGGGTACTCTGAAACATCATTTGGTGCATAGGCACAAATGATGGTCAGGACCCGTTTCCCAACCCGAAGGCGCAGGGAAGCAACCCTTTCATCCACCGGGGAAAACTTTAATATAGAGGCAGCAAGGTGGGGGGATACAAGAATACCCACCCCTGCTCGTCGCCTCTCGCCCGGGGCAACTCCAGAAAAGGCCAAGCTCCAGCCCCTCTCCAGGAGACTGGTTCCGGAACCGGAGCTGTGTGTTGAAGTGAGGTCGACTATATCTAGCCGGTATCTCTCAACCTCGTACACTAGCTCAGGCTCCTTCCCCACCAGAGAGGTGACATTCCACGTACCAAAAGCCAGTTTAGAAAGCTTGGGATCAGTCCGCCAAAGTCTCCGCCTTTGACCGCCACCTAATCCACATAGCACTGGACCCCCATGATCCCTCCTGCAGGTGGTGAGCCCACTGGAGGGCGGACCCATGTAACTCCTTCGGGCTGAGCCCGGCCGGGTCCCATGGGTGGAAACCCGGCCACAAGACGCTAGCCTTCAAGCCCCTCCCCCAGGCCTGGCTCCAGGGTGGGGCCCTGGTAAGTGACCAAATTGTCTATTCCATTAAATGTCATGGCCTTATCTGGTGGTAACGTGGCTTCTATTACCGAATGCATGGCGCTGATCCCCGTCCTCCTTTACAGGAACCACCGGGAGACTTTATTGTTCTTTATTCTCCCAAATTCATCCTCGCTGGTGGTTCTGGGGTACCCTTGGCTCCGGAAGCGTAACCCCATTATTAATTGGGCACAAAACTCCATCACTTCTTGGAGTGCCTTTTGTTTGGCATCCTGTCTCAGCTCGGCCGAGTGTTCACGGTCCTTGCCCATCTCCTCTCCTCCGGCAGAGTCGCCGGACCTCAGCCTCATACCCGAGGACTATTATGACCTTGAGGAGGTCTTTAGCAAGTTGAGAGTGCTTTCTTCGCCTCCTCATCGCTCGTACGACTGTACCATCGATCTCCTCCCGGGTGCGCGACTGCCATCCAGTCAGCTCTACAGTATTTCCGGGCTGGAGAGGAAGGTGATGGACATTTATATCAAGGACTCTCTGAACACCAGTCTCATTCGACCTTCTTTGGTTCTTCTTGGAGCAGGGATTTTTTTTGTCGGGAAGAAGGATGGATCTCTGCACCCATGCATTGACTACCGTGAATTGAACGCCATAAACATCAGAGACAAATATCCCCTGCCCCTAATCAACTTCGCATTTGAGCTCCTTCAGCACGAGTATTCACCAAATTAGATTTACGCAACGCATACCATCTGCGCCGTATTCATGAGGGGGACGAGTGGAAGACGGCCTTTAAAACACACTTGGGGCAATTTGAATACCTTGTGATGCCTTTTGGGCTCATCAACGCCCCCGCAGTCTTCCAATGCATGATAAATGACTTCCTCCGCGATATGGTAAATCAATTTGTTTTTGTCTACTTGGATGACATTTTGATCTTTTCCTGCATGTCAGAGGAGCACACAGTCCATGTCAGGTCTGTGTTACAACGGCCCCTGGAAAACTAACTCTTAGTGAAGGACAAGAAGTGTGAGTTTTCCACCCGCTCCACTTCCTTCCTAGGGTTTATTGTGACCGAGGGGGAGCTGCGGGCCGACCCGGCCAAGGTGAAGGCTGCGCTTGATTGGCCTATGTCCCATTCCCGGAAGGGGCTCCAGTGCTTCTTGGGGTTTGCGAACTTTTATCGCAGGTTCATCAGGAACTACAGTGGGGTAGCACAGCCTCTCACTCAGCTGACCTCGGTCAAGGTGGCCTTCACCTTGTCCGCGGCAGCTGAATGGGCCTTTTCCAAATTGAAGGGCCTGTGCTCTAACACCCCCATCTTGGTCCAGGTCGACCCTCATCTCCCGTTTATTGTGGAGGTAGATGATTCTGATTCAGGGGTGGGCGCTGTCCTCTCACAGCGCTCAACCTCTGATCAGAGGCTCCACCCATGTGCGTATTTCTCTTGGTGGCTCACGCCAGTTGAGAGGAACTACAACATAGGGGACAGAGAGCTTTTAGCCATTAAGTTGGCTCTTGAGGAGTGGAGGCACTGGCTGGAGGGAGCAGTCCATCCCATTGTAGTGTGGACCGACCACAAAAATTTGGAGTATTTTTTGTCGGCCTATTCTTTGATAGGTTTAATCTTACCATCACCTACACTCCTGGTTCTCGTAATATCAAACCAGACGCTCTCTCCCACCAGTTCAGTCCCAACCTTCCAGCCCCTCCTTCTCTCCACCAACCCATCGTGCCACCCTCATGTATTCTTGGAGCCCTTACCCGGGAGATTGAGCAGAGGGTCCGGCAGGCCCAGTCCACGGAGCCCAGACCCAAGGGGGGACCTAATGATTGTTTGTTTGTCCCGGCCGGCCTCCACAACGATGTCTTCCGGTGGGGCAACTCTAGTCACTTTGTCTGCAAGCCAGGGGTTTCCTGGATGGTAAATCTGATCCAACAAGTGTTCTGGTGGCCCACCCTGCAGATGGATGTCCAGGACTACGTTAAAGCATGCCAGGTGTGCGCCCGCAACAGGTTTGACTCCTCACCTCCTGTTGGCCTCCTACATCCACTACCAGTTCCCAGCCGACCTTGGTCTCACATCACCCTGAACTTTGTCACAGAACTTCCCCCCTCATGAGGCAACACTGTCATCCTTACCATAGTAGACTGCTTCTCCAAAGCAATCCACCTGGTGCCCCTCCCCAAGCTATCCACCGCTTCTGAGACCGCCAACCTGCTAAATACACACGTCATCCGTCTGCACGGGATTCCCATGGACATTATTTCTGATGGGGGTCCACAGTTCACCTCCCATGTTTGGATGTCCTTCTGCTGCTTCTTGGGCGCCACAGTCAGCCTCACATCTGGATATCATCCACAGAGCAATGGACAGGCTGAGCACACCAACCAGTCCCTGGAGGCCACCCTCAGATGCGTGGCATCCTGTAATCCCTCCACGTGGAGCACCCATCTGACCGGGGTGGAATACACCCACAACTCGGCAGTTTCTTCCTCTACAGGACTCACGCCTTTCAAGGCCTCCATGGGGTATACCCCCACCCTGTTGCCTATGGCGGAGAGGGAAGTCACCGTGCCATCCATGGGGGCCCACACCCGCCGCTGCCGTCGGCTCTGGAGGGCCACCCAAGCTGCCCTTCTTCGTTCTACGGAGCGGAACTGCCAGTATGCAGACCACAGGCAGGCCCCAGCACCCAAGTATACAGTCAGGCACCGTGTGTGGCTGTTGGAAGACTAGATGCCCTTGAAGACAGAATCCAGAAAGTTATCACCTGGCTTCTTGGGTCCGTTCACCATCTTCCAGATTGTCAGTGACATGACAGTCCGCCTGGCGCTTCCGCCAACGCTTCGCATACACCCCACATTCCACGTCTCAAAAATCAAGTTCCTCTCCGCCACCCCTCTCTGCCCCCCCCCACCCCGAGGCCACCTCCTCCTCCCCGGGTCCTCGACGGTCAGACCACCTACACCGTCCAGAGGATTCTGAACGTTCACTGTCAGGGCCGGGGCCTGCAATACCTTGTCCACTGGAAGGGCTATGGCCCTGAAGAAAGGTCATGGATCCTCGGCTCCTACTTTCACGACAAAGGGATGTTCCAGGCCTTTCACAAAGCCCATCCCAACAATCCCAGTGGGCCTCCAGGATGCGCCCCTTCGGGGGGGGGGGGCACTGTCATAATCAGGTGAGCGCGTGCCCCCCTCCCTTTCTGCGAGAGGTTCCTCGGCTCCACAGGTAATCATCACACCTGCGTAAGTGGACACACCAGCTGTCTCTGCCTTGCCAGCGCTCATAAGGACCAATTTGTGAATTCTTCAGCGCTGGCTCATTGGGTATACTGCCTTCAAAAGCAAGCATGCTTTTTTAAGTAATTTGAGGAATCGTGTTTAATTCTCTTCTCATCCTTTTCTCCAGGTTGCTGCCATCTTTGTGGTGCATCTCCGGGGCTCGTTGTGCACTCACCTGCTCCATCACTCTCATCACCACTTCAGCTGTTTATCTCCACCCGGTCAGACACCTCACCCAGCTCCACTCCTTCCCTACTCCATGCCAGCTTCATCCCACTGGTTCGTCTATTCCTGCTGGGTTTCTCTGTCAGGTTCTCTGCTCGGCTCCCGTAAATTATATTTTGTCATTCCCCTTTCCCAATCACCCTCCTCCTATTAACCAGCTTTCGTCTCCTTCTTACAGGCTGACTCCTCCTCTGGCAAGTGGCGTCTTTCCCTAACTGCGCATTCCTTTTTGGATTAATAAATTGTGGTTAAACGTAGCTTCTCTGTGTCGTGTGTTTTTTTCTGGTGTAGCACCCTGCACGGGAGCTGACCATTCTCTCACCATGACATTAACATTGTCATTAAAAACCCATTTTTCACCAAGGCCCTGAGCTCATGCCAGTTTGTGCAGAAACACATCAAATCTGTTTTTCATGCACTGCAAAGATAATTAACATCAGAGAGGTTGGGAAAGAGATGTCAGTGGAGGATATTCATCACGGCACCACATACAAAGACCATTAAATATGTAGTTCTTAGTCAGTCAAGACCATGCTTCAAGACAGAAAAAGAGACCAGTAGTATGAAGATGCATTAAATATCCATTGCTGTCTCTGTGTGAGTTTGGACAAAGCACTTTCTTAAATCAAGATTTTAAAAACTCACAAAGCCATGTGGAAAGGATTTTTTTTTTTCATTTGGCAGCACATTGCTGATAAGATGCTGATGATGAAAGAGTTGAGAATGAAATGAAATAATAAAACTACAGGCAACCAGAAAAACAAAAACATCAAGTTGAAAAACTGAAGGAGTACAATCAGATAATTTTCCATGTTTTCTTTTTCATGTTACTGAACGACTACTATACCTGCAAATGTTTACAATCAAAACAAAGATGATTTACAGATACAGTACGCACTGCATGATTTTCACAATATTACAATATCCCAGCCAGCATGCCCATGTGGGCCCCACTATAGGTTAAACTGGGCTGTCATATGGGTCACATGTGGGTTTGTCCATGGGTTCCATGTTTGCCTCATCTGTGTTTGCCCACATGGACTTTACCTGTGGTACAGGTGAGCAGGTAATGTGCTTACCCGCTTTAAACCCATTTGGGCCCAGTATGGGTTTAATGTGGATGAGCAAGGTTCAGTAGCACTTGCACCATAGGCAAAATTATGAGAAAAAAGTTGCAAATTTATGAAACAAAATGTTGAAAACTTATAAGAAAAAAGGTCACAAATTTACAAAAAAAATAGCAAATACAAGGAAGAAAGTAACAAATTTATGACAAAAAGTTACAGGAATACAGTAAAGTTCCAAATTACAACAAAAAGCAAATTTACAAGAAAAACTAACAAATTTATGAGGAAAAAGTTGCAAATTTCATCCATCCATCCATCCATCCATCTTCTACTGCTTTTCCGGAGGTCCGGGTCGCGGAGGCAGCAGTTCAAGCAGAGAACCCCAGACTTCCCTCTCCCCAGCCACCTGCTCCAGCTCTTCAGAGGGGATACCAAGGCGTTCCCAGACCAGCTGGGAGGCATAGTCTCTCCACCGAGTCCTGGGTCTGCCCCGGGGTCTCCTCCCAGTGGGACGTGCCTGAAACACCTCAAGTGGGAGGCATCCAGGAGGCATCCTAATCAGATGCCCATACCACCTCAACTGACTCCTTTCAATGTGGAGGAGCAGCGGTTCTACTCTGAGCCTCTCCCGGATGACTGAGCTCCTCACCCTATCTCTGAGGGTGAGTCCAGCAATCCTACGGAGAAAGCTCATTTCAGCCGCTTGTATCCGCGATCTCGTTCTTTCTGTCATTACCCAAAGCTCGTGACCATAGGTGAGAGTAGGAACGTAGATTGGCTGGTAAATCGACAGCTTTGCCTTAGAACTCAGCTCCCTCTTCACCACAACAGACCGGTACAACGTCCGCATCACTGCAGATGCTGCTCCAATCTGTCTGTCGATCTCTCACTCCATTTTCCCCTCACTCGTGAACAAGACCCCAAGATACTTAAACTCCTCCACTTGGGGCAAGAGCCTGTCCCCAACCCGGAGAGGACAATCCACCTTTTTCCGGCTGAGGACCATGGACTCGGACTTGGAGGTGCTGATTCTCATCCCAGCCGCTTCACACTCAGTGGCAAATCGTCCCAGCAAGAGCTGTAGGTCATTGCTGGGTGAAGCCGACAGGACAACATCATCTGCAAACAACAGAGATGAGATCCTGTGGTCACCAAGCATGACACCCTCCATTCCCTGGCTGCGCCTAGAAATCCTGTCCATAAAAATTATGAACAGGATCGGTGACAGAGGGCAGCCCTGGTGGAGTCCAGCTCTCACTGGGAATGAGTCCGACCGAGTGTTGGCAATACGAACCAAACTCTCACAACGGTTGTACAGAGACCGAATAGCTTGTAACAACAAGCCCAATACCCCATACTCCCGAAGCACCCCCCACAAAAATCCATGAGGGACGCGGTCAAATGCCTTCTCCAAGTCCACAAAACACATGTAAACTGGTTGGGCAAACTCCCACGAACCCTCAAGAATTCTCGAGAGGGTAAAGAGCTGATCTGATGTGCCACGGCCAGGACGAAAACCACATTGCTCCTCCTGAATCCGAGGTTCGACCAACGGCCGGACTCTCCTCTCCAGTACCTTGGCATAGACCTTCCCAGGGAGGCTGAGGAGTGCGATCCCTCTAAAGTTGGAGCACACCCTCCGGTCCCCTTTTTTGAAGAGAGGAACCTCCACACCGGTTTGTCATGCCATAGGCACTGCCCCTGACCTCCACGCAATGTTGCAGAGGCGTGTCAACCATGACAGCCATACAGCATCCAGGGCCTTGAGGTACTCAGGGCGAATCTCGACCACCCCCGGGGCCCAGCCACCAAGGAGATTTTTAACCACCTTGGCGACCTCAGCCCCTGTGATAGGCGAGTCATTCCCCTCGTCCCCAAACCCTGCTTTCTCTGTGGAAGGCGTATCAGTGGGATTGAGGAGATCCTCGAAGTATTCCTTCCACCGCCCGACGATATCCCTAGTTGAAGTCAACAGTGTCCCATCCGCACCATACACAGTGTGGACGGGGAGCTGCTTTCCCCTCCTGAGCCGCCGGACAGTTTGCCAGAATCTCTTTGAGGCCGACCGAAAGTCTTGTTCCATAGCCTCACCGAACTCCTCCCATACCCGGGTTTTTGCTTCAGCAACCACCCGAGCTGCACTCCGCATGGCCTGCTGGTACACCTCAGCTGCTTCGGGAGTCCCACAAGCCAACCAAGCTTGAAAGGACTCCTTCTTCAACTTAATGGCCCCCCTCACCACTGGTGTCCACCACTTGGTTCGGGGGTTGCCACCACGAGATGCACCGACCACCTTGCGGCCGCAGCTCTGGGCCGCCGCTTCAACAACAGAGGTGGTGAACATGGCCCATTCAGACTCCATGTCTCCAGACTCCCTCGGGATGTGGTTGAAGTTCTTCCGGAGGTGGGAGTTGAAGACCTCCCGGATAGGGGCCTCAGCCAGACGCTCCCAGCACACCCTCACTATACGTTTGGGTCTACCAGGTCTGAATGGCTTCCTCCCCTGCCATCGGATCCAACTCACCACCAGGTGGTGATCAGTTGACAGCTCTGCACCTCTCTTTACTCGGGTGTCCAAGACATACGGTCGCAGGTCTGATGATACGATAACAAAATCGATCATCGACCTGCGACCTAGGGTGTCCTGGTGCCAGGTGCACATATGGACACCCTTATGCTTGAACATGGTGTTTGTTATGGACAGACTGTGGTTAGGACAGAAGTCCAATAACTGAACACCACTCGGGTTCAGATCGGGCAGGCCGTTCCTCCCAAGTTGCAAATTTACATGAAAAAAATCACAAATTTAAGAGAAAAATTTGCAACTTTACAGTTAAAAAAAGTTGCAAATTTATGCTCTGCTGTTCTATTCACTTTGAAAAATGTAAAATTTTTGGTGTGAAGAGAGCACATAAAGGTCAAGGTTGGGAAGCACAGGACTCAGGCGCAGGCAGAATCAGGTGCAAGAAGGTGATTTATTTGAACAGAACTTGATTATAAATGGCAGTGTGTGGGCTGCAAACAAGGCTATGGCTAGGCAGACACAAGGTAAGGCAAGGTATTGATAATACAAATTTGCGGACAGGAAAACTTGGGAACGCTGTCTTGTGTTTGGAAATAATGGATGCGGACATGTCCACTTGTTGAGGTTAGCTTTTGTTGAATGTTAGCTGGAACAAGCTACGAAGGCGCACTCAGTGCAGGTGGCTGGAAGGTGGTACCAAAGGATGGCAAGCAAGAGGCTGGCTAGCCCTGGGTAGCCGGCTAAAATACCCTACGGTGTGACGATGTTACGCATCTGTACGTGCCACCGCAGCGTTGTGCATTGTGCCGTTTCCCATATATCACCCCCCCCCCCCCCCGAAAAGCTTAGAGCTGTATCTGTAGTTAGCCTTAGCAATGACAGCTAATCAACATAAAAAAACTGGCATATCGGCTGATGTACAGTTTAAAAACATACATGATGTGACCAAATGGGCCGATGTGACAATTAGGACATTGCCAAAACAGGTTAGACTTAACTGGACCACTGTTAAAATCACCTAAGGCATATTTCCTAGCTTTAACATCAGAATTTTTTTTTTTACATTTGTTACAACCTGGGTAACCAGATAGACTGCAGGTGTAACCCACTTGGTCATGTAGGTTATTCTGCCACTTTGAATGGACCATGCACTGATTGAGCATATAATTAAGAACTTTTAAAGTCAGTCACAGTTCAGAGATCAGCGAGGCCTCTGTCGAGCCTGTGGTGGGGGCTGCCTTGGTGGCGCTGGCTCAGGTGAATCTGGGGGCCACCTCACTGGAATTGTGGCTGGCTCATCAGCAAAGTCCCATTCCAGATCCCACACCGGCAGGGTCAGCTTGGTTGCAGCTTCTTGGTCAGGGGCAGGTGGTGGTGTTATCTTTCTCAGATGGCTGGCATATCATTGAGACCAATCAACCATCCGGAAGCTGGCTGGTCCAAGTTGAGCGGCGATCTGCATTGGCGGTGACTGGAATATTTGTAGCTGGTGTGGGAGGTTGGATAGGCAAATCCAGATCCAGTTGAGCACTGAGGGTGATGGTTGTTTCCGCTTCACGATGTGCTGCTGCTCTCTTGTCCCGTGGTTGGTGAAAGGTATCGTTGCTGGTGCGCCGTCTAATGAAGGACGTGGTTGGGTTATCAGTGGTCGGGGAGGTGAGCTGGTCTCATCGTTGACCAGGTAGACCCTATGTTCCTTGCGTTGACACAGAGTGCAACTCCTTCAGCGGGGCGGCGGCTTGGGGAGGCTTATGCCGTGTGAGAATCAGTCCCCAGTCTCCTGTGCTCTGCTCAACATGCGGTGTGAAGTAAGGCTACGCCTATGTCTGGGCAAAGCGGACTAAGGCCATCAGCGGTCAAACAGAATCCCATGTGATCTGTGATGGAAAAGCCCAGCTCATGGAAAAGATAACATCCCAGGATGTTGTCACAGATGCATGTCACTTGAAACACGAACGCTGGGAAGACTCTTGACTCGCAGCAAACAGACAGAGTGATGGTTCCTACTATGCTAATTTTTACATGTCCGTACCTGAACAGTTCCACCACGTCTGGCTCAATTTGAGGCAGAAGAAAAAAAGTCTTCACCGTGGCCTTGACCATCAGATACCTCGTGGCAGCAGTTTCCAGCAGTAACGGTAGACTGACACCATCCAATTCTACTGTGAACCACTTCTATGGTGTGTTACTGGAGTTCACTGAATGTATGGTGTTTGGACTGGACTGACTGGACTGTTTGGACTGAACAAGTTAGACGGCAGGCTTGCCGGGGCTGAGCGGCAAACTTTGTCGAAGTGGTTCGGCTTACTACGGTGTTGGTCCTTCTGTCCTATAGCAGGGTAGGTAGGTGCACATGTCTGGTGCGAGGGAGAGTCACAGTTACCACATGGTCAGTGTGTTGCATTGTTCTGTCATCCTGTGACGTTAACTTCAGGGTTCTTTTGGGAGGACGTGGGGTCGGCGGGTTCAGCAGCCAGGGGCAACAGCCTATGCTAGTAAAGCGAAGTGTGCAGAGCGCTGGCTGAAGGCTCCTAGCTGGGTTGCCAGCTGAGCCTCTGCCTCTAGCTGCCAGCTCCGCCACCCTGGATGGTGGCAGGTCGTCTGGCACCATTAGCAGCTTCACCTGCAGTTTCGGGCTGGTGGTGTGCTCCGCTATCTAGTCCCACATTATCTCGTCTTCCAGTTGCGCAAACCTACATGTGCTGGCCAAACAGCGGAGGTTGGTCACATATTGCTGGACTGACTCACCCACATGCTGTTAACACTGGTGAAACCTAATCCTCCTGACCAACACACTCTTGGCGGTGGCGAAATGTCCAGCCAACAAAGCAACACACTCATCTTAGCTATCCGCAGGTCCAAGCATCCTAAAGACATGCTGCTCATCGCTGCCAAGGCAATGGATTACCATGGCATACAGCCTTAGCTTGCTAGCTTTAACTAGGTCCTGGTGGACACAAACGTTTCAAACAATTCATGCCATTGTGACCAAGGAATGGGCGGCTCACTGGGCAAAGCAAGGAACAGTGGTAGCAGCAGCATTTCAATATCGTTGTAGTCAAAGTTTCTCCTCGTCACCAATTATTATGTTTGGAAATAATGGATGCGGACACATCCACATGTTGAGGCTAGCTTTTATTGAACGTCAGCTGGAACAAGCTAGGAGGGGGCACTCAGTGCAGGTGACTGGAAGGTGGTACCAAAGGATGGAGAGCAAGAGACTAGCTAGCCCTGGGTAATATACCCTACAACATGATGACGTCACGTGTGCATACGTGGCACCACAGCGTAGTGCATCATGCCGTTTACTATATATCACACTCGGACAAGGTACATCATTGATGCCACATCAGGCAGAGACTAACACAGACATATATACACTCCGGGTAATCAACATAACTCAGGGCAGGTGGGAAGAAACAAAATGCTGGAATCTCACAAAAAAAAAAATGTTCATCAGGTGGTCTGTCAAAGTTCACAGGCCCTCTGGACTAGAGAACAAGGCACATCAGGGGGCCGACCCCAGTCCACGGGCACCCAGATTGGAGCACAGGATGGATCCGGCTGCCTTACAGTGTCTCTAGACCACCAAATCATAAAACAATGTGGGTCAGGGGGCCTTCCAAGTTTACGGGCCGCCAGACCAGAGGACAAGGGAAGTCAGGGGGTTGACCAGAGTCCGCAGACCCCCAGACCAATGCGCAGGGTGTGCTGGGTTGATGCTGAAGTGCGCCAACCTCAGAAAACGATGACGGTGGAGGTGCACCAGACCAGATGGCAACAGCGCACCGGACTCCAGAAAAGAAGGTAAAAGTGCACCAGCCTCTGGAACAGACGGTGGATGCACACCGGCCTCCAGAACAAATTGTAGGGGCGCACCAACCCCAGCAACAGATGGAGGGAGCACGCTGGCCCCTGGATGCGATGACTGAGGCACACTGGCCTTAGGAAAAGCAGGTGGAGATGCACCGGCCTCTGCAGCAGACAGCGGAGGTGCACCAGCCTCAGCAGCAGATTACGGGGCCATGCCGGCCCCTGGATGCGATGACCAAGGCGCATCGGTCTCATTAACAGCAGATGGAGGTGCACCGGCCTCAGCAGCAGATGACAGGGGCACACTGGCCTCAGGAACAAAGAGTGGAGGTGCACCGGCCTCTGGAACAGATGACAGAGGTGCACCAGCCTCGGGAACAAATGGCGAAGGCACATCAGCCTCACGAACAAGCAATGGAGGCTCACCAGCTTCAGGAACAAACAGTGGAGGTGCACCAGCTTCCAGAACAGATGGTAAAGGTGCACCGGCCTCCAGAACAGATAGCAAAAGTGCACCAGTCTCTGGAAGAGATGGTGGAGGCACACCGGCCTCAGTAGCAGATAGCGGAGGCACACCGGCCAGCCTCTGGAACAAACAGTAGGGGCTCACCGGCCCCAGCAACAGACAGCAGGGGTGCACAAGCCCCTGGACGTGATGACTGAGGCACACAAGCCTCAGCGACAGCAGGTGGAGATGCACCAGCCTCTGCAGCAGACAACGGAGGTGCATCAGTCTCAGCAACAGATGACCGGGGCATGCCAGCCCTTCGATGTGATGACCAAGCTGCATCGGTCTCAGGAACAGTAGGTGGAGGCGCACCGGCCTCAGGGGCACACCAGCCTTAGGAACAAGTGATGGAGGCTCACTGGCCTCAGGAACAAAGAGTGGAGGTGCACCAGTCTCTGGAACAGATGACGGAGGTGCACCGGCCTTGGGAACAAATGGCGAGGACACACCAGCCTCGGGAACAGGTGATGGAGGCTCACCAGCCTCTGGAACACATCACGGAGGCACACCAGTCTTGGGAAAAGATGATGGAGGCACACCGGCCTCAAGAAGAAACGGTGGAGGCACACTGGCCTCTGGACCAATCACTAGAGGTACACAGGCCTTGGGAACAATCGGCGGAGGAACACCAGCCTCCGGAACACATGGTGACTGGGGAGTGCTGACTACCAGAGACGACAGCGATGGAGGTTGAAGGGCATCTGACCCAGTCACCTGGAACGCCATCCTTGATGCCATCACCTTGAATGAGGGAGAAAGGCAGGGATTGAGTGAGGCAACACTGAAATTACCAGGAGCAAGGCAAGTCTTTTCTAACACTGATGTTGAAAATGTAAAGAAAAGAACTTGCCCTAGCTCCTGGTCCACTGCCACTGGGGCGACCGCTTCAGGATGAGCTGCCGGAGTGAGGGCCTCAGGAAATGAAGGTGGAGTGGGCTTCTCAGGCAAAACAGGTGGAGCGGACTGCTCAGGCAAACACAGAGAAGTGGGAGCTGGTGTGTGACCCATGGAGACAGCTATAGCTGTGATGTGTGCCTCTGGAACAGCTGCAGCCATAATGTGCAACTCAGGGACAGCTGGAGCCATGGTGTGCACCTTGGGGACAGCGGGAGCTGGGATGTGCACCACAGGGATGGCTGGAGCTGCAGTGTGCACCTCGAGAATGGCTGAAGCTGTGATGCGCACCTCGTGAACGGCTAGTGCTGTCTAGAGAAGAGCTGAAGCTGGTGGTGGTACATGTCATCAAGAGGAGCAGTGTCTCCCAGAGCCTTCCTTCCACCTGGGACCGCCAAACGCCAATCTAGATCACCAAAACAGCTCCCTCTCGGCAGCGGATATCTCCCAAGGTGCCTGTGGTGCAGCAGGCTGCTGCTTGAGAGGTAGAGATGGGGTTGGAGTGGGTGAATGGCGAGGAACAGGGTGTGCTGGAGCCAGGGGATGCTTTTTCATCGGCACAGGCTTCGGCTTCTTCAGCAAATATCTCACCATCCCGCAGAACTCGCGCTGCAGGTCAGCCACCGAGGTAAGTAGCTCCTTCCTCTTAGGGTGCTCCTCAAGCTGAGGATGACAGCGGGTCACCACCTCTGCAAGCCCCAGGTACCACAAAGCAGAGTTTTGGGCTAGAGCTGAGCAAGCCCCAGAAATTAGATGGTTGATTTCAATTGACACAGAGCACAGCTCCCACCCCATGCTCATGATGTACCTTTTGCTACCTGCCGAGTCCTTTTCAGGTGTTGTCATTCTGTCAGGGTTGGGAAGCGCGGGACTCGGGTGTAGGCAGGATCAGGTGCAAGAAGGTGATTTATTTGAACAGAACTTGAAAATATATGGCAGCACGTGGGCTGGAAACAAGGCTATGGCTAGGCAGACACAAGGTACAGCAAGGTAATGATAATACAAATTCTCGGACAAGATAGTTTGGGAACTCAGTCAAGGTACATCAATGATGCCACACCAGACTGAAACTAATGCAAACATATATACACTACGGGTAATCAACAGAACTCAGGGCAGGTGGGACCAATCAAGGGCAAATGGAGACAGCAGGGAAGTGGCTACAGCTACAGGAGATATGAGGGATGAGACAAAAGGGTAAACAGGATCAGAGGATACATAACCCAGCTTCAGGGGTGCACAAGCCAGTGTACTTTTATTGCCGGTCCCAAGCCCGGATAAATGGAGAGGGTTGTGTCAGGAAGGGCATCAAACATAAAACCTGTGAAAAATCAAACATGTGGGTCATGACGAATGAGACTTTCATACCAGATTGGTCAAGGCCCGGGTTAACAACGACCACCACCGGTGCTGTTAACTGACAGGGTTCTGGTGGAAATTGGGCTACTGTTGGTTGAAGATCGAGGAGGATCAGAGGGAAAGGCATGTTAGAAGAGAAAGAGAGAAAAGGAAAGGTAGAAGTGTGGCAGTGAGAGTAGGGACATTAAATGTAGGGATTATGACTGTTAAAGACAGAGAGTTGGCTGATATGATGGAGAGAAGAAAGGAAGATATAACGTGTTCAAGAAATCAGATGGAAAGGAAGCAAGACGAGGAGCACTGGAGGTGGATTTAAACTGTTCTACCATGGTGTAGATAGGAAGAGAAATTGAGTAGGAGTAATCTTGAAGAAAGAGTATGTGAAGAGTGTTCAGGAGGTAAAGAGGGAGTCAGACAGAATCATGAGTTTGAAGCTAGAAGTCAAAAGTGTGATGTTGAATATTGTCAGTGCATATACCCCACAAGTTGGATGTCAGGTAAAAGAGAAAGAGGAATTCCGGAGTAAGTTTGACGAAGTGGTAGAGAGTGTTCCCAGGGGGAGAGAGTGATGATTGGACCAGATTTTAATGGGCATGTACAGTCATGTGAAAAAATTTGGACACCCCATTAAATATTCAGTTCTTTATGAATGAATGTTCACATATCTATTTCTAACCTTGTTTTTGTTTTTATTTGCATTTTTAACATTTATTTTAGCCATTTTAAGTGGGAATGAATGTGGGGGTGTCCTAAAAAGATGGGGGGTATCCTAATTTATTCCTCACTATTTGTTTAGAATGACATTTTACAGAAAATTTGAAAAAAAAAGACTTTAATTCATTTTTAATTGTTTAGTTGTATTACAGGAATCTCCCAGTATTTTTAACAATGATATTAAATATCCATATGACCAAATAGATTTAAAAAAAAAAAAAAAAAAAACAGGCTTACAAAGGGTGTCCTAATTTTTTCACACGATTGTAGGTGAAGGGAACAGAGGTGATGAGGAGGTTCTGGGTAGGTATGGTCTTAAGGAGAGAAATGTGGAAGGACAGATGGTTTTTGATTTTGCTAATTGGATGGAAATGGCTGTGACGAACATATAGTTTTAGAAGCAAGAGGAACATAGGGTGACTTACAAGAGCGAAAGAAAGTGCACACATGTGGGCTACATCCTATGCAGGAGAAAAGTGAAAGAGGTAGGAGACTCCAAGGTGGTGGCAGGGGAGAATGTAGCTAGACAGCATCAGATGGCAGTCTGTAGCATAACTTTGGAAAGCAAGATGTGGAAGAGAGTGAAGGCAGAGCCAAAGATTAAGTGGGGGTAGCTACAGAAGGATGAAGGGCACACAGAGTTTAGGAATAAGCTGATACAGGCCCTGGGTAGCAGGGAAGAATTACCAGATGACTGGAAAAGTACAGCAAAAATATTGAGGGAAACAGGTAGAAAGGTATGCGGTGAATCCAGTGGACAGAGTAAGGAAGACAAGGAGACTTGGTGGTGGAATGAGAAGGTACAGGAAAGTATTCAAAGGAAGAGCTTAGCAAAGAAAAGCTCAAGCAGGTTCATTTTGTCTTCTTTTAATTATTTACCTTTTGTTCTTATTAAAGACAAAAATAGAAAGATGTTTTTACCTTCTTTACATGCTTCGACTGTGCACTGCAGCCTTTGTCAGAAGAGACAACTGATTGCTGCCAGGTGTCATTTTATCAGCTGACTTTTGTAGGCAGAGACCATCGGATGGTAGAAAGCGGGGCCAGCTCGGTGGATCTGACAGGTCTGCTGGGCTGGCCCCTCCTACGAAAGTCAGCTGAAAGTCAGTACTGTCACCATCTCAATGTCTGTTCCCTGGATGTTTACTGGTGCTGTGAGGGGTTGTTCTTGCCTGTGGCAGTCCACCACCAGCTCCTTAGATTTCCTCACGTTGATCTGGAGGCAGTTCCGATGGCACCAGTCCACAAAGTCCTGGATAAGTCCTCTGTACTCAGCTTCATCTCTGTTGGAGATGAGGCAGACGATCGCAGAGTTGTCAGAGAACTTCTGTAGATGGCAGTGTGTTGTGTTGTGTGAAAAGTCAGCAGTACAAAGGGTGAACAGGAAGGGAGCCAAAACCGTTCCCTGTGGTGCCCCCGTGCTGCCGATGATCGTGTCGGACACACAATCCCGGGTTCTCACAAACTGTGGCCGGTTAGTGAGGTAGTCCAGGATCCATGATGACAGGTGCTGGTCCACCCCTGCGCACAGCAGCTTGTCCTTCAGGATCATCGGTTGGATGGTGTTGAAAGCACTGGAGAAGTCAAAGAACATGATCCTCACCGCGTTCCTGGGCTTCTCCAGGTAGGACAGGGAACAGTGAAGGAGGAAGATCACTGCATCCTCCACCCCAACGCCATGCTGGTAGGCGAACTGGAGTGGATCCATCGCTGGTCCCACCAGGGGGCGGAGGTGAGCAAGGAGCAGTCTCTCCAGGGTCTTCATCATGTGAGACGTCAGGGCCACTGGTCTGTAGCTGTTCAGGTCTTTGGGGTGGGACGTGTTTGGTACAGGTACCACACAAGATGTTTTCCACAACTGTGGTACCCTCCCCAGCTTCAGGCTCAGGTTGAAGATGTGCTCCACAATCCCACACAGCTGGTCTGCACAGGACTTGAGGAGCTTCGCGCTGATGCCGTCCGGTCCCGAGGCCTTCCTCGCCTTGATCTTCCTCAGCTCCGTCCTCACCTGGGTCTTAGTGAGGGTCAGGTTGGGGGGCTGTGTGCTGGGAGTGGGGGGGTGTTGGTGGAGTGGGGTGTGGACAACAGGTCTCGATGACCTTAGAGGCAGCAGTGGTTGGTGTGCAGTCGGGGGGGAGGGTGGTTGGTCAAACCTATTAAAAAACAGGTTCAGATTGTTCGCCCACTCCCTGCCCCCCGTGGCCTGGTAAGAGGTATTCTGGAGCCCAGAGATGGTTTTAAGGTTTCTCCAGACCCCACTGATGTCGCTCTGTTGCAGCTTGTCCTCCATCTTCTTCCTGAAGCTGTCCTTGCCTTCTCTGATCTTCCTCCTCAGCTCCCTCTGTACGGACTTCAGCATCTCCCTGTTCCCCGACCTGAAGATCCTCTTCTTCTCTCTCAGTAGTGATTTTATCTCAGGGTTGATCCAGGGTTTGTTGTTTGAGCAACACTGTATGGTCTTGGTGGGTAAGGTGTTGTCCACACAGAAGTTGATGTAGTTCGTGATGGTGTGAATGAGGCCATCAATGACCTCACCATGTGGATTGCAGAGCTGCTCCCAGGCAGTGGTTTCAAGACAGTCCTTTAAAGCGTCCATTGCCTCCTCAGACCATACCTTCACCGTGCGTATGACCGGAGGTTGTCTGTGTACTAGGGGTTTGTACACCGGCAAGAGATGAACCACGTTGTGATCCAATCTCCCGAGTGGGGGGAGTGGTGATGAGGTGTACACCTCCTTAGTGTTAGCATAGAATAAGTCCAGTGTTTTATTGTCTCTAGTGTGGCATGTGACATACTGGGTGAACATGGGCAGAATGGGGGACAGTGAAATATGGTTGAAATCACCTGAGATGAGGAGAAGAGCATCTGGGTGTTATGTCAGCAGCCTGCCAGTTACTGAGTGAATGGCGTCAAACGCTGTCCCAGCGTTCGCCGTCGGATATTGCATAAATAACAATGCAGATCACGTGTGAGTATTCCCTCGGGAGATAGGTAGGCCGCATGCTAACAGCTAGCAACTCAATGTCTTTGCTGCAGTGATGTTGTTTTAACCGTGATATGTCCCGGTCTGCACCAGCTGTTATTGACATACATTATCACTCCTCCGCCCCTTGCCTTCCCACTGTCTGGTGTCCAGTCTGCCCATATTGAGTGAAAACCCTCCAGTTTGATGTTAGCATCTGTTGCTAGCTCTGTTAGCTGGGGTCAACCATCCAAAGCAATGGAAAATGTACAAGAGCGGTGAAGAAGAAAGTGCAGGCAGGGTGGAGTGGGTGGAGACGAGTGTCAGGGGTGATTTGTGACAGAAGGGAAGCAGCAATAGTGAAAGGGAAGATTTACAAGACGGTAGTAAGACCTGCTATGATGTGTGGTTTGGAGATGGTGATGCTGACAAAAAAAATACAGGAGATGGAGCTGGAGGTAGAGAGTTGAAGATGCTAAGATTTTCACTGGGAGTGACTAGGAGGGACAAGGTTAGAACTGAGTACTGTATATTAGAGGGACGGCTCACACTGAGCGGTTTGGAGATGAAGTAAGAGAGTCAAAGCTGAGATGGTTTGGACATGTGCAGAGAAGGGATAGTGGATATGTTGGACAAAGGATGTTGAAGATGGAGTTGGCAGTCAGAAGAAAAAGAGGAAGACCACCGAGAAGATTCATGGATGTAGTGAAGGAGGACATGGAGAGGGTTGGTGTTACCGAGGAAGATGCACGGGATAGGGTGAGATGGAGGCAGATGATCTGCTGTGGCGACCCCTAAAGGGAGCTGCCAGAAGAAGAAGAAGAATAAAAAGAAGAAGAAGGAATGGAGGATACATATGAGGTATGAACACGGAACCAGGAGAGACATACATATGACAATGACCGCACTACATAACAAGAGACAAGGCAGGAACAGAAATCACGATATTAAATAATAATAATAATAATAATAATAATAATAATAATACTGAACACAGGGAATCACAAAAAAACAACTCAAAACATGAGCATAATCCTCAGACAATGCCCAGACCCTAACAGCAAATGGAGTGGAAACCACCTGCCTTTTGAGTGTTTACAATGATGTCCTATCCCATGAAAATTTCAGAGCAGATGTCCTTTGTTCGCACCTATGTTAGCAGCCTATCCAAAAAAAGAAGAACAAAATCCCCTCAGAACTGGATGTAATCTGCTCAGCCTATACTTGTGTCAAGCTGGTATGCTGCTACAGTGAAAGCATCATTGTCTGTGTCTCTGCAGCAGGTGATATGCCGTCTGCGTGAGATTACAGCACCATGCAAGCTTGATTCAAATGAAAGGGATAGTTCATTTCTTTTGAAGGGGGGCTACATGAAATACCTACGAGTAGCACTTTCCTGTTCCTGGCAGCAACACTCAAAGACTGCAACCGGCACATTTTACAACATGAATCCTATAGTCAATCACAGTGTGCTTTTTTAACTTGGTGGCTAAAGTTTTACCTTTTGTCTGGCTACTGGGACTCAGGCCATAAAACATGCCAGTTGTCTTTTCAGTGTTCCTATCAGGAAAAGGAATGTTGCATAATGCTGTTGCAGCCAGTAATGCAGGCTCACAATTAGGCTATGGTGGGAGTGACAATCACTCAGTTAAAGGCTGATGTACCATCAAAATGATTTTGTAAACATTATTTTACTGTGAAAATAATGTGGTTGCCTAGAGGTAGAGAATCTGCCCCACAACCGGGAGGTCGGAATTCAAGTCCCGGCCAGGTCATACCAAAGACCATATAAAAATGGAGCACCCAGCCATCCAGCTTGGTGCTCAGCAAAAATGGAATGGAGGAGGGAAATGTGGGTGGCAGTAGCTCAGGAGTTAGAGTAGGTCCTTTACTGTAATAACCGGAGGGTTGGTGGTTCAAATCCCGCTTTCCCCAGACATCCTGCCGTTGTGTCCCTGGGAAAGACACTTTACCCACCTTGCCTCCAGTGTCCATGACACAGGGCATGAATGTGGATAAGTGGTCAGAGAGGCCATTGGCGTGAATTGGCAGCCACGTTTCCGTCAGTCTGCCGCAGGGCAGCTGTGGCTACAGTAGTAGCTTACCTCTACCATTGTCTGTGGAGTGAATGAATAATGTATCCATTGTAAAGCATCTTTGAGTGTCTATGAAAAAGCGCTATATAAATCTGATGTATTATTATTTAAATCTTGCACAGTGGGGTTTATATATATATATATATATATATATATATATATATATATATATATATATATATATATATATATATATACTGTATATATATACTGTATATATATATATATACATACAGTATATAGTATATATAGTCACGGTCTGGCTTATCTTCTGTTAGAGGGAAGGGGCTGAGCACAGAGTCAGGGCTGCAGTGGAGTGTAACTGACTCATAGAGCTTTCCATTTTTTAGTTTAGAGCTCTATATTTTTAGATGTTCTTCAGTATAAAATATTCCGCTAAAGTAAATATAAGATAAGATAAGATAAGCCTTTATTAGTCCCACAATGGGGAAATTCCAGGATTGCAACAGCACAGGGATAGCAACACTCAGAGCAACAATCAGAAGGCAAGAAAAAAAAAAGCAAGCAAGCAAGAGCAGCTAATATACATATGTACAAATTACTATAAATATGTACAGTATATATACACACAGACACACAGAGCATTGTAGATGGATGGGATAAATATGTAAATATATAAACACAGTGCGGAGCAATGTAGCTTGATGGAATAATATGTAGATATATAAACACACAGTGCGGAGCATTGTAGCTAGATGGAATGAATATATAGATATATAAATATAAACATAAACATAAACACACCCAGTGCGGAGCATTGTAGCTAGATGGAATAAATATGTAAATGTATAAACACACACAGTGCAGAGCATTGTTGCTAGATGGGATGAAACAGCACAACCGTCTACTTAGTTATCCTACATGGTATGATTATGTGCCCATACATATTCTCACCCTCCGTAGCTACCGGTATTTTCCTAGTTGTATGCCGGAGGGGACCATTGTGTAAGTCTATTGCATCTTTTGCATTCAAAAAACTATTAGGTTGTTACGTCTTTTGCTATCTCTGCGAGCAGCCCTGCTTAGGTTGTACAGTCTGACAGCCGTTGATAGGAAGGACCTGCGAAACCTCTCGGTTGTGCACCTGGGATGATGTAGTCTGCTGCTAAATGAGCTCCTCAGTGCATTCAGTATGTCCTGCATAGGGTGGAACTCGGACTCCAGCAGAGATGACAGTTTAGCCACCGTCCTTTTCTCTCCTATCTCCTCCACCGGGTCAAGGCGCTGCCCCAGGACGGAGCTAGCTTTCTTGATCAGTTTGTTCAGTCTCTTCCTATCGGCTGCAGTAACGCCACTGCCCCAGCAGACCACTCCAAAAGTGATGGCTGATGCCACCACTGTGTTATAGAATGTCTTCAGCAGCGCCCCTTGTACACCAAAAGACCTGAGTCTCCTCAGTAGGAACAGCCTGCACTGTCCCTTCTTGTAGAGTGCATCAGTATTGTGTGACCAGTCTAGTTTATTGTTCAGATGAACACCCAGGTACTTGTAGGATGTCACCATCTCGATGTCTGTTCCCTGTATATTTACTGGTGCTGTGAGGGGTTGTCCTTGCCTGCGGCAATCCACCACCAGCTCCTTAGTTTTCCTCGCGTTGATCTGGAGGCAGATGCAAATATGATGCAGACTTGAAGTATGACTAAGTCTGAGATGCGATCTCTTGATCTGCAGTGAAGTTTCAGTATTTTTAGATGGTAAAAATTGCTCCAAAACATACAGTAAGTGCATTACATGCCACTGCAGCCCTGACTGTGTAAAGTTCCTGTCCCTAATTCTCTAACAGGAGAGAAGCCAGAGCACCAACTACTTAAGGTAATTCCATGACTATTCAGAAGAATTCAAATAACCCCACTTCAGAAGGACTGATCTATCCCTTAAACAGCGAAAAAAAACTATGCTGCAGGGAGATGAAGATGTTGCTTGTAGGCTAGATGGAAGGCCTGGATTGTCATTGAATTGTGAAATGAAGTGTTGGTTATCCTTCTAACCAGTGCTTACAAAGTGTTCCCCTTTATCTGGTTCTTGAGCACTTGATGGTTTTGGCTCATAATGTTAGTTGGAAAGATATCATCCTTGTCTGGTGTCTAAGCCAATTCATTCACTGCTGCTCAATTCAGTTAATGTCTGGTATTGCACCATTTGTTTCAGAATAACCACATTTATGATTTTTCTCCCAGTTAAATTACAGTAGATGCTTTTTTTAAAGGCTTCTTCTCCTCATGGGCATTTTTCAAGATCCAATTATGGCACTGGTAAATGAGTTGTGGGCAAGAAAATAACAGTGTCAGCCTTGCCTTAACTTCCATTCGGATACATTAATGTTTGAGAACAGAAACGATATGACTCAGTATTTGTCATTTTGGCCCTTGTTTTAATCTCTTGCCCATTTTTCCATCCGCTGTGAAGAGACTCCCCAGATACTTGGACTTAACGACTGCTAGAGCTGCTGTCCATTGTTCATAACAAGGTTCTCCTGGCTCCTCCTAATCCAAATCACTTCACTGTAAGGGTGCTTATGTGTGTGCCATAAGAGTCACAGATATAATTTAGCAGTCAGTGTGTTCCTGAAGTACTGGTTTGTCACTGAATGTAAAAATAACTTGATCATCATCAAACAGTTGTACATTGAGTAATTTGGGGTAAAATTGGCAGAACTCACTTTCTAATTCTGATACATAACATTTTGGACAGTTGTGATGCTGAGTGACTTTACACTGAAATAAATTAATCAGAAGAAAATTATTTGTGCCTTATTTTTAGTTTTTAACATAATTATTTTTATAAATTTCAAACTTTTGCCATCAGTTCCACTTTACTCATGTACCTTTGGGCTTTTGTGTGATATCAAAAGTTCATTAAACAATATTAACATACTATTCAACATCACTAAACCATAAAAATTAGGTTTTTAAAAAATTGTTTAATTTCCATTCTAATCCTGTTTGGACACATTCTCTGAAATACTTTGCACAAAATATTTTGTCATAGCAGAGAGGATGAAATCTTCAGACTGACAGTTCCATCCTCCATTCATCTCAGGGAGGAGGGCGGAGAGGATCCACAGGAGCCACTGCAGACACCGGATCACCAGTTCAGACTCGATCACAGAGGCCATACCAGCCAGGCGGCTCCTGCCTCTGCACCTTTCCTGAATATATTACAGTCTGCAGTGAAAAATACAATGCACACACTACCTGCTCATTCATTCATAGCTCTAAAAATAAATTAATGTAAGATCTATAAGCTATATTCCTCTAAACTTGTGATTAAAATTAAAATGTGGATGGAAAAATAGTTATTTATTGCATCATCATACAGACGTGGACAAAATTGTTGGTACCCCTCTGTTAATGAAAGAAAAACCCACAATGGTCACAGAAATAACTTGAATATTACAAAAGTGGTAATAAATAAAAATTCTATGAAAATTAACCAGTGAATTAACCAGGCTGCACGGTGGCGCAGTGGTTAGCACTGCGGCAGCACAGTTTACCCTTGGCCGGGGGATTGTGGGGATCGTGGGATCGTGGGTTCGATCCCAGCCCCCGACCAACAGTGATCTGTGTGGAGTTTGCATGTTCTCCCCGTGTTGCGTGGGTTTACTCCGGGATTTCTCCGGTTTCCTCCCACATGCCAAAGACATGCATGTTAGGTTAATTGGCTGTTCTAAATTGTCCCTAGATATCTGTTTCCTATAGGCCCTTAGAATAGAGGGTTAGTATTAATGAAAGCGCTTTGAGTGGTCTTTGTGACTAGAAAAGCGCTATATAAGTGCAGGTTAGTTAGTAGTTAGTTAGTTAGTATTGTGGTTCAACAGAATTATTTTAAAAAACAAACTCATGAAACAGGCCTGGATAAAAATGATGGTGCCCCTAGAAAAGATTGAAAATAATGTGACCATAGGGACATGTTCAACCAAGATGTGTCCTCTAATATCACAGGTGTCTACAAACTTGTTATCAGTCGGCCTATTTAAAGGGTGACAAGTAGTCACTGTGCTGTGTGGTGACATAATGTTTACCACACTAAACATGGACCAGAGGAAGCAAAGGAGAGAGTTGTCTCAGGAAATTAGAGAATTATAGATAAGCATGTTAAAGGTAAAGGCTATAAGACCATCTCCAAGCAGCTTGATGTTCCTGTGACTACAGTTGCACATATTATTCAGAAATTTAAGATCCACAGGACTGTAGCCAACCTCCCTGGACGTGGCCGCAGGAGGAGATGGATAATACGAATGGTAACAAAAGAGCCCAGAACAACCTCTAAACACATTCATGGTGAACTCCAAGGTCAAGGTACATCAGTGTCAGATCGTACCATCCGTCATTGTTTGAGCCAAAGTGGACTTCATGGGAGACGACCAAGGAGGACACCACTGTTGAAAACAAATCATAAAAAAGCCAGACTGGAATTTGCCAAACTGCATGTTGACAAGCCACAAAGCTTCTGGGAGAATGTCCTATGGATAGACGAGACAAAACTGGAACTTTCTGGCAAGGCACATCAGCTCTATGTTCACAGACGCAAAAATGAAGCATACCAAGAAAAGAACACTGTCCCTACTGTGAAACATGGAGGGGGTTCTGTTATGTTCTGGGGCTGCTTTGCTGCATCTGGCACAGGGTGTCTTGAATCTGTGCAGGGTACAATGAAATCTCAAGACTATCAAGGTATTCTAGAGAGAAATGTGCTGCCCAGTGTCAGACAGCTTGGTCTCAGTTGCAGGTCATGGGTCTTGCAACAGGATAATGACCTAAAACATACAGCTAAAAACACCCAAGAATGACTAAGAGCCAAACATTGGACTATTCTAAAGTGGCCTTCTATGAGCCCTGATCTAAATCCTATTGAACATCTGTGGAAGGAGCTGAAACATGCCGTCTGGAGAAGGCACCCCTGAGACAACTGGAGCAGTTTGCTCACGAGGAGTGGGCCAGAATACCTGCTGAGAGGTGCAGAAGTCTCGTTGACAGTTACAGAAATCGTTTGATTGCAGTGATTGCCTCAAAAGATTGTGCAACAAAATATTAAGTTAAGGGTACCATCATTTTTGTCCAGGCCTGTTTCATGAGTTTGTTTTTTAAAATAATTCTGTTGAACCACAATTCAAAAACATTGAATTTTATTAGTTAATTTTCATAGAATTTTTATTTATTACCACTTTTGTCAGATTCAAGTTATTTCTGTGACCATTGTGGATTTTTCTTTCATTAACAGAGGGTACCAACAATTTTGTCCACGTCTGTATTATTGAAATGATGGTTAACACTTTGATTAGTTTATAACTAGGGATGCACCAATTGTGAAATTTTTGGCTGATACTGATACCAATAGTTAAAATAATCTGGCCGATAAACAGTACTGATAGTACTGATGGTGTGTGACCATGTCCACAGTTAAAGTTGTTTTTTCAACACCTTGTCATTGTTTCTGAGTTTTGCTCTTATTCTGTAGTGTTTCCATTTTTGTTCTCTTGCAGTCTTATTGTTGTGGTTTTCTATTTCCTGTTCTCACTCATGATTTGATATTTACCTTTGGGTTCATAATGCTACTCAGCTGTTCCTCATTTGTTAATTTTTGAGTAACTATTTAAACTGCAATCTTTTGTTTCTCCCTGCAGCAGTCTCAAGTCTTTTGAGGTTCATTCTCCATCTGTTGTGATGCTTTGGACTTATTACCTCTCCACTGTAAGTTGTTCAGCCATTTGGCTCACTTTTCATTCTCAGTTGTCTAACTGTACTATTTGTAATAAATTGTGGAGACTGAAACTGCCTGCACCAGAGTCCATAATCATGCTTGTCAGAGGCATTTGTGACAATGACATAGAAACAAAGAAATAATGCATTATCATAAATTTAACTTTTCTAAACTTCAATTTCAATTCAGCTTTATTTATATAGCGCCATTTTACAACAACAGTCATCTCATAGCACTTTCAACTGTAGGGGGGACCCCCACAGTTGCAGAAAGACCCCAGCAATCAAGCGATCCCCTGTGAGCAAGCGCTTGGCGACGGTGGAGAGGAAAAACTCCCTTTTAACAGGAAGAAACCTCCAGCAGAACCAGGCTCAGGGAGGGGCAGTCATCTGCTGCGACTGGCTGGGGGGTGAGGGGATAGAGAAGATGAAAAGAACAGACATGTAGAGAGCAAACAGCACGATGGGGACTCAATCTATGGGAAAGAACAAACAGATGTTAATGACCAGCAAAAAAAAAATATTTCATTGAGAGTGAAGATAAGATAAGATAAGCCTTTATTAGTCCCACAACGGGGAAATTCCAGGATTGCAACAGCACAGGGATAGCAACACTCAGAGCAACAATCAGAAGGCAAGAAAAAAAAAAAAAAACAAGCAAGCAAGAGCAGCTAATATACATATGTACATATTACTATAAAATATATATACACACACACACACACACACACAGACACACAGTGCAGAGCATTGTAGCTGGATGGAATAAATATATGAATATATGAACACACAGTGCAGAGCATTGTAGCTAGATGGAATAAATATGTAAATATATAAACACCCACAGTACGGAGCATTGCAGCTAGGTGGAATAAATATGCAAGTATACTGTATAAACACACACAGTGCGGAGCAATGTAGCTAGATGGAATAATATGTAGATATATAAAAACACAGTGCGGAGCATTGTAGCTAGATGGAATAAATATATAGATATATAAATATAAGCACACCCAGTGCTGAGCATTGTAGCTAGATGGAATAAATATGTAAATATATAAACACACACAGTGCAGAGCATTGTTGCTAGGTGGGATGAAACAGCATAACCGTCTATTTAGTTATCCTACATGGTATGATTATGTGCCCATACATATTCTCACCCTCCATAGCGACCGGTATGTTCCTAGTTGTATGCCGGAGAGGACCATTGTGTAAGTCTATTGCATCTTTTGCATTCAAAAAAAAACAAAAAAAAAAACTATTAGTTTGTTACGTCTTTTTGCTATCTCTGCGAGCAGCCCTGCTTAGGTTGTACAGTCTGACAGCCGTTGGTAGGAAGGACCTACGAAACCTCTCGGTTGTGCACCTGGGATGATGTAGTCTGCTGCTAAATGAGCTCCTCAGTGCATCCAGTATGTCCTGCATAGGGTGGAACTCGGACTCCAGCAGAGATGACAGTTTAGCCACCGTCCTTCTCTCTCCTATCTCCTCCATCGGATCAAGGCGTTGCCCCAGGACAGAGCTAGCTTTCTTAATCAGTTTGTTCAGTCTCTTCCTATCGGCTGCAGTAATGCCACTGCCCCAGCAGACCACTCCAAAAGTGGTGGCTGATGCCACCACCGTGTCATAGAATGACTTCAGCAGTGCCCCTTGTACACCAAAAGACCTGAGTCTCCTCAGCAGGAACAGCCTGCGCTGTCCCTTCTTGTAGAGTGCGTCAGTATTGTGTGACCAGTCTAGTTTATTGTTCAGATGAATACCCAGGTACTTGTAGGATGTCACCATCTCGATGTCTGTTCCCTGTATATTTACTGGTGCTGTGAGGGGCTGCCCATGCCTGCGGCAGTCCACCACCAGCTCCTTAGTTTTCCTCGCGTTGATCTGGAGGCAGTTCCGATGGCACCAGTCCACAAAGTCCTGGATAAGCCCTCTGTACTCAGCTTCATCTCCGCTGGAGATGAGACCAACGATCGCAGAGTCATCAGAGAACTTCTGTAGATGGCAATGTGTTGTGTTGTGTGAGAAGTCCGCAGTATAAAGAGTGAACAGGAAGGGAGCCAGCACCGTTCCCTGGGGGGCCCCCGTGCTACTGATGATCGTGTCGGAAACACAGTCCCGGGTTCTCACAAACTGAGGCCGGTTCGTGAGGTAGTCCAGGATCCATGATGACAGGTGCTGGTCCACCCCTGCGCGCAGCAGCTTGTCCTTCAGGATCATCGGTTGGATGGTGTTGAAAGCACTGGAGAAGTCAAAGAACATGATCCTCACCATATTCCCGGGCTTCTCCAGGTGGGACAGAGAACGGCGAAGGAGGAAGATCACCGCATCCTCCACCCCAATGCCATGCTGGTAGGCGAACTGGAGTGGATCCATCGCTGGTTCCACCAGGGGGCGGAGATGAGCAAGGAGCAGTCTCTCCAGGGTCTTCATCAAGTGGGACGTCAAGGCCACCGGTCTGAAGCTGTTCAGGTCTTTGGGGTGGGAAGTTTTTGGTACAGGTACCACACAAGATGTTTTCCACAGCTGTGGTACCCTCCCCAGTTTCAGGCTCATGTTGAAGATATACGTCACAATCCCACACAGCTGGTCTGCACAGGACTTGAGGAGCTTTGCGCTGATGCCGTCCGGTCCCGACGCCTTCCTCGCCTTGATCTTCCTCAGCTCCGTCCTCACCTGGGTCTTGGTCAGGGTCAGGATGGGGGGCTGTGTGTTGGGAGTGGGGGGGGGTGTCGGTGGAGTGGGGAGTGGGTAGCAGGACTTGATTTCTTAGAGGCAGCAGTGGTTGTTGTGCAGACAAGGGGGAGGGCGGTTGGTCAAATCTATTGAAAAACAGATTCAGGTTGTTCGCCCACTCCCTGCCCCCCGTGGCCTGGGGGGAGGTATTCTGGAGCCCCGAGATGGTTTTGAGGTTTCTCCAGACCCCGCTGATGTCGCTCTGTTGCAGCTTGTCCTCCATCTTCTTCCTGAAGCTGTCCTTGCCTTCTCTGATCTTTCTCCTCAGCTCCCTCTGTACGGACTTCAGCATCTCCCTGTTCCCCGACCTGAAGATCCTCTTCTTCTCTCTCAGAAGTGTTTTTATCTCAGGGTTGATCCAGGGTTTGTTGTTTGAGTGACGCCGTATGGTCTTGGTGGGAACGGATTTGTCCACACAGAAGCTGAGGTAGCCCGTGAAGGTGTGAATGAGGCCATCGATGTCCTCACCATGTGGATCGCAGAGCTGCTTCCAGGCAGTGGCTTCAAAACAGTCCTTTAGAGTGTCCATTGTCTCCTCAGACCATAACTCCACAGTGTGCATGGCCGGAGGTTGTCTGTGCACTAGGGGTTTGTACACCGGTCGGAGATGAACCAAGTTGTGATCCGATCTCCCAAGTGGGGGGAGTTGTGATGAGGTGTATGCCTCCTTAGTGTTTGCGTAGAACAAATCCAGTGTTTTATTGTCTCTAGTGTGGCATGTGACATACTGGGTGAAAGTGGGCAGAATGGGAGACAGTGAAACGTGGTTGAAATCGCCTGAGATGAGGAGAAGAGCATCTGGGTGTTCTGTCTGCAGCCTGCTGGTTACTGAATGGATGACGTCACGCGCTGTCCCAGCGTTCGCCGTCGGATTTGCATAAACAACAATGCAGATCACGTGTGAGTGTTCTCTCGGGAGATATGTAGGCCTCATGCTAACAGCTAGCAACTCAATGTCTTTGCTGCAGTGTCGTTGTTTAACAGTGATATGTCCCGGTCTACACCAGTTGTTGTTAACATACATTATCACTCCACCGCCCCTAGTTTTGCCACTCTCTGGTGTTCGGTCAGCTCGTATCATGTGAAAACCCTCCAGCTCAATGTTAGCATCTGCTGCTAGTTCAGTTAGCCACGTCTCAGTAAACAAAAGGAGAGAGCACTCCCGGTAAGTGCTATCATAACGGGAGATAGCCGCTAGCTCATCTAACTTTCCCAGTATCGACCGTACATTTCCCATGACAACAGATGGAAGGGAGGGTCTGTACCTTATATTTTTTGTCCTCCGCCTTACTCCAGCCCGGCAGCCGCGGCGTTTTCGCCTCAGTTCTCTCGGTATGTCGAGTTTTTCCAGTGGGACCGGGTGGCGGTTAAATGCTAACAGCTCTTCCCTGTTATATCGTATCCTGCTATAAACAGTGGCTCCGTCCACCGGCTCAGGAGACATTTGGGACGATCTGTGTGTCCGTGATATAAGTGGGGTGAAAAAAAAAAAAGTGATCAAAAGAGAGAGGAAGGGAAAAAAAACTCGGAATCGAGCCGCTGTTGCAAAAGGCAGCCGACTGGTGTGGCGCCGAGAGGGTGAGAGGAGTGAGGCCCAGTGTATTATTGGAGGTCCCCCAGCTGACTAAACCTATTAGCAGCATAACTAAGGGAGGGTTCAGCAATACATGATCCCTCCCTAATTGTAGGCTATATCAAAAAAGGAAGGTTTTAACCCTATTCTTAAAAACGGAGATCGAGTCTGACTCCCGAATCCAGATTAGCAGCTGGTTCCACAGGAGAGGAGCTTGATAACTGAAGGCTAAACTTAACTTGTCATAAACTTAACTTTTGTAACCTGTTATACCATTAACTCATTAAAACATAATGAAAATCAGCTGCTGACTGCTTTTCTCTTAAATTTAAGTTGAACTGTGACTTATAGCATCATAATGCACTGTTTCAAAAATACTTGTGCAGGAAAAGAGTAACCAATAAATAGAGGCATGCTGAGGGGGTCTGCATCCCTTGCCCCAAGATATGGTGTATACACGCCAAAAAGCAAGGCTGGAAAACCAACTGTATGCCAGTTCAGGCTGGCTGTCCAGTATTTATTGGTTATTCACTCTGTAAAGAGGAGGGGTCATTAAAGTGGTTGCCAAAGCCACAGAGAAATCAATAAGGTGACTTTGGATCAAAACAGCAGATCTATAGGTGAACTCTTAACACAAACTGGGGTCTTGGCAACTGTGGCTTGGTCACCTCATTCGAGAGGGTGTTTGATGTTGAAAAACCCAAAACATTTGATTATCCCAAGTTACATGTGTCATGAATGCCCTTCGGGGCAGAGAGGCAAGACCTACGCACTGTACTGTGAGTTAGTGTAATTTAATGATTGTGTTCTGAACACAAAAGGCAAACGAGAGAAAGCACTTACAGGTTTATGCACCAGAGCATGGCAGAGCTCTGGCAGAGATGAGGAGAGGATTAACAAAGCAGCAACATCGATGAAATGAAAAATAGAGCCCTTAAATTGAGCTCAAAGCCCATTACATAATAAATGACAGGTGTGGGTACCTGAACAGGAAGGAGAAAGCAATAATACATGATACGGATCAGCTGGGCCAGTGAGAGGGAGGCAACCCAAACTGACAGCTGACAGGGCATGCTCACATGAAGCTTCACGCCCCTGACAGCTGTCAACAGTAAAAGGCAATACTAAGGATAAAAAGAACAAAACAACGTACCAAAGTATAATTATAAATAAGCACAAAAATAGAAATATAACACCAACACAAATAGGAAAAATGACAAGAAAAACATAATACATAAACCCAAAAGGCATAAATGTAACAGATAAGTAAATAAGCAGAAAAAGCCTTGAGACCGAGTCTGGCGAAGAGCTCCAGCACTCCGCCCATGACAGAGCAGCCCTCTCAAGAGGTGGATCCCAGATACCCCAGGGCAACACCAAAGGAAAAGGAAAGAGCCCCCCCCCCCAGAAAGGGCACTATAATAACTCACCCACCCAGGGTCGGTGGGTGGGTGGGTGGGGCTAGGAGGGAACAAAAGAAATGCCGCTCGGGACCTACACCACTCAAAATCAATAATTAGCCAACCTCCCCCCCCCCGTACCAAATGCTAGAAAGATCAGGGGGGCGACCAAAGTCCCAGGCCTGACGGACAGTGAAATGGTCTGAGTCGGGTGGCCTGCCAGAGAACATGGGCCACCCAACCCAATGACTCAGTCCGTCAGCCAGTCGACCAGAGTCCCAGGCACACCAGATGGCCCAATAGACCAAGTCGGGTGGCATCCTAGAGAACATGGGCCACCCTATTCTGTGGCACCACTTGTCGGGCGGTCTGCCTGAGTCTTTCAACCATTCGAGAAGGAGGGGTGGCCAAGGAGGCGGCCGTCCGATGGGAAGGGCCAGCAGTGGGCAGGATGGAGGAGCTGGGGGAACCACGACGGCGTCAGACAGAAGATGGGAAACCATGATGGCGGCTGGAAGGAGACGAGGAACCACGGTGGCGTTTGGCAGAGGAGGAGGGGAAACCACAACGGCATCTGGCAGGGGAGAGGAGACCACGACGGTGTCTGGAGAAGGAGGGGGAAACAACACCCTTGGTCTGGCCAGCAGCACCCTCGGTGGTCCCAGATTGGGATGAACTTGCACCTTCGGTGGTCCCAGATTGGGACGAAGTTCCACTCGCGGTGGCTCCGGGCTGGAGCAATGCAGCATTCGTGGTGGCTCCGGGGTGGAGCAATGCAGCACCCATGTTGGCTCCAGGCTGGAGCGAAGCAACACCCACGGTGGCTTCGGACTGGGCCAAGGCTGCACCCTTGGTGGACCTGGACTAGGCCTCGGCTGCACTCACGATGGACCCAGGCTGGGCCAATGTTGCACCCTTGGAGGCCCCGGGCTTGAATGGTGCACCCAAAATGACTTCTATGGTGATGGGAACGGCATCCTCAAAGACCTCAGCTGGAGGGGGAGCAGAACCTACGGAGGTCCTGGGCTGGGACGGAGCACCCGCAATGACCTCAGCGGGGGGAGCTGGACCCACAGTGATTTTGGATGGTGAGCCTGGATCCATGGAGACATCTAGCACCGGTGTATTACCCTCGGTGACCCTGGAACAGAGCTCAGACAAAAGATACATAGACACAGGGTCAGGGTCACTGGTGGTGGTCGAACCCGGTGAGGTGAACCAAGGCATAGCTGACAGCTGCACCTGGCTTTCCTCATCTAGAACCAGGCAAGATCTCTCAAAAAGGGGACCAGAGACAGAACTGCACTTGCCTGTTCTCAAGCTCCACCGCCATCCAGGACTCCGATGAACCAGGCGACAATGTTTCAGGGGTGGTCTTTCGGGGGTCCAGTTCCAACTCCATTGCGGCAGCCCCCCGCAGCAGGCATGGTGATTAGTGCAGTTCTTGTCTCCTCCGGTGAGGTAACGCACGCAGGTGGTTCCCCCAGCATGGATTCTGGGGGTGATTTCCCTGCTGACGCTGGATCCAGAGCGGCTGAAGCCAGGGTATGCTCTCTCATTGGTGCAGATGTCAGCTCCATACCAGCACCTCCTCTCTGACCAGACTGTGGCTGCGGAGCTGGGGCCAGGTCCTCCAGGTTTCCTCAGTGAATACTCCTCTAAGTCCTGGGCCAATTCCGGGAGAAGCCATGGCTTAGGCTCTAGCAGGAGGTCTGTCTCTGCCAGTAAAACCTGCCTGCGCTCCTCCAGCTCCTCAGCTGATGGAGCAGGCCAAGACTCGGGAGGAGGACGCGGAGCTGCCACGGGGAGTGGTGAGAGGATGGAGGCTTCTTTTTGCGCGAGCGCTTGCTTTTAGTTGGCGCAGACACCGGCATCAGAGTTGGTTCCCCAGGCTCATTGCTCATAGATGGAGGGGAAAATAAGGGGAGAAGTAAGTCTGTGAGCTCTGGGATTTTCCACAGGCAGGGGCATGCCTCAGGCACCTGTGTCGCGCTCTCCAGACACTCTTGGGCTGCCTCGGGGGTAGAAGAGGCTAGAGTCTGTAACAGAATGTCCTCCAGTAGGCTCACTGACCACCGCTCCATTTCGTCTAGTTCCTCCAGTGTAACCAACATGGTAATCTTAGTGAGAAAGAAACAAACAAACGAGGAAAAAATGGAAAGCCAGCAAGATTCGCCGCCGAGGGGTGAAAGAAACAAAAAATCAACTAACTCGCAGCAGCTGGGTCTCTACTGGTGTCTTCTTTCTGTCATGAATGCCCTTCAGGGCAGAGAGGCAAGACACACGCACTGTACTGTGAGTTAGTGTAACTTAATGAAAGAAACAACAAACGTAAATACAACATGGTGTTCTGTACACAAAAGGCAAAAGAGAGAGAAAACACTTACAGGTTTATGCACCAGAGCGTGGCAGAGCTCTGGCGGAGATGAGGAGAGGATTAACAAAGCAGCGACAAAGATGAAATGAAAAATAGAGCCCTTAAATAGGGCTCAAAGCCCATTACATAATAAATGACAGGTGCGGGTACCTGAACGAGAAGGAGAAAGGAATAATACATGATACGGATCAGCTGGCCCAGTGAGAGGGAGGCAACCCAAACTGATAGCTGACAGGGCACGCCCACATGAAGCTTCATGCCCTTGACAGCTGTCAACAGTAAAAGGCAATACTAAGGATAAAAAGAACAAAATAACATACCAAAATATAATTATAAATAAGTATAAAAAATAGAAATATAACACCAACACAAGTAGGAAAAAATGACAAGCAGAACATCATGCATAAACCCCAAAGGCATAAATGCAACAAATAAGTAAATAAGCAGAAAAAGCCTTGAGACTGAATCTGGTGAAGAGCTCCAGCACTCGGCTCATGACAACATGAATGCATCTTTCATCTGACATCAAATTTATTTATTAAGTTCAGTAACAAGCATGTTTGACAATTATCTGAAAACTGCCATAATAATTTAAATATAGCTTTTTCATGTGGGGGTGGAGGGGGAGTACTAGAGGTGCTTTTCCCAAATTATTAGCATTTATGGGTCTTTAGTATATAATGAAATCAGACCAATATCAATTCTGTTTTTTTTTTTTTTTCAAAGCCCTCATAGACACCACAACAGTATTCCCATGACACTTGAAAACATCAATAAACTATCATTTTATTCTTTTACAAATTAGTAGTTGATTATTCCTAGTTCCACATCACCTATGTTTCAAACTGACTGTACAATACATTTGCGATCGTGCATGGTTTTCATGTATTTGAAGACTCAGCATTTATTATATAAATAAGAGCAAAAGTAAAATAAATAAGCTAAATATTAAGTTATGTAAATGCAATTTTCACATAAAAATACAGTATATATTTTTGTAAATTTAATTCCTGGAATACTTTAATGAGTATCAAGGACACAGTACCATTAAGATGCATCTCAGTGCTGCTGGCCAAACATTGATCACTGCTTAAGACTCATGGACTTAAAGAAATAATACTGATCATTAATTGTTATTGTGTGGCGGTTCGTTTTAACCCCACAACAGACTAAGGACACTCAGCCCTCTTTTCTCTGTTTTTCTGCTGCATTACTGAGAAGCAATGTGCCATTCATGTATTTGTGATGCAAACATGCATGTGTTGTGATGTAATGCGCCATTATGTATAGAGTGCATATGGCTTGTCCTTACTGTGCTTTTTCTGAGCATCTTAGATGTGCTTTGGTGTATTAATGTCTACAGGTAGACGAGTTTCTTCTGTCTCACCTATGTGATGTTAATCGATGCCTTTCATCCTTTGTACTCATGCGTCCTGTCCTTACTGTGACCTAGAGACTCAGATCAATATGTAGATGTGCTTGTTAGCCTCTTTGTCTTGCACTTAGAGCGAGGTCTAGCTAATCTGCCCATTGTGATGTATGGCTTACAAATGCAAATACCTCCTGCCTGTTCTGTTGTCCCTTTGATCATTCTAGACTGTGGGGTATGTCTTTTTGATGTATTGTTATGATCAAGTATTTAAGGTGCAACTCTGTAACGCAATCTCTCTCTTACTCTCTCACTCTGATCCTGCAACAGGTGGACACACTGTGTCCGCCTCTCCTTCTCTGAGAGCTTAGGGATCCCGCTCCGGGCTGCTCCACTATGCACCGGAGAGGGGATCCCGTGAAGGCGACATGATTAATAAAACCTGCTTAAAACCACAGCACTGCTGCTTATTTTTCCATGCCGCTTCAATTGGCTGTTAAACCCAGCTTGTCATGGGAGAGCTGAAATATTCATATCTTTTCAAGTATTATATAATGCTATGTACAATGCACAACAAGTAAAGTCCACTTAGTAAGCAAAACTTAAGAATGGAAGTTTTGCATTAAATTGTAATCCTTCTACAGCTATATAAGATTTTTTTTTAATTATTAATGTAACATCAAATCAGCTGACAATGAAGTATAAATGGGCAGCTCGGTGGGCAGTGGTTAGCACTGTGGCAGCACAGCAAGGAGGTCACAGGATTGATTCCAACCCGTACCCTTGTGGGTTTGATCCCACCCCCTGACCATTGGTGACCCTTCTGTGTGGGAATTTGCATGTTCTCCCTGTGTCTGCGGGGGTTTACTCAGGGTACTCCGGTTTCCTCCCACAGGCCAAAGACATGCAGGTTAGGTTAATTGGCATCAACTGGGGATTCTAAATTGTCCTTAGGTATGAAAGTGAGAGTGAATGGTAATCTGTCTCTCTGTGTTGGCCCTGTGAAGGACTGGAGATCTGTCCAGGATGTACCCTGCCTGTCACCCAAAGATGCTGGGAAAGGCTCCATCCTCCCGTGACCCAAAGAGGATTTTTCTCTTTTTATCTGTTTCTTTTCTCTAAAGCCCATCCAGGGACAAGAGTTGCAAACTAGCTTAATGCTATACACTCTCTGTGCAACACATCAGATTTTCATTTTTGTCTATGTTTATTGCACTGTCCCTGACAAATAAACAGATAAAATAAAATAAAAAGGATTAAGCGGTAGAAGATGGATGAATGGATGAAGGTTGAATAAATATCTCATTCCTAAGAACATTTTATGCAAGCACTCTAAGGAAGTGTGAAATGATTGATTCTGATTCAATTATTTCTAAAATTGGACATGGAAAAATGTACAGTTTTTACGGAAGCACATTCCTTTCATATCAGAAAAAAACCCAAAGGGCTTTTTATCATGTTATACCATCATCCACTCCTCAAAAAAAGTTAGAGATATTTGGCTTTCAGGTGAAATTTAAAGAAAATGTAAAAAGTTCACGCTACAGTAATATAACATCATGAAAGTAGAATCATGCAACGGTGACTTCCTCATCTCAAACAGTTTATTGAAACAAAAGCCAACAACAGTGGTGGGTATACCACAACAAAAAATGTCAGTGTCTCAATAACTTATCATGTGCCCTTGAGCATCAATTACAGCTTGACAACAATGTATCTTGCTATTCACAAATCGACTAATTGTCTGCTGAGGCATGGCATTCTGCTGTTCTTGAAGGGCGGCCCTCAGGTCACTGAGGTTGTGGGATGCTGGGTTACGAGCCTCTACACAGTGACTCAGCTGATCCCATGGGTTTTCTATGGGATTTAAGTCTGGAGAAAGTGCAGAGCACTATTTGAGGTTCCCCAGCCTCCACCACCCGTTCCCTAATGATGCGACCTCGATGAGCTGAAGTACTGTCGGCCATGAAGATGAAATTAGGTCTGTTGTTCATGCAGGGGCACAATGACTGGATTAATGGTATTATTCAGGTAGTATTGGCTTTTCACTGTACCAGTCACAAGGTATAGGGCAGTTCTGTATTGACTAGACACACCTGTCTAGACTGTAACATGGTGACAACAGTGACTGATGCATAATACTCTCCTTGATGTCTCCAACATCATTGGTAGCCATCATTTCTGCTCAACATGAATCGACTTTCATCAGAACAGCACTGAGGCCCACTGGTCCCTTGTGCAGTGTAAATGCTCCCTGGCCCATGCAAACAATGACGCCTGTGCCTGATGGTGTGGTTAGGTACCCTTGCAGGTCATCTCGCACGCAGACCATGCTGATGTAAATGGTTTCGAATGATCTGACGTGACACTTGAGTGCCTCTCACCTCCCTTAAATGTGCCTGGAGTTGAGTGGCATTCATCATCTGGTTTCGCAGGGCACTGTTCACAATGAAGCAGTCATCAGCATGGGATGTGGCCAAAGGACATCCACTTCTATGCCTTTCTGTGACTCTTCCAGTTTTTCTGTATTGTAGCATCAATCCCTTCGGCTCTAATCTATACAATCACCCTTCACCTTAAAGAAATCATTTCACCCAAAATTCTGGTCAAGAATTGTTTTCTTCACCTAATGACCACAGCTTGAAAACACATTCCATGGTAAAAGGGCCAATAAGGATCCCATTTTACTGTGTTTCGTTACCTTGTATTCATACATGTGTAATGACAATAAAGTTGAATCTAATCTAATCTAAAAATTTCGTGACAGGAACGGATTAGTCTGCAATCATAAATAACTGGAACTTCCTCCCAACTAGGCAGGTTTATGTTTAAAGTACTGTTTAAGACATCCCAAATACATTGAACACATTCCACGGGTCTCTAGGAATTATCCACAGCTCAATATTACCCCCTGGTGGAAACCTCTGGAATATGTTTGCTGTCACCTCTGCAAGCTGTACTGAGGTTAATGAATGAAATGACTTCCTTTTAACAAAAACTCTCAGTTCTAAGAATATTTTCTTATTCAGGACACCCTGGAAAACCAAGTGGAACTCTGACATACCATTCTGGTTTGAATTGTTTCATTAATCACTGATTTTAAATGTGTTGCATGTTTGAAAATGCTTAAATGAACCTTATTCTAATGCATGTTAATCATAGAAGGACAAGTTTATAAATGTGCATGCTCACTGAAAGTTAGTCATGAATCACTGAAGTTAGCTTATACTTTATACATAAGTATATAAAGTGAATTTTTATATTAATCAAGATGTGTTTATCCTCTTGGAAAAGCTTACTCAAGTCATCTGACTGGCTCAGCCAATCACCAGCCAGTCTCTTTTGGACAACGACCCCTTTCATTCTATTGGTCGGTTACAGACAAAAGACTGTTTTCTCATTGGACCAGAGTTCATTCAATTCTCCTGCGATGGGAGACAATTGGTTCTCTTTCATGTCACCCAAGTTTTTCCCCCTGAAACTTCATTCAGTTTAAGTGAGGAATGCCCTAGTTCAGAGAGAGAGAGAGAGAGAGGTTCTGTGTGAAAGATGTCTGTGTCCTGCTTTGAATTTTCTTTCCTTTAAATGTCTGGGAAATACTTTTTCTTCTTTTTTGAACTCAAACTTCTTTTATACGGAGTGAAACTCCGCGTTCACAGACGTTTTCTATTTTATTTGGTTAAACGTTTTCTTATTGATTTTCGTAGCTCACTGTGTTTTAAAGAGTACTGGTCGTTTTTCTCCCACTGGAAGCTGTTTTCACCAGTCACCACGAAGAAGTCTGATTCCGTGGCTTGAATTTTTTTTTATTAATCTTGTCTCTCCAATTCTATGATTTTGATCAGACTTTGAACTATCTCCAATTTATTTGGACCCGAGAACGCCGCTGAAAAATTCTCGTGTTGTCCAGATGGCATACTCTGCGGCCAACAGCCTCATCAGCATCACCGGACCTCAGCTCCTGACTGCTTGTACCTAGGAAGAAATATCTGCTAGCAAATATTCTCCGGTATAATCTTCAAATAAAGCTTCAGCTCCTGGATCCAGCTAGAAGCAAACAAAAACCAAAGGTCACGTGAGCAAGATTCCTTTGTTTCATCTGCTGAGTAATATGATGTCAATCACCTTAAAAAGTATGTCATAATTTGTCTCATGTTTAAAACTAGTTCATAACTCTGATCAAAGCTATAGAATTAAAGAGAACTAATATTCCTCTTTTCATTAAATTCCGTTTTTACTTTTAGAGTAACTCAGAATTTCTTTTCCATATAATTAGCTTTTATAATTTTCTTCATAAAATTTGCGTCCAATTTTCTTCATCTTTTGGTTACACAGTTATTTCAGTCTCCATTTTCATCACAGTTACAAATTCATATTAAGGTTTCCTTGGTTCCACACATGTGATTACCCTTTTGCTCAATAATCAGTTACAAGTTGAATGTGAAGCTTGATACATGATCATTTCACTTTACCAACAAATCTGTTGAATGTAATGTCATTTAATCTGAGTGATTATTAAAACTGTAAATGGTATATGGAAGTTTCTGTTGATTTCTTTTCCTGTGTTTGTTTCTAAAGTCACCCAGGAGAATTCACAAATATTTGAAACCGATTGAAGGTTTAAAGATTAAGTATTAATAAATTGTCCAAGTTTTTGGACTGGATCCCCTTACGAGAGTTTTCTTCTTGTTTGTGGTCACAGAGTAAAAATCTGTTTCCACATAAGATAAGAGATAAGATAAGATAAGCCTTTATTAGTCCCACAATGGGTAAATTCCAGGATTGCAACAGCACAGGGATAGCAACACTCAGAGCAATAATTTAGAAGATAAGAAAATAAGAGCAGTGAATATACATATGTACACATATAAATATATATACACACAGTGCAGAGCATTGTAGCTAGATGGAATAAACAGCATAACCGTCTATTTAGTAACCCTACATGGTAAGAATATGTACCCATACATATTGTCACCCTCCATAGCGACTGATATTGTCCTAGTTGTATACTGGAGGGGACCATTTGTGTAAGTCTGTTGCATCTTTTGCATTCAATACTATTAGGTCGTCAAGTTTTTTTGCCATTTCTGCGAGCAACCCTGCTTAGGTTATACAGTCTGATAGCCGTAGGTAGGAAGGACCTGCGAAACCTCTCGGTCGCGCACCTAGGATGATGTAAGCTACTGCTAAATGAGCTCCTCAGTGCGTTCAGTATGTCCTGCATAGGGTGGGACTCGGACTCCAGCAGAGATGACAGTTTAGCCACCATCCTTCTCTCCCCTATCTCCTCCACTGGGTCAAGGCGTCCTCAGGACAGAGCTAGCTTTCTTGATTAGTTTGTTCAGTCTCTTCCTATCGGCTGCTGTAATGCCGTTGCCCCAGCAGACCACTCCAAAAGTGATGGCTGATGCCACCACCGTGTCGTAGAATGTCTTCAAGAGCACCCCTTGTACACCAAAAGACCTGAGCCTCCTCAGTAGGAACAGCCTGCGCTGTCCCTTCTTGTAGATTGTGTTGGTATTGTGTGACCAGTCTAGTTTATTGTTCAGATGAACACCCAGGTACTTGTAGGATGTCACCATCTCATTGTCTGTTCCCTGTATATTTACTGGTGCTGTGAGGGGTTGTCCTTGCCTGCGGCAGTCCACCACCAGCTCCTTAGTTTTCCTCGCATTGATCTGGAGGCAGTTCCGATGGCACCAGTCCACGAAGTCCTGGATAAGTCCTCTGTACTCAGCTTCATCTCCGATGGAGATGAGGCCGATGATTGCAGAGTCATCAGAGAACTTCTGTAGATGGCAGTGTGTTGTGTTGTGTGAGAAGTCCGCAGTATAAAGGGTGAACAGGAAGGGAGGCAAAACTGTTCCCTGGGGGGGGGCCCCGTGCTACCAATGATCGTGTTGGACACACAATCCCGCATTCTCACAAACTGTGGCCAGTTAGTGAGGTAGTCCAGGATCCATGATGACAGGTGCTGGTCCACCCCTGTGCACAGCAGCTTGTCCTTCAGGATCATCGGTTGGATGGTGTTGAAAGCACTGGAGAAGTCAAAGAACATGATCCTCACCGCATTCCCGGGCTTCTCCAGGTGGGACAGGGAATGGTGAAGGAGAAAGATCACTGCATCCTCCACCCCAATGCCATGCTGGTAGGCGAACTGGAGTGGATCCATCACTGGTCCCACCAGGGGGCAGAGGTGAGCAAGGAGCAGTCTCTCCAGGGTCTTCATCATGTGAGACGTCAGGGCCACTGGTCTGTAGCTATTCAGGTCTTTGGGGTGGGAAGTCTTTGGTACAGGTACCATACAAGATGTTTTCCACAACTGTGGTACCCTCCCCAGCTTCAGGCTCAGGTTGAAGATGTGCTCCACAATCCCACACAGCTGGTCTGCACAGGACTTGAGGAGCTTTGCGCTGATGCCGTCTGGTCCCGAGGCCTTCCTCGCCTTGATCTTCCTCAGCTCCATCATCACTTGGATCTTAGTGAGGGTCAGGTTGGGGGGCTGTGTGCTGGTAGTGGGGGGGGGGGGGGTGCTGGTGGAGTGGGGTGTGGACAGCAGGTCTCGATGACTTTAGAGGCAGCAGTGGTTGGTGTGCTGTCGGGGGGGAGGGTTGTTGGTCAAACCTATTAAAGAACAGATTCAGATTGTTTGCCCACTCCCTGCCCCCCGTGGCCTGGGAGGAGGTATTCTGGAGCCCAGAGATGGTTTTAAGGTTTCTCCAGACCCCGCCGATGTCGCTCTGTTGCAGCTTGTCCTCCATCTTCTTCCTGAAGCTGTCCTTGCCTTCTCTGATCTTCCTCCTCAGCTCCCTCTGTACGGATTTCAGCATTTCCCTGTTCCCCGACCTGAAGATCCTCTTCTTCTCTCCCAGAAGTGTTTTAATCTCAGGGTTGATCCAGGGTTTGTTGTTCGAGCAACACCGTATGGTCTTGGTGCGTACGGTGTTGTCCACACAGAAGTTGATGTAGTCCGTGATGGTGTGAGTGAGGCCATCGATGTCCTTACCATGTGGATTGCAGAGCTGCTCCCAGGCAGTGGTTTCAAAACAGTATAACAGTATACACCTCTAAGTCCAAATTAAATTAAATCATCTTTGTGCCTTATAACCAATTAAATGTTCCTCCAGTATCTATGTTGCAACCTGCTGATGACACTCTGTGACACTCTAAGCTCAGTGGCCTCGTCCTTCTGAAAACATCCTGTTTGAAGCCTCGCAGTGGGGAGGTACTGCTGATCAATTGTGAGGTGTCATCTTGGTCTCATGATGTTAAAATGTGAACAGCATGATGAAGGACTGTTTAAATGGTAAATGGCATTCACTTATACAGCACTTTTATTCTCATCTCTGGATGACCAAAGCACTTTACAGATCCTGCTATCCACCCATTCACACACACATTCACACACTGATGACTGCGTAGCTGCCCAACATGGCTCTGTCCAGACCCACCAGGAGCAATTGGGGGTAAAGTGTCTTGTCCAGGAATACAATGGAAGGATATGTGGGGAGAGCAGGATTCAAACTGCCAACCATCCAGTTATTGGAAGACCTGCTCTACCTCCTGAGCCACTGCCACCCCCAATACCAATAATAAATACCAATTCTAATTGAACCAGAAAATTTATTGATCGATTCATGGTTAAAACACCTGTTGTGAATTTTGCCATTAAGCATCTTATTAGAGAACAGCAAGTTATGCAAAAATACTGAAACATTGAATAGGTGGACATGTGCATTCAAAAGGTTCGAGAAGGTCAAATTAAGTTTACCTGTAAAGGTTATAGTGAATTTTAGGTGCGTCATGAAATTTCACCCGAAAGCTGAATATTCCCTAACTTTTTGTGAGTAGTCTACATTTATGGTGGCGCCCGTGATGTCAGATCTCCCAGCAGGCTGCGGTGGTCTGTTTGGAGGTCTGTGATGGAATAAAGTAGCCCCGCATACCTGGGGTAGCACCCTATTCCAGGATGCACTTCCACGATGGTTGCAGCTGCCTCCACGTTCTGGCAAACCTCCCCCAGCGAACGGGAAGTGAAGGCTGCGTCCACAAACTCTTGAGCAAAATCCACCGTCCACAGTTCATCGATAGTGGTGCCAGCTGCTTCAAATTTCGTTTGGTTAGCGGGGCCCCAGCACGCTGGTGGCATGGCAAAAGCACGCGTACAGTAACAAAACAAGGGGAAAACAAAAATGGTTGTGAAAGAAAAATGCCAAAGCCTACAGCGGCTGGTGTCCACTGTTGGTCGTGTCTTTCTGTCATAAGGTGCCCGTTTCGTGGGCGCAAACAGGACACCACATGCTCACTGTAGGTTGGCACACTTATTAACTGAAACACAACAAGGACGTAGCACATGGAAACTAAATAATGAAGTGCACGGAAAGAACAACAAAATGCAAACACAAACACTGGAGGAGAGTGGGGCTCAACAGCCACGGGGACAGGATGCCAGGGGATGCCTGACCAGGGGCGGAACCCAGCCGGAGCTCTCCCGAAGACTGCAGGGCTCTACGGCTGGGACAACAGGGAAAGATGCACCTGGACGGAGCACTCAAACTTTCCTCAACAGTGGAACCCCAAACACGCTCAGGAAGAAGACTGCTATCCAGAGGACAGGTTCACAGCGAAGAAGGACATGTGCCCCTTAAATACAACACATAATCAGAGACAGGTGTGGATTCATGAGTAACAGAATGGACAGCAGCTGTGTAGCACCGAACAAACTGACAGCCAGAAGCTGGACAGCACTGGCAAAATAAAACCGGAAACCATAAAAATACAAACACAATAGAACTCAAAAGACTCATAATAAACTTATAGATAACAGTGAACAGACAGAAAAATGCTCACTGGACAGGGAGACTGAGCATTACTCCCACCAGTGCCCCAGCATCATGAAAAAGCCCCCCCCTCAAGGGGTGGGTTCCAGACACCCCAGGGTAATATCACAAAAAAAAAGAAAACGAACCCCTCCCCCACACAGAAAAATGACCCACCCTGGGGGGGAGGAGAAGGAACCAGGCATGGAGGTACCGCAACCAAAGCAGACAACCCAAAAAACAAAAGAAAAACAAAAGAAAATACTCATGAACCACACACCTGTCCACCAGGCGGCAACATGGGACTCTAAGCCAATCTGGTCAGTGCACAGAGAAGTTGGTGTGGTCTTCCTGAGTCCCAAGACCACCAGCATCTGTGCGCCCCAGGCTGGGGTATAGCAGCACCTGTGGCGTCCCCGGGCTGGGGTGTAGCTACACCTGTGGCGGCCCCAGACTGGGGTATAGCTGCACTTGCAGTGGCCCCGGGCTGGGCCATAGCCCCCACAGCAATTCTGGACCAGCGCTTGGAACCCATGATGACCCAGCTGACACAAGAGAGCACCAGGACTAGGAGGTGGTGAACCAATGGGGCCTTGGGCAGAGGCGCTGCACCAACGGCAGTCCTGGACTGGGGAGAGGCACCAGCTGCAACCCCGGACTGGGGCATAGCCACACCTGTGGTGACCCTGGACTGGGGCATAGCTGCACCCATGGTGGCCCCGGACTGGGGCATAGCTGCACCCTTGGAGGCCATAAACGGCAGGACAGCAGCAGCCCCGCAGACCCTAGACGGCGGGAAGGCAGCTCCCTTGGAGCCCCCAAACTGTGGCGCTGTAGCACCCTCGGTGGCCTCGGACAGAGGCGTCACACCCATGGTGGCCTTGGACGGAGGAACTGCACCCACGGTGGTCTTGGATGGCAGGGAAGCAGCACCCACGGAGACCTTGGGGTGAGAAGCAGCACCCATGGAGGCCTTGGGCTGAGGCGCAGCACCCGCGGACACCTTGATGACCCTGGATAGTGGCTTAGGCACAGGGACACACACACACCAAGTCAGGGTCACCAGCAGTGGTGGAGCCCGGTGGGGTGCAGCTGTCAGCTGCACCTGGATCTCCCCACCATGAGCCAGGCAAGATCTCTATAGGACTGAGAACATAAAAATAATAAAAAGCACTTGCCTGAGCACGAGCTCCACTGCCATCCAGGACTCCGGCAATCCAGGCTGGGGAATCCAGTCCTCTCCGCGTGGGAGTCCAAATCAAACACACCTCAGGAGAAGGGGATGCTTTACCTATGGTGACAGATGGTGCAAACTCCTGTGCAACCGGATCCAGGGGACACTCATCGGTTGGCTCAGGATCCGGGGTCCTGGTGGATCTCTCCTCCCATCCAGGTGCAGCTGCAGGGCAGAAGCGACAATCTCCAGAGCAAGCAGGTTCCTCTGTCATCCAGCGGCTGCCACCCAGGACTGACAGAAACTTGGACACAGCAGGAAAGATGAAAGAAGAAAAAGAGTTCAACTCAGCAGCAGCAGAGGGGGAGAGCTTAGCAAAACTATGTGGCTGCAGCCGAACCCCACCACAGGGAATTAAGCAAGGCAATTCATAATTAGGTTTTTACAGAATGAGAAATTACTTGCCTTAATTCCTAGGCTGTGCTGGCAGCTGCTTCTGGTGTCCCTGGAGATCTCCCCCCAGACACGGCAGTGGGCGGTGGCACCATTGCCATGGCAGGTGGAGCAAGCCTAGAAGACCTGGTGAGGACTGCTCGGTCCGCAGCTGTAGTAGAGGGGTCCTTCCAGTACTCAGCAGCTGGACAGCTGTGAGATGCGGGGAGAGTCTACGTCCGGGGACGTCAGCTCGTCTGCTTTGCCCTGGGCGCCCATGATGGCAGATTTCCCAGCAGGCGCCATACGTTCCGGCGAACCTCCTCCAATGAATGGGAGGTGAAGGCTGTGTCCACAAACTCTTGAGCAAAATCCACTGCCCACATTTCATCAATAGTAGAGCCAGCCGTTCCAAATTTCCTTTGATTAGAGGGGCCTCAGCGCACTGGTGGCATGGCGAAAGTGTGCATGCTTTAACAAAAACAAGTGGAAAACAGAAAAATGGTTATAAAAGAAAAATGCCAAAACCTGCAGTGGCTGGTGTACACTGTTGGTTGTGTCCTTCTGTCATGAGGTGCCCCTTTCATGGGGGCAAATAGGACACCACATGCTCACTGTAGGTTGGCACATTTATTAACTGAAACACAACAAGGACGTAGAGCACAAAAACTAAATAATGAAGTGCACGGAAAGAACAACAAAATGCAAACACAAATGCTGGAGGAGAGTGGGGCTCAACGTCCAGGGGGACAGGACACCAGGGGATGCCTGACCAGGGGCAGAACCCAGCCAGATCTCTCCTAAAGGCTGCAGGGCTCTACAGCTGGGACAACAGGGAAAGACGCACCGGGACAGAGCACTCCAACTCTCCTCGACAGTGGAACCCCAAACACGCTCAGGAAGAAGACTGCTATCCAGAGGATGGGTTCACAGCAAAGTAGGACACAACAGCCCACAGAGGTTGTTGTGCCCCTTAAATACAACACATAATCAGAGACAGGTATGGACCCATGAGTAACACAATGGACAGCAGCTGTACAGCCTCAAACCAACTGACAGCCAGAAGCTGGACAGCGCTGTCAAAATAAACAAAATGGAAATCATAAAAATACAAACATAACAGAACTCAAAACACTCATAATAAACTTATTGATAACAGTGAACAGACAGAAAAAACGCTCACTGGACGGGGAAACTCGGCACAGCTCCCACCAGTGCCCCAGGATCATAACAGTTATAACGTGATAGCTCAGTATCATGTTATAATGTGATACGTTTTTTGTTAGAACAATATGTGTATTATGTTATAACATAATACAAACAGTCATGTGAAAAATTGTCATAATCTTGAGCATGGTTGTGGGCGATGCTCAATTCCAGTCTTAAGTTTATTCCTTTTCTGGCTGTTTTTCTGTTTGTTTTGATCTTCTGTCTCTGGGTTTGGTTCATTTATGACTTGTTGTATTCTTAGTGGTGATCTTATAGCTTTGTCTATTGTGTGTCATTTTGTTGTTATGTGATTGTTTCTATCTTTTGGGGTTGTGTTATTTTATTCTGTATTCTTTTGTTCCGGTCTGTACTTTGATTTTGACAGTGCTGTTCAGCTTCCGGCTGTCAAACTGTTTTGCGGGCTGCACAGCTATCACTTGTTGTTTTGATTATCATGTACCCACACCTGATTGTGTTATTTAAGCAGGCCAGTGTGGTTGTTCTTTGCAGCAGTCTTGCATCTCCAGACATTCTTGTCACGTCCTTCTATTTTAAGATGGCGTTCATGTCTGTCATTTTTCCCGGGTGTTCCCCAGTATAACCTGTAAGTTTGTGTTTTTGTTGATTGTGCTTTCTTACATCATTTCAGTTAATACATGTGCAGAAACTCACTGCTTGCGATTGGCATCCTCTGTCAGCCTCAGTAAAGGCATTTCTTGACAGAAGACCGCTGCCCAGGTGAGACGCCAGCAGGCTGTGAGTGTTGCTTTTTCTTGTTTTTTTCTTTTCCCTCCTGTATTTTCCCTTTAAATCTGTTTTTTTTTTTGGTTTTTTTTGCTGGCATTGCAGCGGTCTCGGACTACGGTCAGTGTGGGCTTAGCGAGGTGGAGTGTTGGACTGTAAATGTGCTACAGAACATCTTATCGGAGGCTTGTGTTTCTTGCACTCCCGAGCATGCCCCAGCTTGTGGAGTCACCCGGAGCTCACAGACCTTCTCCTCTCCATTATTAACCTATCATCCTTACTCCACAGGCTGGGGGAAACCTCCTCCACATCCATGCCTGCTCCAACGAGGAAGCGGCCCCGGGCGTGGAAGCCCTGAACCTCTCACCACTTTTCAGCAGCAGCAGCCCAGCCTTCCCCTCCTGAACAGTGGCCCGCACCATCAGCCGCTTCTTCGACGCCAGAAGGGCCCGCAGTCTGCCAGGTCGGGAATATCACCCTCATGCCTCCCGATGGTTCTACTGCGGAGGAGCAGGAGGAGCACCAGGGGGAGTTAGCGGCAGAGGCGGAGCTGCTTTTGGAATACAAGCCATGGCTCCTTCCTGAACTTACGGCCCAAATGGAAGGAGGATGTCCAGCTCCACCAGTCATCATGCCAGCAGGGCCGGATCAGCCAGGATCTGCATTTGTGTCCTTGGCCCCCGCAGCCAGTAGGAAGGAATCTTCTGGGCCATCTGCAGCTGCCACCACCACACCTAGGAAGGAAAGGCAAGTATCCTTTCTTTCTATAACGTCTGAAATGAATTGTCTTGCCTTTTTCCTGAGTGGGGGGCTCAGCAGCCGTAACCCACTTTGGCTGAGCCTTCCCCGCCTACTGTTGCAGCCTTCTCCTGTTTTTCACCTGCCTCTCGTCCGCCGGTCCTGGGAGGGAGCCACCGGACGAAGGAGGTCAGCAGGTCTGGAGGATCCGGTTTCAGTCGTACAGCCATACCCCAGATGGGAGAGGAGCACCCCCTGTGGCCTGAAACCTGAGCCAACTAAGAGTCCCCTGGTTTTGGTATTGCGGGACCCGGTACCATCGGTGAGGCATTTTCTGGCTCCGTCATGCCGTGCTGGAGTTCTCCCTGCTTCAGCCGTCACGTCGGAGGGTCTACCAGCATTAGCCACCATGCCTGGAGGTCCACCAGCACCCGTCGCCCCATCTGGGTTCCCACCAGTGGCAGCCGCCATGCCTGGAGGATTGCCAGCTTCCTCAGCCATCATGCCTGCTGCCAGTGTTGCAGCAGCAGAGTTGCCAGAGTCCTGGACAGAGGTGGAGTTCAAGTCCAGGCAAGTGCTCTTTTCAGTTTTAACATCTACAGATCCAGAGAATTCTTGTCTGGATCATGGTGGGGAGGATCGGTTACAGATGTCCTCTACTCCTGAGCTCTCCTCACCGTGCTCCACTGCTGCTGGTGATTCTTCTCCGGTGATTTTCTCTTCTCATTCTCCCGAGGTGGTCATATCGAGAGAGGTTGCCCAGACGGTGAAGGCCGAGATGTTCCAGTTGGAATCGTGGGTTACTTGTCACTTAACACCATCAGTATCCTGTGCCACCTGCCATTCAGTGTTGTGGGGCATGAGTTCTTTTTTTTTCTTGTTTTCCTTCAGTTCCTCCGTGCCAGGCTGCCCCCTCCTCCCACCCAAGGTGGGTTGTTTTTCTTGTTGGGGAGGGGGGGTTCTTCTTTGTGGGTGGATTCTTTTCTTTTTTTTGTTTGATGTTGCCCTGGGGTGTCTGGGGTCCACCGCTTGAGGTGGGGGAGGGCACTGTCATGATCCTGAGCATGGTTGGGGGCCGTGCTCAGTTACAGTCTTAAGTTTAGTCCTTTTCTGTCTGTTTGTTTCTCTGTTTGTTTTGATCTTCTGTCTCTGGGTTTGGTTCATTTGAGTTGTTGTATTCTTAGTGGTGTTCTTAAAGTTTTGTCCAGTAATTGTGAGTCATTTTGTAGTTATGTGATTGTTTACATCTTTTGAGGTTGTGTTATTTTATTCTGTATTCTTTTGTTCCGTCTGTACTTTGATTTTGACAGTGCTGTGCAGCTTCCGGCTGTCAAACTATTTTGCGGGTTGAACAGCTGTCACTTGTTTTGATTACATGGTCACTCATGTACCCACACCTGATTATCATCTGGTGCAGGGTTATTTAAGCAGACCAGTGTGCTTGTTCTTTGCAGCGGTCTTGCATCTCCAGATGTTCTTGTCACGCCTTTCTATTTTAAGGCGGTGTTCAAATCTGTGTCATTTTCCCAAGGTATTCCTCGGTATAACTTGTAAGTGTGCGTTTTTGTTTATTGTGCTTTCTTACATCTTTTCAGTTAATAAATGTACAGAAACTCACTGCCTGTGATTGGCGTCCTCTGTCAGCCTCAGTAAAGGCATTTCTTGACAAAAATTAGGACACCCTGAATAAGCCTCTGTGTGTGTGTGTGTGTGTGTGTGTGTGTGTGTGTGTGTTTTAACATATTTGGACATATAGATATTTAATAAAATACTGGGAGATTCATGTAATACAACAATTAAAAATAACAGACTTTTTTCAAATTTTCTGTAAAATGCAATTCTAAACAAATAGTGAGGAATAAGTTAATAAGGAATAAGTTGTCTTTTTTAGGACACCTCCACATTCATTCCCACTTAAAATGGTTAAAATAAATGTTAAAAAAAAATGCAAATAAAAACAAAAACAAGGTTAGAAATAGATATGTGAACATTTATTCATAAAGAACTGAATATTTAATGGGGTGTCCTAATTTTTTCACATGACTATATTGCTGCAGGGGAGTTTCCTTGGGATTGAAGGGGACAGGCTTCCCAGGCCTGAGTTCTAGGGAGTAAGAATGAAGAGCATTGATGACAAATGTTGGTAAGTTGACTTACTTGGGGAGGCAATGGTGTGCATAGTCCAAGAACATCCACAGCCAATCCAAGAGGATATTCCCAAAATCCAAAGGCAGGCAGGGGTCAAAGCACGACGGTTTAGATTACGGTAAGCTGATAATTGCAACACAGAAGGCAGTATCTGGGTCTAGGACAAGCAAAAGGTCAAAACACAGCAAGGGAGGATAATTCATTGATTCTGAGCTCAGACAAGATACGGCTGTGAGTAGGATAATGTGACCAGACAGAGTGAAGGGAGAGTGACCTATTTAAAGGCCTCTCTGATTGGCAGGAGGTGGTGAACAAGGCTGCAGGGAGTGAGCCTAATCAGAGGGAGACAGAATACACACAGGAACCATTACAAATATATGAGATAAATACATAAAAAGAAAGTTATTTAGGAAGGGAGACTCTGACAAAAATATCCATAATGCAATAATACTAGTGGTGTTGGGCGATTAAAATTTTTCATCATGATTAATCTTTTCTAATGTTGAGTTAATCGTGATTAATAACACATTAATTGCATGTTTTTCCATACAGATACATTGTACCTTAACCCTTAGTGTTGATTGCATGAATGGATAGTGCCACCACTGTGACAGGCGCAGTGCTGTGCCTGTCATATGATGTTATGTGACATGCCAAACACTCCCCAGTTGTACTAAGAATTCTACCTCACAAGGTGGTAGATGTGTATAACTTCCTGCTCTTGCCTTGGAGGATTTATGGAGGACATAGAAGCATCCTTATTTACACCAGAGAGGAAGAAATTTTTAGAGAAACGCATATGGACGTTACCAATTGCTGTGGATGTACTCTGTCATGCACGGAGGAGGATTTGCTCCTAAATTTGCCAACTATGATTCAAAAAAGAGATTATTTAGCTTATGAAGGTAAATGTTTATATTTAGTTATAACAGAGGGTGGGCAAAGCTGCCTGATGTTCACCTGCTGCCGCCCCCAGCGCCATGTGACTAGTCAACAATCTTGCCGGTTCCATGTCGTCGTATAACAAATAGCAGTAGAATAAAAGCAAAATTGAGGTGGGATAATCAAATCATTTATTTTTGCCGGTTGGTTGCCTCATGGGACATTGTCACTGCAGTCTTCTGCAGTGAGAGTCAAAACATGTAAAGAAGGTAAAAACATCTATCTATTTTTGTCTTTAATAAGAACAAAAGGTAAATAATTAAAAGAAGGCAAAATGAACCTACCTGAGCTGATAATCATATCAGTTTCTGGATGTGGGAGAGAAAGCAAAAATGCCCAACAGAAGAGAAAATAATGGCCAAGATGTTGTAAAAAGGGCGAAGCAAGCTGCCTTCACCAGCAGTAAGTGACGAATGTCTGTGTTTATCATTTTGTTTACATTGTACTGCATTGTACTGATTTTTTGGTTCACATACTTTGAGGATAAGATAACAAAATGCCCAAAACAAGAAACAGTGACAAAAAGCAAAACCATTCTTTGTAAATATGTTCAAAGTCCACTTTTGACTGAAAGTTATGTAATTCAATATGGCTGCCATTGCATTATGCAAATTAGATGCGTAAATTTACTCCTATCTCAAACTTTGGATCATATTCTAAATCTTTCTAATTGACAGTAAGCCATTATCGCTTGCCACTTTCAAGTTATAGCTTTGGAAATCTCTCACATCTGAACTGATTATTTCTTGAAAAAAACTTTCGCCACTAGGGGCTGATGGCGCAATGGAGCACCATCCACAGTCAATAGATTAAGTCGGTAATTTTTCAATTTTGTCATACTATTATGAACATGGGAGTGGACAAATATGCTTGCTGTCTTCACCTGCAGGTTTATTAAAGCTCCCAACATATCCCAAATGACAAAAACTATCCAGAATATTTTCCAGAAAATTCTCAAAAGTAGACTGCATGTGCAAACAACGGAATTCCAGGGCTCATTAATGTTAATGCAACACAACTCAGCATCCAACCAGCCAGCAAACACAAATGGAGCTTGCTCTTTCTCCCATAGCAAACATCCACAACTTTTAAGCAGATCAACACAAAATCATGGACCTCGTGTTTCACAACGGGATCAGGACACTCCGTACCCTTGCCACTCTGTCCCAAGTCACTCTGTACCCAAATCACAACATACCCTAGATGCTCCATACCCACTTCCGTATCTGCGTAATTAAATACTTACCAAACCAAAATGTTGTTGTTGTGGTTTATTAATTTCAAAATGTGATTCAAAACAGAAAAAAAGAATTAACAACAACAAATACAACAATAACAATTTCAGATCACACCACATAAAATATTGGACAGCTCACTTGGTTAGTGCATAGATTTTTCTGCAGCCCTTAAGCAACTGGGAGGCTGTTTGTAACCCATCTTCATACTGGTCCAAAAGATCAAAGATCACTTTGCGCACTCTGGTATATATTTTGTGTTGGTACCGTTTGAGTTTATTTTCACTAACTAATCTCATCTGTAGGGAAAGTACTTGACTTTCATGATGAAGAGGTGGCACAAGAATGTAAAATGCCAAGTTGGATCTGCCTGCCTTGCCTTTAATGCGTTGGTTAATTAAAATTAGCTACTACCAATAAAGCTGATTCTGATTCTGATTCTGATTCTGATTCTGATACTCTTATGCCACTGATTGCCATGACATTTTTGAGAGTTTAATTTCAACCTTAATTGATTCAGCTTGTGTTTTGAATCACATTTTGATATTAATAAACCACAACAACAACATTTTGGTTTGGGAAGTATTTAATTACGCAGGTACGGAAGCGGGTACAGAACGTCTAGGGTACGTTGTGATTTGGGTACAGAGTAACTTGGGGCGGAGTGGCAAGGGTATGGAGTGTCCAGTAACTTTCACAACAGACACAATTTCCCTTTTAGCAGAAAAATTGCAAACAAACAAACAACCGTCTCTCCCGTGATGACACCCCACTGTCCTGCAAAAATGGCAGGGGAGTGAATGAACATTATGAACACAGCTTGAGATTTTATTTAGACATTAAGATTAAACAGTTGGACCAAAAGCTATGAGGATGAAAACAGGCGAATTTCAGCTACAACCTAGCATGTAGCTACTAGCCAGCTAGCCAGCTTCCACAAAAGAACAACCCAACATCCAGGTGAAGTTTTGGAGGAGGCTGTAACAATTATCAAGGTTACAGCTCTGACAGATAATGTTGTAAACTTTAACATGACAGCACTTTGGAGATTTCCATGGCTGTTATCCAGCTTGGTTGACTTTGCAATGTCTGCATGGCATGCACAGTGCCTGTAGCCAGAGCGGCTTTGGTATGGAGAGCCACTAGGCCAAAAAGTACTGTTTGCGCTTTCTGCCGTTAACCCATTTTCTGTCTATGGCACAGCAGTGCTCCCATCAGCTCACCTCCCTCTGGCAGTCAAGATTTTTTTCAATATTCAGTTTAGATATGACAAATTCCAAAGGCTCTAACTTGAATGTGGTAGGAGATAATGGCTTACTGTCAATTAGAAAGATGTAGAATATGACCCAATGTTTGAAATAGGAGTAAATTTATGCATCTAATTTGCATAATGCGACGGCAGCCGTATTGAATTACATAGCTTTCGGTCAATAGTGGACTTCAGACATATTTACACAAAGGATGGTTTTGGGTTTTTTTGTAACTGTTTTTGGTTTTGTTTTTTGTTATCTTATCCTCAAAGTATATGAACCAGAAAATCAGTAGAATGTACACAAATGGATAAAAACTGGACAGACCTACCACTCGTGTCTTAATTTGTCTATTTTCGTCATCCACGGTCCTTATTTTGTCATTTTCGCTTTCTCTCCCACATCCAGAAACTCTCACATTTACAATGCATCCGGAAAGTATTCACAGCGCTCAACTTTTTCCATATTTTGTTATGTTATAGCCTAATTCCAAAAGGGATTAAAATCACTTTTTTTCCTCAAAATTCCACACACAATACCACATAATGACAACGTGAAAAAAAGTTTTGAGATTTTTGCAAATTTATTAAAAATGAAAAACTATGAAATCACATGTACATAAGTATTCACAGCCTTTGCCATGAAGCTCAAAACTGAGCTCGGGTGAATCCTGTTTCCACTGATCATCCTTCAGATGTTTCTACAGCTTAATTGGAGTCCACCTGTGGTAAATTCAGTTGAATGGACATGATTTGGAAAGGCACACACCTGTGTAACCCTTACTAACACCTACTCACTTTAGGTGTAGTACCCTTTTTGGGAGTGTTGTGTTATGGCAATGTAGTTACCGTAACTTTTCTACCTGGACAACAGGGATAATTGGGCCAGGTCAGGTAGACCCTAGATTCGTAGGAGCCTGGAGGGTGTAACAACAGATGACACTCACACACGTTGTATGGAACTTGCAACTATATATATTTCTTTTTACAAATGTGTATTATTTACAAATATGTACATTTAATTAAAAAAAAAACACACTTGTCACAATCATACCCCAAAATATATTTACAAGATTCACAGTTCTCTAGTTTCCGTTCCAGGTGACCTGTTGAATCACCTCTAGTCGTTAATAGGGTTCGGGCTTCGGCTCGCCATCCAGATCTGGAGAATCCATGTTCTGGTCAAACCAGTCCAAAGAAAAAAAACCTGACCTATAGGATAGGTCAGAACACAAAATATAAGCTATTGCTCTATAACTTTTTACAAAATATTTCCAGGTTGTACAACAAATATTTTTTTAAACACCTTTAAATCACCGGTTCAACATTCACCATTAAATACATTCAATGGCAAGGGAGTTGGGACCCCCGCCAACCGCTACAGTTCAGAAACGTACTTTTTCTGATGAAAAACTAGCCGAAAATTAGCATCGGCGGTTAGCCTAGCGATTAGCATTCCCATACACAATAATGGCACTTACCAAGCTAAGTGACACGTGCATCAATGGGATTCCCACACGCAACGGCGTCGACAGCCTTTGGATCCCAATCTTAAAATTTAATAAACAGGCATTAGAATTTGCTAGTACAGCAATGTCTCATTGCGGGAATTAATTTAGGCTTACCAACCTCAAATTTTTTCCTGGCAAAGGCTGCTATTAGCACATCAGCGTCTCCATCTCAGCGAGTGATTGTCTCTCTCGGTCGTGTCTCGGCAGTGTCTAAGAGCGTTCTGCGGATTACGCACAGACCAAGGGAGAGAGTGCGTGACCCCGTTGGCTGGCGGGACCCCATTGGCTGTTGCTGCCAAACTAACAATGCAGCCATTGGTCACTTAAAATGCCAAATAAAAATGTTTGGGAACTTTATCAGAACTTTCTAGAAAATGTTCCCAACTATTTATGAACATATTTTATGAACTTATATTGTAGTTATATACCCATCTTCAAAGTCTCCATTTCCATTGTGAAATGAGTGTCCCCCCCTTCCTCTTAAAGCGGTATTGACACTCATAATTCCATCACGTTTTTAACACTGGGTTACACTATCCCCCCTTAGAATCATGCAAGTCCCTTTGGATGGGATTAGCTAGATAGTAAAGACAAGGGAACCAGTGTTCATGGGAATAATCTTAGGATCTGCCTCTGTTAAGGCTCTGGTAAAAGCCAGGTTTAGTCCTTGAAACAGGGACTGGGCAACAGTTATGAGAGGATTTCCCAAATGACTATATTGTAGTCTTTCTGGCTGGGAGGTTGTCCTCTCGGAACGTCTCACAGTCTTTGGGATCTCTTTCTCAGGTTCTTTTTCTTCCACAGGTTCATCACAGGTACTTTTATCTGATAAGTTGGTTTCACTTTCAGTTCCATTCTCATTGTTCGATGGTTCCACATTTGTTTCAGTTTCCTCCAGGTTTCCATCATTCGGTAAGTTGTGACATCCAGGTGAATTGTCATTTCCAGCCAAGTTGTCACATCCAGGTGAAGTGTCATTTTCTATTTGGTTGTCATTCTCAGGTAAGTGAGTTTCAGCAGGAATGTTTCCTTTAAAGAATGTCTTTGGATGGGGAATTTCATAAACTCGAGTGAGCTTTATGGGCGTTTGGATTGGTTCTTCTCTGTACCAATAGACATCTTCATTTTCCGGTTGTGAATTTGCACATTCATCACTTTGTTCAAGTGATTGTCTTGTCTTAGGTTTGTGGACACGTTTTGGTTGGACAGGTTCTTCTTCAACAGGGGCAAGAAAACCACAGGGAAGCAAGAGGTCGCGGTGAACAGTGCGAACAGGACCATCTTTTGTCTCAGGTTTTATAGTGTAAACAGGCAAGTCACCTGCTTGGCTCACCACAATGTGAATTTCAGCTTCCCACCTGTCTGCTAGTTTGTGCTTTCCTCTGCGGCGGACTGCACGTACCAAAAGTCTGTCACCTGGTTCTAGTTTTGAGGGTTTCACTCGCATATCAAATCTTGTTTTGTTTCTTTCAGCCATCTTGTTAGCATTTTCTGTTGCTAGTTTGTAGCTTTCTTGTAGAGTTGTCTTCAGGTTTTCAATGTACTGGGAATGTGACTTGAAACTTTTGTTGCGAAACGGGAGCCCAAATGCAAGGTTGATGGGCAATCTCGGCTGACGACCGAACATTAACTCATACGGTGCAAAACCAGTAGTGTCATTCTTCATGCAATTGTACACATGTACAAGTGGTTTTACATAGTTGTGCCAATGAGTTTTGTTCTTTTCCTCCAGAGTACCCAGCATGCTCAATAACGTTCTATTGAAATGTTCTACCGGGTTACCTCTGGGGTGATAGAGTGTCGTCCGGATTTTGCGAATGCCCATGATTTTGCAAAGTTCTTTTATGAGATGGGACTCAAAATCGGGACCCTGATCACTATGTAATCGTTCGGGTATCCCGTAGTGGACTATAAAGTTGTCCCAAAGTGCCTTTGTAACGGTCTGAGCTTTCTAATTGCTGGTAGGAATGGCTATAGCGTATTTCGTGAAATGATCAGTTAACACGAGCACGTCCTTCGTGTCACTTTGATCGGGCTCAATGGACAGGAAATCCATACAGACGAGTTTGAGCGGTCGGGTGGACTTGATATTGACAAGCGGAGCAGCTCGTTCTGGAGCGGTTTTATGTCTTACGCAGTGATTACATGTCTTGATCTTCTTTTCAATATCTGCCGCCATGCGAGGTCAATAGAACCTTGTTCTGGCGAGATCCACAGTACGCTCTGTGCCTAAATGGCCCATGTCACAGTGGAGGCTTTGAAAGACTGAATCGCGGAGCTGTTCAGGTAAGACGAGCTGGTAAGTAACATTTCCTCCGTCTTGATAAGTGCGGTAGAGGATGTTATTGCTCATTTCAAGTCGACTGAGCTCTCGGAGTAACAAGTTGATGTCAGGAAGTTCAGTTCTTACAGTTGGTGGAACTTTTAGCCCAGTTTCAATTTGTGCAATCACTTCCCTTAAACAGGGGTCAAACAGTTCTTTGTTCATTTTTGATCTGTTCAGGAGTCATGTGGAGTCAGGCTGCACGGTGGCGCAGTGGTTAGCACTGCGGCAGCACAGTTTACTCTCGGCCGGGGGATCGCGGGGATCATGAGATCGTGGGTTCGATCCCTACCCCCGGCCAACAGTGATCTGTGGGGAGTTTGCATGTTCTCCCCGTGTTTGCGTGGGTTTACTCCGAGTTTTCTCCGGTTTCCTCCCACATGCCAAAACATGCAGGTTCAGGAGTTAAGGGGCGCTTGCACACGCAGCGACCGGCAGCTGGTGGCTTGTCACCGGACTGCAGAACAAATCTACCTACGGGTACAAAATAAGTCCAAAAAAAAATGTGGAGTACAACTGGAAGACCACCACAGCCATCTTCATCGGCGTAGTCATCTGGAGTGGCGGCTACAGGGCTACAGAGAGGGCTAATGAGTGAACCAAAGGGAAGGTGTTGTCTGGAGAGCTACAGACAAGGTGTTTTTCACATATAGCAGACACTACCTTGGAACTTAAACTGCTTTCAGGAAAAGACAAGTGAGTTTGAGTGAACTGCTGTATGCGGTCAAGCTCCTTTTGGGACACTGCGTCATTAAGTAACTCGCCGTGTGGCCGTCTAGAGAGGCCATCTGCATCTGAGTTAAGCTTGCCTGCTCTGTATTGGAGCTTAAAGTTAAACGTTGACAGAGCAGCTAGCCACCTATAACTCATGGCATCCATCTTAGCAGTAGTTAAGATGTACGTCAGGGGGTTACTGTCTGTCACGACAGTAAAGTGGTTGCCATATAAATAGTCTGCGAACTTCTCCATTACTGCCCACTTTAGAGCCAAAAATTCTAATTTATGGGCGGGGTAACGGGACTCACTTCTAGACAACCCCTGGCTTGCATACGCTATGACCCTAGTCTGGCCCTCCTGCTCTTGATAGAGGGCGGCGCCAAGCCCTGTAGTGCTGGCATCAGTATGGAGTGTATATGGCAACTGAGGGTCAGCGAAACCCAGGACAGGCACAGTACTGAGCTTTTCAATGATGGTTTTGAATGCAAGATCACAGGAAGAAGTCCATCGCTTGCAAAACGATGTCTTTGGGTCGTGGTACTGGGCAGGCTTAGCTTTGGGCTTTGTGCTTCTGCGCAAAGGAGGGTAGCCTGATGTTAAGTCAGTGAGGGGCTTAACGATGCTGAAATAGTTCTTAATGAACCGCCTATAGTACCCTGAAAAGCCTAAGAACGAGCGGAGCTGTTTGAGATCACGGGGCACAGGCCAGGTACTTAGGGCTTTCACTTTTTTGGGGTCGGTCTCAACTCCTTTACTGCACACAATGTGACCGAGGTATCTGACAGAAGTTTGAAAAAATCTGCATTTCTCAGGGGAGAGTTTAAGCCCGTACTCTTTTAGGCGATTAAGAACTTTCATTAAGCAAGCCTCATGTTCTTCGGGCGTCTTGGAGAATACGATGATGTCATCGAGAAACACAATCACCTCATGCAGATTCACGTGGCCCATACATTTCTCCATGAGGCACTGGAACATGCTGAGGGCGTTTGTAATGCCTTGGGGCATTCTATTGAATTCCCAAAAGCCCATGGGACATACGAATGCCGTCTTGGGTTTGTCCAGCTCCTCTACCTCAATTTGGTAGCTCCCCGACTTTAAATCGAGGACGGAGAACCACTGCGAACTGGTCAAGGTGGAAAATGTTTCCTCCAAGTTGGGGAGGGTGTAAGTATCTTTTACAGTCTGCATGTTAAGCTTCCTGTAATCAATACAAAGGCGGACATCGCCATTTTTCTTTCGCACCACTACAATAGGTGAAGAAAATGGGGAAGTGGACTCTCTTATCACGCCTGCTTGTTGGAGTTCTTTGAGATGCTTACGGACCGCTTCCAGGTCATTTGGATATATGGGACGTGCTCTGTGTTTGAACGGTGTTTCATCTGATAATTTGATTGTGTGTTTCACTTGCTCCGTTTTGCCAAAGTCAAGATCATTTTGTACAAATACTTCGGGCATTTGACTGAGTCTTTCTGTTAGGCGCTCTTTCCATTCAGCGCTAATGGGGAAAGAGTCAAAGTTGAACTTCAGAGTGAACTTTTGTTCAGTATTGGACTTTGTAACTTTCACGGAGTGTTCTTGTGATAGGACTCGTTGATATGCACCAATTTCTCCAATGACACACTTCTGAGGGATTGTCACGTCATGTTCCGATTCATTGGTGAGTACAACTGGAACAAGGTAAGGTGCTCTTTCAGGTAAGTTTATGAGTCATGGCTTTACTAGGATACCACCAGGTAAGGCTGACATTAACGGGTGTTCTAACAAGACAGATTTTTCACTTTTGCCGGCTGACACAGCTACAGAGCCATCTAGAACAGCTGTTTGGCCTGCAGGAACTAACTGTGGCTCTTTGTTGCGCATGGTCACTAAACCAAGGCTAGTGTCTTTGGACTGTCTGTGCCGTAGCTCAAGGACTTTTTACACAGCCTTATAACCAAGTGACATGGTTGGCTGCAGTTCAGAACATCCATCAGAGTAAAGCTCGTACAGTACATCTAATGTGTTTGTCCCTATTAACACTAAGGACTGATCAGCTGCACGTACATCAGGGACCACTAAGGCAAGTGTTGGCACTTCGGCTTCAATACCGAAAAAGTCTTTTGTGAAAGTGACATGCATTTCAATGTAGCCTAAATAAGGTACACTCTGACCGTTAGCTCCCTCCACTTCTAACAGCTCAAAAAGTGGCTTAATCTCATGGTTGGATAAGTACTCTCTGTAATAGGACTCAGGAACAGTAGTCACCTGGGAACCTGTATCTAACAAACAGCTCACAGTACAGCCATTCACTTTCACTTGTGCTGTACTTTTTGTACCAATTAGACCATTAAGAAAGTTAAAGGAGTCAGTTTTGTAGTGTGACTTCAGTTTAGCATGTGTCTTGAATGGAGCTTTTGGTTTGGGACGGGTCATCTCTGAACTAGCCTCTGTTTGTCTCGCAACAGGGGTAGACTTCAGTTTTAAAGAAGATTGGGGGTTCCGGCTGTCCCAAATCTGTCTTTTTACTCTTAGTTCTTTGCGTTTTGCAGCTACAAGTGCAGGGTTTGGCTCTGACTCACAAGTGGCTACAATATGCTCATCTTCACCACAGTGGAAGCAATACCATGGTTTGGGCCTAGTATTGGGACTGCTGGACAAAGGTAAGTTTTCAGGTTTGGAATGGTCAGGTTTTTTATTTCCAGATTTCTTAGTTGGGTCTTTCTTTAGTGGTGCTTGCTTCTTTTGTTTCACGACAGCAGCTAATTGGCTTTTTAGATCAGTGACTTGCTTTTTCAGTTCTTTCAGACTGTCAGACTCCATTTCACTATTTGTATTTGTTTCGGTGACTGTTTGTTCGTAGGAGGCTGCTTTTGGTTTTGTGGCGCCCAAGTGTTTTTTCATGCGTGTGTTTTTAACTTCTTGTCTGTTTTCAACAGTGCGAAGGTGAAGCAATAACTCTGCATACTCAGGTGGATGTTTATCTTTTAGTTCCAGCTGTAGCTCTTTTAGCAGATTATCATCCCAACAGCCTCTGTTAAACTGCTTGAGAAGCTGTTTGTCTGCTTCCTGTGGCTCTAGGCCGCCTCTACGCACTGTGAGATTGAGCACCACCTGCAAACGATGCAGATATGCAGAGGGTTTTTCTCCATAATCCTGGAAAGTGTTCATGAATCGCACAAGCAGTTCCTCACCATCTTCAACAGTCCCAAAAGCTGAGTCCAAAAGCTTAAGATAGTCGGCAGAGGTGGCTTCAGGCCCAAGAGGGTGAATAATATCAGACGCAGGAGCAAGAAGACTTTCAAACATCTTGCGAGATTTTTCCAAGTCAGACAAAGAAGTATCTTCCATCATCAAGTCAACATGTGAACTCCATGTTTCATAGTCAGCTTCAGTATACGGTCTTGGCGTTTTGCCACAGAAAGCTCTGATTCTCAAGAAGGAATGGGCATTTGACAGCTTCTCTGCATTTTTAATGACATGCTCAACTACGATTTTCTGAACCTCGGGTGGGTTAAAATCAGCTGGACTCAACATTTGAGGTGTTAAGTTTGGTCTAAGAGGGCTTTGAAAGAGCGCTTAAGTGGTTTTAGGGGTGCGAGGCACTTCAACTTGGAGTGGAGGAGAGACTCCACTTTGTGTGGGTTCTACAGTAAGGGAAGCAGGATCAACGTCAGCAGCGACCGTTTCAGCTGTCTCAGCAGCTTCAATAGACTTCCCTATTGTGGACATAACCTCCCGCAACACCTCTTCAAAACCTTTTCCACTTAACTTAGCTAAACCCCTCAGGTTGCTAAGATAAGCCTCAGTAACACTGCCCCCTACAGTTTTAGTGTAGACATCAGTTAGAGCTTGAATGCAGTATTTAACCTCAGGATTGTCAGTGGATGGAAAGGAGTATGGCAACGTAGTTGCTAATGCTTCAATGGTTAATCCAGACTCAAACTTTACAACACGACTTTTGTCAAAGTCAGATGAGTTATCATTAATGCTAAGCACCCTACGGATAGTGCCATGTTGCTCTAGAAACTCAAAAATGTCTGTGTCTTTCTCTTTATCAACAACACCACTGACAATGACTGCATTAGGGATTTTAACACCATGTTTTTCCACAAAATCCATTTTGGCAGTATATAAACTGTTTAGTCAGGGGTCAAAACAGAATCCTCATCTGTTGTGCAACGCTCCAGGCTCCTGGCTGGCTGGCCAGATTTTTGTGTAACCCTTACTAACACCTACTCATTTTAGATGTAGTACCCTTTTTGGTAGTGTTGTGTTATGGCAATGTAGTTACCGTAACTTTTCTACCTGGACAACAGGGATAATAATAATAATTATTATTATTTCTTTTTACAAATGTGTATTATTTACAAATATGTATATTTAATAAAAAAAAACAAAACAAAAAAAAACCACACACTTGTTACAATCATACCCCAAAATATATTTACAAGATTCACAGTTCTCTAGTGTCCGTTCCAGGTGACCTGTTGAATCACCGCTAGCCATTAATAGGGTTCGGGCTTCGGCTCGCCATCCAGATCTGGAGAATCCATGTTCTGGTCAAACCAGTCCAAAGAAAAAAAAACCCTGACCTATGGGCGCAGTCGGGCATCCGGGCATTTGGCCTACTTCCGGTTAGCAACCCACATGGCAACGCCGTACTAGGTGAAAACAATTCAGTGGCGACCTATTCCCAGGCAGCTGCCGTGACCCAGTCAAGCTTGTCCAGCCCGTCGTAGTGCATGATATTCAGCTCATCACGTCCTATATCAGGTAATTGAGTGATATTGTGTTAGTTTAATTAGTTGCCACTTGATGGATCACGTTTTGAAAATGCTAGCCGCCGACACAAGCCTCTCTGTATTGTAAACAGAGACGGACATTTCGTCTATGGAAATGCATGACTGATTCCCTTTTCACTCAACAGTACAGACCTCTCTATGTGCAGTCAGCCTGACTAATTTAACTGTAGACTGTAGTAAATAGTGCAACAAAGGGGCTGGCCATTAATGAAAGAGGTGACAAATATGGTATCGCCGTATTTTAATACGAGGAAAATGCAATTTTAGCAAATACGGGCGTATTGCCATTTCTGTACGCCAAAATGAAAACTATACGGGAAAAGAGAACACCTCATGTGACTCCCACAGCGAGCTGGCAGAAGCGCTCAGCGTGAGCAATTACTGATCGTTATAGAAGCGCCTCGCACCTTCTGCGGCTCTGGAACAGAGAGGAATCCCGGCGCCAGTAATGCTGCGCCTGATATGTGTGACTAATGCAAATGTATATGCTTTCCTGCTGTATACTGTGGTGCTAATGTGCCATGCATGCATTAGCCGGGTATATAAGTTGACTGTCTGCATGAAGCACCCTTTTAAACTTCACTTGTGTCCGCCTGCACTTATTTCGATCCAACACAAGCGCACCTAAGCAGTGTTTAGCATCAGTGAACATTTTCTTGTTTAATTATTTCTTTTAAGAATTACTCCTGTGCTGCCCTGATATTTAATGGATTGGTCATGTTACCCATAGAGGCCTTTCCTTAAAAACATTCAAAACATGTAAGAGGGTTAATCATGTTAATATGGGTCGAAGCAAATATGCTTACCAGGGGTGTCGATCAAGTAGCTGTACAAGTCCGGCCACTGCACAGCTGGCCACCTGGTCGGGTCATTAACCCATTTTCCGGCTGGTAGTTTGTATAGGCAATCTGTCAGTCCACTTGCTGTCAGCTTCTCCTGATAACGTAGCCTGGCTGACTCATCAAGCTTTTCTACGTAGTCACATGCCATGAGAAAAAGTCAAAAAAATGCACTCGACAATGCTTGGTAACGGGTTGTTTTCACCTAGTTAAGATGGCGGCGATGTGTTACTAACCGGAAGTGACGTAGCCCCGACTGCGCCCATAGGATAGGTCAGAACACAAAATATAAGCTATTGCTCTATAACTTTTTACAAAATATTTCCAGGTTGTACAACAAATATTTTTTTTAAACACCTTTAAATCACCGGTTCAACATTCACCATTAAATACATTCAATGGCAAGGGAGTTGGGACCCCCGCCAACCGCTACAGCTCAGAAACTGACTTTTTCTGATGAAAAACTAGCCGAAAATTAGCATCAGCGGTTAGCCTAGCGATTAGCATTCCCATACACAATAATGGCACTCACCAAGCTAAGTGACACGTGCGTCAATGGGATTCCCGCACTCAACGGCATCGACAGCCTTTGGATCCCAATCTTAAAATTTAATAAACAGGCATTAGAATTTGCTAGTACAGCAATGTCTCATTGTGGGTATTAATTTAGGCTTACCAATCTCAAATTTTATCCGGGCAAAGGCTGCTATTAGCACATCAGCGTCTCCATCTCAGCGAGTGATCGTCTCTCTCGGTCGTGTCTCGGCAGTGTCTAAGAGCGTTCTGCGGATTACGCACAGACTGAGGGAGAGAGTGCGTGACCCCATTGGCTGGCGGGACCCCATTGGCTGTTGCTGCCAAACTAACAATGCAGCCATTGGTCGCTTAAAATGCCAAATAAAAACGTTTGGGAACTTTATCAGAACTTTCTAGAAAATGTTCCCAACTATTTATGAACATATTTTATGAACTTATATTGCAGTTATATACCCATCTTCAAAGTATCCATTTCCATTGTGAAATGAGTGTCCCCCCTTCCTCTTAAAGCGGTATCGACACTCATAATTCCATCACGTTTTTAACACTGGGTTGCACCTGTCTATATAAGGTCCCACAGTTGACAGTGCATGTCAGAGCACAAACCAAGCATGAAGTCAAAGGAATTGTCTGTAGACCTCTGAGACAGGACTGTCTTGAGGCACAAATCTGGCAAAAGGTACAGAAAAACTTCTGCTGCTTTGAAGGTCCCAATGAACACAGTGGCCTCCATCATCCAGAATGGAAGAAGTTCAGAACCACCAGGTCTCTTTCTAGAGCTGGCCGGCCGTCTAAACTGAGTGATCCGGGGAGAAGGGCCTTAGTCAGGGAGGTGACAAAGAACCTGATGGTCACTTTGTCTGAGCTCCAGTGTTCCTCTGTGGAGTGAGGAGAACCTTCCAGAAGGACAACCATCTCTGCAGCAATCCAACAATCAGGCCTGTATTGCCAAGATCAGGAGCATCTTGTCTCTGAATGATGCTGAGAAACTGATTCACGCCTTTGTCAGCTCTCGATTAGATTATTGTAATTCACTATTATCTGGTTGTCCTAAAGTATCTTTAAAAAATCTTCAGTTGATTCAAAATGCTGCTGGTAGAGTTTTAACTGGTTCTAGAAAAAGAGCTCATATTTACCCGGTTCTGTCCTCCCTTCATTGGCTTCCCATAGAATTTAGAATCAAGTTTCTTCTTACTTTCAAAGCTCTTAACAATCCCCCCCCCCCCCAGTATATAAAAGATCTGATATGACCTTACAATCCTAATAGAGCATTATGCTCCCAAAATGCTGGCTTACTTGTGGTGGCCAGAATCTCCAAAAGTACAGTGGGAGGCAGAGCCTTCTGCTACCAAGCCCCTTCTCTCTGGAACCAGTTACCACTCTGGGTCCGGGATTCAGACTCTGTCTCTGTTTTTAAGAACAGGGTAAAATCCTTCCTTTTTAATATAGCTTACTTTTAAGGAGGGATTCTGTGTCTCTTAACCCCACTTTTGTTCTGTTGTTATAAGATAAGCCTTTATTAGTCCCACAATGGGGAAATTCCAGGATTGCAACAGCACAGGGATAGCAACACTCAGAGCAACAATCAGAAGGCAAGAGGAAAAAAAAAGTATATATATATATATATATATACTGTATATATATATATATATATATATATATAGAGAGAGAGAGAGAGAGAGAGAGAGAGAGAGAGAGAGTGCGGAGCATTGTAGCTAGATGGAATAAATATGTAGATATATAAACACACAGTACGGAGCATTGTAGCTAGATGGAATAAATATGTAAATATATAAACACAGTGCGGAGCATTGCAGCTAGATGGAATAATATGTAGATATATAAAAACACAGTGTGGCACATTGTAGCTAGATGGAATAAATATATAGCTATATAAACACACTCAGTGCGGAGCATTGTAGCTAGATGGAATAAATATGTAAATATATAAACACACGCAGTGCAGAGCATTGTTGCCAGATGGGATGAAACAGCACAACCGTCTACTTAGTTATCCTACATGGTATGATTATGTACCCATACATATTCTCACCCTCCATAGCGACCAGTATTTTCCTAAGCCTGTTTTCCACTAGCCCAGCACACCTCGGTATGGCTCGATTCACTTCAATACGGCTCGGAATGCTTCTGTCTCCATTAGCACGGTGTTGTGCTTGTGCTGTGTTTTTTTTTTTTTTAGGAGGTTTTAGAAGCGGGGCAGCAGCAGATTCTTAGCGAGGCGGGGCCACACTCCCGTGACGTTACGCACCCGACTGAGTCCTTATTTACACGAGACAAAAAAGGATCCAAGGATTATTGCCTTGCTGCTCTGTGGATTTATCTCACAATTAATTTTATCTCATAATTAAGCTGCAACAACACAAGTCACTTTTGTTTTGAATTAACTGCCAAATGACCTAGAAATAATGAGCTGAAACTTGTTTTTATTCGTATTAAATAATGAGACGGTGGCACACTGGCCTACACCAAATTATTATTTTTTACATCCTAGGGCATTTTGGATGTACTGAATTAAAAAAAATTCATGTTTTTCACCTTCAGGTCAACGTTTGGAACAACAGTATTATTATTTTCCGTTTAGATGATGCTACACTCCTTCTAAAGTATTGTAATTCTCTGAATTTGGAATGCCGATAGAACATTCAATTTACATATACTTACTTTTTTACATACTTTGACTTGTAAGCTTGATCAGTCTGTCCTGCTGCATTTTAAAGTCCAACTGTGCAACTTCTTATAAGTTAACATAAAAAATGTACCCAAAGTTTAGAACTGGATCATGTGGGGCTAATTTTTTATGATATTTCAATAAAAACAACAGAAAGCTTACAAAAACATTTGTTTTTTGGTCTAGTTAAAAATTACATTACCTTTACAATGGTTGACCCTGACAGGAAGATCAGTATCATTTTGATCAGATTAGGCAATGGAATTTCTATGAAATTATACTGTTTTATAATTCAGTGTTATAACAGACAAACCACACTTTCCAAAACAATTCCATTTTATTATATACAAAATATTAAAAGAAAAAAAAAAACTTTGCAACACAACATGAAGGTTAATCGACATTTTATACACGCCGACCACTGAGTGTCTACACCAGCTTCCCAAACTGGGTCACGACTCGGATGAATGAAGGCGTCTCTGCCAGCTGTGGGTCAGGAAGGCTCGGTTGAATAATCCGGACGGGCTGTCGCGGCGGACGCGTGGGATGATTCTACAAGGAAAATGCACACAATAAAATACAGCACAGTAGTTTTTAACAAGAATACATAAGCTTATTTCAGCGTATTGTTCACATGAATAATTAAAATAAAAGCTTTAGTCCGCAGTGTGCTGCAATAAAGCAGCGATCCATCCACAAATGAACAGCTTTTTTATTGCATAAATAAACTGAGCGTCTTACCGAATATATTTGCGAAAAAACGCACAATAAAAAAAAATTAAAACTCACCGTTAAAGGACTCCGATGTCGAGACCTCCCGGTATATTTTTTTCATTCCGGGCGGCTCCGTCTAACTCGCGCTACGTTCGTCTGACAATGCAGTCAGCAGACACTGCAGCTCCTTATTGATGCATGGAACACCCTTATTACACGAAGCCATTTTTGATAGAGATAATGAAAATAGCACAGCAATACACTGAAAAGGAACCGCCAACAATGGTTGCGTGCTGAGTAAAGGCGGTCGTGAAGATTCTTTTTTTTTTTTTTTTTTTTAAACTTTATTGAGAAGGTCGTGAAGATTTGGTAGATGAGGAGGAGGAGGAGAGGGGCGGTTACAACCTGACCAATCAGCGCCGGTTACGACCTGACCAATCAGCGGCGACCAGTCTGTTAACGTCACAACACGGCACAGCTCAGCACTGCTGTACCCTGCCCTTCAACGGAGCTGAGAATTGCGGCTGTTAAACCGTGTTGGGGCTTGTGGAAAAGCGTACAAAGCGTACTGAGCCGTCCCGTGTCGCGCTAAAGCGTGCTAGTGGAAAAGGCCCTCTAGTTGTATGCCGGAGGGGACCATTGTATAAGTCTATTGCGTCTTTTGCATTCAAAACTATTAGGTTGTCACGTCTTTTTGCTATCTCTGCGAGCAGCCCTGCTTAGGTTGTACAGTCTGACAGCCGTTGGTAGGAAGGACCTGCGAAACCTCTCGGTTGTGCACCTAGGATGATGTAGTCTGCTGCTAAATGAGCTCCTCAGTGCATTCAGTATGGATCAGTATTATCTGATCCATACTGCTGGTTGACCTCCAATAATGTACTTGGCATCTTACGGTTATGTTCTTTATGTCTGTCCTCTCCATCCTCCCTATCCCCTCATCCCCAGCCAGTCGCAGCAGACGACTGCCCCTCCCTGAGCCCGATTCTGCTAGAGGTTTCTTCCTTCCAAATGGGAGTTTTTCCTCTCCACTGTTGCTTAGTGCTTGCTCATAGGGAATCGTCTGATTGCTGGGTCTTTCTGTGACTGTTTTTTTTTCTGCACTGTAGCGCCACAAGACGGCTTTTGTTGTGATGTGGCACATTATAAATAAAGCTGAATTGAATTGAACTGTATGGTAGAGTGGCCAGACGGAAGCCACTCCTTAGTTAAAGGCAAACGGCAGCCCACCTGGAGTTTGTCAAAAGGCACCTGAAGGATTCTCGGACTATGAGAAATAAAATTCTCTGGTCTGATGAGACAAAGATTGAACTCTTTGGCATGAATGCCAGGCATCATGTTTGGAGGAAACCAGGTACTGCTCATAACCATGCCAGTGGTGGTGGCAACATCATGTGTGGGGATGTTTTCAGCAGCAGGAACTGGGAGACTAGTCAGGATAGAGGGAAAGTTGAATGCAGCAATGTACAAAGACATCCTGGATGAAAACCTGCTTCAGAGTGCTCTTGACCTCAGACTGGGGTGATGGTTCATCTTTCAGCAGGACAATGGCCCTAAGCACACAGCCAAGATATCGAAGGAGTGGCTTCAGGACAACTCTGTGAATGAGTTGTCCCAAAGATAGGTGTGCCAAGCTTGTGGCATCATATTCAAACAGACTTGAGGCTGTAATTGTTGCCAAAGGTGCATCAACAAAGTATTGAGCAAAGGCTGTGAATACCTACAGTATGTACATGTGATTTTGTAGTTTTTTTATTTTTAATAAATTTGCAAAAATCTCAAACTTTTTTCACGTTGTCATTGTGGGGTATTGTGTGTAGAATTTTGAGGGAAAAAAATGAATTTAATCCCTTTTGGAATAAGGCTGTAACATAACGAAATGTGGAAATAGTGAAGCATTGTGAATACTTTCCAGATGCACTGTAGAGTGGCCAGATGGAAGCCACTCCTTAGTAAAAGGCACATGGCAGCCCACCTGGAGTTTGCCAAAAGGCACCTGAAGGACTCTCAGACCATGAGAAACAAAATTCTCTGGTCTGATGAGACAAATATTAAACTCTTTGGCATGAATACAAGGTGTCATGTTTGGAGGAAACCAGGCACCATTCATAACCACACCAGTGTTGGTAGCAGCATCATGCTGTGGGGATGTTTTTCCGGGGCCGAAACTGGGAGACTAGACAGGATAGAGGGAAAGATTAATTCAGCAATGTACAGAGACATCCTGCATGAAAACCTGTTCCAGAGCGCTCTTGAACTCAGACTGGGGCGACTGTTCAGCTTTCAGCAGGACAACAACCCAAAACACACAGCCAAGATATCAAAGGAGTGGCTTCAGGACAACTCTGTGAATGTCCTTGAGTGGCCCAACCAGAGCCCAGACTTGAATCCAAATGAACATCTCTGGAGAGATCTGAAAATGGCTGTACACCGACGTTTTCCATCCAACCTGATGGAGCTTGAGAGGTGCTGCAAAGACGAATGGGCAAAACTGTCCAAAGACAGGTGTGCCAAGCTTGTGGCGTCATACCGGTATTCAAAAAGACCTGAGGCTGTAATTGTTGCCAAAGATGCATCAACAAAATATGGAGCAAAGGCTGTGAATACTTATGTACATGTGATTTCTTATTTTTTTTTATTTTTAATAAATTTGCAAAAATTCCAAAAGAACTTTTGTTCACATTGTCATTATGGGGTATTGTGTGTAGAAGTTTGATTTAAAAAAAAAATGAATTTAATCCCTTTTGGAATAAGGCTGTAACATAAAATATGGAAAAAGCGAAGCGCTGTGAATACTTTCCGGATGCACTGTATCTTATGAATTATTCCACCTCAACTTCGGATACATTATGCCGCCGAACCAGCACTATTGTTCTCTGTCGTCACGTGCAGCTCCATCAATGGCTGACAAAAGTGTACACACTCAAGACCATCTTCTGCTGTAATAAAATAAATATTTCCTTCAGAAGCTAAGCTTTTTAGAATCATAGTTGGCAAAATTTGGAGCAAACGCTTCATCGGTGTGGAAATAAATGTTGGGTTGGACCCTTTGTATGCATTCTCTTCTTTGTGTTTCAAGAAATAATGTTTTGAGGAAGCTCGTTTGGGGGAAGTCCTTCAGTCCTCCAGTGAAGAGCAGTAAGCTATAGGTGTCTGACATCTTGTGATGTAAAATGCTTGTTACAACTGTGTTTTCTGTGCTTTTGGGACACATCACGTGACAGGCGCGGACTTATGACATAGGAAGCAGGTTACGCACATGTTTTATGACAGCCGTAAAGTTAAAAGGGTTAGCCGTCATTAACCTCGGTCACAAAGTTTGTCACCATTTAGGGGAGCAAAGCGTTAACGGGCAATTAACGCAATAACACCAACACCACTAAACAATACACTTCAATTTGATGATTGGTAATAATTATTTTTGAAGTTTGTCATTTATAGACTGGCATTTTCAGCAAGACAAATTTTCACAAAAATTAAGGACATCACCAAATTTGCTAAATTTGAATGTTTTAACTTTTATTTTGTGTAGATTAATGTAGAGTAACAGACTGATATGTAGACTGATGGTAAGAAAATAAGCTCCATTAACAAGCGCAACATAGGGAACATCCCTTAGGGGGGTAGCAGCGGGGTGCTTTTGGGGCAGGCGGACGTTTTTCAACACAAACCCAGCATTTTGTACACACGGTCAGGACAGAGACGTGGAGAGACATCCACCGGCAGGCTGGGGAAGACGGAGGAAAGGACGGTATAGGAAACCTTGCAGGTGAGTGTTTTTTTTTTGTTGTTGTTGTTTTTTTAAATCACACACTCTGTTAATAGTGCAGCGATGCATTTTAGATAAGATAAGATAAGATAAGATAAGCCTTTATTAGTCCCACAACGGGGAAATTCCAGGATTGCAACAGCACAGGGATAGCAACACTCAGAGCAACAATCAGAAGGCAAGAAAAAAAACAAGCAAGCAAGAGCAGCTAATATACATATGTACATATTACTATAAAATATATATATACACACACACACACAGACACAGTGCAGAGCATTGTAGCTTTTACTGGTTAGACTGAGCATGTGAGCACCACTCAGACAAATTTGATGGGTGAAATTGGCAAAAGTTGACGAGGATTGTCCAAAATTGCGGGAAAGTTGTGGTGATTGGAAAAAGTGCAAAGTCATGCAATCTAGTCTAGCTGATTAGCTGATTTCGCGTGAATTGACAATTGGAATATCGCAAAATCCTGGAGGGACTGATTTATCCTCTACAGTACTTTAACAAAATACTTCCAACAGAAAATAAATATGATCATATCATTATCAGTATGGGTGCTTCATATTACAAAATAACTTATTAATAGTGATTTATGAATATGTACATAAATGATGTAATGTAACTTCCTCCCATCTGCTGAAATGCACTACTCACAAAAAGTTAGGGATAATTGGCTTTTGGGTGAAATTTCAAGATGCACATAAAATGCAATATAACCTTTTTGGGTGAATTTAATTTGACCTTCTCTAATCTTTTAAATGCACATGTCCAACTATTCAGTGTTTCAGTACTTTTTGCATAACTTGCTGTTCTCTGAAAAGTTGCTTAACAGAAAAATTCACAACCGGTGTTTGATCCATGAATCAACCAATAAATTTTCTGGTTCAGTTAGAACTGGTATTTAAACAGTCCTCTTCATCATGCTGTTCACATTTTGACATGAGACCAAGACGACACCTAAAAACGTCATGTCGCGTCAAAGCGTTATATTGTCCGCTTTTGTTTGTTTTTATTAACTTTGTTTTTAATTTTTTATCTCTTTTTACTGATATTAGCTTTTTACTTAGTGTTAGCTTAGTGTTGGCCTAGCAGAAAGCCCGATCAGGCACACAGGTGAATCAGACCCCGGGCAGGGCTGTTTCACCAGGCTAGGCTAACCTGTTTTTAGCTGTTCTTAGCTGTTTTTAGCTAGCTAGCTCTCCACTTCTCGCCTGGAACGTCATGACTCCATTCCCGACGTGTGTCAGCTGTGTGTCCCTCCTTAGGAAGGTTTCTGAGTTGGAATTGAGACTCTCCAACCTCTATAAGATTTGGAAGGCTGAAGACCACCTAGATACTATAATTCTAGGGTGGACATCGGCCCCGGCAACTGACTCGCAGCTGGCAGAGACGGCTACTTACCTGGGTGAATTTAACACATCGCCATCCACTTCCACCCCTGCTCCGGTCTCCTCAGCTGTCCAGAACCCCAGCAATAAACACTGGCTTCAGCTCGGAGCTAAACCCAAAGCCCCGCGTGGTTTTTCACATCCTCCGTGCACGCCCTGGAACTTGGTTGGGCCAACTAGCACATGGCCGCACTTCCTCTCTTCTCTTGTTACTGGAAAACAGATTTGACATCCTTTCCCTGGAAGATTTTCCCCACCTGGACGTCGATCATCCTCCCATGGCCACCCCTCCTCCTCCAGCAGCGGCCCAAACCCACAAGTCCCGTATTAAAACTACTTTAGGTGTGCCAAACTAAGCTCCTAAAAGAAGAGAGTGCATCACCCCGCCATCACAACAACAACATCGGCAAAATTATCCACCATTTCAGAAGCCACCGGCAAGGCCCCCCCAGAAGACGTTGGTAATTGGTGATTCGATTATGAGGAACGTCAGAAGCAGGTACTGTGTCACTAAATTTTTTCCTGGGGCTAAAGTGTCAGACATTGAGGCTCTTACCCCTGACCTATTGAATGAATTCCCCCACGCTAAAACTGTCATTGTACATATTGGATGCAACAACATCCCAGATGAAGCATCGGAGATCTTAAAGAGTGACTTCAGGAGCCTTCTGTCCACTCTTATGAACTGTGGCAGATGTGTGTTCATTTCTGGGCCACTGGCACCTTTCAGACAAGGCTGCAATTATTTTAGCATAACTCTCAGCCTTAATACCTGGTTGCGTTTTACATGTCCTACTTTTAACATTGGTTTTGTAGACAATTTCAACCTGTTTTGGAACCGCCCATCATTTATGAGGCCAGATGGCATCCATCCAAATAGACTTGGTGCACATGTTTTAAGGGGCAATCTGTTCTATTCCATTCAGCATTTTTTAATGCAGTGACTGAAATTTGGTGCATTAACTCACCCCAAAGTTCCTGGGTCTGCCAACCAGCCCTTCTTTGTTTCCACTTCTCATATTAATCCTATTAATCCAAATAATCCTCACTGTTTAGATCAGTCTTCAATTTATAACCCCATAGAGATTGTGTCTGTCTCCCATTACCCAAAATATTATAACCTTGACATGGTTCAGGTGACCAACAGACAGACACGACTCAGAATTAACACAATTAACGTACTTTATTTGTTAACGTGAGTGAGTGGATGCGTGAGTGCGATTATGAGGTGTAATGTAGTGTAGTGCAATCCGTGTATTCCCGCTGGGCCGGCAGAGCACCGTACAGACTGGCAACCCTGAAACAGAGACAAGGGCCGTTAGCAACAGTACACCTATGCAGCACGTCTGATATTACTGAGCTTACTGTCAACAGATGTAGATGAGTTTTCAGGACGCACTGAAGCTGCAGCCAGGGAGACTGTGTCTGCGGGCTAATCAGCAGGAAAGGGATAAGTCTGCCGCCTAGAGGGAGAAGGAGGTCCGCCGTGGCGGGCTCCGCCTGTGCACAGGGGAAAGGACAGGTTAGAAGCTAAAGAGCTTACTTGGTTGTTGGTCCGGGCGAAATCGACCCGGACGTCGTTCTGCTGGGCTGGGAAGCCGGAGGCAGGAGAATTCAGTGCAGGGAGGCACAGAGGCAGATTGTGGCATGATTCACCAAAGGAATCAGATGACTCCGCGCCCAGCACTGGTCCTGATGGGAATAAGTAGGCCGCAGGGAATAACCGGCAGGTGCGCGCACAGGTGCCGTGATTGGCGGCCATGACAGTACTCTGCCCCTACGGCACGCCTCTCGGTGTGCGTTCCAGCCTACCCGAATGCGTCCGATGGAAGTCCCTGATGAGCTGCTTGTCGAGCACGAGGGCGGGACGCACCCAGGACCTCCACTCCGGCCCGTATCCCTCCCAGTCCACCAGATACTGCAAGCCACGCCCCCGGCGGCGGACGTCCAGGATGGACGTGACAGGCCACGCCGGGTTACCGTCAATCACCCTCGGTGGAGGTGGAGACCTGGGAGGGGGACACGACGGGCTGGAGGAGACGGGCTTAATCTGAGATACGTGGAAAGTTGGACAGATGCGGAGGGAGGGGGGGAGAGTTAGACGCACAGACACTGGGTTAATAATACAACATATAGGGTACGGGCCAATGAACCACTGGGCGGTATTCTTATGCTCTGCCTTCAGGTTGATGTTCTTAGTAGAGAGCCATACCTGCTGACCCACCTGATACGTCGGGCCCGGAACCCTGTGCCGATTCGCCACCGCAGTGTTGCGCTCTGCCGTCCATTGCAGTGCCTTCCTGGCTGCCTTCCAAATATGCTGACAGCGTCTTAGATGGGTGATGCTCCTCCATGGACTGGGAAAAGATTCAAATGTCGTCAAGTAGACAAACACAAAGGTGCCCAGAAAATCTCTCAAAACATCATTAATAAGACGTTGGAAGATGGCCGGAGCATTGGTCGGCCCGAACGGCATGACCAGATATTCAAAGTGCCCATAGGGGTCCTAAAGGCCGTCTTCTACTCATCCCCCTCATGTATCCGCACCAGGTGACAGGCATTGCGCAGATCTAATTTGGTAAAGCAGCAAGCCCCCCGGAGGGAATCAAATGCAGAATTATGGAGGGGGAGAGTATACTTATCCTTGATAGTGATGTTGTTAAGTTCTCTGAAGTTGATGCAGGGCCTGAGGGAGCCGTCCTTCCCCACGAAGAAAAACCCCGCCCCCACCGCTGAAGATGAAGGCCTAATAATACCTGAACTGAGGGACTCCTTAATATAAGAGTCCATGGCCGTGCGCTCCGGAGCAGACAGGTTGTAAAGTCTGCTAGATGGCAGAGGAGCGCCGGCCTGCAGATTAATAGCGCAATCATACGGTCGGTGAGGGGGGAGGGAAAGGGCTTGGGATTTACTAAAGACGGCCCCAAGGTCATGGTACTCCGGAGGCACTTTTGACAGATCCGGGGGAGGAGAGGCAGGGACATCCAAAGGCGTGGCAGGCGAGCATGCAGCAGACTGCAGACAGGCACTCAGGCAGAAAGGGTTCCACGACACGATATTTCCCAAACGCCAGTCAATGGTAGGGTTGTGCAGATGCAGCCAAGGGTAGCCCAGAATGACCGGGGACGATAATACCAGTAGGACAAATAAATTTAGCTCCTCCCGATGATTGCACGAAATGATGACTGGCACCAAGGCGACCCGATGAGTGACAGTAGCCAACGCCGCCTTAGACAGGGCAATAATTTTAAGGAGAGCTTTCAACGGCTGCATAGGTAGACCCAGACGAGTTGCCAGACTCCTAGAAATGAAGCTCTGCTCGGCCCCTGAGTCAATGAGTGCATGTGTATTATGTTCTTTGTGACCAAAGCAAAACCGAATAGGAATGAGAAAGCGGGTGAGGGGATTGCTATCTTTTATGTCAGTGAGACCCCCTACTTTGACGTATGGACTTCCCCTTTTTGGCCGCCTAGGACAAGAATTCAGGTCATGCTCCTCGCTCCCGCAATAGACACACAACCCCAACTCACGGCGGTGCTGTCTCCTCAGCAGAAAGTTTCGACCCACCCACTATCATAGGTTCTTGGTCCTCAGTGAGGTCAGTAGATGGGAGGTCCAATAGGGGAGGCTGGAGAGCTCGGCGTGGCCTATTCTCCGTACGGCCGGAAGTCCCACGTTCCGCCGCTCATTCCTTCAGATGGTTGTCAAGGCTAATGGCCAGAGAGATACACTCATGCAGCGTGGAGGGTTTCTCCAGGCGGGCCAGCTCGTCCCGCAGGCTAGGGCTCAAACTCCTCAGGAATATACTACTCAAGGAGGTGTCTTCCCACCCAACCTCCGTAGCTACGACCCGGAAGTCAACAGCGTAATCGGCAACTGCCCTTGACCCCTGCCAAAGGTTTAACAGGCGAGAGGTAAAAACATCTTCCCGGTTCGAGTGACTAAACACTTCCTTGAATTTCTGAGTAAACTGAACATATGTCATAGATGCATAATTGGTCCTAGCCATAACCGCATAAGCCCACGCTAAAGCCCACCCCTTTAACAGATTGATCATATAGCCAATGTGGCTCTGGTCAGTGGGAAAATCCCTGGGAACCCGTTGGAACACAATTTCACACTGCATGAGAAACCCCCTGACTTCTCCCAATACCCCTCTAAACCGGGCGGGAGTAGGGATGGGAGTGAGCCGACTAGCGGAACCTGTAGAGTGAGGGCTAGGTGAAGAGCTAGTGGTGAAGCGAGCGGTAGAACTAGCGGGAGCTGAGGAGCTAGCTGGTGCTGTGGAAAAACCCTGTGGGTTAGTTAAACAATCTAACCTCTCGGTGATGCGAGTTAGCTGGGTTAGCATAACTGCTAACCCAGCTGGTACGCTAATTGGTAAACCCGAGCCTTGAGATGGTTAATGTGGCGCACAAGTGCGCTGTCTGCCGGGTCACTTTGGTGGAGTTGTACTGACATGGTTCAGGTGACCAACAGACAGACACGACTCAGGGTCAACACAATTAACATACTTTATTTGTTAACGTGAGTGAGTGGATGTGTGAGCGCGATTATGAGGTGTAATGTAGTGTAGTGCAATCCGCGTATTTCCGCTGGGCCGGCAGAGCACCGTACAGACTGGCAACCCTGAAACAGAGACAAGGGCCGTTAGCAACAGTACACCTATGCAGCACGTCTGATATTACTGAGCTTACTGTCAACAGATGTAGATGAGTCTTCAGTACGCACTAAAGCTGCAACCAGGGAGACTGTGTCTGCGGGCTAATCAGCAGGAAAGGGATAAGTCCGCCGCCTGGAGGGAGAAGGAGGTCCACCGTGGCGGGCTCCGCCTGTGCACAGGGGAAAGGACAGGTTAGAAGCTAAAGAGCTTACTTGGTTGTTGGTCCAGGCAAAATCGACCCGGACGTCGTTCTGCTGGGCTGGGAAGCCGGAGGCAGGAGAACTCAGTGCAGGGAGGCACAGAGGCAGATTGTGGCGTGATTCACCAAAGAATCAGATGACTCCATGCCCAGCACTGGTCCTGATGGGAATAAGTAGGCCGCAGGGAATAACCGGCAGGTGCGCGCACAGGTGCCGTGATTGGCGGCCATGACAAACTCAAGACAAATACAACATAACTTGATAAATACACGCCTTTCTGCAGCTCCTCCTCATCCGCCACCCCTCAACTTAGCCCCTGTCTTCCCCCTCAGAACCTTTGACTACTCCCCCCAAAGTTGATAAAAATATAATGTGTAAACATCCCAAAATGATTAAACAAAAAGTTGGTAAAACTCGAATTAAACATCAAGTCTCTAAATTTAATGATTAATTTGGCCTCTCTTTTTAATTATTCATTAAATTTAATGAATAATTTGGCCTCTCTTTCTCCTCATAATTTAAAAATTAAATGTGGTTTGTTAAATATAAGGTCCAACTCCCAAGTCTCTACTAGTCCATGATTTGTTAATTGATTATCAGATTGATTTAATATCCCTTACAGAGACTTGGCTAGGGCATGATGATTATGTTGGTTTAAATGAATCAACTCCCTCTGGTTATCTAAACTATCATAATCCCAGAAGTGCTGGTAGTGGAGGTGGAGTAGTGGCAATTTACCATTCTAAATTACTAGTTAATGTAAAGCAAAAATCATCTTTTAATTCCTTTGAGGGCCTGGTCCTCAGTATGGGGCATGTTAGCAATCTTAGCTTAAACCCAATTTTCTTTGCCATAGTTTACCGTCCTCCCTCAGCCTACTTGGAGTTTTTATCCGAATTTGCCGAATTCTTAGCTGATTTAGTGCTGAAATCAGATTGAATAATTATAGTAGGGGATTGTAATATACATGTTGATGTAGATAGTGACTGTCTTTATAAGGCATTCGATTCAATATTAGACTCAATGGATTTTCCGAGAAAGTAGAAAATTCTACCCATTATCTCCACCACACATTGGACCTTGTTCCGACTTATGGCATAGAAATAGAAAATCTGGTAGTGTCTCCTCATAATCCTGTACTGTCAGACCATTGTCTGTTAACCTTTGATTTCACTATTCCTGCCTATCTGACTCCTAAAGAAAAATACCACTACAGCAGATGTCTTTCAGATGATGTTGTTACCAAATTCATGCAGATTGTCTCCTCTATGCCATGTGTCAACACAATGGAAATAAAAGATGGAGAGCTTGCTCCTTTCATAATTGATAGCATGGTAGATGGTGTTACAGCCTCTCTGCATCAGACTCTAGACTTGGTGGCCCTTTAAAAAAAAAAAAAGTCTAATCAGAGATTTCTAACCCCTTGGTTTAACACAAACTCTTAGCTTAAAACAGAAGACTTGTCAATTCTGTCAATTAGAAAGAAAATGGTGTTCCACTAATTTAGATGAAATCTATTTAGCTTGGAGAAATCATCTCTTAATTTATAAAAAAAAATCTTAGAAAAGCTAGAACAAGTTACTACTCTGCATTAATTAAAAGAGAATAAGAATAATCCCAGGTTTCTTTTCAGCACTGTAGCCCGGCTGACAAAGAGTCAGGACTCTGTCAATCCTCACATCCCCCTAGAGCTTACTAGTCAGGACTTTTTGAACTTGGTCAATCATAAAATTTTATCTATTAGAGATAAAATCAGTCAGAATCTTCCCACGGTAAACTTAAGTACAGCAACTACTACAACTCCTTCAGTTGATATCTGTTTGGATAAGTTTACTCCAATTGACCTTATAGAGTTAGATAAAATAATCTCCTAATCCAAGCCTTCAACTTGTCTTTTAGACCCTATTCCTACCAGGTTATTTAAAAAAGTCTTCCCATTTACTGGTAGCCGTATTCTTCAAATAATCAATTCTTCTTTAACTTTAGGTCATGTACCACAGGCTTTTAAAATTGCTGTAATTAAACCCTTACTCAAAAAGCTAACACTCGATCCAGGAGTTTTGGCGAACTATCGACCAATCTCTAATCTGCCTTTCATTTCAAAAATCAGAGTTGTTGCTACGCAATTATTTGACCACTTGCAGGGGAATGGTTTATTTGAAGAGTTTCAATCTGGGTTCAGAATTCATTCATCTATCCATTTTCTTCCGCTTAATCCTTTTCGGGTCGTGGTGGTGGTGGTGGTGGTGGGGGGGGGGGGGGGGGGCTGGAGTCTATCCCAGCATCTTTGGGCCACAGGCAGGGTACACCCTGGACAGATCGCCAGGCCATTGCAGGGCCAACACAGACAGACAACCATTCACTTTCACAGTCATACCTAAGGACAATTTAGAATCCCCAGTTAGATGCAAATTAACCTAACTTGCATGTTTTTGGAATGTGGGAGGAAACCAGACAAATCCCAGAGTAAACCCACGCAGACACGGGGAGAACATGCAAACTCCACACAGATTACTGTTGGTCGGGGGCTGGGATCAAACCCAGGATCCCCCGGCCAAGGGTGAGTTGCTGTGCTGCCACAGTGCTAACCACTCCACCACAGTGCTGCCTCAAAATTCATCATAGTACTTAAACAGCCTTAGTGAAGGTCACTAATGACCTACTTATCACATCTGATAATGGACTTGTTTCTGTACTTGTCCTTTTAGATCTTAGTGCAGCCTTTGATACCATCGACCATGATATTCTACCTGATAGATTAGAACACTATGTTGGACTAAATGGAACTTTGCTGCAGTGGTTTAGATATTATTTGTCCGATAGACTTCAGTTTGTTCATATCAATAATGAGTTTTCTTCCAACTCTAAGCTCAGTTATGGAGTTCCACAGGGATCTGTGTTAGGCCCTACTCTTTTTAGTTTATATATGCTTCCGTTAGGCAACATCATTAGAAAGCACTGTATACATTTCTATTGTTACGCAGATGACACACAATTATACCTGTCAATGAAGCCTGATGATAGTAATCAATTAGCCAAGTTAGATGCCTGTCTTAAGGAAATCAAAGCTTGAATGACTTGTATTTTTCTGCTATTAAACCCAGATAAGACTGAAGTCATTCTTGTCGGTACAAAAAAACCTTAGAAATACCTTTCCAAATCAAACTCTTAATTTGGATGTGGCTACTCTTTCTCAATAGTTCTGTGAGGAACCTTGAAGTTATTTTTGATCAAGATCTGTTTTTTTAATTCACATATTAAATTTGTTTCTAAGACTTCCATCTATCATCTGCGTAATATTGTCAAGATTAGGAGCATCTTGTCTCAGAGTGATGCTGAGAAACTGATCCATGCTTTTGTTAGCTCTAGATTAGATTATTGTAACTTGTTTTTTTTATCAGGCTGTCCTAAAATATCTTTAAAAAGTCTTCAGTTGATCCAAAATGCTGCTGCAAGAGTTTTAACAGGTACTAGAAAGAGATCATCTCTGGTTCTGGCCTCCCTTCATTGGCTTCCCTTAGAGTTTAGAATTAAGTTTAAAATCCTTCTTCTCACTTACAAAGCTCTTAATAATTAGGCCCCTTTTTATATAAAAGATCTGATATTACCCTATCATCCTAACAGAGCACTACGCTCCCAAAATGCTGGATTACTTGTAATACCTAGAATCTCCAAAAGTACAATGGGAGGCAGAGGCTTCTGCTCTCAAGCTCCTTTCCTGTTGAACCAGTTACCAATCTGGGTTCGGCAGTCAGACTCGATCTCCGTTTTTAGGAATAGGGTAAAAACCTTCCTCTTCAATATAGCCTACGATTAGGGAGGGATCATGTGTCTCTTAACCCTCCCTTTGTTTTGCTGTTAATAGGTTTAGTGTGCCGGGTGATCTCCAATAATGTATTTGGCATCTCTCCTTTAATGTTTGCTCTCTTTATGTCTGTTCCTTTCATCTTCTCTATCCCCTCACCCCCCAGCCAGTCACAGCAGATGACTGCCCCTCCCTGAGCCTGGTTCTGCTAGAGGTTTCTTCCTGTTAAATGGGAGTTTTTCCTCTCCACCGTCGCCAAGTGCTTGCTCACAGGGGATCACCTGATTGCTGGGGTCTTTCTGCAATTGTGGGGTTTCCCCTACATTTGAAAGCGCTATGAGACTGACTAGAGACTATGAGATGACTATTGTTGTGAAATGGCGCTATATAAATAAAGTTGAATTGAACTTAATTGATCAACAGTACCTCACCAATGCGAGGCATCAAACAGGATGTTGTCAGAGGGAAGTGGCCACTGAGCTTAGAATGTCATCAGGTTGCAACAGAGATACAGAGAGACTAGAAGAGTCAAAGAAAGACAGAAGTGTACATCCTTTGCCCACATCCCACGCTGATGATCGTTTCATTGTGAATAGTACCCTGCCGAACCGGCTGATTAATGCCACTCAACTCCAGGCACTTTTAACAGAGGTGAGAGGCACCCAAGTGTCATGTCAGACCATTCAAAACTGTTTACATCAGTGTGGTCTGCATGCTAGATGGCCTGCAAGGGTACTTGACCACACCATCAGGCACAGGCATCATTGTCTTGCATGGGCCAGGGAGCATTTATGCTGGACAAGGGACCAGTGTGCCTCAGTGCTGCTCTCTGATGAAAGTCGATTCACGTTGAGCAGAAATGATAGCCGCCAACGATGTTGGAGACGTCAAGGAGAGCGCTATGCATCAGCCACTGTTGTCACCAGACAACCCTTTGGTGGTGGTGGTGTTACAGTCTGGGCAGATGTGTTTAGTCAATACAGACTTTCCCTAAACCTTGTGAATGGTATAGTGACAAGCCGATACTACCCAAATAACCTCATTAATCAAGTCATTTTGCCCCTGCATGAGCCACACAAGCCTAATTTCATCTTCATGGAAGACAATACTCCAGCTCATCAAGGTTGCATCATTAGGGAACGGCCGCTGGAGGCTGGAGTACCTCAAATGGAGTGGCCTGCACTTTCTCCAGACTTGAATCCCATAGAAAACTTATGGGATCAGTCGAGTAGCTGTGAAGAGGCTCGTAACCCTCCACCCCACAACCTCAATGATTTGATGGCCACCCTTCAAGAAGAGTGGAAATTCCATGCCTCAGCAGAAAATAAGCTGACTTGTGAACAGCATGAGATGTCGTTGTCAAGCTGTAACTGATGCTCAAGGGCACGTGACAAGTTATTGAGACATCAACATTTTTGTTGTGGTATACCCACCACTGTTGTTGGCTTTTGTTTCAATGAATTGTTTGAGATGTGGAAATCACCATTGCATGCTTCTACTTGAATACCCTATTTTCATGATGTAATATCACTGTAGTGTGAAGTTTTTAAATTTTCCATAAATTTCACCCAAAAGCCAAATATCCCTAAATTTTTGTTAGTAGTGTATGTAGATTACCTTATCAGGAAAAAAAAAAGTCAACTGAACTGGAGAAAAGCAGGACTACAAAACATATTGATATTTTGGGGGGATTACTTTAAGTTTTATCAGTCTTTTTAACAGGATACAGTCTATGGTTAACATAGATCCATTCACTGTATGAAACATGTCTTACTTAATATTGCTGGCCGCCAAAAGTATAATGTTTCAATATTAGTACACAAAGGGATAAAGACAAATCCATTGCACATTAGTTTAGTTGTATAATACTAGCTATATTATGGCATTATTACATTATTACATACATTACTACATACAGAATAATAGATAGGGGTCTCCTTCCAACTATCCTTTGCCATAGCTAGGATCACAGCAAAAATATCATTCATGAGAAAAATAATTCTAAAAACACATCTGAGTGATAATAAATGTTTATTAGCATTAGCTAAAGGCTAGCTTCACCACTCACCTGTCCAGGTGTGTCCTGAAGTTAGTTGCAGTCCTCTGGTATCCATCCATCCATCCATCCATCTTCTTCCACTTAATCCTTTTCAGGTCATTGGGGGATTTGGGGGGTGTGGTGGGGGCTTGAGCCTATCCCAGCATCTTTGGCCAAGAGGCAGGGAACCCCCTGGACAGATTGCCAGTCCATCGCAGCACCAACAGAGACAGACAACCATTCACTCTCACATTCATACCCAAGGACAATTTGGAATCCCCAGTTGATGTAAATTAGCCCAACGTGCATGTCTTTGACCTGTGGGAGGAAACCGGAGTACCCAGCAAAAACCCAAACAGACAAGAAAAACATGCAGCGTCCACACAGAAGGGTCACCGATGGTCAGGGGGTGGGATCAAAACCACGATGATCAAGGGTGGGATCAAACCCGTGAATTGCTTGCTGTGCTGCCACAGTGCTAACCACTGTCCCACCGAGCTGCCCCCTCTGGTGTCTTTAATCATTTTCCTTATTGTTAACAATAAACACTTGATTTGTAGAGTCCCAGGTACATGTAATAACCCCCAAACCCAGAGGCTGATTAGCCAGCAGTCACTTTGTCCACATAGAACTGCTCTGGTCAGATATCCTGTTTGCCCTGCTGACATCCCAGACAGCAGTCAGCAACAAAAATGGTGATAGACCAGAGCCAAAGATAGTGGTTTTGTGATTTTGATCCTCATAGTATCCTGTGGCTTGAAGGTCTTAACCCTTTAAATTAAGAAATACACCATGAAAGAAAAAAAAAAAGCCCTATAGAGACTGCTTCAATCAGCTGCTGCTTGTGGTGTAATGTTGTTGTGGAGAGTTTCACTTGAATGGCATCAGAGGCGACGGAGAGGGTGGTAAATCAGTAAGTGGAAGTTATAATAAAGCTCCACGTTACTGTACACAGTTGGACTCACATGTATTAATTACATAACACAACATGGTGTCAGAAGTCCTGAGATTATGTAGAGGCTCCTCACTCTGCAAAAGAAAAAGAAAAGAAGCATGGACCATGAACAGTAGTGAAACAGGCAAGGAAGCAGCCGCTGTGACTACACGGAGAGTGGCTTGGCCGAGTGCTAGCGCCACGTTTAGCATACAGCCACCAGAGAGTTTATATTTCTCTAAGCCACAGGAGTGGGCCAAGTGGATCCGAAGATTTGAAAGATTTCACATGGAAAGTAACTTGAATGCTAACTCTGAAGAGAATCAAATAAATATCCTAATATACTGCATGGGAGACGAGAGAGACGATGTCTTACGTGGGCTAAACAACAGAGGAAACTAAAGGGACAGAACTTCTTTATTGTTAAAAATTGTCAGATACGAACATGCAAAGTACAATATGTGCATCCAGGAGGAAAATGAGATGGTGGACTCATTTGTTACTGCTCTTTACGTGCTTGCAGAGCACTGCAATTATGGTCTGCTACACAATGAGCGGATTCATGACAGGATTGTAGTGGGACTGCGTGATCAGAGGCTGTCAGAGAGCATGTAGCTGGATAAAGACCTGACACTGGAAACAATCATGAGAGCTCGGCATCGCGAAGAGGTGAAACGCTACCAGGCCACACAGAGATGAGACCAGGTCAGAAGTTATGGACAGCAAATCTGTTGACAGAAAATATATAGGCGCTGGCAAAGGAAAGGTTAAAAACAAACCCCAGCAGCCCAACATTGCACATATAAATGTAAATAAGGCCTCACTCACCAGTGAAAAGTCTGTTCAATGTCAGAAATGTGGTGGGTTCCCTTCCCATTCTAAAAAAGAATGCCCTGCTAATGATGCCAAATGTCACTTGTGTAGAAAAAAGAGTGTGTTGGAAAAATCCTCTTCAACCTTCAGTTAAGGAATTAGGCAGGATTGAAGTTTCAGCAAATTTAATGTGCACTGATCAGTGGAGAGCAATAAGTGATACACTCAGAGTCACCTCTGGCATTTGTTCTGAATCACATACACAACTTTCAGTCTTTAAGCATCCTGTTATCTCAAAACTGTCCATGAGAGAATATCTGGTTCAGGCTAGTTCTTCCAAACTGTCTCTCTTCTCAGATATAATCATAACAGCACACAACATTCACATGAGAACAACCAGATAAATGTCCAGCTGGTCAACCTTGTACACATTTCACCCAAACTCTGAGGAACCAAAGATAAAGAATACAAAATTATTCCATCATTCCCCCCCGCTGATGCCATGCAAGACATCATAAATGAAAAGTGATAAGTTATGACATCTAAAACTCCATCTGGCAGCTATGCTAAGCTCCAGTGTATTGATGTGCAACAGACCCTAACTAACTAGTTAAGGGGGAAAGTCTGCCATTGACCCTGCTGCCCTGCGCACCACCTGAAATTTTAGTCCTTTAGGAGGAAAATGGAACAGTAAAACTTATTAATTAATGATAAAAGTAATTAATGATAAACATTAAAATCAAAATGATAAAGTAAGGATATGATTGTAAGGATATAAGGATATAATAAGGATATAATAAAGATATATGTGTCATTGCTATAGGCGTCATTGCAGCTTGTATAAAAGCAAAGCATAAAAGATGAAAACTGAACAAAAATAATAAAATATAAAAACAGAAATAAGAGTAACAAAACAATATTAAAAGTAAAAATAATGTTTCAAACCTCATAAATGTATTTACAGGTAGTACATTTCAACTTCACATCATGATCATGCAACTCCTTTTGGTTTTCTGCATGTCAGTCATACTTTTACTATGTACTTGGGTCATGGAGAGACACCTTGAGTTCACACTGTTCATCATCCCCGTCATCCTTGGCAACTGCTCCATGGTATATCACTAAATTAACATGCACAAGTCTCATCATCATATTACAGATGCGGGGAATGACACAAGAAAAGACCAGAAATATTACCACAAAAATCATTAACATTCTCATGATGAGACTTCTCCATGAAGAGAATAACCAGCTTAACCAGGTACGTTCATCAGTGACATTGTCCTTGGCTGTGGCAGCCTGCAAAACAGTCAAATTCCACATGGCTGAGGCAATCACATGACCATCTGCATCATTTTCAGGGATAAAACAATACAACAATAACCCCCCACAATTGCACACACCCCCTCTTGGGCGGCAGTTATTTGATCAAGAACCATTCTATTCTGCGTCAACATAAGTCTAAGAGCTGCTAACTCCTCATTTATACCAGAAAACGCAGACAAAGAAAAATTCACAAATGACTGCAATCTATAACTAGTTGTTTCAATCCACAAGGTGTTCTGAGCCACTCCCACCCAAGGAAACAAGGAAAAGAGTACCTTCTGCCCAGTAGTTTCTAACTTGAATTCTTTCAGCACATCATTGCCCCAGATGGGATCATGTGGTGAAAAAAAGACATCTCTCTTTACCCTGCCCACCTGCAATCACAAATTGCAGCACTACAGAGCACCTGCAGGGTGACCTCGCCTTCCGGACTTCTAGACTGACAAGGATCTTCAGGACAGCTTTTGCCCACTACGCTGGTCCACCAGGTAGCAGTACACGGGCGAGATGTACTATGTACCATTGCACACCTGGAAAATGATAAACTGCCCAAAGAGACGTTTCCACACCCTTTTAGACAAAAGGAAAAATTCCCCAGCAAGGTTAATCTTGCCTTCACCAAGTAAGAGGTGTCATCGTGTCTCCAGTCAGTGGAGTCATAGACAATGTGGCAGGTGTGGTTCAAGTTAAGGCTTGCTGTACTATTTCCATACATAGCCTTGTGCAAGAAACAAACAGCTTCTTAAAGTTCCATTGGTTTAGCAGTAACAGATATTTGACCAGCTGAGAGTGGGAGCAAAGAACACACAACAATTTGAATGGTTAGCTGTTTTGGCTGTGTAATTAGCATACATCTACCACACATTACCAGCATCAATATAGTCATCGTAGCCAGGTCCTTCTAGCCAGTCGTGGTGCATATGAGTAACATATCTAGCCCTGCAATAAATAGGTAATGATGCTCCTAAGAGTAACCAAATCAAAAGTGTTACCGCAAAGATGAGGAAAAAACAGGTGTATCATTCAAATCTTTCTACTACCAGCCTTCTCTCGCTTGCATTTTGTCTCTCCATGATGAACAACAGTTGTTTCGCTATACAAGCCGTTACTGAATGGACCATCAGCCGAACACTTGTATAGAGAAACAGTTAAATAGTTCAGATGCTAAATGGTAACTCGCTGAGGGTTTTGAACGGGGTAAGGTTTGCAATGTGTCAGATGCAAACAAGAATCCTTCGACTTTCACGGCTGTTGGTGTCACTAGGATTACCTTGTGTGGTCGTTGCCAGGGCGCGTCGGCCCAGTTTTTCTTTTTGATTGCTTTGATGAGGACCAGATCCCCTGGTTTGGCTATGATGGGCACATCCCTGTGTTCCTTCCTGGGAAGAGCAGCATATACAACATCTCTATCAGTCAACATTTTTTGCATGTAATCAGCTAAACACACTTCCTCATCACCTGAATTAAATGGCCTTAATGGTGAGAGTAGGTAAGGCTTGCCATACATTATTTCAAATGGAGACAGCCCCCCTTTTGAGGGCATTACCCTCATGTAAAAAAGGACTAGTGGTAGACAATATATCCAATTTTGTCCTGTTTCTGCCATTGTTTTTCTAAGCCTTTCTTTAATGGTCGTATTTGTGCGTTCCACCAATTCTGCAGATTGTGGATGGTAAGATGAGTGGTTTTTCAAGTTAATGTTAAGTGCTGTGCCTAAACGTGATATAACCTGATTTACAAAATGTGTTCCATTATCTGAGAAAATCTTTTCAGGTATTCCAAATCTTGGTACTACTTCAGCTACGAGTTTCTTTGCTATTGTAACAGCATTTGGATGAGTGCAAGGGAAGGCTTCTGTCCATTTAGTAAATGCATCAATAATCACCAAGCAATATTTCTTCCCTTCACATTTATTTAGTTCAATGAAATCCATGCAAATGTTTTGAAATGGATAAGTCGATGCAGGGAAAGTGCCCTTCTGAGGTCTTAAGTGTCCCTGAGCATTGTTTTTTCAATTCAACTTTATTTATATGGCGCCATTTCACAACAACAGTCATCTCATAGCACTATCAACTGTAGGGGGAACCCCCACAGTTGCAGAAAGACCCCAGCAATCAGGTGATCCCCTGTGAGCAAGCACTTGGCGACGGTGGAGAGGAAAAACTCCCTTTTAACAGGAAGAAACCTCCAGCAGAACCAGGCTCAGGGAGGGGCAGTCATCTGCTGCGACTGGCTGGGGGGTGAGGGGATAGAGAAGAAGAAAAGAACAGACATGTAGAGAGCAAACAGCATGATGGGGACTCAATCTATGGGAGAGAACAAACAAATGTTAATGACCAGCAAAAAAAAAAATTCATTGAGAGTGAGGAAAGGAGTGAGGCCCAGTGCATTACTGGAGGTCCCCCAGCTGACTAAACCTATTAGCAGCATAACTAAGGGAGGGTTCAGAAACACATGATCCCTCCCTAATTGTAGGCTATATCAAAAAGGTAGGTTTTAGCCCTATTCTTAAAAACAGAGATCGAGTCTGACTCCCGAATCCAGATTGGCAGCTGGTTCCACAGGAGAGGAGCTTGATAACTGAAGGCTCTGCCTCCCATTGTACTTTTGGAGATTCTAGGTATTACAAGTAATCCTGCATTTTGGGAGCGTAGTGCTCTGTTAGGAAGCGTAGTGCTCCGTTAGGAATCTGTGCTCGTAATCTGTGCTCTTTTTTGCACAGATTACGCATTTTTTTTTTTACAAAACTGAGTAGTAAATTGGCTAAACCCATAAGTGGTAAAATATTTACTCAGCATAGAAATCATACCCCCTGCTGCTACAAGGGAAAGCCCATGTAGCAGAACAGCAGTCTGGTGGAATAATTTGCATGGCAAAATGGTTTGTTATTGCATTATTTATAGAGTTTTGAAATGTTGCCAAATGTTGCCCCCTTTTTTTAATCCACTGGTAAATTTCAGCTTGTGGTGATGTTTCCTGGGCATTAGTGAGCATGTCATGTGATAAGGGTGCATGCGCACGCAGCAACCTGCAGCTGGTGATATAGTGCGTGTGTGCGTGTGTGTGTTTTTTGTACTTTTTTACGTTTTTAGAAAATCCTCTGTGTCGTTTCTGCCCTGGAGCGTTTGTGGAATATATGGCGAAGAGCTCCCTGGTATCTACAACATGGATTTCCTCTCCTCTCTCGCACTGCTGCTATCTGTGCTGTGGCTCTTTGTCTCTGAGGTAAACGCGTTCGGCTCCATGGCGAGCAGAATAGCGGGCAGAATACAATATTCCAGGGACGTGTTGCTACGCTTTAACACAGCTGATGCAGCGTCTCTGATTGAGCCCACACTTCAACTGCCGGACTTTATTTTGAGAGACGGACACAGCGGTGAAAAGAGAGGCAGCAGAAGGAAGCGTGGAAGACGTGGAGGTGTGAAATTGCGCCTTAGGAGACGTCAGTTTGGTAACATTCCTCTTCCTTCGATCATTTTTGGGAATGCACAGTCTGTGAGAAACAAGGTGGAGGAAATTCAAGGCAATGTACGTTACCAGAAGGATTTTAAGAACTGCTGCGTCATGGCTTTCACTGAATCTTGGCTTACTGCGCATGATCGAGATGCAGACCTGTGGATTGACGGCTTTGGAGCTCCGCTGCGCTCGGATCGACAGGAAGAGGTAACGGGGAAACGTCAGGGGGGCAGCGTATGTTTATACATTAATAAGCAGTACTGCACATCTGTCACGGTCAGAGAGCGCATCTGTACACCCGATGTGGAGCTCCTGTCTGTGTCACTAAGCCCCTTTTATTTGCCTTGAGAGTTTCCCCAACTTTTCATCACAGCTGTGTACATTCACCCGAGGGCAGACGCTGACTCCGCCTCCAGCACCATCTCTGATGTGGTGCAGCGGCTGCAGTCAATTTCTCCAGAGGCGCCAAACTTCATTCTTGGGGATTTTAACCATGTTTCTTTAAAGAAGACACTTAAAAACTTTCATCAGTATGTCTCCTGCCCAACCAGGCGAAAAAAGACATTGGACCTGTGCTATGGATCCATAGAGAGGGCCTATAAATCACTCCCCCTTCCTCCTTTAGGATCCTCAGATCACAACTGTGTTCATTTGCTGCCCACATATAAAACTGCTCTCAGAAGAGGCAAGGTGGAGATGAGAGACATTGATGTGTGGACAGAAGATTCAGAGCACAGCCTCCAGGAATGCTTTGACTGTACAGACTGGAAGATGTTCATAATGGCCTGCGGGGATGACTTGGACTCTCTGGCTGAGCTCACATGCTCATACATGGCTTACTGTCAAAATAAGATTGTTCCACGTAAACGTGTCAAAATATACCCCAACAACAAACCATGGGTTACTAAATCAGTTAAATCCTGCTTACAGAGGAAAGCTCTTGCCTTTAAACAGGGGTCTGTTTCTGAGCTACAGGTTGCCACCAAGGAGCTGAAGGCCGAAATTTTAAGAGCAAAACAGAATTATAAATCAGAATTGGAAAGCAAGATGGCAGCAAATAAACTGGGTTCGGCCTGGGCCAGTATGAAAACTATTGCAGGCCTTCAGAGCACAGAGCGCAGTAATCGTGTGTTTTTAGATGGTTTTAATTCAGACACAGAGCTGGCTAATGCTGTTAGTTGTTTTTATGGTCGTTTTGACTCCTTTGATTTTAGCACAGAAATCCTAGATTTGAAACAGAAACTCAAAGACAATCAGCACTTTAATATTGAGATGCAGGATGTTGAAAGGGAGTTCCACACTGTAAAAGTGAACAAAAGTCAGGGCCCTGATAATATATGTGGACGCCTGGTAAAGTCCTGTGCACATGAACTGAGTCCTATATTTCATTACATTTTCAATAAGTCCTTACAGACACAACATGTGCCTAAGATCTGGAAAGATGCCGTGGTTGTTCCCGTTTCAAAATCCAGCTGTCCTAAAATGGTAAATGACTTTAGACCAGTTGCTTTGACTTCAATTTTAATGAAAATTTTTGAAAAACTGGTCAGATGTGAGGTCCTAAGGCAGACTGAACATGCATTGGATCCTCTGCAGTTTGCCTATAGGCCTCACAGAGGAGTGGAGGATGCCACTGTCACTCTGTTTGACATGCTTTTTAAACATCTGGATTTTAATGGGACACACGCCAGGCTTTTATTTGTGGACTTCTCTTCTGCCTTTAATACAATCCAACCTCACATTTTAGTTGAAAGGCTCCTGCAACAATTTGATTTAAGCAATAATCTGGTGGGTTGGATTCTGGATTTCTTAACCAACAGAACGCAGAGAGTAAGGGTCAATGGCACATTGTCTGACCTAAAGTGCTCTTCTACTGGCTCTCCTCAGGGGTGTGTGTTGTCACCACTACTCTTCATCCTGTACACAAACATGTGTCGGAGCAGACATGACAACAGACACATTATAAAGTATGCTGATGACTCAGTCATTGTCAGTCTCCTCCAGGATGGTGAGAGTGGCCACGGCCCAGTAGTTAATGACTTTGTTCACTGGTGTGAGGATTCCTACCTGCAGCTGAATACAACAAAAACGAAAGATATGATTATTGACTTTAGGAGGAAAACTCCCAGGCACAAAGTCACCATACTAAAAGGCCAGACCACCGGATGTGTACAATCGTACAAATATCTTGGGACGATTACTGATAGTGGATTGAACTTTGAGGTGAACTGTGAAAGGGTGTGCAAAAAGGGTCAGCAAAATTTGCATTGTTTGAGGAAACTTGCACGCTTCCAAATTGACTGAACCATAATGACTATGTTTTATCGGGCTTTTATTGAATCTGTTTTATCCTTTTCTTTAATGTCATGGTTTGGTCAGATAAAACTGAAACAGAGGAAATCCTTGGATCAGGTAGTCAGATGGTCCAGTCGTTTGCTTGGTGAGTCACAGCTGAGCCTGACATCCCTGTACACCAGACAAGTACAGAGGATGGCCGACTCGATTTTAAATGATGACTCCCACCCTTTGCACTGCAACTTTCAGCTTCTTCCCTCCAGACGGAGGTTTGCTGTCCCAAAAAGTAGAACCCAGCGCTACAAAAACAGCTTTGTCCCTGCTGCTGTCAAAGAGTTGAACAAGCTATAAAAATTATATTGTACATATTTTATATTTACCTGTTTTGTAAGATGTGTGCCTGTGTTTGTGTCTATGTTGAATGTAATTAGTGGCTTGTAAATATGGATGTCACCAACTGCAAAACAAATCTACCTACGGGTACAAATAAAGTAACCTGAACCTGAACCTGAACCTGATAGCAGTTCTGTCAGTGTTAAAAGAAGAGATGCTGTGGTGTGGTTTCCTGTCTGACCTTGTGCAGCTGCTTTTGTGGTGTCTGCAAAGTGGTTGCCCTTAGAGATTGGATCCGTGTCACTGGTGTGTGCGGCACATTTACATATGGTCAATTTAGAGGGAAGTTTTACACTGTCTAACGGTTTTAAGATGAGATCTTTGTGTTGTTTTGGTTTTCCTGTTGATGTAATCATGCCTCTGTTTCCGCTGTTGTGCAAAATGATGGATGGTAGAAAAAGAATATTGGCTGTCAGTGTATACTGTGAGTGCTTTCCCTGGCCTAATTTACAAGCTTGAGTTAGAGCAACTAATTCAGCTGCTTGTGCAGAATAATGTGATGGGAGTTTTTGTGCCAGTAAAACTATGTCATGGGTGACCACTGCAAAACCGGGCAAGTTTGAACCAGTACAGTCACGATTGGAAGAGCCGTCAACAAGCAATGTGAGATCAGAGTCCTCCAAAGGTCTGTCCTGCAAATCAGGGCATGGCAATGTTTCACTCTCGATTTCTGCCAAACAGTCCTTAGGACTTTGCCTTGTGTTGAATTTGGCAAAAAGCTTGCTGTATTTGTTACCATGCAACATTCAATGGTTAGATGAGGCTGTGATAATAACACTGTCATGCATGCAATGTGTCTGGATGGTGAGAGAACTGATATTTTACTTTGTGACAAGATGACTGATACTGCATGTGTGCCATTTAGGGTCAAGGGATGAAAAAGAACGAGCCCTGTTGAGGCCTGCACCGCCATAGGGGCAGCTATGACAGCCGGCAGACATGGCGGCACTGCTCTCGCCACAAGGTCTAACCTTGAGCAATAAAAGGCTATTGGACACATTTCTGTACCACTTGGTTGGATAAGGACTGACACAATGTGTCCCTCTCTACAATCAACCATTTGCACAAATGTTTTTTTGTAATTGGGGAGCGGCAGGACGTCAGTGCTGACCAAAAGGTTTTTTTTCATTTTAACAAAAGCCTCTTCTGCCTCAGGTGTCCACTCAATTTTGTCCACCTGAGTCATGGATGTTTTGTAATTGAGATCAGATAAGGGTTGTACTTCAAATGAGTAATTAGCAATCCTAGAGCGACAATAATTTCAAGTATCCAGAAATGACATCATGTCTCCTTTTGTGATGGGTCTTCGTGCTGACAAAATGGCTTGTTTTTGAACAGGATCAACATGTCTACCTGCTGCTGACAAAATGTGCCCTAAATATTTTACCTCTTTTTTCCACAACTGTAATTTTCCCTTGCTGTCTTTGTGACCTTGTTCTACTAAAATTCGCAGTAAGGCAATGGTGTCTTGTTTGCATGTTTCTTCATCAGGTGATGCTAGAAAAATGTTGTCAACGTAAAGGAGCAGCTGGCTTTGATTAGGAGGAGCAAACTGTGCCAAATTTGCTGACATTGCCTGTGAAAAAAAATGGTGAATTCACAGTAACCGTGTGGTAACCTGGTGAATGTGTACCGTTTGTTTTCAAATGTGCATGCAAACCAAAACTGATGATCTGGATGTACTGGGATGCTAAAAAAAAAATAAAAAAAGCATTGCTGATATCCACCACTGTCACTGTAAAAAACTGCATGTGTTGTAGGTCATTCAACAAAGTGTGTGGGTTAGGAACAACAGCTGGTCTTGGGATGACTGCTTTGTTTACCTCTTGGAGGTCCTGTACCATCCTCCGACTGGGAGATGGAGGAGCTTTCTTTACAGGAAACAAAGGTGTGTTGCATGGAGAATTTGGGCATGGTACAATGACATTTGCTGCTTTCAGTTCCTCTGTCACTGGTTTAATGCCCTCTTGGGCCTTAGGACATAGGGGATACTGTCTTTTGTATGGTCTGTAGTGTGATTTCGCATTTATTTTTACCAACTCTGCATTTTTTTTAATAACCCTAAATCTGCCTTCCCTGTTGATCACAGAATTTGGAATTTCTGAGAGTGTATGTTCCTCTTCTTATGTTAATGCAAAAAGTGATCAAATGGGTGAGCTGGGAACATCAATGTGGACCTCTTTTTGCACTGTGGTCACCCAGTTCAAGGGCAGTGAGTAGGTATCAAGTTTTGAGGAATATTGAACCTTTGGGTTGGAAGTTTGCTTCCAAGACTGACCACATTCCTCTGCTGTGGTCACAAACCGACCTACATCCTTCCAGTCCATGTGTTAGGGTTTGACCAATGAGACGTGGGGAGCCTCCCAGTGTTTAAAATGCCTGCCATCCTCATCAGACAACATGACAGATGCCCCCACATATCCCCTTGGTGACCTATACAGATTTTTAATGACCAGTCTGGAGTTTTTTTTCATACTTTGGGTCTGGGACACTCAAATGTCTGTCGTACATGTTGCAGTGATATTGATCTGTGGCCTGATGTGTAGTAGGGATTTTGGACTCAAAATTTTGCATAGCTTTTGAGTGTGGTCCAGCCAAAACCAAACGCAGTGAGTAGCAGTACCTGGGCACACTGAAATCCCGCAATACACTTATTCCTTCCACATGTGGAAAATGCTTTCATACCATTATCCGTTGGGATTATGGCAATATTGAGGGCTGTGAGCAGATCCCTTCCCAGAAGGTTGACAGTTCATGCTTCAGACAATATGAAACAACCTAATGCCATGTCATCGGTGACAGGGTCTTTTACCTTGACATTTTTTCATAGGTGCTCTTTTTTTTAGCTTTTGCAGTTATTTTTTTTTCATCTGATTTTGTAAAATTGTGAATGTGCCTGTTGTTACCGATCCACATGTTCCAGTGTCACATAGAAACTTTATTGGAATGTCCTGAACCTGCAACATCACTTCAGGTAAACACTGCATTGTCAACATCAGATCAAAGTCAGGTAAATGGAAAATGTCCATTATGTCTGCCATGTCTGTTACGTCAGTGTTAGCATCAGTAGTTGCACTTATCTTTGGTGAGGTCCTCCATCCCCTCCCCGCTGCTGCTGGCGTTCAGGACATTGCCTCCACCAATGGCCCTTTTGTCCACATTGATGACAAATGTCACGTTACCCTTGCCGTGGCCAGCCCACTTCACGCCTCCTTCCATCTCCCCTCCACTGCTGAGGTCCAGTCCCGGTGCCACACTGAAAAATAGAATTGGGGGAAGCCCCCTGTGTCAGCAATCACATAAACAGGAGTTGTTTTTTCTTTCAGCTTTTTGTTCTCCTTTATTTTCCTTTCCTCCTCTATTAACTGCATGTTTTGCATTGGTTAACATCACCAAATGCACTGGTGCCGTATGTGACCAAATGTTTGAGGACGTAATCAGCCAGGTGTGAATGCATGTTTTGCAAAAAGACTTTTCCAATGCTGCCAATAAGGCTCTACACCTAAATCATTTTCAGCCTTTGTTAAACCAGATATGGCTATCAAAAACCTCTTGTAACTTGGTTCTATAGCCTTCAACACTTTCATCCTTCCCTTGTGTTGTGGTTTGAATTCTGGTCCAGTCATGCTTTGTACGCCATTTATTTTGAATGCGACAGCATATGTTTCATAACTTTCAGGCTTAATGGGTTAAATTGATGGAGAATGTGGATAACGATGTGCATATTTACTTAACTCTTTGGCGCCCCTTGGTGGCTGATCCCAGGTACCCCACTCCTTCACTTTGGTGAGTTTGGCATCACCGGGTAGAGGGTGTGACGAGTAGAGGCGGGGTGACGTCAGCTGCAGCTTCTCCAGGCTGGAGTTCTGTGAGATCGGGGTAGATTCAATTCAATTCAACTTTATTTATATAGCGCCATTTCACAACAACAGTCATCTCATAGCACTATCAACTGTAGGGGGGAACCCCCACAGTTGCAGAAAGACCCCAGCAATCAGGCGATGGGCTCAACAGCGGGGGGGATATGGAGTGGGAGCAAAAACACGGCCCCTTGCACCCATGTCACACTTGTCATGCACCATAGAAGAGACAGAACACATATTACTCAAATCCTTTTTTTTTTTAACCATGTTCGGTATTTTCAGATTTATCATCAGATTTAGAATTTTCCGTCACAAGGTCCAAGTCAGACTGCCGTTTTTTTTGGGGGGGGGGGGGGTTTGGGGGGGGGGGGGTTGCCATCTCAAGCCACTGCTGTGCCTTAACTAAGCCATATATCAGCTGCTTTCGCCTACTGTCATCCGACACCCGTTTTATTTGAGAAACGAGATTTTCGCAGTCCGTCACTTTCAACTGTCCTGAGAAACCAAAACGCTTTCCCCATTTTGCTAAACACCAAGTACTATCTTTATCTTTATCAAGTAATATCTTGTATATATTTGCCATCCCCCGTTAAAACAAAAATCTCATTCTCATCCTCTCGCGCTCCACAACAGCTCAATACACATCCTCACTTCCTGCCAAGTCGCAAGATCTTGCTCTCTACTACAACTGCCAATTCTTTCATCAAAGTAACCCATAAAAACATTATTTATAAAAACACACACAAACACACATGAATGATCAGACAAAAAAAAAAACAAAAAAACAGTTATTTATTTTAATTTATATATTATTTTCTCTTAGTCTAAAGGCTAGTTTAATCTATTTTAAGCTTATTTTGAGATATCTCTTATGGTATTTGAGTTATTGTAAGTTATTCATTATTTTAAGGCTATTTCTTATTATAACTATTTTTTTGTATTTTTTTCTCTATATATTTTTTCTAGTTTATTTCAGCCGTCAATATCACTCCGCAGTGCTGTAACCTTCCGCAGCTGATATCACTCCACGGTACTTTGTATCCTTCCGCGCCTATTTCCCGATTTTAGACTTGAACTAAAATCCAGTAAAAATGCATTGATTACAGAGCGGTTCTGTTTAACCGTGGTACTTTCCCGACCAGACTCGAACCAACGGTGCCAATTTCTATGCATAATCCCATGACTGGACTTGAACCCGCCACACCAGACGTCTAAACCATTAATAAATACAATATTAATAAATAATTAAATTTAGTCACTTCAATCCGCCTCGGTTCAGCTCCGCCACCCTCTCCGCTCTGGCGCTCCACACCACCTCTTGCTGCTGCCTCGCTTCAGCCAACCACTTCCAATTGGGAGGCGGGCAGGAGGTCTTCAGCAGCCTGTGCACTGGCAGAGAATGGTCCAAAGTGCCACAGGTCTGGAGAAAAGATGTCTGGAGTCCCTGTTCGGTGCACCAATTAAGTTGGAAAAATTCTCTTCAACCTTCAGTTAAAGAATCAGGCAGGATTGAAGTTTCAGCAAATTTAATGTGCACTGATCAGTGGAGAACAATAAGTGACACACTCAGAGTCGCCTCCGCCATTTGTTCTGAATCACATACACAACTTTCAGTCTTTAAGCATCCTGTTTTCACAAAACTGTCCATAAGAGAATATCTGGTTCAGGCTAGTTGTTCCAAACTGTCTCCCTTCTCAGACATAATAATAACAGCACAAAACATTTGCATGAGAACAACCAGATAAATGTCCAGCTGGTTGACCTTGTACACATTTCACTCAGACTCTGAGGTACCAAAGGTAAAGAATACAAAATTATTCCATCAGTGTGCGAAGCAGCCAAGGTCATGCATGAGATAGGAGGTGGTGAGGAAGATGGAGTATTCCTGGGCAGCATCTCTGGGGAAGGTGAGCTTTGGATGGTTAATAGACATCAATGGCCAGTATGTACCATTCAAGATAGACACGGCATGATGGCCTGCTTGGATGCGATTATCCTCTCCAGCTGCGCACTCACCTGTTTCTCATCACGGCTGGGGCTATATATTCCACACTGCCCTGCAATCCATGCGGAGTCATCTGTCTTACTCCATGAAGACCACACACGCCCTCTTTGATTCCAGAGACCGTAGCCTCAGCCTGACTGCTTCCCTGCTGTCCACCTACAACCTGCCTGTGCTTGGAAGGAAACTCTCCACCACACAAGTAAGCCTCAGCCTTCCCTCACCATCTCCATATCAGTCCCCTGTGCACAGGTGGAGCTCCGTGGCAGCGGACCCTGTCCCACCTGGCCACAGACTGAACCTCACCCTCTCATGAACTACACCTCCACCATCTACACGCTGCAACGGGATCTGTGGACGCTGTCCTCCTGGCCATAGCCGCCGTGCTAACCTGAGCATTGCTACATCTCTACAAACAGTAAGCTGCAGATTAACCAGCACATTCCCAGCTGTGAAGCCACTAACCATCCTGCCTCTGTTTGCTTGAAAGGCCTGCCATCAGCAAGCTGGAGCTGGTTACACGCTTAGACAGCATCAGCGTAGAGGCGCTAAAAACAGATGATCCAAAGCTGTGTAGCGGTCTTGGGGAGGTGTGTCAGCCATATGCCATCCATCTTAAACTAGGTGCTGAACCATTCTCATTAAAGACAACCAGACATATCCACTTGCCTTTGATAGACAAAGTAAAGAGGGAGCTTTCACGCATTGAAAACCTCGGGGTGATCATCACAGTGGAAGAACCGACGGACTGGTCAGGTATTGTGGTGATGCCTAAAAAGACTGGAGCAGTGTGCATATGTGTAGATCTCAAACTGAAAGAGTCAGTGTGCAGGGATGTGACTTGTTTGGACCTCTTTAATTAGATGGTATATGTGTAAGGGAATTTATAACTTTCAAATGATAAAATGTATTCTAATGTATAAAAATACACAGAGTTGGAAGTTTTACACACGTGGACAACATTTTTGGTACCCCTCTGTTAATGAAAGAAAAACCCACAATGGTCACAGAAATAACTTGAATCTGACAAAAGTGGTAATAAATAAAAATTCTCTGAAAATTAACCAATGAAAATCAGACAATGCTTTTGAATTGTGGTTCAACAGAATTATTTTAATAAACAAACTCATGAAACAGGCCTGGACAAAAATGATAGTACCCTTAACTTAATATTTTGTTGCACAACCTTTTGAGGCAATCACTGCAATCAAACAATTTCTGTAACTGTCAATGAGACTTCTGCACCTCTCAGCAGGTATTTTGGCCCACTCCTCATGAGCAAACTGCTCCAGTTGTCCCAGGTTTGAAGGGTGCCTTCTCCAGACAGCATGTTTCAGCTCCTTCCACAGATGTTCAATAGGATTTAGATCGGGGCTCATAGAAGGCCACTTTAGGATAGTCCAATGTTTCACTCTTAGCCATTCTTGGGTGTTTTTAGCTGTGTGTTTTGGGTCGTTATCCTGTTGCAAGACCCATGACCTGCGACTGAGACCAAGCTGTCTGACACTGGGCAGAACATTTCTCTCTAGAATACCTTGATAGTCTTGAGATTTCATTGTACCCTGTGTGGGCTATATTAATCAAACATTCCCACATGCTTCAACATATGTAGGTGGGCTATATTAATCATATATTCCATAACCTACATATGTTGAAGCATGTAGGAATAAAGTATTCAACCCCGTGTTTAGCCACAGTGGCTGAGAATTTGGGAATTGTGAGTGCTGGAAATTGGGTGAGGAGTTGCTCAAACTTACCTCCTGCTGTGGTGACGCTGGCCTGCACAGGTGGTGGAGAAACTCGGGCTGAGCAGGGAATAGAAGCAAAGGACAGTGCATTAACCAAGCGTCTATTCGCTAGATCAACTAATAACCCGTGTGCACACAAAAAGTCTGCGCCCAACAAGTTAAAACTCACCGCCGCTACAACAAATGTCCATCTGTAGTTGCGGCCGTGGATGTGGAGGTGCAGACTTTTTGTGTGCACACAGGTTATTAGTTGATCTAGCGAATAGATGCTTGGTTAATGCACTGTCCTTTGCTTCTATTCCCTGCTCAGCCCGAGTTTCTCCACCACCTGTGCAGGCCAGCGTCACCACAGCAGGAGGTGAGTTTGAGCAACTCCTCACCCAATTTCCAGCACTCACAATTCCCAAATTCTCAGCCACTGTGGCTAAACACGGGGTTGAACACTTTATTCCCACATGCTTCAACATATGTAGGTTATGGAATATATGATTAATATAGCCCACACCCTGCACAGATTCAAGACACCCTGTGCCAGATGCAGCAAAGCATCCCCAGAACATAACAGAACATCCTCCATGTTTCACAGCAGGGACAGTGTTCTTTTCTTGGTATGCTTCATTTTTGCATCTGCGAACATAGAGCTGATGTGCCTTGCCAAAAAGTTCCAGTTTTGTCTCGTCTGTCAATAGGACATTCTTCCTGAAGCTTTGTGGCTTGTCAACATGCAGTTTGGCAAATTCCAGTCTGGCTTTTTTATGATTTGTTTTCAACAGTGGTGTCCTCCTTGGTTGTCTCCCATGAAGTCCACTTTGGCTCAAACAACGACGGATGGTGCAATCTGACACTGATGTACCTTGACCTTGGAGTTCACCATGAAAGTGTTTGTTGTTCTGGGCTCTTTTGTTACCATTCATATTATCCATCTCCTCCTGTGGCCACGTCCAGGGAGGTTGGCTACAGTCCCTTGGATCTTAAATTTCTGAATAATATGTGCAACTGTAGTCACAGGAACATCAAGCTGCTTGGAGATGGTCTTATAGTCTTTACTTTTAACATGCTTGTCTATAATTTTCTTTCTAATCTCCTGAGACAACTCTCTCCTTTACTTCCTCTGGTCCATGTTTAGTGTGGTACACACCATGTCACCACACAGCACAGTGACTGCTTGTCACCCTTTAAATAGGCCGACTGTTTACAAGTTTGTAGACACCTGTGATGTTAATTAGAGGACACATCTTGGTTGAACATGTCCCTATGGTCACATTATTTTCAATCTTTTCTAGGGGTACCATCGTTTTTGTCCAGGCCTGTTTCATAAGTTTGTTTTTTAAAGTAATTCTGTTGAACCACAGTTTAAAAGCATTGTCTGATTTTCTTTGGTTAGTTTTCATAGAATTTTTATTTATTACCATTTTTTGTCAGATTCAAGTTATTTCTGGGACCATTGAGGGTTTTTCTTTCATTAACAGAGGGGTACTAACAATTTTGTCCATGGCTGTAAATGGCATTTATTTGTGGGCTGGATTTCTGTTTTTCTGGGTGAGTTTAAGTCCACCTGTGAGATAAAGAGTTAATGTTAATAAAGTCAATTGTGTGAGATAAATAAATAAATAAATAAAAAACACTTACCTTTGCCAGCATACTTCCTAGTGGTGTCTCAGTGCCTTATAAAGGGTGCCAGAAGGAAAAAGTATGCAATAGATGAGTAGAGGGGGAAGTTGGTGGTGGATTTAAATGTAAATAGTGGTTTATACCGTTTATTATACTATTTATGGGTGTTTAGGTTCAGGTTCCTTTATTTGTACCCGAAGGTAAATTTGTTTTGCAGTCAGGTGACATCCTTTTAGCCATATTTACAAACCACAGTTACATTCAACATGAACACAAACACAGGCACACCTGAAGCTGACTATAAACACGATAAAAGTACTTCAAGACTCCACAATCAGGACATAAGACAAAGAGTCAAGAGAAAAAAACACGAGATATGAGAGAAGGTCATATTAAAAAGTTAAAACTAAGCAAAGAGATTAAAAACTCAATAAAAGTCTATAACCCAATAAAAGATTTGAAACCCAAATAAAAAAAACTACAAGAATAAATAAATATAAAATAAAAATTCATAAATAGATAACCAAATTATGTGCAAAATATTGCTACTCTCTGTTCAACTCTGACAGCAGCAGGAACAAAGTGTTTTTGTAGCGCTGGGTTTTACATTTTGGGACAACAAACTCCGTCTGGAGGGAAGAAGCTGAAAGTGGCAGTGCAAAGGGTGAGAATCATCATTTAAAATGGACGGTAGCAATCCTCTGTATCTGTTCTGGCAGTACAGGGATGTCAGGCTCAGCTGTGACTCACCAAGCAAACGACTGGACCATCTAACTACCTGGTCTAAGGATTTCCTCTGTTTCAGAATCATCAGCATACTTTATGTGTCTGTCATGTCTGCCCTGACACATGTTTGTGTACAGGATGAAGAGTAGTGGTGACCGCACACACCCCTGAGGAAAGCCAGTAGAAGAACACTTGGTCAGACAATGTACCATTGACCCTTACTCTCTGTCCTGTTGGTTAAAAAATCCAGAATCCAACCCACCAGATTATTACTGAAATCAAATTGTTGCAGGAGCCTTTCAGCTAAAATATGAGGGTGGATTGTATTAAAAGCAGAAGAAAAGTCCACAAATAAAAGCCTGGTGTGTGTTCCATTAAAATCCAGATGTTTAAAAAGCATGTTAAGCAGAGTGACAGTGGCATCCTCCACTCCTCTGTGAGGCCTATTAGGCAAACTGCAAAGAATCCAATGCATGCTCAGTCTGCTTTAGGACCTCAAATCTGACCAGTTTTTCAAAAATTTTCATTAAAATTGAAGTCAAAGCAACTGGTCTAAAATCATTAACCGTTTTAGGACAGCTGGATTTTGGAACAGGGACAACCACAGCATCTTTCCTCACCTTGGGCACATGTTGTGTCTGTAAGGACTTATTAAAAATGTAGTGAAACACAGGACTCAGTTCATGTGCACAGGACTTTACCAAGTGCCCACAGGGCCCTGACTTTTGTTCACTTTTACAGCACAAAGCACCCTTTTAACATCCTGCACCTCAATATTAAAGTGCTGATTGTCTTTGAGTTTCTGTTTCAAATCTTGGGTTTCTGTGCTAAAGTCAAAAGAATCAAAATCACCATAAAAACAATTAAGAGCAGTCGCCAGCTCTGCGTCTGAATTAAAACCATCTAAAAACACACGATTGCTGTGCTCTGAAGGCCTGCAATAGCTTTCATATTAGCCCAGGCTGAACCAAGCTTCTTTGCTGCCATCTTGCTTTCCAATTCTGCTTTATAATTCTGTTTTGCTCTTAAAATTTCGGCTTCAGCTCTTTTGTGGCAACCTGCAGCTCAGAAACAACCCCCTGTTTAAAGGCAGTGCTTTCCTCTGTAAGCAGGTGTAGCATCATCTCACTTTGGCTCAGCAACAATTATTCTTCTGCTTAAAGACATTTTTGTTTCATCCAGGAATAACGCAAAAAATGGATTTTCTTCCCCCAGGCCACAGCTGAAATCCCCTTTTGTTAAAACCAGCCTAAGGAATTTACCCAATGTCCGGCTGCACTTTTTTTGCCCCCCTAAAACCTACACAGATCCACGACTCAGTTAATTTCCTTAAACTGTGGACATGCTGGATTTAAACAACTTTAATGTACCTTATTACAAACTCAATTCTAAACCTTCATTCTTTTCAGAACTATGAAAATGCAATGGACTCTGATGTGTTTGATGTGGAAAAATCAATATATGTGTGAAATGCATTAATCTGTGATTTTATATATATATATATGCATGTTGATGTTAAATGAATGTTTATTCCTGCATGTTGATTTAGAAGCACTGCTTATAAGATACACTAAGGTTAGTTTTTAGTTATACATAAGTTTGTAACAGTACAATCCAATGCATTTAAAACTGTGTATTCCTGTGGACTGATATCATGTGTCACCAGTCTTCATAGAACCCCAGCTTCTTCATCCTATTGGTCTCTCACAGACAAGGCCTGTTATTGGACTAAAGGTTCATCGAGCCCGCCCACGAAGGACGCTCATTGGCTGAGGTTCCGGTCAGGCCAGAATCCCGCGAAACTCAACAGAGCTTATACAAGGGAGAGAGAGACTCTGTTTCAGCCCTTTTTGCCTTTTTCGTCAGACACCACTCTCTTTCTGCTCCGGATTCTCTTTTCGCCTGCTCCCTTCTTTCTGATCTCCTCCATTGTCTACACACAGCAAGGAAGAACAAAGGACTTCGACCACATGTCGCTTTGCTGAACACTGAGCAGATAATTTGTTTATGTAACTTTGTATTTTCTTCTTCTCTTAAATGCCTAGGAATTCCTCTTTTCTTTGAGCTCAATTCTTAATCGGAGTAAAACTCCAATTCCTAATTTATCACTTTTTGTTAAAACTTTCTGTAAAAACTGCCGTTTGTTTAATTTTAAGGTAAACTTTAATCTTGACTTATTTTTTATAATATTTTTCCTTGACCAAGCACCTACCAGAAACTATTTTTATCTAAAGTCCGAAAGTTTTTTTTTCTCTTCTAATTTGAAATCTGATCAGATATCTTTATTATCCACGAAGACCTGCAGCGCTTGTCTACCAGGAAGAAAAGACGCAGCTCCCACATCACGCGCAGCTGAGGAATCAGCGCGCTTCTACAGCACCTCAACCATCGAGATCCAACTTACGATCTCATGAATATCATAATCGTCAAGAGAATATTTGCGGGACAAATATTCTGGGTTTTGCCCCTGAACAACACTTCAAAACTTCACGAAGCCGGACGACAGAATCATCATCACCGAGAAGCACGTGAGCTGTAAAAACTTTAATTCCACTGCTGAATTAACGTCTGAGGCTCGTTAATAATTGTATATCTAATCAGATGCAAATTAAGAAGCCCTTAAACATAACTCTTCTTTTCATTAAAATTCCGTTTTTATTTTCTTAAGATTAATTTAGGACTTTTTCATAATTAGCAAACTTTCTCCATAAATTTGCGTTGTTTTTAATAATCTGTTAACACAAACTGATAGAAATTCGTTTCTCAGTTTAACCCTGGTTCCGAAAATATTGACATTGTTAATCTATCATTTACAAGATTGATTTTATAATTATTAATGAAATTACTACAATGTCTTAATCATTTTGTTTAATAAATATTTAAAAATGAGAAGTTGTTGGAATTTATTTCATTCTGAGTCTGTTTCAAGCCCAGGTATCGAATTCACGGAAAATTTTTGAGACTGATTGATTAATTTACTGAGTGATCAAACAGGTATAAAGTGAAATTAAAGATCAATTGCTTCTTAAAGATGGAAGCTGGTGCCCCCTTACGAGTGTTATTAACTTTCTGATGTATATGAAATGAGATTTGAGCTCAGATTCCAATACATCAATATAAATTAAATAATTCATACCTGATCATATTTATTATTTATTAATATCCCATTTTCACGTTACATATATTGGTACCCGCGTGAAGGCTTGGTTGAAATTGAAACGACTCAGAAGGAAATTAATACATAAGCTTGTGTGTGATTTTGGTCAATTTTAACTCACAAAGGTGGTTCATTGTCTGCAGCCAGTCTATTGTCTGTCTCTGTGTCACGAGGGGTGGGGGTGAATTCGCCACCTGATTACTCCTGATAACTGCTGTGTGTCTGCTGACCAAGGTGGGGTGAAGACCCCCACTGCACCCTAGTCAGTTTAGTTTTTGTTGTTTAATGCATGCTTAAAAGTGATTACACGCTGAATAATTAAATAGGCCTGGAAACAAAATAGCGAAGAAATCTATTTGTTTTCCCCGTTATTTCAACACCCCACAGGCGAAGCAAACCCTTGGGATTTAATTGAATTAACCATTGTATAAACTTGTTGAATAAAGTTTAGGGAGACTGAAGTTTTCCCGCCTTTGGAAAGCAAGGCGTGGTTTTATGGACTGAAGCTTGAGCTCTGCATCCACGTGGCACGTGCACGCTCAGTCGCGCACGCGACCGTCAAGCTGTGCATGACGCGCATGTGTAGATCGGCTCAGCGACGCCATCTTAAGTCTAGGTAGAGTTCCCTGTAGCCGCCATTTTGAGTAGAGATCCTGACTCCTTGCGACGTCATTGGGTTTCCTCTTCTGGAAGTGCAGACGAAACTGCCTCCATCTTGTGGTGAAACATAGGGACTACAATTTTATTTAAACTTATAATCTTTAAAGACGATTTATAACCAAATTAAGTCTTCAAAGTAACTTCAAAGCCATTCATATTATTCGGAATAAACTAAATTTAACACTAATCCAAACTTTTATGCCAAGAATAAAAGGAAAAGGACCTGTTGGCTTCTGAAGTTTTTTCTCAGGGGTGGAATCCCACTCATTACATAGATACCTATAGCAGGAACATATACAAACACTCCTATTGTATTTAATCACTTATATAACCACATATTATAATCTTTAAGCTAAAAGCAAAACATATTTACACACTTTTAAGCAAAAGTTGCAAACTTTGAAGCTACATGTGTGCTTATTTTGCTGTTTTTAAATGTGATATGGTGTGATCCCCTTCCCACAGAAACCCAGTTTTAGCTTAAGGATCCTAATGCTGATGTTTACTCAAGAGTAACATTAAAGTAGGATTAGTCCTGTGCATTTTAACAAATTTACAGACTTATTGAATATTTATAATTTTTCCTCTTTCTCAAATTTAGGAAACCACATCAAGCAATTAACACTTAAGAGAAGCTCTAGGTGTTATTTAAATTCACTGTATCATTTCTGATTCTCGCTTTCTCTACAGGAAAGAAAAACACTTAACCAACCAGCATAATTTTCAAATTTTTCCCAGGATTTAAATGAAAAGTCAAAAAGGTGCAAACATTGATTATTCTGTAAATAGGAAATTTATAGATCACAATCAAGAAAGATCACTATTGGCTTCAATCCTAAGAAATCCTTCGACACCAAATATTCAAATAATTCACTTGTTTCTAATTTGTAAATATTTTAAACATTTAATGCTTCAAAGGAAAATAGGCTTTAACAAATAAAACCAAAGGAAAGCCTTAACTTTAAAAGAAAGTGGAAAACTTATAATCTTAAATCTTTTAAAGCATTTAGCCTCTTTTGCTTTTGGATTTCTTTTGTAAATAAAATCCTCACCTTCAAAGTGACATTTTGCAAAATCCCAAAGCTAGTTATTGATGACAAATTCCAATACTATGACTTTGAAAATCGAAGGAAGAAGTCAATCCACACAATTGAAATTTCAGTTTTGTTTTGCGAAACAAATTCAATCCAATTTCAATTCAACTTTATTTATCAACATACAGTTTCAACGAACAAATTATTTAAAGCATCACTACATTTCTAAACAATTTCAAAATTCTATTTCCCATCCTGCAAGCCTACAAGTTGAAACAAATTCTAAAGGAACTTTCAACTATCACGGTTGTAAAATAAAACACTCAAGGTTAAACCTTGCTGAACAAATTTAAGAATAATCAACCAGTTGAATTTTTTTTTTTTTTAGAAGCTAAATAACAACGGTCAAACATGACGAGTCATCAGACAACCGACCAATTTGCCAAACTGGATGACCTTCAAACAACATTGGAAGCATGGACTTCTAATTTAATTTCTAGCTTCACAACACGGGTCAAGGAAACACAGCCCGAAGAATTGGAGCAACTCACTGAAGAACTTTTGAATGAACACACTGAAAAACCACCAGAAGGCAAGGACCTCACCAGTGTGTTAGGTAATTTTGCGCTAACATTAGTCGCAAGATTAAAAGTAGCCGAGAACGAGCTAGCAAATCAACAAACAACGATCCTATCTCTCCAAGAAGAGAACGAGACACTGAAAGAAAATTTGGAACAATCTCAAGAGGAGAATGACAAAACTCAAAACCAACTGGATGAAGCGTTACAAGATTTGAACCGTGCAGAGTCAGAAAAGGAACGGTTGATGCATAACAATGACGTGCTTCACCAAGACAACAATGAACTTGAAGATGCCCTTCAAGACACAAAGAAGGAACTCAGAAGAGTTGAAGGTCAACTTGAAAATGTGAAGAAGGATTACAAGGAATGTCAACTGCTCCTAAAGGAAAGACATGAACACTGGGACATCCACCGCGCTCCCTCGCCCGATTCCCGTTTCGAATACGGACGACGCGTGGACAGCGTGCGTGTGCCCCTTCAGACCGCGACCTTGACAAGATCGCGCGAAATATCACCAAATTTGATCCAGGACCTACGGGTTCACCTGATGCCAAAGTCTATTTACAGGACATTGATTACTACCTGCGTAAGTATCCTGATGCTACAACAGACGATCGCATCTATCTGATTAAACTAACATCTAACAGGTCAGTATCAAAATTCATAGACAGACAGCCGACAAACATCAAAGCAGACTACATGCTGCTCCGCGAAGCCATCGAAAGGAGTTCTCCGACGACTGCCTACAAGCAGGGCTAACCGCAGCCCTAGCCGTGAAGCAAGGACGCTCAGAGCCAAACACAAGCCTACTACCAGAGACTCCTACTTGCATATTTTGGATCTCAGAATACACCAGGGATGGAAGAAGACCACAATTTCAAGACCCTCTTCATCCAAAACCTCCATCCCACTGTGAGTCATTACCTGGGAGTTACAGCTAACCCAAGGTCAAACTCAATAAGTCAGCTGAGAGAGTTTGCACACTATGCGTTCCAAAAACAGCAACAAAGTCGCAACAAGCACGCTGAGCCTGCCACAGTGCTAGCTATTAGCGATGCATCTAATACCTTGAAGTTGGAAGGAGCTCCTCGCTCTACTCCACCTCCTACACCGCGAGTACACCAACAGCCCGAAGCATTTTCCCAAGCGACCTCAGCAAGGTCAAAACCAAACTAGGTCCTCTGGATACCACTTTGGACCAACTTTGCGAAACCCGACTACCGTCGTAGACCATATAGAGGGATAGGTCACGAGAACACGATACGGACTACCATGATGACAGATACCGATACGAAGACACGCGTAACCGCGACAAATGGTCTCCATCCCATCACAGAAGCTCAGAAGCAGAGACCTATCACAAACCTTGGAAGGAAGAAGAAACTCCTACATTCAGTCGAGAAGCTATTGAAATTGTCCAACACCTCCTAGCAGAGATTCAATAGCAACAAAGAGAATAAAACTGCTAACATTCTAGCCATATCAGCTGTGCCAACTCAAAACAAGCGTTCCAAACGAAGGAAACGCAAGAAGAAAATCCCTCATGCAAATGAGGAAGGACTAAAGGACTCAACGCAGTCCAGTGCTGTTATGGCAGCCCAACCACAGGTCACAGACCACTCCTCTAATGACATTTCGCAACTGTGTCAAACCACCGGTTCCACAATTCCTATGCGATTTAAACGAGAGGGGGGTGGCACGGAAATTCTACCTCCCACTGACCCTTGAAGACATGGTGTGTCAGGACGCTGTTTTAGACACCGCTGCTGACATCACTCTCATGTCACACACCCTTTTTGACAAACTACGTGTAGCCGCGAACCGCGCTAACAAACATTTGAAACTGGAACCCTGTTCATTAGCTGTGCGACCATATGCACTCACTAAAACAACCCTGTCGGGCGTATCGCTACTAAACATGTCCATTGGACCCATGACCTTGACACATCCGGTCTACGTGTCCAAACTTGACGCCATTCCATTACTTGTTGGCAAAGACCTACTGAACCATTTTGAGCCACTGATTGATTTCAAGAACCTCAAACTATGGGCTCAAACGCAACACCCTCACCCATTTGACCCAACAAGAACAACTGAATCACAGTGCTTTGTTCTAAACACTTTGGACACCCCAAGTCTCACACAACTAGCACTGTTGGAACAACTGCAACCGAGTGAAAGTGACCGCCAAGACCAAGGTGAGTACTGTCCACGAGAAGTCAAAAGTCACCTTCAAATACAAGGTCAAGCCAAACACTCAAATGATCTTGAAAACTCAATGGCCGAGCAGAAAACCCCAAACGGCCCTCTTAAAACCCTTGATACCCATGATTCAATGGTGGTGTCACATTTTGAAACCCTCCACCCGCCCATGAGGCTGCATGGTCACAAGAGCCGCACCAACCGGCTCTCTAGACCCTCTGAAATCTCAAGTTTTTGCAACAACGAACCCAACTTTTGCAAACGCAAGGCGCACAGTCACTCAACCGTGCAACCAAATGATCCATGAAACCGTCAAACACCGGTCAGTTAAAACGGTACATGCGCTGCCCGCATCTAAACCCTATAACATACCAAAACTGATACCACTTCATACGACACAATCTTCTCTGCAGCTATGCAATGGCACTCCTGATCATGCTTCCGACGAACCATCATCTCCACCGCTCAGTGTTCCTCGAAACCAGAGGGGGGTGATGACTGCCAATGCCCATAACACTCCAGCTGCAGAGCACAAAAGCGTCAAAACGACATACAAAGCTCCCAAGGCTGTATGCCAAAAACCATTTGGACCAATTCGCCCAAACGACAGAAAGCGTATAACGATCAAAAACTCTTGCATGACAAACTGCGAAGGGGGGACAAGATCTTCCACCCCCACATTTGTACCACAGACACCTGAAATAAATTCACAGGAAAGGAAAATCACTCCTAAATTCCTACCCGAGTGGATGAATCCACACATTGTCAACAACAAACCTTTGGCCACTCAAGAGCCAAATCCAGGACCCCATTTTCAAATGGGCTCACCAAAATCAGTGTAACCTTTACCAAAAACCCCATGGGACTTGTCGGGTACAACACTGTCAAAGTAAGTCCATAAATAAGATTAAAACCAAACCTACGTTTTGAGAAATACTGTAGCTAACTACTAGCCTCAGGTACACTCAGTCAAATTCTCCAATCAGTTAACTGCTATCCAAACCTCCAGAAAGGAAAGGGTATATTACAACCAAATTAGCCCTTAAACAAATTTCAAAGAACCTCGGTAAAATCTAATAAACTTCAATCAACTTACTATTACCAAATAGTATACACAAGACATTCAACACCATTAGCTTGAGCTAATAATCTTAAAACTCCCATCAAAGGTGAGAAAAACAAGCACAAGGTTTAGAGTTCAATCCTCTTAAGCTCTATTCTGTAATTTCCCAGTTTTGGGATCAATAAAGTACATCCATCTAAAAGAAATCATTCCACCTCTAAGAGGAATTTTCATTTGCCAACAGGTATCTAAAGAAAGATCAACAAGAAGATTAAGATCCAAAACCACTCACTTTTGTTTGCCAAGATGATGGCCCCTCCTGTTTATCAGTTTAGCCATCTGCCTAGCAATCACACCCACTGTTACCCAGTCAGAATTGGGCCAAGCCAAAACAAAAGGTCAAAGATCCTCGGATGGATTCTTAATAACAGCCTCATCGTTAGAGCCTCTAGTAACCTTAGCATGCCCACTGTTAACTCGGTCAACACCGCTAAACCGAAACGCCAGGTTGTCAAACCACAAATCGTTACCCAAATCTTACAAGACACACTGTGTTGGTTTTGAATGCTTGCTCCGAAGCTTCAGTCAAACTCAACAAGGTCTTGAACTCTTTGCTCTTTGTGTTAAAGGTTGACTATGCTCACACACAGCCAATGTCTATGTTACTCTCAGAAGTAGCTAGAAACATTAGCTTTTCAGTAACGCTTTAGCAATGAATATGCTTTCTCACCCATATCCTTTTTGCAGGAAATCCAAATTTACTTCTCATTGCCATCCCAAAGAATGATAACGACATGCTATGCCCCACTCAGTTTTTCTGAACAAAAGCCTCAAACACCCTATGATTTGGACATCTGTGGAACCATGGTTTAGTCTAACTAAACAAATTCAATTTGAACCTCCTTGAGTCACCTCAATACTGGTTAGTCTGAATCTACCCTCAAATATGAAAGCAATTTTATTTTCTGCTTTTTTGACTAAGATTTTTGGATACATGCATGTGTATATACAAATAATCCCTTTATACTTTATATAGATTTATGCACATTTAAAACTGTTTTTGAATTTTTACTAGATATTTTTCAGCAAACCCAAAAACATTTATATCAAGTATGTCAAAACCCACATACTTCTAGTTCATTTTTTTTACAGTCTTTTACAGGCTTATACAGAACTTTAGTATATCCTAGACAATTATACAATGTTTATATTTGGTCATGCCAAAATTAATTTTTGAAATTTCCAGAAGTTTTTCAGAAACCAAATTTAAGGACCTACACTTTGGAATAGATACTGTTTACAAGCTTAAGACTTACCGACATCAGAACTTTAGTTCAGCATTTGGATCAAGCCTCGCCAAATTGGGATTTGATGCCTTGGATTGCTATCAACGCTGAATCAACGTCACCATTGATACCAGAGGGGGGACTGTAGCATCATCTCACTTTGGCTCAGCAACAATTATTCTTCTGCTTAAAGACATTTTTGTTTCATCCAGGAATAACGCAAATAAATGGATTTTCTTCCCCCAGGCCACAGCTGAAATCCCCTTTTGTTAAAACCAGCCTAAGGAATTTCCCCAATGTCCGGCTGCACTTTTTATTGCCCCCATAAAAACCTACACAGATCCACGACTCAGTTAATTTCCTTAAACTGTGGACATGCTGGATTTAAACAACTTTAAAGTACCTTATTACAAACTCAATTCTAAACCTTCATTCTTTTCAGAACTATGAAAATGCAGATGGACTCTGATGTGTTTGATGTGGAAAATCAATAATATGTGTGAAATGCATTAATCTGTGATTTTATATATATATATATGCATGTTGATGTTAAATGAATGTTTATTCCTGCATGTTGATTTAGAAGCACTGCTTATAAGATACACTAAGGTTAGTTTAGTTATACATAAGTTTGTAACAGTACATTCCAATGCATTTAAAACTGTGTATTCCTGTGGACTGATATCATGTGTCACCAGTCTTCATAGAACCCCAGCTTCTTCATCCTATTGGTCTCTCACAGACAAGGTCTGTTATTGGACTAAAGGTTCATCGAGCCCGCCCACGAAGGACGCTCATTGGCTGAGGTTCGGTCAGGCCAGAATCCCGCGAAACTCACAGAGCTTATAAAAGGGAGAGAGAGACTCTGTTTCAGCCCTTTTTGCCTTTTTCGTCAGACACCACTCTCTTTCTGCTCCGGATTCTCTTTTCGCCTGCTCCCTTCTTTCTGATCTCCTCCATTGTCTACACACAGCAAGGAAGAACAAAGGACTTCGACCACATGTCGCTTTGCTGAACACAGAGCAGATAATTTGTTTATGTAACTTTGTATTTTCTTCTTCTCTTAAATGCCTAGGAATTCCTTTTTCTTTGAGCTCAATTCTTAATCGGAGTAAAACTCCAATTCCTAATTTATCACTTTTTGTTAAACTTTCTGTAAAACTGCCGTTTGTTTAATTTTAAGGTAAACTTTAATCTTGACTTTATTTTTATAATATTTTCCTTGACCAAGCACCTACCAGAAACTATTTTTATCTAAAGTCCGAAAGTTTTTTTTTCTCTTCTAATTTGAAATCTGATCAGATATCTTTAATTATCCACGAAGACCTGCAGCGCTTGTCTACCAGGAAGAAAAGACGCAGCTCCCACATCACGCGCAGCTGAGGAATCAGCGCGCTTCTACAGCACCTCAACCATCGAGATCCAACTTACGATCTCATGAATATCATTAATCGTCAAGAGAATATTTGCGGGACAAATATTCTGGGTTTGCCCCTGAACAACACTTCAAAACTTCACGAAGACGGACGACAGAATCATCATCACCGAGAAGCACGTGAGCTGTAAAAACTTTAATTCCACTGCTGAATTAACGTCTGAGGCTCGGTAATAATTGTATATCTAATCAGATGCAAATTAAGAAGCCCTTAACATAACTCTTCTTTTCATTAAAATTCCGTTTTTATTTTCTTAAGATTAATTTAGGACTTTTTCATAATTAGCAAACTTTCTCCATAAATTTGCGTTGTTTTTAATAATCTGTTAACACAAACTGATAGAAATTCGTTTCTCAGTTTAACCCTGGTTCCGAAAATATTGACATTGTTAATCTATCATTTACAAGATTGATTTTATAATTATTAATGAAATTACTACAATGTCTTAATCATTTTGTTTAATAAATATTTAAAAATGAGAAGTTGTTGGGAATTTATTTCATTCTGAGTCTGTTTCAAGCCCAGGTATCGAATTCACGGAAAATTTTTGAGACTGATTGATTAATTTACTGAGTGATTCAAACAGGTATAAAGTGAAATTAAAGATCAAATTGCTTCTTAAGATGGAAGCTGGTGCCCCTTACGAGTGTTATTAACTTTTCTGATGTATATGAAATGAGATTTGAGCTCAGATTCCAATACATCAATATAAATTAAATAATTCATACCTGATCATATTTATTATTTATTAATATCCCATTTTCACGTTACACAGGGTTTAACTGATTTAGTAAACCCATGGCCTTATTGTTGGGATATATTTTGACACGTTTACGTGGAATGATCATACCCCTGCAAAAGCCATGTAAGAGCATGTGACGTCCACCAAAGAGTCCAAATTCTTCCCCAAACAACAGAGTGAACCACCTCCCAGTCCATACAATTAAAACATTCCTGGAGGCAGAGCACCTGAATCATCTGTCCAAACGTTTATGTACCTGGTCATTGTCCTCTCTCTTGAGAGCAGTTTTATATGTGGGCCAGCAAATGTACACAGTTGTGATCTGAGGATCCTAAAGGAGGAAGGGGAAGAGATTTATAGGCCCTCTCTATAGATCCCATAGCACAGGTCCAATGTCTTTTCTCGCCTGGTTTGGGCAGGAGATGTACTGATAAAAGTTTTTAAGTGTCTTCTTTAGAGACACATGGGTTAAAATCCCCAATGATAAAATTTGGAACACCTCTGCGGGAAATCGACTGCAACCGCTGTACCAACATCAAAGACAGTGCTGGAGGCGGAAGCAGCATCTGCCCTCGGGTGAATGTACACATTCGTTATGAAAAGTTGGGGGAACCTGAGGGGCAGATAAAAGGGGCGTAGCGATACGATAGACGCTCCACATCTGGTGTACAGATGCGCTCTCTGACCGTGACAGATGTACAGTACTGTTTATTAATATACAAAACATACTCTGCCTCCCTGACGTTTCCCCATTATCTCTTCCTGCCGATCCAAGCGAAGTGGGGACTCCAAAGCAGTCAATACTCAGGTCCCGGGTCACTGAGTTTATTATGTGTGATTTTGTAAATATTGTGTAAATACTATTTATATGTTTAATGAATTTTTTAAGGTATTGTTGAGTATACGTAAAATGTGGATATTTATTGCCTTACCTGTGGACATTGGTTGATGTTCCTAAATCAGGCTAATTATCTCTATGGGTATATCAGCAGGTGATTTTCATTTGGTTGGTGCCTGGGTGTCAGACTGTTTTAGAGGGAAGCTGCTTGCCTACACAGCCGTCTGAAATAAATGGAAAAATGCTTGTTGCAAATTCTTGAAGTCTAGTTCTTCTGTGACACGCGCCCTTGACTGCCTCTGCTGTATGACAAATGGTGTCGGAAGAAAAAGCTTAAAAGTGTTGTTAAAAGCTGAGGAGTGACAACACTGTACAGAAGAAGAAATGGCTAAAAGAAATACAAAGAAGCAACAGGAGCAGTTAGAGGACTGTGAATCAGGTATGGCAACTGAGTAGCAGGGGGCCAGCGGACTGGACAACCTGGAAGAATTAACAAGCTTGGTGAAGTCATTAGTTTGTTCACAGACATCCAGAGATCGTCAATTAGAGGAAGAAGCCTCTCTCCAGGAGCAAAGATGGCGGAGTATGCAGCACCAGTTTCACCAAATGCAAGCACAGGTGATGGAGTTGAGAGAGGGGTATGAAAACCGGGCTGAACTCAATGGTGAGAATGATGCTTTGGGTGAAGACTCCAGGTTGACAGCTAATCGGGTCGGCCCACAGGAGGAGCTACTGCTGCAGGTGCAACCGAGGACAACACACATGCACGGCGAGCCCAGGCTGAACCCGCTCTCTCTCGAGGATGATATTGAACATTATCTGGCAACATTTGAAAGAATGGCTACAGTCTGCCGCTGGCGAAAGGAAGAGTGGGCTAGTCAACTGGTTCCCCTGCTCACAGGTAAAGAACACAGTGCTTATGTGCCTATGGACATGTCAGACACAGAAGATTATGAAAAAGTGAAAGAAGCAGTTTTAATGAAATATGAAATAACAGCCAACATCTATAGAAAGTTTTGTTCCCTGGACATTCATCAGGACGAAACCCCCCGTGAACTTTATGTTCATTTGAAAGACCTGTTTAATAAATGGGTTAAACCAGAGACCTCAACGATAAGAGATATTTCTGAACTGATGATTCTGGAGCAGTTTCTGTGGGTGGTGGACCCGGAACTGGAAGTCTGGATACGAGAGCAGGACCCAAAGACTGCAGAGGGCGCTGCTCGGCTTGCAGAAGTTTTCCTTTCAGCCAGGTCTAGGAGCAGAAGATCTACTTTCAGCCGTGACGGCTACTTTACCACATGGAGTAAATCTAATGGGGGTGAAAGGGGTGGTCAAGCTCAAATTAGACCTTATTCCAGTTCCAATCAGTTCACAAATAGTAAACACAATATTAGTAAAGTCACGTTTTTTCACTAGGCAAGATATTCGCTGCTACCAGTGCAATGAAATCGGTCACACTCAGTAACATGTCCAGCGACGAAGCAAAGTAAGCCTTCTCTTTTATGTTCAGTCCCAAGACCCACCCTCTCAGCCCCAGTTCAGAGAGAGGTATATAAAACATCAGTTTTCCTTAAAGGCCAAATGTCACGTAACAGGGGTACGTTGTAAATATCTTGAAACTAGATATAAAAGGGAACCGATCCGTTCGGGTCTTGGTGCATATGCTTCAGTAACAACGGAATATTCGTTAATTTAAAAACTGCCGCGCTTGGCCTGACACGGCCCCTGGAATCGCCTGGGGAAGAAGCGGAAGTGACGAAATCGATTGTACCCTAGTTTGATGCTTGGGTATTTCAATTGATTGTTTATATGGAGACTGGAAGGTTGAAGTGAGCAACAAGAAGAAAAAAAAATTGGATATTTCACCCATACCTTAAAACGGGACTATCAGGGACAGCTGGGTAATAAGGGACACTTCTCTGGGAATGTTTTCATCCCTGTCAAGTGAGACGTTTTCACCGTACTTCAACACCGTAAAAAGCGGCTATAAGGAACGGGCCCAGCCCAGCCAGCAACAAGGCGACACCTATCTGTGAAATGCCCCCCCAAATGCCAACTCGTGTTGTTATTGTCAAATAATTTAAGGAGTCATGGATATTTGGACAATAACAAAACAACTGAGCGTCCGGCGCAAAATAAAAAAAAAGCAGAATTCTGTATTTGTCAGGCGATCTCTGTCTGTTCCGCAACCGCTGCCACAGCTCTCAACGTGTTAACCATTGTCCTAATGACCTTCTCATGTCAGTGAGAATTGCTCAAGTGAGCGATCAGCCCGCCCAGACAATTAAACTAATGATTGACTCCACACTTCGAACAGTAGTGAGAATAGCTCAAGCTGAGCCGATCAGCCCGCCCCGACAATTAACTAATGAGTGACTCCCACACTTCTCATGGTAGTGCGCATAGCTCCACTGAGCCATCTGCCAGCACCCTAGCTGTGAGTGATCACACACAGGAGTGCTCCTCAAGACACTCAGGTTTTTTTTCCAGTATATTTTTTCTTTTGGGCGTACAGAAATGGCAATACGCCCGTTTTTGCTAAAATTGCATTTTCCCCCGTATTTTCCTTAAAATATTTGACAATAACAACACGAACTACATTTAAAAACATTTCCCAGAAAAGTGTCCCAAACCACTCCGCCGTCCCCCACCAGCCGCGCTTGGCACCAAAATACGGCGAAAACGTCTCACTTGACCGGTAAGAAAACATTTCCCAGAGAAATGTCCATTATTACTCCGCTGTCCCTTATAGCCGCGTTTTACGGTATTAAAATACGGCGAGAAAACGTCTCTCTTGACAGGTATGCGCCTCCATTTTCATATTGATCTGGTCAATTTCTTGACAGCAGCGGCTCTCCCCTCCACTGTAATAATAATGGCTTCCGAAAAAATCAATATTTATGGGGCGCCCTGGACAGACCCCCCTTCAGCTTCGCAATTCTGGAGGCAATTAATGTCCAGTTCAATGACATTTTCCACTGGTTCTGCTCTCTGGTCATCGTTGGAACTGTTGTCATCAGACAAAGCATCTGATTCCATCTCGGACGGCTCGAACCTGTAAGGTTCTATACCTCTGTCACTGTCTGAACCACTGACAAAAAAAAAGACAAAAAAAAAAAGACAAAACTAAACTAATTTGTTCTCAACCGCTGTCACTTTCCGTCATGATTGTCCAATGTTGATAAGTGTGAATGTGGATAGGCAGGGCAGCCAGGGTACAACTGGTGATGTCAAAAACATGGGCGTGGTCTGGACTGGCTGTCACAAGCCAGCAAGCAAGGTGGGGCCTTCACCTGGTGTATTTTGTGCAATTATGTAAATACAGGTGGGTGATATGGTCTCCGGTATGAATATTTGGTTTAAGCTATGTGAATTTTATCTAAATTCGTTGTCATTTAGAAAAAAAGAATTACGTGACATTTGGCCTTTAATGGCCAGTGTGAAGAGGCCCTTTTGGATTTGGATTGTTTTCAGACTGTTGCTCTTCCCAGTTTGGTCCCTAGAGATCTGTGGAGTGAGACTACAGTGAATATTAGTTGTGTACATGGGGTAAGAAGTTGTACCCAAACCGCTGAGGTCTATTAAAAGGTAGGTGGCCAAACTTATCTCCCATCTGTAGCTCTTGTGCCTGATTTGCCATATTCAGTTATTCTTGGCAATGATATTTTAACTTTGTTGGATATCATACAACAGGTGAGGGACAAGCAGCAAACTGAGGAGGGACAGGGAGATGGCGCTAATGAGCAGAGGCTAAATGTACTTGTTGAGAGGGATTGTAATATGTTCACAACTAGAGCCCAGAAGGCTGGAAATGTTCTCCAAGAGCTACTGTACCTTTTTATGACTCTGGGTTTGAGGTGGGCCCAATTAAGCAGCCAAAATCCAAGGCCCAGAGAAGAAGGGACAAGGTTTTGGTTACAGCTAAGAACCTGGGTGAGGAAGTAACACAGCTAAGCCAGTCAGTAGATTTTGACATTCCTTCTGACATAGCTGGGTTGCAGAAAGTTGACCCATCGCTAAAACCCTGGTTGGATAAAGTATCTGAAATTGAGGGTGTGAAACAGGGAAGAGTAGACTGCTTGGATGAGGCCTCTTATGTGATCAAAAATGGCATTTTGTATCAGCATCAGTGGGAAGTTATGGCTATAGCTTTGCCACAAGGCCCTCACACAGAAGGTCATGGAGCTAGGATATTGCTATTTCCTTGGGCAGCTCATCTAGCATTCCAAAAAACACTTCAAAGAATTGCTAGGTTTATGTGGCCAGGAATGTACACTCAGGTTAAGGAGTTCTGTACTTCATGTGAAACATGTCACTTTACATCACCTAGGGGAGTATGCCCGTGCCCCAGTTTCAGCCATTACAGTCATTGGAACACCTTTTGACAGAATAGGGATGGATATAGTTGGCCCCCAAGAGAGAAGCTCCTCTGGTAGTAGGTACATTTTAGTCATTTGTGACTATGCCACTTGTTACCCAGAAGCCTTCCCATTGAGATCTATTAAGGCTAGGCAGGTTGCCAACTGTCTCATACAATTATTTTCAAGGGTAGGCATACCTAGAGAGGTCCTTACAGACTATGGAACAAATTTCCTGTCTAAGCTGTTGCAGCAAGTATATAAGCTGTTGGGTATAAAGGGCATTAAGATCCACCCCATATCACCCTCAGACAGATGGGTTGGTTGAGAGATTTAACCAAACTCTGAAGAACATGCTGCGGAAGTTTGTTTCCAGTACAGGCTCTAATTGGGATCAATGGGTGCCATATTTGTTGTTTGCTTATCGGGAGGTGCCCCAAGCTTCAACGGGATTCTCACCCTTTGAGTTACTTTATGGTCGTCAGGTAAGGGGTCCACTGGGACTTGTTGAAGGAGCACTGGAGAGAGTTCACCTAGTGATCAGAACAATGTGGTGTCTCATGTGATAAAAATGAGAGAGAGGCTGACCAGAAGTGACTGCTTTGGCTCAGGAGCACATGAGGACGGCACAGGCCTTAATCAGAAGACTTGGTATGAAAAGGCCAGAAAGAGAGCTTTTCATCCAGGTCAGCAGGTGTTGCTGCTTCTTCCTCCTAGTGACAGTAAGCTGTTGGCTCTATGGCAGGGTCCTTATCAGATCACTAAGAAATTAAGTGCAGTGACCTATGAACTGTATATGCCTGAAAGAAAAAAGAAACAATGTTTTCATGTCACTTGTTGAGGAGTGTTCAGCAGCCTGACCATCAGCATCAGCCTTTTCATCAGCAGCCACAGCATCAGTTCCTCATTTGTGCGACTGAAGTGGATGAGGAAAGAATAGTCTTTTCCCACAAACAAACAGAGACTTGTTTAGTGGATGTGTCATCTGCAGTCTTATCAGCAGAGAGAGATAGAGGCACTGTTGGATCCAGAACTTTTCAGGAGAAACCTGGCTTCACCACGCTGGTTCAGCATAAAGTTCATTTGAAGGAAGAGGCTATTCTCCATAGAAAGTGTTATAGAATCCCTGAACGTTTGGTCCCAAAGCTCAAGTAGGAGATTGACTTGATGTTGCAGCTGGGGGTGATTGAAGAGTCAGCGAGTGAATGGTGTAGTCACATTGTGCTGGTTCCAAAGAAAGATGGCTCCTTGAGGGTCTGCATTGATTTTAGATATCTAAATGCAGTTTCAAAGTTTGAGTCTTACCCCATGCCCAGAATTGATGAGCTGTTGGAGGGAGTGGGCAGGGCTAAGTTTATCACCACATTAGACCTGAGCAAGGGGGTACTGGCAGTTTGTTTTGGCACCTGAAACTAAAGAATTGACGACCTTTCAGACACCTTATGCCAACTTTCAATTTGGAGTTATGCCATTTGGCCTCCAGGGGGAGTCTGCGACATTCCAAAGACTCATGGACCAGGTATTGAGAGGTGCATCATACTTTGCAGCTGCCTACTTGGATGACGTGATCATCTACAGTCAGACTTGGAAGGAACATGTGTTGCACTTACGGCAGGTCCTTCATCTGATTAAGACAGCAGGACTGACCATTAATCCACACAAGTGTGCCTTTGGACAGCAGCAGGTGGAGTACCTGGGTCATATTGTTGGACAGGGGGTTATTAAGCCACAAGTGGGAAAGGTGGATGCCATTCAGGCCTATCCTGTGCCCACTACAAAGAAAAAGATACGTTAATTTATGGGTTTGGTAGGATGGTACAGTAAATTCATTCCCCATTTTGCTGAGAGAGCAGTGATTCTTACCGACCTCATCAAAGCTTCAGCACCAAATAAGGTGAAATGGACAGAGGAATGTGGCAGAGCCTTTGAAGTGGATGATAAAATAATGCAGCGATGAGAGTTTTAAGTAGAGTTTATTAAATCATACCGCCTTCACAGGATCCCCGCTCCGGTGCAAGTGTGAGCAGACCGGAGCGGGATCCTCAGGCTCTCAGAGGAGGAGACACAAAGTGTGTGTCTGCAGCAGCAGCTGAAGACCTTATGCCAACTTTCAATTTAGAGTTATGCCATTTGGCCTCCAGGGGGCGTCTGCGACATTCCAAAGACTCATGGACCAGGTATTGAGAGGTGCATCATACTTTGCAGCTGCCTACTTGGATGACGTGATCATCTACAGTCAGACTTGGAAGGAACATGTGTTCAACAAGGTGGATGCCATTCAAGCCTATCCTGTGCCCACTACAAAGAAAAAGATACGTTAATTTATGGGTTTGGTAGGATGGTACAGTAAATTCATTCCCCATTTTGCTGAGAGAGCAGTGATTCTTACCGACCTCACCAAAGCTTCAGCACCAAATAAGGTGAAATGGACAGAGGAATGTGGCAGAGCCTTTGAGGATCTGAAGGGTGCCATTTCTAGTAATGGGATTCTCTACAGCACAGGTGTCAAACTCATTCCATAAAGGGCCAAGACCCTGCAGGTTTTACCTCCACCCAGTGTCTTCAACAGGTGATTTCACTGAATTTCTTCCCACTGATTGCTGATCAGTGAAAACACCTGCTGAAGACACTGGGTAGAAGCCAAAACATGCAGGGTCTTGGCCCTCCATGGAATGAGATTGACACCCCTGCTCTACAGTCTGGATTTTGCTTGTCCATTTATTCTCCAGACTGATGTTTCAGGAATGGGCATAGGAGCAGTGCTTTTGCAGGAGGTGAAGGGAGAAAGGTGTCCAGTGCTGTTCCTGAGCCATAAGCTGTTGGACCGGGAGACCAGATACTCTACAGTGGAGAAGGAGTGTATCGCCATGAATTGGGCCATTGAATCATTGAGGTATGTATGCTTGGTTGTCATTTCTCTTTAGAGACAGATTATCGGGCTCTAAAGTGGCTATACAGGATGAAAGACTCCAATAGTCGTCTCACAGTGTGGCATTTGTCCCTGCAGCCTTATGATTTTACAGTTCAGTATATGGCAGGGAAAACCAACCTTGTGGCAGATAGCCTTTCCAGAGTACATGAGTTTTAAAGTACTGTAGTCTTGGGAGAGGGGGGAAGGAAATGTGACAACGGAGTGTCGCCACTGGTATGGACCTCTTTAATTAGATGGTATATTATATATGAAAGGTAGTGATGGGTCCGGCAACACCGATGCGTCGGCGCATGCATCGGGCTCATAGAGCGAAACCCAGTTTCGGTGCGTGTCAGTGCATCTCGCATTAAGAAAGTCACGTGACCGATACAGGGACTGTATCGGTCACGTGACGCTAGGGCGTCGAAACACTGACGCGCCCGCGTTTATAAGGAAGCGCATCTGTCAACGGGATGCATTTGTCCAAAGACTCGTATGTGTTGCGGACGGTCCTTGTACAAATTTATCACGAATTATGGAGCACGAGCAGCAGCGTCAAGGCAAAAGAAAGGTTTCCACCGTGTGGGACCATTTTGATCTGATATCGGAAAATAAGGTATTTCCAAAAAATATAGTATTTTTAAAAGACTATTTTCTTTGTTTTAATTTCCTTGTTGTTTCATCCTGTTCCTCTCAGAGTTTCCACTTGATTTATCTGAATTCAAATTCATTTGAAAGTGACTCTTAGTTTACTCTTCATATTTTCTGCAGGCTAAATGTCGCATTTGTTCAACAGAGCTGTCATATTTCAACAAGAGCGCCTCCTCAATGCTGAGGCATTCTAGGGCCAGCAGGCATGAACATGAAGTCCCGGATACACCCAGGATAGACGCAGGTATACGGCCCTACTACTACTTACTCAGTTGTTTTATTGATAATTAATTCCTATTAATTTATTTTTGACTTCATTTTTAACCATCAAGCTTCCAGGAAGCAGATGCTGGATGAAGCTGTGCTCAGTTTCATCGTGAAGGACTGCCAGCCCCTCAGCATTGTGGAGAGTGAAGGGTTCAGGGAACTGATTCAGGCCCTTCAGCCCTCATATGTTTTGCCAACCAGAAAGGTTTGTGGAAATTATCTAAAGTAGTAGTTGATATATCCAATTTATTTAATCTTTAATTTAAATATATGGATTTGCTTTTGGTTTGACTTGGTGTAATTTTCAGACCATCAAACAAATGCTGGCGAAAAAGTACGAGGAGGAACGGGAACGAGTGAAAAAGGAAGTACAGCAAGCTGTGGCAGTGAGTATAACAGCTGACATGTGGACATCTGTGAGCATGGAGGCTTACTTGGCTCTTACCAGTCACTACATTAATGAGAATTTGCAGTTGTGTACGTCTGTGTTGGGAGTGCAGTACTTTCCACAAAGTCACACTGCTGACAATTTGGCCCAAGTCAAAAGGGGCATGATGGAGGACTGGGCCATAACCAATAAAGTAAAGTGTCTTGTGACCGACGCAGCACCAAACATGATTGCATCCACTCGACAGCTTCAAATTCGGCACTCAATTTGCATTGCACATAGTCTAAATTTATTAGTTAGTAAATCGTGTGATCAGATCCCCACACTTGCATCCATCAGACACAAAGCTAGGCACATTGTCACATACTTAAGATCACGCACTACAGCCAAGGAGAAGCTCGCTCAAGTGCAGCAACAGATGGGACGACCAAGCCTGAAACTTATCAATGGGGTGCCAACACGCTGGAACAGCACATATGAAATGTTGTCAAGGCTACATGATGAGAGGGAACCAGTGTGGGTATCTCTGGCCTCTCTAAAAAGCGATTTGACTCCACTTACAGCTGATGAGTATACCATCATAGGAGAAACACTTCTTGTGCTTGCTCCTTTCCATCAAGCTACAGTGGAGTTGTCTGAAGAGAGGCGAGTGTCAGGGTCAAAGGTCATCCCGATGATGAAAATGCTCTTACACTAGAGCGTAATGCTTCAACCTTGCACACACAGGCAGCCATACACCTACAAGAACACCTGAAGCGTCGAGTCAGACACTGCTTCCAACCTGGAGTCATTAAGTGTGTTGACCCTAGCCACACTTCTAGACCCCAGATTTAAATCACTCGGGTTTCGCAGTTCCTCCAAGTGCAATGACGCCATCAGTAGACTGCGGGCAGAATGTGCGTCTGTAATCAGACGCACAAATGAGCCCCAGCCGGGACCGTCTTCACAACAGCTGTCTGCACCCACTTCAGGCATGTTATTCAGCATAATTTGTTTGGAAATCATGTACTAAAATGCCAATTTGTTGTTCGTTTGTTTTTTTAAGATAACCTTTGGCAACCTTTGGACATCGAAGTGGGCAGGCAGACCAAAAACGCCACAGCTGATGCCATCCAGGAGGTGCAGAGGTACCTGGCAGAGGGCAATATTGCCAGGTCCCAGGATCCTCTGAGATACTGGGACAATCAAAAGGCCAGCTATCCTAACCTCTTCCAGCTGGTGTTAGAATTTCTCTGCACTCCAGCCTCATCTGTGCCATGTGAGCGAGTATTTTCAACAGCTGGAGAAGTTGTGTCCAAAAAGTGCAACCACCTGAATTTTAAAACTTTGGAAGAACTTATTTTTTTGAATAAAAATTTGTAAAAAGAACTTTCTGTTAAAAAAAAAAATCAATAAAAAAAATCAGTCCACAAGCATCTTCATTCACAACATGTTCACTTAGATTTTCATGTCATGATACATGTTCACATTATTTAAGATAAGCCTTTATTAGTCCCACAATGGGGAAATTCCAGGATTGCAACAGCACAGGGATAGCAACACTCAGAGCAACAGTCAGAAGGCAAGAAAAAACAAGAACAGCTAGTATACATATGTACATATTACTATAAATATATAAAGACACACAGTGTGGAGCATTGTGGTTGGTGAATGTGCAGCAGAAAGTCTAAGCTCTCTCCGCGGATGCGGCGGGCCAGCTGGATGTCTTTGGGCATGATGGTGGTGACCCTCTTGGCATGGATGGCGCACAGGTTGGTGTCCTCGAAGGGACTCACCAGGTAGGCCTCGCTGGCCTCCTGCAGAGCCATGACGGCGGAGCTCTGGAAGCACAGGTCGGTCTTGAAGTCCTGAGCGATCTCCCTCACCAGGCGCTGGAAGGGCAGCTTACGGATGAGCAGCTCCATGGATTTCTGGTAGCGACGGATCTCTCTGAGCCACGGTACCGGGCCTGTAACGATGATACAAATTTGACTATCTAAAAATATCAATGATATTTGAAATTAAAATGAAGATATGAAATAATACAATATAAAATACAATGACTTAAATTATATACTGGTCCAAAAAATAAAGGGAACACTAAATAACACATCCTAGATTTGAATGAAATATTAAAATACTTTGTTCTTTACATAGTTGAATGTGCTGACAACAAAATCACACAACAGCAGGTGAAATTGATAGTGTCGCTTCCTAAGTGAACAGTTTTTTTTTTTTTTTTTTAGCAGTATATTATTGTATATACTAGGTCATAAAATCAGTGTCAGTTGAGTCTGTCAACTAGGTTGCCTGTAGGGATTTTTAAGGTCCAGCAGGTGTCAGTATCAGCAACACAGTTTCAACACAGTATCAATACAGTTTTGCAATGTGTCGAAACGTCTCATGACGCCTCATGGACCCATCACTAATGAAAGGCAATTTATAACTTTCAAATGTTAAAATGTATTCTAATGTATAAAAATACACAGTTGGAAGTTTTAAATGGTATTTATTTGTGGGTTGGATGTCTGTTTTGCTGGGTGAGTTGAAGTCCACCTGTTAGAGTTAATGTTTATAATTAAGTCAATTGTGAGGCAAATAAATAAAAAAAACACTTACCTTTGCCAGCATACTTCCTGGTGGTGTCTCAGGCAAAAGATTCCCTGGGGGCTCGAGTGCCTTATAAAGGGTGCCAGGAGGAAAAAGTATGCAACAGATGAGTAGAGGGGGAAGTTGGTGGTGGATTTAAATGTAAATAATAGTTTATATTATTTATTGTACTATTTATGGGTGTTTATTTATTATGTGTGATTTTGTAAATATTGTGTAAATACTATTTATATGTTTAATGAATATCTTAAGGTATTATTGAGTATATGTAAAATATGGATATTTATTGCCTGACCTGTGGACATTGGTATGTTCTAATCAGGCTAATTAGCTCAATGGGTATATCAGCAGGTGATTTTCATTTGGTTGTTGCTGGGTGTTGGATGTTTTAGAGTGAAGTTGTTTGCTTACACAGTGTCTGAAATAAATGGAAAAATGCTTGTTGCAAATTTTTGAAGTCTAGCCCTTCTGTGATACGCGCCTTGACTGCTCGGCTGTATGACAAGGGAAAAATATATTCTACCATCAGTAGAGGAAACACTGGGTATGCTCGCAGGTGCAAAAACATTCAGCAAGCTTGACGCAAACATGGGATTTTGGCAAATACCTCTAACCAAAGACTGCAATATATAGAACATTTATCACTCGCTTTGGGCGATAACATCTCAACAGACTCCAGTTCGGTACCACTTTTGCACCCAAACACTTCCAAAACAGAATGTTGACGGAGGTCACAGATGGTCTCCAAAGAGTCGTCTGCCACATTGAAGATGTACTGGTATGGAGGAACATTACTCACGACTACATGCTGTGTTGGAGAGGATGCAAAAGGCAGGCATCACTTTAAACTTGGAAAAGTGTGACCTGTCAAAACAAGAGGTGACATTTCTAGGTCACATAATCTCCTTCGGGTCTGCCCTGTCTCATAAAAGACTGAGGCAATAGTGAAGATGAATGAGCCAACCAACATACTGAAAGTGAGCTGAGAAGCTTTCTAGACATGGTCAACCAGCTGGGGAAGTTCATTCCTCAGTTAGCTAAAAAAGATAAACCTCTGCATGATCTTCTCTTGGAAAAAAACTGCTGGTTGTGGGTGTGTGAACAAGCTAGAGCCTTCCAAAATTTGAAAAAAATGCTCTAATGAGCTCCCCTTTCTAACTATGTATGACCCAAACAAGGAAATCAGTCTCAGCCAATGCTTCTTCCTATGGCCGAGGTGGGGTTATACTTCAAAAGTGTGACAACCAGTGGAAACCCATTGCCTACATGTCCAGAGCACTTTCACCTACGGAGCAGCAATATGCACAGGTGGAAAATGAGGCACTGGAGTGACCTGGGGTTTTGAGGGATTCAGAACCTTTGTTATTGGGAAACATTTTCAACTAGGGACTGACTACAAACCATTACTAAGCCTCTTGGGGTCTCAAGCACTAGATGCCCTCCCACTGCCCATACAATGGTTTCACATGCGTCTGATGCAATATTCCTACTCTTTCACTCATGTGCCAGGAAGAGTTTGTGGATAGCGGACACATTGTCACAGGCACTGGTTAGACACGAATATCACCAAAGGAGAATAATTTCCTTAAGGACACGGATATTTATGCGGACGCTATTATAGAGCACCTACCTGCAAGCACTACATACCTGAATGGCCTCAGGGAAGAGCTAAAAGAGGACTGTGTGTGTGTGTGTGTACGTGTGATGAAGCTATGTGAGCAGTAGCAATGAACAAACACTGGAACCATACTGGTGAAATTACGTTTGTGAGCATGTTTTTGTTTTTTTTTAATCCACCGCACACCAACTTTTACGAACTTTTATGAACTTTTGTTAGCATTTGCCAGCATTGCATTCAGTATTGGCAAACTTTTACCAACTTAGGCTAGCGTATGTGTAGCTGCTGCCAACTTAGGTTAACTTAAGCAAATGAATACTCAGCGCAGGTCAGCTGTCATCAGCATCAGGCGACAGTCATAAAAAGATCAGCTTTTGTGGAGGCTTCCTTCCATTCTGGACCTGCTTTTAGGGTGATCACATCTCCCTTGGGCATACGTTGCAGTATTTATTACCTCTGCCAAGGAGGTTATGTTTTTACCGGGGTTTGTCTGTTTGTCTGTCTGTCTGTTACCAACATAACTCAAAAAGTTATGAACGGATTTTGATGAAATTTTCAGGACAAGTCCGAAATGGGACAAGGAAGAAATTATTAGATTTTGGGAGTGATCTGGATCACCGTCTGGATCCAGGAATTTTTAAAAGGATTCTTTATCATTGCGAGATAGGGCCATTTTTAGCATATGTGTATATAACTCCACAATAAATGGTCAGGACGCTTGCCAAAAAAATACAGGATAAGATCCCAATAGGTTCTAGGAAATATCAACGAGTGATCTGGATCCTGCAAAAAATCTGGATACTGTGATCCAGAACAGCAAATAATAGGGGATCTTTGGAATTTTCATCACTGTAAGGTAACAAATTAAGATATAAACATACAACAAACACCAAAATATAGCCAAGACAATGTGGAATCAGTAGGGTACCAATGGATTTGTTGTATCTTCAAAAGCTATGGAGCTATATCCAGAAGAAAACCGTCATTACTGAAAAAGTGATTTTTTGTCAATAACTAGTTAACTAATAAATATATCAACGTGAATCCAATTGCTAAAGGTATGTTTTGATGGTCAAGGAATCTGAAAATATAGATAAAATAAATGTAGGACTTTTCAAAGTCCAGCAATTACATTTTTGAGTAGATCACAGCATGGGGGACTGAGCTGCCTTGGCGGAGGTCTGCGCTCTTCAAGTGCTTTTCTAGTTTTCGTTTTATATTCCTATGTAGTTATTTCTGCATGACCTTTTCCCCTGTTCATTCATTCATTCATTCATTGCTCTAAAACAAAATTACAATGTTCATCTATAGACTCCAACAGTAACTCTACAATTTAAATGTTAATGTGGATGGAATTTAAAAAAAACAAACTATTTAGTGTGTCATCATATAAATAAAATGATGGGTAATTATATTTTGACTGTTACAACTGTCTCCATTTAAAATAACATAAAATCCCATCAAATGTCATTTACTTTTTGACACCACATCAGTGCTTTTTGATTCCACACAATGAAAGCTGAAACAATAAATCCTGGAGAATGATTTTGCACACTGCAAAACATTAAGAACAGTAAATTTTGCAATGAAGAGATTCTTTTTATTTTGGGCTGTGACATTTTTGGAAGATTATGTATATTTTTTCTTTTTTTAAATTTAAATTCCCCTTCTCTCCATTTCTCTTGAATCTGTTCATGTTTGAAGTGAGTTTCGGTCTTAAACCATTTGCTTTCACGAGCTTTTCAGTCAACGTTTGTCAATGGAGCTTATCTTAGGCCGACTTAGGTAAACTCTGCATAACTTAGCCCAGCGCTCAGGAATTTTTACAAAATGAGCACATCTTTCACCAAGGAATATTTCCAAACATCAGCAAATTTTCAGCATGCTAAAAATTTTCAAAGAACACAACTTTTGCCAGCATTTGCCAACAAACACCAACTATCATTAACTTTTACCAACTTTTGCCAGCAGAGTCAGACGTTAGGCAAAATGTCAGTAAAAGTTGGTCCAAATTTTGGAGTGTGAATCCACCCTAAGGTCTGAGAAATGGTAGTCTACCCACTGATTCTAGAAAGGTGAGATCCGGTGTAATGTTGTTGTGGAGAGTCGCACTTGAATGACATCAGAGGCGACGGAGAGGCTGGCAAGTCAGTAAGCGGTTATAATAAAGCTCCATGTTTTTGTACACAGTTGGACTCACGTGTATTAATTAGATAACACGGTACTGCTCACTGGCATTATTCTTACTGTAACATAGTTTCTATATAAATCTATAGCTGGGAAAGAGTTTGTCATTGATAAAGTTTAGCCTGGTCGATGAGAGGCATAAGGATGCAGCTCCACAGGCAGGCTACTCTTGGCCCGACACTGCGCAATCTATGTGTGTGTATGTGTGAGTACCCTGATGTACTGCAGCCTGCAAAGCATCAGAGCAGACACCCTGTGAAACTGTCTGTGCGCCAGTAAAGACTCTTAATGCTCGTGAGTCATATTAAAAGAGTCCGAGTAAATTCTGAGTCAAAAATGTTGAAGTCACAAGTCAAGTCTGAAGTCACATTTTTAGGGAGTCCTACTAAAGATGGAGTCTCAAACTCAAGTCCCCATCTCTGCGTGATACCTATATAGTTCTAACAATAAACATATCTGTTATAACATGATATAAAGCTCTTTTTTATTTTTCCGGTGTGACAGCAATACATTTCTGTAGGGTTTTTTTTTAAATGTACATTCTGTATGTGAATTGCAGTATGAGGAGTTTTATAATAAAGTCATACAGACATTGCATATATGAAAGAAAATGTGATGGATGTTAAGATCAAAAACTCAAACCTGTGTTTCCTACACATAAACAATAACCAGCACTTTTTTTTCAAAAATGGAAATATAAATAAGAGAAAGGGCTTGATGTTTTGATTAATACACAAATGTATGCCAATCTCTGTACAAAATATGAAGAGTATACATACATAGCCTTCTAGAACTTCTGATCCTTTGGGCATGGAAGATACGCACACATGCACATGGAGTCTATGTGCACTATTTTTAGATTGTAAGTTCAAAACATAGAAACAGTAACAAACACCTTACTAATACTGAATGCAGTTTTGGTTAAAATTATTCTCTCAATTAAATTAAATTGAACCATGTCAAGTAACCATGTGGATGGAGTAGAACCATATTTTTGCCCATTAACATGATTAGTTTCCATGTGCTCACAAGAGCTGTTTCTTTTAGTACTACTTACTTTTCCAGCTTTATGTTGACCCTGTCCCAACTCTTTTGACAGGTGCTGTTACCATCAAATTAAAGATGAGCTAATATTTTTCATGGAATAGTACAAAGCCTCACTTTGGTTACTCTCTTTGCATTTAGATTATACACAGCACTATCCATCCTTTTTGTAATTGTGGTTGTATAATATTTGTACAAACATACTAAACAAAAGAGAAACTCAAAAAACAAATAATTGCAGAAGGAAAAATATAGCGATTAATAAATATTTTTTTCTGGATTTCTTGTAACATCGTTAGCTTTTAAGGATGAAGGTTTTTGTCCATATGTAACAGGGTGTAAGCTAATTCTACGTATGTAAAGTAAATTAAAGTGCAAATCTCTTTTCACTGTGATGATTCCGCACACATAATATACTGTATCAAATATTTTGCATATACAGTGTTAGAACATGTTGGCTTTGCTAGAAAAGATTGTCCGACAAAGCATACGAATACACTGATCACCAAATATACACTATAAAATTGACAGTTCATGAAAAAAACATGCTGCACTCATCATGGTGGGAGTGTTGTTTGACAAAACAGCAGAGACATTGAGTTGCCCCTACTTCAAAAGTGCTTCAGCGACCATTGGATGCTCTGAGCTGGCCTCTCCTGGGAGGGTTTCTGCTGCAGCCACATATGAGGGAAGCTCTTCCACTTCAAGTGTAATCATTCCATATGCCTACAGTCACTGCACTGCCCGCCAACACAGCAGTATGATGGTCCTTAGTGATAATGATCTCTCATAATTTCTTTTCAAAACAAAGGAAAAGGGTTAAATAAAACTACCTTATTTCACTGAAAACAGATAGAATACAATACTTTTGTAAATTGGAGCTTTAGTGTGATGAGAGTACATGTAAGTGGTCCCTCATCTGATGCCCTGAGTACCACAGTAAAACTTTGAAGCTTTGTTTTTTCCCCAGGCAGAAGGGTCCTTAAGAATCAAATTTAATAAACAAACATCAACAGATCCAATAAACAAGCCCATGCACTGCATAAAGATGAGGCTTCAGCATTGGCTCCAGGGAGAGTCTTGCACACTGGTCATGTATGCTCTCGTCAACCTTGGAGTGAGAGCTGGTTACTCCGGTTCCATTACCACCCTGGCGCCTTCATTCTCACTCCCTCTGACAGCCAGGAATGAAAGCTCTGGCACTGTGCTGCAGGGCCAGGCATGGAAAAAGAGTGCTGCTCTGCAGTGGAGGAAGAGTGACAGCAGGACGCTCGAAGCACTGCAGGGAATCTGGAGTTGGGAATAAGGTGTATGTGTAAGTGAGAGAGGAAGAGAGGAGATGGTGAGGAGGTGGGAAGGGGGAGAGAAAGTGCTTGCGGGCAGTGACATGAAAGTACTAAGTGTGTCAGTGTGTGTAATTTTTATAGTATATCTGTGATGCTGTGCTATCAGGAGAATGATGGAGACAAGTTCCTCTTATTTTTTTACGATGACAGTACTGAGGTCTATGCCATAAGAGGCCATTTAAAAAAACATAAATGTAAAGTAATTCCGTAGAAAAAAAGACCATTGCAAGAGTTTGAAATTTTGATTATAGGTACCCCTTACCATTCCAGCCAATATCCCTTCGAAGCACCTGAAAAAACATACCCAAACTAAATTCAAAGCTGTTCTTCAACCCTTCGCAGTATCTTCATGGCGTTAGTCTCATTCAAAAGAAAACACTCTAAATTTTATGGCAAAACAGTCAGAATCCCTCTAAGTGCTTCAGCTACTCAGTAACAGTGATCTAACCATACTAAATTTGAAGAGAATAAAGTTCGCCTGGGTGTTTTTTTTAGATACAAATTCCAGAAAATAACATACAGCTGTTAGATATTGGCTGGAAAACACAATAGGAATGCAGAACCAAGTGCTATAAAGTTCAGGTCAAAATTTTGTAACAGGACACAGTGCAAGGACGGATGATTTTTGTCGCACATAGGGAGTTGTTCAGAACTCCTTATAACAACACCTTATACTGTAAAACTTTCTGTAAAACTTACAACCGTGAGACCTTATTAAACATCAAGGTACTGCACGCTGCAAGAATCGCGGCGATCGGTTGTGATTTGGACATTCTACGCCAGCATGGAATTTTGGCGGAGTCCCCGCTGGAAGCTACCCGGGAGAGGAGGAAGCGGAAGCGGAGCGAGCGCAAGCAAAAGCGAGGAAAACGGGCCGGGATCCATGCTAGGCTAAAGGCTAACCCCTCCAGACCAGCGGTACCGTCGCTTCTTCTATCAAACGTCCGCGCCCTCGAAAACAAGGTAGACAAGCTGCGTTTGCTGAAAGAAACCCGGAGAGAATGGAGGGACTGCTGTGTGTTTGTTTTCACCGAGACATGGCTCCACGACAACATTCCTGACGAGGCCATTCAGCTGGAAGATATGGCGATGTTCCGGGCCGACAGCGGAAACGGCGAGCTCCGGTAAGAGCCGGGGGGGTGGGCTAGCATCTATGTTAACAAAGAACTGGTGGTTAATGCCACGTTAGTGTCTAAACACTGCTCTCCGTTGGCCGGAGTTCCTTATTGTTAATTGTCGGCCTTTTTATCTGCCGAGGGAATTCAGCAACGTGTTTGTAGTTGGTTGTTTACATAGCGCGAGCGCTAACGCTAAAGCTAATGCTAAGAAGGCACTCGGGGAACTGCACAATGCAATCAGTAAAATCCAACGTCACACCCGGACAGTTTGTGGTCGGTTGCGGGGGATTGTTAACCACACCAGCCTTAAAGACTGTGCTCCCCAAGTTTAAACAATGTGTAGACTTTAAGACCCGAGGAGAGAATATGTTGGACTTAGTGTACACAAACACAGATGCATATAAAGCGATACCCCGCCCCCATCTCGGCCGTTCTGATCACATGTCCGTGATGCTGGTTCCTGCCTACAAACCTTTATTGAAGCGCAGCAGGCCAGCTGTGAAACAAATCAGGATTTTGCCAGAGAGTGCAACCTCTGCACTGCAAGACTGTTTTCATCACACAGACTGGAGGATCTTCAAAATAGCAGCCTCCCAGGAAGACAGGACAGATGTGGAGGAGTATGCTGATTCGGTCACCAGCTACATCGCGAAGTGCACAGAGGATGTCACTACAGTGAAGACCATCACTATGCGGGGTAATCATAAGCCCTGGATGACTGCAGAGGTGCGCTCGCTGCTTAAAGCCAGAGATGCAGCGTTCAGAGCGAAGGACAGGATTGCCCTCCGCTCAGCCAGGTCTGCGCTTTCAAAGGGAATTAAGGTGGCAAAGCACGCCTATGCGGAGAAAATCCAGGGACACCTCTGTGACACTAGGAACACCAAGCAGATGTGGCAGGGAGTTCGGACACTGACGGGCTTTAAGTCTAGGCAGGGGGTCGATGATGACGACGCTTCGCTTCCAAACAGGCTTAACGACTTCTTTGCACGTTTTGAAGCATCAAACTCGACAATCAGAGGGAGGGCCAGCCCACTCCCACCATCGGTCAGACCAGCTTTTACCATTAACACAGCGGACACACGGAGGACCCTATCCAGAATCAACCCACGCAAAGCTGCAGGTCCAGACAACATTCCGGGACGTGTGCTCCGAGACTGCGCGAGCGAGTTGGCGGATGTCCTGACTGACATTTATAACATCTCCCTGAGTCAGGCCATCGTTCCCAGATGCTTCAAGACCTCTATCATTGTACCGGTGGCAAAGAAACCAGTGGTGTCATGTTTGAATGACTATCGTCCTGTTGCACTTACACCAATTGTGATGAAGTGTTTTGAACGGCTTGTCAAACCACACATCACAGCCTGCCTCCCTGCATCACACGACCCGCTCCAGTTTGCATATCGTTCAAACCGCTCCACGGAGGATGCTATAGTCACCACCCTACACTCTGTCATCACTCACCTGGACCAGAAAGACACCTACGCCAGACTCCTGTACATTGATTTCAGTTCAGCATTCAACACCATTATTCCCCAGAGACTGATAGAGAAATTACTCCTTCTCGGTCTGAACACCGCCACATGTCTCTGGATCCTGGATTTCCTGACTGAGAGACCTCAGTCTGTCCGGGTTGGAAACAACATCTCCAACTCTGTCACGCTGAGTACCGGAACCCCTCAAGGCTGTGTACTCAGTCCACTGTTGTTTACACTTCTAACACATGACTGTGTATCCAAACACGAGGGGAACCAGATTATTAAGTTTGCAGATGACACCACGGTGGTGGGACTTATTCAGAGGGATGAGGAATCAATGTACAGGGAAGAAGTGAGAGACCTGGAGGGCTGGTGCAGGGAGAACAATCTGGTGCTCAACGTGGACAAAACAAAGGAGATGATTATCGACTTCCGGCGGTCACAGCCTGAGCACGTCCCCCTCAGCATCGGCGGCCGTTTAGTGGAGAGAGTAGAGAACATCAAGTTCCTCGGAGTGCAGATCTCGCAGGACCTGACCTGGAGCAAGAATTCCTTGGAGATCAGGAAGCAAGCTCAGCAGAGACTACACTTCTTGAGGAAACTCAAACAGGCCTCTCTCCCCATCTGCATCCTCAGGACCTTCTACAGAGGTGTGGTGGAGAGTGTTCTGACGTACTGCATTGCTACATGGTACTCCAGCTGCAGTATGTCAGACAAAAATGCCCTGCAGAGGATAGTCAAGGGGGCGGAGAGGGTAATTGGAGTCTCCCTCCCCTCTGTCCAAGAACTTTTTCAGAACCGTTGTAGGAGCAGGGCACTGAACATTGTCAAGGACCGTTCTCACCCTCTGCATAAACACTTTGAACTTCTTCCATCTGGTAAACGATTCCGGAGCATCAGAGGCAGAACCACCAGACTGATCAACAGCTTCCTCCCACAAGCTGTCAGGATGCTGAACAGCTGACCCGGAATCTCACATACACCACTACTGCACCTATGGACATTTTGTATATTATAGTTAGTTTATTCTTTTTCCCAAAGTAATGTTCAGGGAAGTGTGAATGGAAGGGGGGGGCGGTGGGAGCTATGTGGGAGTGTGTCTTAATCCTATGCTAGCTTCTTATATGGATGCCGAGAGAAATGCAATTTCATCTGGCCTTGGGGCACTACAGTTGTATTGTACAGCAACTATGACAAAAATTTGATTTGATTTGATATACAAAGATATAGAGTGATGCTCAAGTCTCACGTGGCGGAGTAATGTGCCTGTAAGCTGGTTGCCAACCACCAATCAAATCTAAAAGAAGAAGAAGAATCCAACAAAAAATTAACATATCACACACCTTTTTTCTCAGGCTGTAACCAGGCGTGTTCAAACTGTGCCAAATGAAAATCATAGTCACCCAACTGAGATTCTTCAGCTAACACTTGTCACTCGACGGGTCAAGTATAATTTCTTTGATGTTCAGTGTTAATTTTAACCATTTTTCAAAAGGGTGAGCAACGTCTGCAGCACTGCTGCCATTTGGATTCACGGACTGGTTTAGACCAGCTTTACACACAAGCTTTAAAGGGGGGAAGTGCGTTGAATCCCCCCCCTAGGAAGGCTATCCCTGAATTCAGAAATTGGCTACCTGACATGTCCATCATGTGCTTACTCAGCTACAATTGGCTCCTCGTGTTCCCACCAGCCGTGAGGCTGGCCTTCATGCCTAGCTTTATCACTCATTGGGTTTCCACAGCCTTCAATAACAAAATGAGGCTTATTGGGTCAATGAGCTGCCCAATTAAATCTAGACAGCCACCACAGTCTTGGGCTTCTGTTTCCAGGTCATTCTCTAAATAAGTGTAGTTTTTTTAGCACAATATAGTTGGCTTTTGCTGCTGACTTTTAAACAAATGCCTCCAATTTTATGGGTAGTTTCCCCCGTGGTCATCAAGTTGGACAATAAATCTTACTCAGATGGATCTATTGGAGCCTTTTGCAATACAAATGACCGTATTTGTTGAACTATCATTCATTCAAGGATGGCAAGGAAGCTTCTTTGGTGAGTCAATGCTATGCTGCTATACTATGCTAGCTTGTTTAAAGTCCTATTTAAATCCAATGCTATGATTTTGTATGAAATCAGTTTTAATAACCAAAAAGATAAAATTCTAAGCTTTCAAATGATGTAAGGCATGATCACCTACTGTAAACATGTTTACCACACTTCACTGTGTCACAACAGAGGCATTTAAATGTCCCGGTCACGGGACCTGGAACATTAAGAGGTCAGAATATGCCCCTTGAGGGGTAGAGAACCATCTTATTTTAGGAGTTCCAACACAATTGTTCACTTTGTCACATGCAATGCTCAGTTAGTGATTATCCCTGTTTGTCAAGTTACTGAAAATTAGTCATTACAGTTACTAGTTACTGCTTTTCAAAAGTAATTGTTATTTTACAAGTAATCAGCATCTAGTTTCTCCATTTCTAGGCGCAGCCCAAGGAATGGATGGTTGTGTTTGATGACCACAGCATCTCGATCTCTTCTGTTTGCAGATGATGTAGTCCTTCTTGGCTTCAATGAGCAATGAGCAAAGACCTACAGGTCTTGCTGCCCGGTACGGATTGCCAGAACAAGGTTGGATTGTTCTCTTTGGGTTGGGGACCAAGGTTCTACCCCCAAGTGGAGGAGTTTAAGTATAGGTCTTATTTACGAGTGAAGGGAAAATGGACTGAGGAGATAAACAGACAAATCAGAGCCGCCATCTGCAGTGATGCAGATGTTTGACCAATCTATCGTGGTGAAGAGGAAGCTTAAGTCTACAGCAAAGCTGTCAATTTACCTCTCAATCTACATTCCAACCCTCAGCTATCGGTCATGAACTTTGGGTAATGACTAAAAGAATGAGATTGCAGATACAAGTCAGCTGAATGAGCTTTCTCCGTAGGGTTGCTTGAATCACCTTTAGAGACAGCGTAAATCAACTTTTCCTGATATTCTAATTTAATGAGATGCACATGAAAAGCATATTATATATAAAATAATTTAAAAATTCCTGGATTCACAGCGTGGTTGGCCCTGTCGATCGGACTGGCGATCTGTCCAAGGTGTACCCTGCCCTCTCGCCCAAAGATGCTGGGATACGAGCCCTTCCAGCCCCCCTTGCAACCCGAAAAAGGATTAAGCAGAAGAAGATGCATCGGATGCCGATGGATGGATGGATGGATGGATGGATTCACATAGTGATCCAGATCAGCACCAAAAAACTAAGCTGTTTCCTTAACTTGGCCCGATTCCCTACCTTCCCTGAAATTGTTACTAAAATCCATTCACTACTTTTTGAGTAATGTTGCTAACAGACAAAGACAAATGCTGGCAAAATCTAACCTTGGAGATTGAGGTAATAAATAAACGAAGTTTTGATTGTGTTCTTGTCTGAAGTTTTACAATAAAAGATGAAAATGTAATTAGAAACAAAGGCTTTTCAGTCTTTTTGTCACATGACAACTGAAGGAGATCAGGTTAATGGATGATGACATATATTTTAAAAAACATCAGTCTGTCAAAATAAGGTACATTATTTCTAATTCTGGAATTCTTAATTATAGCCCTTGTGTGTGAACAATCATACGTCTGTGCAACATGAGACCGAAGGTAGTTAAAAGCATAATATGCAAGGTTCTTTCAAACCAGGTGAAGCGTCACAGGTAGCAATCAAAGGGGAAACTTCAAAATGAGGATGTTTAAAATAATTTTATTACAATAAAATATATACAAATGCCCACTAAATAAAAAGCATAAACTAAAACCTAAGAATCAAAACTATCTAAGAAATTAAAATAGAATAAAATACCAACTAAAAAACCTAAGCTAAAAAATTAAAAGTGGGCTAAAAAAAAAAAAAAAAAATTCCATAAAAGCTGAGGAGGAGAATCCACTCTTCCAGGCCAGGTTCTGTCTGCCACAACAACACCGACGCCCTCAGGAAACCTGTATAGGGGAAGACACTTGCCAGCAGTATATCCAGACATCTATTGTCATAAACATCATCATCATCATCGTCATGGGGTGCTGCTATCTGGGAACCAGATACTTACAGCACAGGCAGAGCTCCTCACTCTGCTCTTGCTGTCCTTCGCTTGCAGCACCACTAACTGCTCCACACAGAAGCGTCCTCCCCCAAATACCGGCATCATGGTGGTCCTGGCCATTACTGCTCCTCCTCCTCAGTCATGCCCTCCTTCAGCCACTTTCCAGGGACCAGCAGCCTCCTCCTTTCCTGGCAAGACTCTCCTCCAAGCAGGCCCTCATCCAGCTGAGCAGGCTGGATGAGCAGGCCCTCATCCAACATTTCCAACTAAAAGCACACAGTTAAGATACAAAAACTGCAAAACATGTGTTTCGGGTCCCGGGTGTGGCAAACCCGCAACAAAAAGGATTTCCTATAAAACCGGTAAATGTTCAGCAGCAAAGAAGACACAGAGTACACAGTTCTCTCTCCAGATTGCATCTGAAGACAGGTGGAAGTGCACCCCCTTAATACAATCTGGTGCGAACCTACTCCGGTGTCAATGGTTCCACCTGAATGCTGCTTTATTATATTGACCGCTCTTAAAGTATGTGAACATTAGACACCAAGTTGAAGCATAATTCCTCAATTTTGGTAAACAAAAATCTTAAACTGAAAAGTCACTAGAGAAAACCTCTATCACTCAATTAAATTACAAAATAAACACAACTGTGGTGGCACATCATTTGGGTAAACCACATGCTCCCCAACAAATTAAAGTGGCTTCTGACACAAACAAAAATTACGATTACTTTGTACAAAACCACTGTCAAACCTCAAACATTATACATGTGTTTGCTTATCGCTTTACACAGTAAAAATTTAGTGCAAGTGTTTATTAATCAATATGCAAAAATTGGAATAATATATTGCATCATAAATGTCTAAGGCAGTACCTGCTAAGGTGTGTACTGGTGACCACTGGGAATGAGTGTATTGCCCAGGCTGGAAATGGTGGTAGGAGTGGTAAATCCAACACAATTGATTGTGGCTGTGGTTGGTAGGATGGATGGCCAAGGACTCATAAGTCAGTGTTTGAGGTGGTCTCCTGGATCGCGTTGATCTCTGAGGGGTTCATCTGGGTTTCCACATCTCACTATTAGTGTCACATACAACTGCTCTCTCCTCTTCATCTGTTCATGTGTTCGACCAGTTTTTCATTCCTATTGTTCTCAGTTTGTTCTTGTTCATTTGACCATTCTCTTTAGCGAGTACCTGCTGGTTGTTGTGGGGTTAATCACTGGTTTCATATCTTGTACGTGTGTAGGGCGGTGGAGGAGTCACTGACTCCTGGCAAGTGACACAGGTAGGTCTCGCACCTTGGTCTCTGTGGTCCCAGTTTACAGTGGATAACCTCAAACTAATACTCTGTTCTTGGTATATCATCCTCAGAGTCTGATTGCGTCCACTGCTTAGATTCATTCTCTGTCACTTTGATTGCTGAACCTGACCTTTTGTCTCTCTCTTCGCTCTTTAGTTGGTGTTGTCTTCTTTGCTTCAGGAGTGATGCTTACAGTTAAGTCACTGACAAGGTGGAGTAGGTTTCTGTGAAAGGTGTGGTTTTTTGTCACCAGTCTCTGGGCAGACTTTGTAAATGGGGCTTTCATTCACTTGTTCTTTTACAACATGTACAGTCTGTTCCCAGTACAACCTGACCTTTCCAGGACCCCCTCTTTCACTCATGTTGCGTACTAACACCCTGTCACCAGGCTGCAAGACAACCCCTTTGACATATTGGTCATAATACGTTTTTCCTCATGCACTGGACTGTTGGCTATTCCCTGTGACAATGCGGTAAGCCTCCTTCATTTTCACAGACAATTTTTGTGCATATCTTTGAGGCATTTCATTGTTTTCCTCAGCTGGGAGTCCAAAATGCAAGTCGAATGGGAGGCGGGGATGGTGACCGAACATCAGATAGTGATGTGAGAAGCCTGTTGCTTAATGCTTAGTGCAGTTATAGGCATGCACAACTTGTGATAAGTGCTCCTTCCAGTTTCCCTTCTCCTTTTCCTCCAGTGTCCTGAGCATTTAAAGTAATGTCTGGTTGATCCTTTCAGCTGGATTTCCTGTGGGTGGTATGGAGTCGTTCTGGAGTGAGTGACTCCAGCCAGTTATTACAGGGCTTTAAACAAGGCATTTTCAAATTCACAACCCTGGTCATGATGCAGCAGAGCTGGGAATCAAAAGCGAAGGATGAAATCATTGAAAATTCTCTCTGCTGCAGTTTTTGTTGACTTGTTTCGTGTAGGGTATGCCTGGATGAACCGCGTGAAGTGGTTGACTACTACAAAAATATATTCATAGCCCCCTTTGCTCTGTTCTAAGTGCAAGTAGTCTATGGACACTAGCTCTAAAGGCATACTAGAGGTGATGTTTCTCATCAGGGCTCTGACATGATGTGGCTGGTTTCTTTTGTGTGATACAGAGGCATTTTCTGGTGACATAAGCCTCAATGTCCTTTTTCATGAAGGGCCAATAGAAATGATCCCTAGCAAGGCTAATGACTCTATCTGACCCCAAATGGCCCATGTCATCATGAAGATGTTTCAAAACAAGGGGACGGAACTCAGCTGGTAAAACAAGCTGCTGTCTGCCACCAGCTTTCCTATACAGCACTTCATGATCAATGTACAGTTTACCCCACTCACGCAGGAGCCTTTTAACTAGACCATTTGCTGAGTTTCTGTCATCATTTGTCAAAGCCCTTTTGACTTTTTAAGCCTAATGAGTTCTCCTATGGCCAAATCTTGCCTTTGAGCTCTGGTTAACTCTGTGTGACTTATGGTAGGCAATGGAGTGTCTGTGTGTGGCCCTGGCCCATGGGTTAGGTTAAGGGCAGCGATGTAGGCAATGTCTTGCTTCTTAGCAGCTTCAATCCCCTCCTGTGTGGCACGAATAATATCATTACTGAGTTTTTCAGTACACTCAACTACATAGCTGTTTATGTCTAGTGGGAGGCACCAGAGAGTGTCTTCATCCACATTGATTTTACCTGGCCTGTACTTGGTGTAAACTGGAACTTAGCAAGCTCTCCCACCCACTATAACCGCTGCTTTTAACTTTGCTGTGCTCATACATAATTTAGCAGATTATTGTCGGTATACACCGTGAAGTACGGTGCATAAAACCAGATAATCCCTAAACCTTTTCATATACCGCCCATTTCAATGCCAAGAAAACTCCAGCTTCCAAAAGTGGAGGTAGTAGTTTAGAGTGGAGGCAGCGGAGGTCAAAGTTTGGAGCAATACGCGATTACTTTCAACGTTCCGTCTTGCCGCTGTTACAGGACAGTACCCAAGCCCCTTATCACAAGGCGCGGTGTGCAGAACAAACGGAAGCTCAAAATCGGGGAATGCAGCACCGGAGATGTGAAAGGATGTCCATGAATGTTCAACACATACTGGTGGCCATTAGTCCACTGCACAGGTGTCTTTTAGGGTAACTGAGCTCTCTTACCCTTCTTTTGTTTCACCCCTGTACCACTTCAGGATCCCCTTTCACTTGCAACAAACCATACAATGGTTTGGCGATGCAGGAAAAGTCTTGGATGTACATTCGATAATAACTCAGGAAGCCGAGTAACTTTCTGACTTCTCCCTCTGTGGTGGGCCTTTTCTCCCTGAGTGATTTCACAGCCTCAACGTCCTTAGGATCAACTCTCACACCATTAGGTGAGACCAACCTCCCCACATACCTAACCTCTTGCTTAAAGAGCTCACACTTTTGTGGGCGTAGCTTAACACCATGATGCTGTAGGGCTCTGAGGACTCAACGAACGGCTTCAAGATGATGGTATTCTTACCCAATCATGAAGCCCCCAAGGAGAGATGAAAGTGGTGTTATGGCCAGAGACCTCAGCCATTTAACCTTGATGGTAGGCTTTACCCTGGTCAAGAATTCTGAACCAGCTGCGGCCTCCAAGGGTGTCAATGAGGTCTTGAATACAAGGTAATGGGTGGCGGTCTGGCACTGTTTTCTGGTTCAATAGTCTATATTCAATACAGAGCCTAAGAGTGCCATCTCTTCTTCTGACACAGACTACTGGTGCCACAAATGGTGACTTTGATTTTACTATCCAGCCTTTTGCAAGCAAGTCTTGTATGTACTGTTTGACATCTGTGTAGAGGGGCTTAGAGATAGAGGCATATGTACGCTGGATTGGAATGTCATCTTTAAGACTGATGGTAATTTGCAGGCTTGGAATGTTACCTATGTCTCCATCATCAAGAGCAAAAGCACCTGATTCTTCAAACATTTGTTTTACCTCACACTGTTGTTTGTCTGTCAGATGGCTAACATCGACGGGTGGGTGCCACAGGGCTTGTGTGGGTGACCCCTGGTCATGACTGGAATGTGGAACAGAATCAATGACATCAACATGGGTTGTCTAACTGTCATTACTGGGACTGTCTGTTTCTACAACTTTGTCAATTGGTTCTACGCTGCCTAAGATGGTTAAGCCGGGAATACTAACACTGTGGTTGGTATGGTTTGACAGTGGCACCTTAATGAAACGTCTCTCTACCTGGTGAATCTTTATTAATCCTGCTCCAATGCTCAGTGGCTCTAGGTGGACACTTAAGTGACTCTGGGACACTAATACTATCTGGCACTCTGCACTTGATGTAGGTGACGTGCCCTGGCTGGACACTGACCCCCTTAAGACCCACTTTCACGAGAACATATTCTTCTTCTGGGTATTTCTGAGTCTGGATAAAACTAACCATTGCCTCAGCAACAGCTTCATTGATCTCCATAGCACCCGTAAGGAGGTTTGAGAGGATTGGAAGAAGTTCTGGTCTGCTTCCATTGTTGTTAATCAGCTCTTGGATCACATTAAACCCCACCAGTGGTCTTTTTAATTTCAAGCGACTTACAAGGAAGGGTACTCGTATGGATAGGTCTGGATGGTCATTACCCTGCAGGTTTACTACTACCTCAACCAACCCATCGTAGGGTACCTTATCCCTTGTGACAGCAGACACATTGAGATCATTGTCCATCAGCTTGCCGAGAGGCCGAACGTCTTGACTCGGTATGTATTTGTTTTTCCAGGCGCGATCTAACAGGCTTACATTGGCTCCTGTATCTAACAAAACAGTAACAGCATATCCAGCCATATTGCACTTCAGTAGAGATTTGCAACCGACGGCCCGACCCATGAGACAGGTAGTACTGGTTTTCATGGTTATCCGGTAGTAAGCAAGCCAATGCCTGACCTGACGCATGACCGCGAATACAACGAGCCAATTGAAGCTGAGCAATTTGAAGAGGGGCAGTCGGTGACTCAACCGGCATCCCCGCCCTTCTGAGGGCGTGGAGGGTGAAACAGGGCGTCCTGGCAGAACTAAAAACAATATCTGCCACAGGTCTGTGGTGGACCACTCCCAGTTACACGGGGTGAGACTGGACATCCTGGCAGATAAACACATCTGTCGCAAGGTCTGTGGTGGACTGTGACAGTCGGTGCATTGTGACATGCACTACACAAAGAGCAGAGATAAACAAACCTATCATCTGGTCAGTCACTGCAACAGATACTGGAGTCAGTTTGTCTTGGCTTGTCCTTGCCACTGATAATACCTTTATCTGCCAAGAATGTGCTGCTAGTCCAGCAAAAGCTAGCAGTACTCAAATACTTTGCAAGCAGTTTCATGAAATGGTCAATCAGAAAGCAACTCATACCAGATCAGACGTCGCCCGGGCTTACAAGGTCCGCGCTGATCTGTTCACACTCTGACAGGCAGCGAAAAGTAAGGTAGGAGCAGGAAGACAAAAGAAGAGGAAAACAGCAGCCTTATGTGTAGCAGAATGGAATGTATGCACTCTGTTTGACAGAACAACATCACAGCGCCCAGAAAGACAGACCACGCTTGTGGCCCTGGAAATGAACAGGTACAATGTAGACATAGCTGCACTTAGTGAAACAAGATTGCCTGGATATGACAGCTTGGAAGACCATGGGTACATCTTCTTTTGGAGTGGGAGATCAACTCAAGAAAGGAGAGAAGCAGGAGTGGGCTTTGCAGTTAGAAAGGAGATAGCAGCAACGCTTGATGAGGAACCGGTGCCAATCAATGACAGGATAATGACTATGAGACTCTCACTACAGCGGAAGATGTATGCCACACTCATCAGTGTGTAGCCCCAACAATGACCAACACAGAGGAGGTGAAGGAAGAGTTCTACAGTGATTTACGTGAGACTTTCAGGCGTGTACCGACTGATGACAGGCTGATACTCGTTAGAGATTTTAATGCCAGAGTTGGTTCGGACACTGAGAAATGGAAAGGAGTGCTAGGCAGTCATGGAGTACGCAAGTGCAATGCTAATGGAGAACTTCTACTTGCACTATGTTCAGAGTACAACCTTGTGATAACCAACACTCTATTTAAGCACAAGGACACACACAAGAAGACATGGATGCACCCAAGATCCAAGCACTGGCACTTATTAGACTACATCATAGTCAGGCAGAGAGACATAAGGGATGTATTGGACACCAGAGCAACGAGAGGCACAGACTGTGGTACTGATTTTGTTATGCTGAGATCTAGATTAAGGATTTGCAGACGAAAACAGCACTGCAGGATGGGTGCGAAGCCACCACGGGAGCTAAACACTAGTACACTGAAAGGCCAAAAGAAGCAGGAAGAACTTAGACAGGAAATGGATGAAAACTTGAAAGACTGGGACAGCAACAACTCAGAGAATGACAGACGAGAAATGGGCAACACTGAAGGATACGGTGTATCAGACTGCGAGTGATGTATTAGGCTACCCTGAGAGGAAACATCAAGATTGGTTTGATGAGCATGATGAACACCTGAAGAAACTACTAGAAGCGAGGAATACAGCTAGGCAGGAAAACCTACAGTGTAACACAAGGTCGAAGAAGAATAAATACTCAATGGCTCAGAGTGAGCTACAGAAGTACACCAGAGAGATGAAGTCCAACTGGTGGGATGAAAAGGCAAAGGAACTTCAAACTGCAGCAGACAGGAAGGACATGAAAACATTCTTCACAGGTCTGAGAGAAAACTATGGTCCTAAACCAAGAGGATTGATCCAACTAAAGGCTATGGATGGTGAAACAGTTTTGCAGGAGAAAGACAAGATCATGAACAGATTTGCAGACCACTTTGACCAACTACTAAACAACCCTGGAGATCTCACTGAAGAGGCTAAAGAAGCTGTAGTGCAGCGACCAGCTGTATCAAGTCTGGATGAACCACCAAATTTTGATGAACTAATGGCAGCTATCAGGACAACATAGGATGGTAAAGCTTCAGGAAGGGATGGAATTCCAGCAGAAGTGTGGAAATTTGGTGGTGTTCAGCTGACCAACTGCCTGCACAAGCGTCTCTAAGAGATATGGGATGCCCAGAAAGTACCTCAAGACTGGAAGGATGCAAGTATTGTGCCTTTGTTCAAGAAAGGTGACAGGAAAGACTGTGGAAATTACCGAGGTATATCACTGCTAGCCACTGTTGGTAAGATTCTCTCACGTGTACTACTTAACAGACTAAGTGAACACATCTCGCAGAATGTACTACCGGAAACCCAGTGCGGCTTTAGAAGTGGAAGAAGTACAATGAACATGATTTTCTGCTTGAAACAGATTCAAGAAAAGTGTATCGAACAGATCATGCCGCTTTATGTAGTCTTCATAGACTTCAGTAAAGCCTTCAATACTGTTTCGCGACAAGGACTTTGGCAGGTACTCAAGAAATATGGTTGTACAGAGAAGTTTGTCAGCCTGATCGAGGCACTCCATACAGGTATGCAAGCAAACATGGCAATGAGTGGTTCAGTATCTAAAGACTTTTCAGTAATCAACGGGGTGAAACAAGGGTGTGTGCTGGCACCGACACTCTTCTCGCTATATCTGGCAGCCATGCTTGAGGTGGCCTTCAAAGACACTTCAGAAGGAGTATACATTCAAACAAGGAAAGAAGCAGACTTGTTCAGTGTGGCACAGTTTAAAGCCAAGAGTAACACATCGATAAAGGTAGTAAGAGAAATGCTCTTTGCCGACGACAGTGCTCTAGTTGTACTCAGCATGGAAGATATGCAATCTTTGGTGGAGAAATTTGCAAGAACAGCTAGCCAATTCAGCCTCCAAATCAACATCAAGAAGACAGAGTGCCTTTATCAACCACCAAAGTTCCAGTTATCAACATCACTACCAGAAGAGATCAGCATTGGTACAGAGCCACTTGTCAAGTGCAAGACTTTCAAGTACCTAGGGAGTACTGTTTCAGAGAATGCTAGGCTGGAGGATGAACTATCTCTCAGAATGGGAAGAGCGAGCGTTGTGTTTGGAAACTTGAGAGAGAGACTGTGGAACAATCGACATGTGTCTATCCGTGTGAAATGCAAAGTGTACAGAGTGACAGTACTGGCTACTCTATTGTACGGTGCTGAAACTTGTATTATCTACAGAGTGCAGGTGAAGAAACTCCACGCGTACATGATGAGACACCTTCGAGCCATAATGAACATCTCATGGAAAGACAAGATAACCAACACAGAAGTGTTGAAACGAGCTGGTCTACCATCAATGGAGGACATGCTAATACAGATGAACATGAGATGGCTCAGACATGTTGAGAGGATGGACCACCAGCGTCTCCCTCGGCAGTTACTCTACTCACAGTTATGCGAGGGCAAATGCAATCAGGGTAGACCAAGGCTCAGATATAAAGACACTGTAAAAAGAAACTTGAAGAAGTTGGACACAGACAGGAGTTCCTGGCAGCGGAAGGCCAAGGACAGAGCTGTGTGGAGGAATCTGATCAGACCTAAATGAAACAGTCATTGTCGCACACGACAGACTGCTATGATGATGATGATGAGAGATTTGTGACCTATGAGGGGCGCTACTAGCTTACATGGTTTGGCTGTATTTACAGTCTTTGTGGTGTTGGCAGATCCAATCTTGTGTGGCCTTGACCTTCTTTTAGGATGCGACTTATGAACCCGGCTGGTCATTGATTGTCTTTGCCTCGACTGGGTCTCATTTTCCAATGGCTTATATTTCTTCAAACAGCCAGTGGCGCGATGGCCTTCTTCCCCACATGCAAAGCAGTGGTCACAGTTAGGGCCGGATTGGGCGACACCATTTGGGCAGCCATAGGATCTCTGTGACCTTTTTTTCTGATTTAGCTCGGTCAGTGTTAAGCTGATGAGTGGGAATACCACCACGCTCAGATGCTGAAGGTGAGGTTACGAAGGTCTTCATTGTCTCCATAGCTTTAGTCAGTGCCTCAACCTGTGCACTTTGTCTCTGAAATGAATCATCCTTATTGATGGCATTAACTTTTCCCTCACCTTTGCTTTTTTCCTCAGGTTCAGTGTGAGTGGTGTGAGCTTGGGTGACCTTACGAGCAGCAGTGCAGCCAAGTCTGCACTTTCTTTCAGTTTTCTCTGCTGTTATCTTTATTACTTGCCACAACAAAGCCTCATCAGTAACTCCTGGGTCCGCAAGAAGGACCTTTAGGTCTCAGCGGACATCCTCATATTTCTTCCCGATGCCCCGATAGATGGTGTTCAAGAAGATACACTTGATTGTTGATGCATCATACTTTACAGCCGAGTATGACTGTTTGGATGCAAACACTATCTTTTGTTTACATAAGTCCAGTCATTCTCTATAAGAACTACTGAGGTGTCTCATGCCCTTATTGTTTGGCAGACAGTAGATCTTGAAAGAACTCTGTTCTACTTTTTTCACCAAGATAAGACTGTAGGAAACTTTTGAGTTCTTTAACTGTGAGGTCCTTTTTATTGGTCAATATATCTCTGAAGTTGCCAGGCTTGACTGCACAAAGGACTCCTCTAATGACCTCACCCTCTGTGTGTTTTTCTTTGAAACCCTCATCAATTTGTTTGGAAATGCTGCTGTAGCTGATTTCAGAAGAAGTATCACAAATTTGTCCCCCACATATCTTAAACTCTCTTCGTGACAGCAATGGCAGATTTTTAACAGCAATCATTCCCTCCCCAGTGTGGCTAGGACAGTTGTTGGACATGGTGGGAATTGGGTAAGTGACATGTGGCTGTGTGGTGTTATCATGGAGTAACGTTAACGGTGGAACAAAATTTCTGTTTGAGAGTGTATTATTACCAGAAACTACGTGTGCGCTCGGCAAGTGATCGTGTTGTCCTCCGGGCTGGTTACAGCTCTCTGAGGTAGGTGGTGATTTGTCTGTATCATTTGAATTAGCAGAACTCTTTTTACATTGTAACTCATCACAATAAGTAATTAATGCATTCAAATCAACATCACCCACAAGAGACTTAGGTTGAGCCCCACCCAAGGGGGAAGAAGAAGGTGTTACAGAAGAATCAGGATCAACCTCAAGTTCAGGACCAAGGCTGTGGGTCATGATAACACCATCAACGATACTCTCTAACCTCTTTAATATTGGTAGACTTTCATCATCACGCTCCAATAAGGCTGGAGAGCTGAGGTAAGCAAACAGGTACTCCACGTAGCAATGTTCATCATCTTTGCTTAGCTGAGTTCCATCATGACCATTCCTATGCTGGAAGCAACATCATAATCTTCACTGGCTGTTAGCTGGTGTAGCTTCTTCTTTATGCTCCAGATCACTCCTCTTCTCTTGTTGGCCATCATCCCAATCGTTGTCAGCTCCCTGGGTTTCAGTCGTGCACTCTTTAGGCTGTCACTCCTCTGGCACTGGTTACCTCACCTCTCAGTCGCACACTGGAAGATCCCTCACTTTGGCAACGTGCAGTCAATCTGGCTCCGAAGTTCAGTTTCACTGGATGTGCATCGGTCCATCCACCAATGGCGTGCACATCCTGAACAAGCCCCCATGATTTGTTATGGGTCCCGGGTGTGGTAAACCTGCAACAAAAAGGATTTCCTGTAAAACAGGTAAATGTTCAGCAGCAAAGAAGACACGGAGTACACAGTTCTCTCTCCAGATTGCACCTGAAAACAGGCAGAAATGCACCCCCTTAATACAATCTGAGCACACCTACTCTGGTGTCAAAGGTTCCACCTGAATGCCGCTTTATTTTATTGTCCATCTCTTATGTGAATATTAGACACAAAGTTAAAGGATAATTCCTCATTTTCGATAAAACAACATTTAACTGAAAAGTCACTAGGGAAAACTCCTTGTCACAAATTAAATTACATTCATCCATCCATCCATCTTCTACCGCTTTTCTGGAGGTCCTGGTCGCGGAGGCAGCAGTTCAAGCAGAGAAGCCCAGACTTCTCTCTCCCCAGCCACCTGCTCCAGCTCTTCAGAGAGGATACCAAGGCGTTCCCAGACCAGCTGGAAGACATAGTCTCTCCGCCGAGTCCTGGATCTGCTCCGGGGTCTCCTCCCAGTGGGACGTACCCGAAACACCTCAAGTTTGAGGCGTCCAGGAGGCATCCTAATCAGATGCCCATACCACCTCAACTGACTCCTTTCAATGTGGAGGAGCAGCGGTTCTACTCTGAGCCTCTCCCGGATGACTGAGCTCCTCACCCTATCTCTGAGGGTGAGTCCAGCAATCCTACGGAGAAAGTTCATTTCAGCCATCTTGTTCTTCTGGTCATTACCTAAAGCTCATGACCATAGGTGAGAGTAGGAATGTAGATTGACTGGTAAATCGACAGCTTTACCTTAGAACTAAGCTCCCTCTTCACCACAACAGACCGGTACAACGTCCGCATCACTGCAGATGCTGCTCCGATCCGTCTGTCAATCGCTCTCTCCATTTTCCCCTCACTCGTGAATAAGACCCCAAGATACTTAAACTCCTCCACTTGGGGCAGGAGCCTGTCCCCAACCCAGAGAGGACAATCCAGCTTTTTTCCGGCTGAGAATCATGGACTCAGACTTGGAGGTGTTGATTCTCATCCCAGCCACTTCACACTCAGCGGCAAACCGTTCCAGCAAGAGCTGTAGGTCATTGCTGGATGAAGCCAACAGGACAGCATCATCTGCAAACAACAGAGATGAGATCCTGTGGTCACCAAGCATGACACCCTCCATTCCCTGGCTGCGCCTAGAAATCCTGTCCATAAAAATTATAAACGGGATCGGTGACAAAGGGCAGCCCTGGCGGAGTCCAACTCTCAATGGGAATGAGTCCGACCGAGTGTTGGCAATACGAACCAAACTCTCACAACGGTCGTACAGAGACCGAATAGCTCGTAACAACAAGCCCAATACCCCATACTCCCGAAGCACCCCCCACAAAAAACCACGAGGGACGCGGTTGAATGCCTTCTCCAAGTCCACAAAACACATGTAAACTGGTTGGGCAAACTCCCACGAACCCTCGAGAATTCTTGAGAGGGTAAAGAGCTGGTCTGATGTGCCACGGCCAGGACGAAAACCACATTGCTCCTCCTGAATGCGAGGTTTGACCAACGGCCGGACTCTCCTCTCCAGTATCTTGGCATAGACCTTCCCAGGGAGGCTGAGGAGTGTGATCCCTCTAAAGTTGGAGCACACCCTCCGGTCCCCTTTTTTGAAGAGAGGAACCACCACCCCGGTTTGCCATGCCAAAGGCACTGCCCCCGACCAAATAAACACAAATGTGGTGGCACATATTTGGGTGCACCACACATGCAAACTTATAAAACATGCAACATAAATTTAAAAACTATATAAAATTTAAAAACACAATAAAATACTTCCACCCTGTATCATGTGTAGTCATACCTTTTAAACGTGCTACTTAAATATTGATTGATAATGTGCCACTGACTTTAGACCTGCTTTTTGTTGATCAAAGGAGCATTGACATGCAACATAATACAAAAATGCTAACCTTTGCGCCAAGCCTCATCCACTTTTTTTGTATTTTGTATACTTTTTAAATCCCAGAGGGATATTATAGGGCATCCACCTGGATGGATGAGACAGCCACAGTATAGCGCCAATCCCTTCACCATTCACACACACATTCACAACTAGTGCCACTTTAGAGTCTCCAGTTAACCTAACTTGTGTTATGTTTGCCCCTTGCAGGGCATAAATGAGGCACCAATCGCCAGGAGCGAGTTTGCTAATTTATTAATAAAAGAGAACAAAAAAACGTGCCACAAGGGGCAAAACACAGACAACTATACATGCGACCCCGACGGGTGAATAACAGGAGAAATAAAGAGACTCAATACAAACACTTACATGAAAATAGCGAGAGCAAAACCTAACGCTGAAGAGGACTGGCTTCAGGGTTGGGGAAACCAGTCTAGATAGGGCGAGGTCGCAGCAAGGAATGAACCTTGCTAGCGAGCTTAAATAATACCACAGAAACTCAAACAGGTGTGGAGTTAACGTAGTTAATAAATACACTCAGCTTTGACAGACGCAAGCAGGTTTGACAGCAGGAAGTCCTGCCACGGCACTGTCAAATTAAAAGCACAAATAATCCCCCTAATAAATAAGACAGAAAATGTGGAAAGTAATACGTGACTTGAGCACGGGACAGACGCGTGCTAGGCATCACTACAACTTGCATGTTTTTGGCCTGTGGGAGGAAACCAGAGTACCCGGGGTAAACCCACACAGACACGGGAAGAACATGCAAACTCCACACAGAGGGGTCACTGATGGTCAGGGGGTGGAATCAATCCCATGGCTTTCTTACTGTGCTGCCACAGTGCTAACCACTGCACCACTGAGCTGCCCCACAATCAGTCCCTGTTTAGGTGGTGAATGTGCACAGTGGAAAAACAGGTAATGCACTGACAGAAACTACAGACTCCACTGGAAAAAGACCCAAAGCATGGCACAAATGCTCACTTCAGACTGTCATAATCAGGGCCTGAATGTGATTTTACTGGCAATTACAGACACCTTCTTTAATGTAAAAGTGGACTTACTGGGACAAACACAAAGAAAATATTAAATGGGCTCTCTATACAGAAGTGTCAAATTACGAGGTAATTTTTTGAAATTGAAGAGGGTGTAGTGTCTTGGCTTGGCTCCTGGCCATGCCCAGCATTTTCTATGTTTTCGTGCATTCTTGGTTGTTATTATTATCATACTTATCATCATTGTCATTATTATCATTATTACATTCTCTCTCTCTAATCAAGGCAAACATTTTTGGACTGTTATAATATATAGTTTTTTTTAAATATTCAGAGACAATTCCCTGCTATATTACAGGATGGTCTGATAAACAATTGTACCCTGCCTCTCGCCCAAAGACGCTGAGATAAGCTCCAGCCCACCCCCATGACCCGAAAAGGATTAAGCGGAAGAAGATGAATGAATGAATGAATGAATGTTCTTCAAATGCTGTCTGTGACCATACCTCAAGGATCAAACTAAAGTTTTATTGTTACAACCTAAAGTAGAATGAAAGAAAAGTAGTTTTTGGCACTAAGATGGTTGTATTTAAAACACCACTAGCAGAAGATTGTAGTAGTAGTGGCTTCTAAAATACAGCATGTTTCATTTGAGGAGTTCATTTGAACACATTCAGAAAAGCAGTCTTTCATCAGCTTGTATTCTTGCTGTATATCTGCACACTCAATATCCACCCAATTAAAATAAGTTCATCATTGTTATATTCCGCCACTTTACAACAACCATCTCATAGCACTTTAAATCCATCCATTTTCTTGACCACTCAGCCAGTTTCGAGTCATGAGAGGTCGCAGGGTAAAGGTTGAGGTACAGCCTGGACAGTTTGGCAGTACATCACAGCACCAACACAGAGAGATGGACAAGGCAATTTAAAACAGTTTCAACCTGTGGGACCATGTAAGAATGCTGAAGCATCCATTTAAGCCCACGCAGGCACAGGGAGAACATGCAGACTCCACACAGAAAGACCCCTGTGGACCGGTAGCTTGACCTTTCTGCTGTGAGGCAACAGTTCTAACCCCCCACACAAGAACAAGACTTATTTAACTTCATTTTACTATTTCTTGTTTTTCCGTGCACTTACTTGAACACAGCTAAAGTTGGTTAATTTTACAGTATCTCACAGAAGTGAGTACATCCCTCACATTTTTGTAAATATTTTATTATATCTTTTCATGGGACAACACTGAGGATATGACACTTTGATACAATGTAAAGTAGTCAGTGTACAGCTTGTTATAACAGTGTAAATTTGCTGTCCCCTCAAAATAACTCAACACACAGCCATTAATGTCTAAACCACTGGCAACAAAACTGAATACACCCTGAAGTGAAAATGTCCAGATTATGCCCAAAGTGTCAATATTTTGGGTGGCTCGTATTATTTTCCAGCACTGCCTTAAAAGTCTCTTGAGCATGGAGGTCACTAGAGCTTCACAGATTGCCACTAGAATCCTCTTCAACTCCTCCAAGACGACATCATGGAGCTGGTGGATGTTAGAGATCTTGCACTCCTCCACCTTCGGTTTGAGGATGTCCCACAGATGCACAATAGGGTTTAGGTCTGTAGACATGCTTGGCCAGTCCATCACCTTTACCCTCAGTTTCTTTAGCAAGGCAGTGGTCGTCTTGGAGGTGTGTTTGGGGTTGTTATCATGTTGGAATACTGCCCTGCGGCCCAGTTTCCGAAGGGAGGGGATCACGCTGTGCTTCAGTATGTCACAGTACATGTTGGCATTCATGGTTCCCTCAATGAAATGTAGCTCCCCAGTGCCGGCAGCACTTATGCAGCCCCAAACCATGACACTCCTACCACCATGCTTGTGTCATGGAGCGGTCCTCGCGGACCGCTAATAAGACACTATAGGCAGCCGTAGAGTTTGCACATTTATTAAAGAAGGACATACAGTAACAAATAATGAGCCTTGTGGGGCAAAACACAAAGACTAGGACTAAGACACACTATGACATACTAAGAACTAGGGAGACTGACGGGAGACAAGGATACAACACTTACATGCGAATAGGATGGTGAAAGGAACTGGCTTCGGACGTAGGGAAACCAGTCTGGAAAATGCGAGGTCGCAGCCCCGAGTGACAGGAGCTGCTCCCTTAACCCCTTGCACTCCGGGCAATTTTCCTAAAAATGCCAAAAAATAACGTGCCCAAAGTAAATCGAAAGCTGTTCTTCAACCCTTTGCAGCATCTTCATGGGGTTGGTCTCATTTAAAAGAAAACACTTTGAATTTTTTGGCAAAAAAAACAATCTCTCTACGTGCTCCGGCCACTGAGTTACAGTCATCTAAACATACTGAACTTGAAGAAAATAAATTTGGACACTGTTTTTTTGGATACAAATGCTTGCAAATAACACACAGCTGTCCGATCCGGCTGGAAAATGCAACAGAAATGTAGAACCAAGTGTTATCAAGCTGAGATCCAAATTTGGTAACAATACCACAAAAAATGAATATTTTACACAGCTTTGTTCTCAGGTAGTTCCCAGGCGTTTTGGAACTGTGCCAAATTGTGCCAAATGGCACAGTTTGGAAAAACGTCTAACTTTTGAATAATTCAATGTAGAATCTTCATTTTGGGCTCTAATGAAAGGTCACACTCAGGGCTGTGTCTGTGTGTGTGTGTGGGGGGGGGGGGGTTGTCCCGCCCCCCCGCTACAAAAGAAGGAGTTTGGCCCTCGCTACATGATGGATTACACTCCTTGCATGTTTTCACAGCGGCTTCCCCCCCCTCGCTACTGTGTGTGTGTGGGGGGGGGGGTTGCCCCCCCCCCTCGCTACAGAAGACGGCCATATGCTTATGCCATATGACGACTCATATGCTTCCCCCCGCGGACCGGGGGGGCGTTCGGACCGTGAACGCCCCCCCCCCCCCCCCGCTCCTCTTCTGCAGGGGGCGGGGGGGGGGAGCGTTCACGGTCTGAACACGGCAAATGAACCATTTATCGCGGCGCACGCACTTCATACTTCGTGCTCAGTACAGTTGTAATTTACCGATCGGTCTAAAGTCCTTTTTGGATTACAGTTTTCAGGGAGAAATAATAATTTAGCTTATAACACCTTACCTCTTCACAGCAGCAGAGTCCTGGCGAACTTCTCTTCCCCATTGTCAGACGAACACGACGCTGCTCGGCTCGTGGATCCCGATCAAAACATAATTCCAATATTGCGGTTTTGGTGAATGATTTACGACCTCTGTCGTCGGCCTCCATCGGTCTATGATGACGGAAGAGAATCCTAAACGTCTATTCTGCTGGAATGAGTGCAGGTCCCACTTGTGGGTGGTCTCCATGCTGCGGGGTCTGTAGCAGATTCGTCCAGCGTCCTTTGTTTTCATCTGCTGCAGCAGTAAATCTCTCTTCACCCAGCCTGAATTTCTGTGCTTCAATTGGCTCCTGCATTCACAGTAGGCGGGTCCTTCTTCCTAGGTTTTCATTCATTGGCTCTTCAAGGTTTCAGAAACCCAATTCAAGGCTCTTATTAGTCGAATGAGAGGTCAATCAGATGAACTAATCTGTTCGCGGCTGTGTCTGCTTTTTTTTTTTTTTTTTTAGTGGCGCTTGGACGCCACTACATCACCATCACCACCTACATCACCACAATCTGGACAATGCGTCCGAGTGCGCACGAGGGCGCAGGAGTGCGCCCTCGTGCGTTCTAGGACGCAGAGACTTGCCCGCCCGCGGAACAACGGAGCGCAAGTGGTTAAATAGGGCAAGATAATTAATCAGCTGATGAGGGTGTCATCAGCTGAATCAGCACCAGCTGTGCTGCTTGGCTCCGACAGCAGGGAGCCCCGCAGAGATGCTGTCAGAATAAGAGCTCAGAAAGCCCACCAGGACTAAACACAGAATGGGAGGAAAATACTGCATGACCCGAGCTCGGACGAGATCGGCGCTCAGACCATGACAGCTTGACTGTATGCAAGACACAATTGTCTTTGTACTCCTCACCTGGATGGCGTCACACACTCTTGATACCACCTGAATCAAATAAGTTTATCTTGGTCTCATCAGACCACAGGGCATGGTTCCAGTAATCCATGTCCTTAGTCTGCTTGTCTTCAGCAAACTGTATGTGGGCTTTCTTGTGCATCATCTTTAAAAGGGGCTTCCTTCTAGGACAACAGCCATGCAGACCAGTTTGATGCAGTGTGCGGCATATGATCTGAGCACTGAAAGGATGACCCCCCCACCCCTTCACCCTCAATGCTGGTAGCACTCAAACGTCTGTTTTCAAAAGACAACCTCTGGATACGACACCGAGTACGTGCACTCAACTCCTTTGGTCAACCATGGCAAGGCCTGTTCTGAGTGGACCCTGTCCTGTTAAACCACTGTATGGTCTTGGCCACCGTGCTGCAGCTCAGTTTCAGGGTGTTGGCAATCTTCTTATAGCCTAGGTCATCTTTACGTAGAGCAACAATTCTTTTTTCCAGATCCTCAGAGAGTTCTTTGGCATGAGGTGTCATGTTGAACTTCCAGTGACCAGTATGAGACAGTGTGAGAGCGATAACACCAAATTTAACACACATGCTCTCCATTCACACCTCGGACCTTGTAACACTAATGAGTCACATGACACCAGGGAGGGAAAATGGCTAGCTGGGCACAATTTGGACATTTTCACTTAGGGGTGTACTCGCTTTTGTTGCCAGAGGTTTGACATTAATGGCTTTGTGACTACAGACCTGTAGCGCTCACCTCTGTAGTCATTAAGTCCTTTTAGCGCCTGGTCCTGCCCCATCTCAAGACCATCACCACTCCCCTCCTGGACCCGCTGCAGTTTGCCTACAGAGCCAACAGGTCTGTGGACGACGCAGTCAACCTGGCCCTCCACTTCATCCTGCAGCACCTGGACTCCCCGGGAACCTACGTCAGGATCCTGTTTGTGGACTTCAGCTCTGCATTCAATACCATCCGCCCCGCTCTGCTCCAGGATAAGCTGTCCCTGCTCAACGTGCCTGACTCCCTCTGCAGGTGGATCACCGACTTCCTGACGGACCGAAGGCAGCATGTGCGGCTGGGAAAGACTGTCTCAGACTCTGTTAGCATCGGCACCGGATCACCCCAAGGCTGTGTACTTTCCCCCATGCTCTTCTCCCTGTACACCAACTCCTGCACCTCCAGCCACCAGTCTGTCAAGCTGATCAAGTTTGCGGACGACACCACCCTCATCGGGCTCATCTCCAACGGCGACGAGTCCGTCTACAGGAGAGAGGTGGCCCAGCTGGCGTCCTGGTGCAGCCACAACAACCTGCAGCTGAACGCTCTGAAGACAGCGGAGATGATCGTGGACTTCAGAAAAGTCACAGCCCCTCTGCCCCCCCTTACCCTCACAGACTCTCCCATCACCACTGCGGATTCCTTCCGCTTCCTGGGCACCACCATCACCCGGGACCTCAAGTGGGAGCCGACCATCAGCTCCCTCATCAAAAAGGCCCAGCAGAGGATGTTCTTCCTGCGGCAGCTGAGGAAGCTCAAGCTACCCACCAAGATGTTGGTGCAGTTCTACACAGCCATCATCGAGTCCATCCTCACCACCTCCATCACCGTGTGGTACGCAGGAGCCACCGCCAGGGACAGACTAAGACTGCAGCGCGTTGTGCGCGCTGCTGAGAAGGTGATCAGCTGCAAGCTCCCATCCCTCCAGGACCTGTACATCTCCAGGACCCGGAAGCGTGCAGGTTGGATCATAGCCGACCCTTCACACCCTGGACATGCACTGTTTGCCCCCCTCCCCTCAGGCAGAAGACTTCGGTCCATTCAGACTAAAACCTCCCGCTACATGAACAGCTTCTTCCCCTCTGCCATCAGACTGCTGAACACTAAGTGACTTAGTAGACTCTAGTGCACTACGTACAGCAGTTCAACCGGACTCATGACAATTATCACTGTTTTCCTCTTTTTGCACTACCGACTGCACTATGTGGAACTCCACAATATCTGCTGCTTGTTAATATATTTAAAAATTGCATAGATTAGTATTACTTATTCATATTCTACCTTTTATTGCATGCATAGTTTTTTTATTTTTATCTTTAGTGCTACTCCATGTTTAATGTTGCAGCATTGCACCGAGACAAATTCCTAGTTTGTGTACTACATGAACAATGGCAATAAATCTCATTCTGATTCTGATTGTGCTGAGTTATTTTATGGGGACAGCAAATTTTCACTGTTATCCAAGCTGTACACTGACTACTTTACATTGTATCAAAGTGTCATATCTTCAGTGTTGTCCCATGAAAAGATATAATAAAATATTTACAAAAATGTGAGGGGTGTTCTCACTTTTGTGAGATGCTGTACACGTTCTACATTTACATCAAGCAAATTAGTAGCAGCTGTTTTTCGAAATAGGGCCTATGATTATACCAGCAGTACAAACAGAATTCACTTGAATACATAAACTACAAGGCAGATATATTCAATCACTGTCATATTTTTTAAAAAAAAGAAAACTTAGAACAATCAGCGTACCAATGTTTACGCCCAGCAAGACGCCACATACTTGCCAGTCAACCGCCTAGCAGGCAAGAACACTGGATGTTTTCAGCTCACATCAACCTCATCTGTTAGAGAAAGGTTATCTGTTCCCCCGCTGAGCAGACAGAGTGACAAGTGAGTCTCAGTGAGCCTGTGTTAAGCCCTCAAGATGTTGGCATATGGTCAGCTCCGTCAGCCTGTTTGCATCAGCATGATAATCAATACTGTCAGGATGTTTCTGGCATCCTCTCCTTGCTCTTCTGTCACACACAGTCATCCTGACAGCCATATTGCTGTAAGACCAGTGCTGACCAGTGGTTTATGGTCTGCTCATTATCCATTAATGTCATGGAAATTGTGATAAAATCACCCCTTTGTTATTTCCTTGACATGCGATCAAAATGCATTTTATCTCACGTAGTGTGCTTTAAGGCAATTACAAGATATTAACTCCCCAAAAGCACTTTGTTTTTTGTGTGAACACCACTTTTTAACCTAGTTCAAAATGCCTTTCCCATTTTCTCCTGGCATCTTATATTTATCCCAGTGGGATGTTGATGAATGGTGTTTAACTTCAGAAAAGTCATAACATCCTTTGTATGCTACACTACATTGATTTATGATATTCCTTGTTTTTGGGGACTGTTCTGTGATGAAGTACAGTAATTTACCTTTTGAAGTACAAACTTTAACTCAACCTGTCTCATCCAGTAAATGACTTTAAACAAGCAGCAGAAAGTCGGTGTGTGCTGATTTGTTGCTGTGAGTTGTTTCTATGAAATTTGATATGGTCTGTAACCCTGTGACACTTACTTGTCTCGCCAAATTTTGAAACACTACTAGTACCACTATACCACTGTAACACACAGTAATACAATGGGTATAATATCACTGGGGTAATACCAGGGTTACACCCACTAACACCTGTGCTCGCTAGATTTTTGTGTGTAACCCTTACTAACGCCCACTCGCCCTACTCACTTTAGGTGTAGTACCCTTTTTGGTAGTGGTGTGTTATGGCAATGTGTTTACCTTAACTTTTCTACCTGAGGGAAAAGGGATAATTGGGCCAGGTCAGACCGACTCTGGGTTCGTAGGTGCCTGGGAGGTGCAGCAACAGACGACACATACACAGCCGTATATGGAACTTGCAACTATGTATATTATTTATAATTATGTACACAAAAATAAATACATAGCGCGATAAAATAGAAAAAATAAAAACAAAATACTCCAAATTATATTTACAATATTCACAGTTCTTGTTTTGTCAGTTCCAGGTGACCAGTGGGGTCACCTCTAGCAGTTTCCAGGGTTCGAGCTCCGGTTCGCCATCCAGATTTGGAGAATCCACGCTCTGGTCAAACCAGTCCAGAGGGAAAAAAAAAAAAAAAAAAAAAGAACCTGACCTATAAAATAGGTCAGAACACAAAGAGCTTAGTCTATAATCTAAGTCAATTTCCCCAAATCAACAAGTGTGCATAAAACAAACACATCTACCATTCAAACCCATCAACATGGTGCTATGACGATGAGTAAAGTGCATTTGGAACACTTGACATCACAGGACATTTGTGCAGTGTGCTGCACCAAGCTAACATCACATCTAGCACAACAATTTATCACAATTTTGCACTTTAAACACACATAGAACACAGATATAACTTTCATCATCAAGTAGCAATTAATGGCAAGGGAACTGGGACCTTTGCTAACCGTTACAGCCTTGAAAAACCGCTTTTTCTGATGAAAAAACTAGCCGAATTTAGCATCAGCGGCTAGCGTTTTTAAGCTAGCGATTAGCATCCACATACACAATGAATAAATAGCACTCACCATGCCAAGTGGCTCGTGCTTCAATGGAGTTCCCGCGGTCAATGGCGTCGGCAGCCTTTGGATCCCAATCTTAAAATTTAATAGACGGGGCATTAGAATTTGGCAATACCCCAATGTCTCATTTCTGATTTTGTTTTAGGCTTACCAATTTCAAGGGTTTTATCCAGGCAAAGGCTGCTATTAGCACGTTACCGTCGCCATATCACCAAGGACCATCTTTCTCTCTGGTCTGTGTCTTTCGGCGTCTGGCGTGACTGAGCCAAAAATGCAAGTCATCCCAGACCCAGGGAGAGAGCGCTTAACCCATTGGCTGGCGTGACCCAGCAACGGCGCAGCCATTGTTTACAATAAATATCAACACACAATACTAGGAATTTTATCAGTATATTCTAGAAAACATTCCTAACCATTTATGAATATATATTTATTTAAATATTCATATTCAAATTATGTATTCCCATTGTGAAATGGGTGTTTTTCTTTTTAAAAGCGGTGTCAATATTTATAATTTAATTCACGTTAAACTATCTACTCCCATTGTGAAATGAATGTCCCCCCTTCTTCTTAAAGCAGTATCGACATTCATAATTCTAGTCACGTTTTTACACTGGGTTACACTATCCGCTCTTAGAATCATGCAAGGCCCTTTGCATGGAATTAGCTAAATAGTAATGACGGGAGAACTAGTGTTCATGGGAATAAAGCCAGGTTTGAATAATCTTAGGATCCGTCTCTGTTAAGGCTCTGGTAAAAGCCAGGTTTAATCCTTGAAACAGGGACTGGGCAACAGTTAGGAGAGGGTTTCCCAACTGACTATACTGTAGTCTTTCTGGCTGGGAGGTTGTCCTCTCGGAGCGTCTCACAGTCTGTGGGACTTCTTTTTCAGGTTCTCTGTCTTCCACAGGTTCATCACAGGTACTTTTATCAGGTGAGTTGGTTTCACTTTCAGTTCCATTGTCATTGTTTGATGGTTCCACATTTGTTTCAGTTTCCTCCAGGTTTCCATCATTCGGTAAGTTGTCGCATCTAGGTGAAGTGACATTTTCTATTTGGCTGTCATTCTCAGGTGAGTGAGTTTCAGCAGGAATGTCTCCTTTAAAGGATGTCTTTGGATAGGGAATTTCATAAACTCGAGTGAGCTTTATGGGTGTTTGGATTGGTTCTTCTCTGTACCAATAGACATTTTCATTTTCCAGTTCTGAATTCTCACATTCCTCACTTTGTTCAGGTCATTGTCTTGTCTTAGGTTGGCGGACACGTTTTGGTTGGACAGGTTTTTCTTCAACAGGGGCAAGAAAACCACAGGGAAGCAAGAGGTTGCGGTGAACGGTGCGAAAAGGACCATCTTTTGTCTCAGGTCTTATAGTGTAAACAGGCAAGTCACCTGCTTGGCTCACCACAATGTGAATTTCAGCTTCCCACCTGTCTGCTAGTTTGTGCTTGCCTCTGAGGCGGACTGCACGTACCAAAACTCTGTCGCCTGGTTCGAGTTTTGATTGTCTTCAGTTTTTCAATGTACTGGAAATGTGACTTGAAACTTTTGTTGTGAAACGGGAGCCCAAATGCAAGGTCGATGGGCAATCTCGGCTGACGACCGAACATCAACTCATACGGGGCAAAATCAGTAGTGTCATTCTTCGTACAATTGTACGCATGCACAAGTGGTTTTACATAGTTGTGCCAATGAGTTTGGTTCTTTTCCTCCAGAGTGCCCAGCATGCTCAATAACGTTCTATTGAAACGTTCTACCGGGTTACCTCTGGGATGATAGGGTGTCGTCCGGATTTTGTGAATGCCCATGATTTTGCAAAGTTCTTTTATGATATGGGACTCAAAATCGGGACCCTGATTACTATGTAACCATTCGGGTATCCCGTAGTGGACTATAAAGTTGTCCCAAAGTGCCTTTGCAACGGTCTGAGCTTTCTGATTGCTAGTAGGGATGGCTATAGCGTATTTCGTGAAATGATCAGTTAGCACAAGCACATCCTTTGTGTTGCTTTGATCGGGCTCAATGGACAGGAAATCCATACAGACGAGTTCAAGCTGTCGGGTGGACTTGATATTAACAAGCGGAGCAGCTCGCTCTGGAGCGGTTTTACGTCTTACGCAGCGATTACATGTCTTGATCGTCTTTTCAATATCCGCCGCCATGCGAGGCCAATAGAACCTTGTTCTGGCGAGATCCAAAGTACACTCTGTGCCTAAATGGCCCATGTCACAGTGGAGGCTTTGAAAGACTGAATCGCGGAGCTGTTCAGGTAAGACGAGCTGGTAAGTAACATGTCCTCCGTCTTGACGAGTGCGGTAGAGGATGTTATTGCACATTTCAAGTCGACTGAGCTCTCGGAGTAACAAGTTGATGTCAGGAAGTTCAGTTCATACAGTTGGTGGAACTTTTAGCCCAGTTTCAATTTGTGCAATCACTTCTCTTAAACAGGGGTCAGTTCTTTGTTCGTTTTTGATCTGTTCAGGAGTCATGTGGGGTACAACTGGAAGACCACCACAGCCATTTTCATCGGCGTAGCCATCTGGAATGGCGGCTACAGAGAGGGCTAATGAGTAAACCAAAGGGAAGCTGTTGTCTGGAGAGCTACAGACAAGGTGTTTTTCACATATAGCAGACACTACCTCGGAACTTAAACTGCTTTCAGGAAGAGACAAGTGGGTTTAAGTGAACTGCTGTAAGCGGTCAAGCTCCTTTTGGGACACTGCGTCATTAAGTAACTCGCCATGTGGCCGTCTTGAGAGGCCATCTGCATCTGAGTTAAGCTTGCCTGCTCTGTATTGGATCTTAAAGTTAAACGTCGACAGAGCAGCTAGCCACCTATAACTCATGGCATCCATCTTAGCAGTAGTTAAGATGTACGTCAAGGGGTTACCGTCTGTCACGACAGTAAAATGATTGCCATATAAATAGTCTGCGAACTTCTCCATTACTGCCCACTTTAGAGCCAAAAATTCCAATTTATGGGCGGGGTAACGGGACTCACTTCTAGACAACCCCCGGCTTGCATAAGCTATGACCCTAGTCTGGCCCTCCTGCTCTTGATAAGAGAGCGGCGCCAAGCCCTGTAGTGCTGGCGTCAGTATGGAGTGTATATGGCAACCGAGGGTCAGCGAAACCCAGGACAGGCGCAGTACTGAGCTTTTCAATGATGGTTTTGAATGCCAGATCACAGGAAGAAGTCCACCACTCGCCAAACGGTGTCTTTGGGTCGTGGTACTGGGCAGGCTTAGCTTTGGGCTTTGTGCTCTTTCGCAAAGGAGGGAAGGAGGGTAGCCTGCTGTTAAGTCAGTGAGGGGCTTCATGATGCTGGAATAGTTCATAATGAACCGCCTATAGTACCCTGAAAAGCCTAAGAACGAGCGGAGCTGTTTGAGATCACGGGGAACAGGCCAGGTACTTTGGGCTTTCACTTTTTCGGGGTCGGTCTCAACTCCTTTACTGGACACAATGTGACCGAGGTATCCGCCAGAAGTTTGAAAAAATCTGCATTTCTCAGGGGAGAGTTTAAGCCCGTACTCTTTTAGGCGATTATGAACTTTTCATTAAGCGAGCCTCATGTTCTTCGGGCATCTTGGAGAATACAATGATGTCATCGAGGAACACAATCACCTCATGCAGATTCATATCACCCATGCATTTCTCCATGAGGCGCTGGAACATGCTGGGGGCGTTTGTAATGCCTTGGGGCATTCTATTGAATTCCCAAAAGTCCATGGGATATACAAACGCCGTCTTTGGTTTGTCCAGCTCCTCTACCTCAATTTGGTAGTACCCCGACTTTAAATTGAGGACGGAGAACCACTGCGAACCGGTCAAGGTGGAAAACGTTTCCTCCAAGTTGGGGAGGGCGTAAGCATCTTTTACAGTCTGCATGTAAAGCTTCCTGTAATCAATACAAAGGCAGACATCGCCATTTTTCTTTCGCACCGCTACAATAGGCAAAGAAAACGGGGAAATAGACTCTCTTATCACGCCTGCTTGTTGGAGTTCTTTGAGATGCTTACGGACCGCTTCCAGGTCATTTGGATGTATGGGACGTGCTCTGTGTTTGAACGGTGTTTCATCTGATAATTTGATTGTGTGTTTCACTTGATCCGTTTTGCCAAAGTCAAGATCGTTTTGTGCAAATACTTCGGACATTTGACTGAGTCTTTCTGTTAGGCGCTCTTTCCATTCAGCGCTAATGGGGAAAGAGTCAAAGTTGAACTTCAGAGTGGACTTTGGTTCAGTTTTGGACTTTGTAACTTTCACGGAGTGTTCTTGCGATAGGACTCGTTGATATGCACAAATTTCTCCAATGACACACGTCTGAGGGATTGTCACGTCATGTTCCGACTCATTGGTGAGTAAAACTGGAACAAGGTAAGGTGCTCTTTCAGGCAAGTCTATGAGACATGGTTTTACCAGGATACCACCAGGTAAGGCTGACATTAACAGGTGTTCTAACAAGACAGATTTTTCACTGTTGCTGGCTGACACAGCTACAGCGCCATCTAGAACGACTGTTTGGCCTGCAGGAACTAACTGTGCTGCGCACACACTTGCTGCGCATGGTCACTAAACCAAGGCTAGTGTCTTTGGACTGTCTGTGCCGTAGCTCAAGGACTTTTAACACTGCCTTATAACCAAGTGACATGGTTGGCTGCAGTTCAGAACATGCATCAGAGTACAGCTCATAAAGTACATCCAATGTGTTTGTCCCTATTAACACCAAGGACTGATCAGCTGCACGTACATCAGGAACCACTAAGGCAAGTGTTGGCACTTCGGCTTCAATACCGAGAAAGTCTTTTGGGAAAGTGACATGCATTTCAATGTAGCCTAAGTAAGGTACACTCTGACCGTTAGCTCCCTCCACTTCTAACAGCTCAAAAAGTGGCTTAATCTCATGGTTGGATAAGTACTGTCTGTAATAGGAGTCAGGGACAGTAGTCACCTGGGAACCTGTATCTAATAAAAAGCTCACAGTACAGCCATTCACTTTCACTTGTGCTGTACTTTTTGTACCAATTAGGAAAGTTAAAGGGGTCTGTTTTGTAGTGTGACTTCAGTTTAGCACGTGTCTTGAAAGGAGCTTTTGGTTTGGGACGGGTCATCTCTGAACTAGCCTCTGTTTGTCCCACAACATGGGTAGACTTCAGTTTTAAAGAAGATTGGGGGTTCTGACTGTCCCAAATCTGTCTTTTTACTCTTAGTTCTTTGCGTTTTGCAGCCACAAGCGCAGGGTTTGGCTCGGCCTCACACGTGGCTACAATATGCCCATCTTCACCACAGCAGAAGCAATACCATGGTTTGGGCCTAGTACTGGGACGGCTGGACGAAGGCAAGTTTTCAGATTTGGCATGGTCAGGTTTTTTTATTTCCAGATTTCTTAGTTGGGTCTTTCCTCGGTGGTGCTTGTTTCTGTTGTTTCACGACAGCAGCTAATTGGCTTTTTAGATCAGCGACTTGTTTTTTCAGTTCTTTCAGACTGTCCGACTCCATTTCACTATTTGTACTTGTTTCGGTGACTGTTTGTTCATAGGAGGCTGCTTTTGGCTTTGTGGCACCCATGCGTGTGTTTTTAACTTCTTGTCTGTTTTCAACAGTGCGAAGGTGAAGCAATAATTCTGCATACTCAGGTGGATGTTTATCTTTCAGTTCCAGCCGTAGCTCTTTTAGCAGATTATCATTTCAACAGCATCTGCTAAACTGCTTGAGAAGCTGTTTGTCCACTTCCTGTGGCTCCAGACCGCCTCTACGCACTGTGAGATTGAGCGCCACCTGCAAACGATGCAGATATGCAGAGGGTTTTTCTCCATAATCTTGGAAAGTGTTCATGAATCGCACAAGCAGTTCCTCACCGTCTTCAAGAGTCCCGAAAGCTGAGTCCAAAAGCTTAAGATAGTCGGCAGAGGTGGCTTCAGGCCCAAGAGAGCAAATAACATCAGACGCAGGAGCAAGAAGACTTTCAAAGATCTTGCGAGATTTTTCCCAAGTCAGACAAAGAAGTATCTTCCATCATCAAGTCAACATGTGAACGCCATGTTTCATAATCAGCTTCAGCATACGATCTTGGCGTTTTGCCAGAGAAAGCTCCGATTCTCTAAGAGGAATGGGCGTTTGATGGCTTCTCTGCATGTTTAATGACATGCTCGACTACAATTTTCTGAACCTCGGGTGGGTTACAATTAGCTGGACTCAACATTTGAGGTGTTAAGTTTGGTCTAAGAGGGCTTTGGAAGAGTGCTTGAATGGATTTAGGGGTGCGAGGCACTTCAACTTGGAGTGGAGGAGAGACTCCACTTTGTGTGGGTTCTACAGTAGGGAAAGCAGGATCAACGTCAGCAGAGACCGTTTCAGCTGTCTCAGCAGCTTCAACAGACTTCCCTATTGTGGACATGACCTCCCGCAACACCTCTTCAAAACCTTTTCCACTTAGCTTAGCTAAACCCCTCAGGTTGCTATGATAAGCCTCAGTAACACTGCCCCCTACAGTTTTAGTGTAGACATCAGTTAGAGTTTGAATGCAGTACTTAACCTCAGGATTGTCAGTGGATGGAAAGGAGCGCGGCAATGTAGGTGCTCATGCTTCAATGGTTAATCCAGATTCGAACTCTACAATATGACTTTTGTCAAAGTCAGATGAGTTATTATTAATGGTAAGCACCCTACGAATAGTGCCATGTTGTTCTAGAAACTCAAAAATATCAGTCTCTTTCTTTATCAACAACACCACTGACAATGACTGCATTAGGAATTTTAACACCATGTTTTTCCACAAAATCCATTTTGGTCGTATATCAACTGTTTAGTCAGGGGTCAAAACAGAATCGTCATGTGTTGTGCAACGCTCCAGGCTCCTGGCTGTGCTCGCCAATTTTTTCTGTAACCCTGTGACGCTTACTTGTCTCACCAAATTTTGTAACACTACTAGTACCACTATACCACTGAATACTGTAACACACAGTAATACAATGGGTATAATATCACTGGGGTAATACCAGGGTTACACCCACTAACACCTGTGCTCGCCAGATTTTTGTGTGCAACCCTTACTAACACCCACTCACCCTACTCACTATAGGTGTAGTACCCTTTTTGGTAGTGGTGTGTTATGGCAATGTATTTACCTTAACTTTTCTACCTGAGGGAAAAGGGATAATTGGGCCAGGTCAGACCGACTCTGGGTTCGTAGGAGCCTGGGAGGTGCAGCAACAGACGACACATACACAGCCGTATATGGAACTTGCAACTATGTATATTATTTACAACTACGTACACAAAGATAAATACATAGTGCTGTGGTCTATATTAATCATATATCCCATAACCTACATATGTTTAAGCATGTGAGAGTGTTTAGTGATTACATATGGAAAGCGACTTCACACCTCAGAACAGGACAAAGGGTCTCAACCACCAGTGAAGATCAAAGAGCATCCCAGGCGCTGCGGTGGAGACCGGATGGGTTGCCCTGACCCCCCAGGGCCAGGTGGAGGAGTACGAAGACAAAAGAAGGGATTAAGATAGTGAGGGATGTCAGCTTTTGATATGCATGTCTTTTGTTATGTGCGAGTATAAGTTCGTAGAGCCGAAGGTGTTCACTCTCTTACTTCTTCTGCTGCTGCACCTAGATGAGACTTGTTAGAGGAGCTGATAATAAACTTTGGTTTATGAATCACATCGCCTCGTTATTTCAAGCTCCTCTACACTGGTGACCCTGACGCGAGAATGGACCAGAGGCGTTCCCCCGCGATCGACTCATCTGTGGCGACCCAGGCAGACGCCGACGCCCATGCAGACAGGGGAACAGATGGACGACGTTCCCTCACGGCAGAAGTGATAGAGAGGGCTCAACCGAGCACCAGCGCCGCGGAGAGAGCCGAAGCAAGGCACTCTCACCCTGCGGACACATCAGTGACGGTCCACACAAACGCCATCACCGTCAAGCTGCCGGACTTCTGGCAGGAAGACCCCGCCTCGTGGTTTCAGCAAGCTGAAGCCCAGCTTGCACTTGCGGGCATCACGGCTGACGAGACAAAGTTCTATCACATCGTCGCCAAACTCGACGCCACCACTTCGAGATGTGCGCGGAGCATAATCCAGCGGCCGCCGGCCCAGGACAAATATTAAGAACTGAAAGCGACCATCGTGGCAAATTACGTCCCCTCAGCCGAGAGGATCCTGGCGGTCTACGGCCACAGAGGATGCAGACCCAAGGCCCTCATGGAGGACTTGCTGCAACTTAAAGAAGAGGACAATGACAACTTCCTCTTCCATTTCATATTCCTCAGTACGCTGCCGCCACACATGAGAGGGACGCTTGCCAACATGCGATGCAGCACCCAGCAAGACTTCCGCACGCTGGCTCACGAAGCTCAGCGGCTCGTCAACGCCTGCAAGGAGCAGACACCCACAGCAGCATCCGCAGACCTCAACGCTGATGTCTGGAGCCACGAGAAGCCACAAACCACCGAGCAGAATCAGCCCGCGGTGACAGCGACACGGCCAAGACGTAACAGACGGAGCGACGTTTGTTATTACCACCACCGCTTCGCCGAGAAGGCTTACAAATGCGTTCCCCCCTGCAAATTCACGATTTCGGGAAAACGCCCAAGCCGAGAGCCGTTAACAGCGGCAGTTCTCGGCGAAAAAAGCAAGCTTTTATATGTGACAGACGGACACACCGGCAAGCAGTTCCTTATCGACAAGGGAGCTCAACTAAGTTTTGTCATGCCCTCCCAAGCAGACCGGGCCATAGGCCCCCGGGGCAATGGAGCGGTGGCAGCCAACGGCTCCATCATCGACACTTTTGGCGAAAAGAGCCTGCCCCTCTGCATCCACGGCCGCAACTACAGATGGACATTTGTTGTAGCGGCGGTGAGTTTTAACTTGTTGGGCGCAGATTTTTTGTGTGCACATGGGTTATTAGTTGATCTAGCGAACAGACGCTTGGTTAATGCACTGTCCTTTGCTTCTATTCCCTGCTCAGCTCGAATTTCTCCACCACCCGTGCAGGCTAGCGTCACCACAGCAGGAGGTAAGTTTGATCAACTCCTCACCCAATTTCTAGCACTCACAATTCCTAAATTCTCAGCCACAGTGGCTAAACACGGGGTCGAACACTTTATTCCCACAACGGGCCCACCCGTATTCGCCAAAGCTCGGCGCTTAGACGCGACCAAGCTCGCCATAGCTCGGGACGAGTTTACCACCCTTGAAAAATTAGGCATTATCAGACGCTCGAAAAGCCCCTGGGCGTCACCACTTCACATGGTCCCGAAATCCGACGGTTCTTGGAGGCTGTGCGGCGATTACCGCAGATTAAACAATGCGACAGCGCATGACCGCTACCCAATTCCTCACATTCAAGACTTTTCACTACATCTGGCGGGTGCGCGCATTTTTTCAAAAATAGACCTAGTCCGCGGTTATCATCAAGTCCCAGTTCGAGCAGAGGACATTCCTAAAACAGCTGTAATAACCCCCTTCGGTCTTTTTGAATTTTTGCGGATGCCTTTCGGCCTCCAAGGGGCTGCTCAAACCTTTCAGCGGATGATGGACACAGTATTATGCGACCTCCCTTTCATGTTCGTCTACCTCGACGATATGCTGGTAGCCAGCTCGTCTGAGGAAGAACACGAGCAGCATCTCACTATGGTTTTTCAGAGACTAGAAGAGCACGGGTTAATAGTCAATCCAGCCAAATGCAAATTCAGCGTGTCACAAATTGATTTTTTAGGACACAGAGTTTCTCCGAAGGGGGCAGTCCCACTGCCAGACAAAGTTCACGCAGTAAAAAGTTTCCCACGGCCACAAACGGTCAAATCGCTGCAAGAATTTTTGGGAATGGTTAATTTTTACAACCGTTTCCTCCCCCACGCAGCTCAGCTCATGCAGCCCCTATATGACGCACTCAGAAAACAAAAACCTTCCAACGCGGTCGAATGGACCCCGGAGCGCGAACGCGCCTTCGCGGAAGTAAAAAGTGCCCTAGCTAATGCCACATTGTTGGTTCACCCCGATCCCTTGGCCCGCATTGCGCTAACCACAGACACTTCAGACCTGGCCATAGGGGCAGTTGTAGAATAACACGTCAGCGGAATCTGGCAACCTTTGGCATTCTTCAGCAAATCGCTAAACCAAACTGAGCGTAAATACAGCACTTTTGACAGAGAGCTGCTAGCGCTTCATTTATCCATCCGCCACTTCCAGTTCTGGTTGGAAGGGCGGCGTTTCACGGCTTTTGTAGACCACAAACCGCTCACCTTTGCGATGGCTAAAATTTCCGAACCGTGGTCAGGCAGGCAACAAAGACAGCTAGCTGCGATTTCAGAGTTCACCACAGACATTCGACATGTGGCAGGCAAACTTAACGTGGGAGCAGACTGCCTCTCTCGCGCTGTGACATCGCCAGAGCACGAGGAGACAGATTATACTACCTCAGCCGCAGAACTCTTCGCCAACGCGGACACATACGCAGCACCAATCCACGCAGGGATAGATTATGCAGCCATGGCAGAGGAGCAAAGTAGTGACGCGGACGTGCGCGCACTCCTGTCTGGACCAACAGGGTTAAGGCTGGAGGAAAGGGGTTTACGCGACGGTGTGCCCCCCCCTAATATGCAACATCTCAACCGGCCGACCTCGCCCGCTAGTCCCAGCTGCATGGCACCGCCGTATTTTCGACTCGATTCACTCCCTCGCGCACCCAGGTGTGCGCGCTTCGGTTAAAATGGTCGCCGAAAAGTTTGTGTGGCCTGGCCTGCGCAAAAACGTAAAAGAATGGGCAAAGACTTGCATTTCTTGTCAGCGCGCCAAAGTACACAAACACACAAAAGCCCCTCTGGAGCCTTTTCGAATCCCTGCTAGAAGGTTCGACCACGTTCATGTTGACCTCGTGGGGCCGCTACCTTCCTCCCAAGGTTTCACACATCTGTTAACAATGATAGACCACACCACGCGCTGGCCGGAGGCAGTCCGTCTGGCGTCAGCCACAGCGGAGGAAGTCGCTCGCGTTTTTTTGACAAACTGGGTGGCACGTTTCGGCGTTCCATCGGACATCACGTCCGATAGGGGGCCTCAATTTGTCTCGGAGCTTTGGTCAGCCATGTCCAGCAGCTTAGGGGTGACAATTCACCGCACCACCGCTTATCACTCTCAGGCTAATGGGTTATGCGAGCGTTTTCACAGATCTTTAAAGGCCGCCCTCAGAGCCTCACTAACGGATACAAATTGGGTAAATAAACTTCCCTGGGTTTTATTGGGGTTGTGTGCTGTGCTCAAAGAGGATCTAGACGCCTCCCCAGCAGAATTAGTTTTTGCACAACCTCTCAGGCTCCCAGGTGAATTTTTACCAGAGAACCCAGAGCCAGGGCATCTTCCTGCCCCGAGGTTTTTAGGCAGCAACGGACCGGACTCTCTCCCCGGACCGGCACATCACTCTTTTCCACGGGTTTTTGTCCCCCAAGCTTTAAAAAACGCTGAATTCGTTTTTGTTAGGCATGAAGCTTTAAAACCAGCCTTCTGCCCACCATACGATGGGCCATTCAGAGTGCTGGAACCTGGTGATAAACATTTTGTGCTTGATTTTCGGGATAGAAAAGAAACAGTCAGCATTGACAGACTTAAACCTGCCTTCTTGTTGAGAGACGAGCCGGCACGGTTGGCGAGAGCACCTCGGCGGGGTAGACCCCCCAAGAGAAAAGACTCAGCCCCCCTGCAGGGAACAAATAATCACTCTCCTCCCCAAGCTGCAGATTCCTTACAGGAAGGTCCCACCAGGACGCCCAAGCGGACCCACAGCAGATTCGGGAGAAGATTAAAACCCAGACGGCACAGGGACTGATGCAAACTATTCAACAGTTGTTCACTAATTGTGCTGTAACAGTTTAGGACTGACTTGTGATATTACTATGCTGTTATGACTACCACTGAACTCTCTTAGGAGCATGGCTGCTGGAAAGTTTCTTCTGTGTCAAGAGGTGTAGCAGTTAGTATGTCATAATAATTATCTTAAACTGTGAATTTTTCTATTGTCCTTTTCTTAGTCGTTTGGGGGGGGCTGTGGTCTATATTAATCATATATCCCATAACCTACATATGTATAAGCATGTGAGAGTGTTTAGTGATTACATATGTAAAGCGACTTCACACCTCAGAACAGGACAAAGGGTCTCAACCGCCAGTGAAGATCAAAGAGCATCCCAGGCGCTGCGGTGGAGACCAGATGGGTTGCCCTGACCCCCCAGGGCCAGGTGGAGGAGTACGAAGACAAAAGAAGGGATTAAGATAGTGAGGGATGTCAGCTTTTGATATGCATGTCTTTTGTTATGTGCGAGTATAAGTTCGTAGAGTCGAAGGTGTTCGCTCTCTTACTTCTTCTGCTGCTGCACCTAGATGAGACTTGTTAGAGGAGCTGATAATAAACTTTGGTTTATGAATCACATCGCCTCGTTATTTCAAGCTCCTCTACAAGCGCGATAAAATAGAAAAAATAAAAACAAAATACTCCAAATTATATTTACAATATTCACAGTTCTTGTTTTGTCAGTTCCAGGTGACCAATGAGGTCACCTCTAGTAGTTTCCAGGGTTCGGGCTTCGGCTCGCCATCCAGATTTGGAGAATCCACGCTCTGGTCAAACCAGTCCAAAGGAAAAAAAAAAAAGAAAAGAACCTGACTTATAAAATAGGTCAGAACACAAAGAGCTTAGTCTATAATCTAAGTCAATTTCCCCAAATCAACAAATGTGCATAAAACAAACACATCTACCATTCCAACCCATCAACATGGTGCTATAATGATGAGTAAAGTGCATTTGGAACACTTGACATCACAGGACATTTGTGCAGTGTGCTGCACCAAGCTAACATCACATCTAGCACAACAATTTATCACAATTTTGCACTTTAAACACACATAGACCTCAGATATAACTTTCATCATCAAGTAGCAATTAACGGCAAGGGAACTGGGACCTTTGGTAACCGTTACAGCCTTGAAAAATAGCTTTTTCTGATGAAAAAACTAGCCGAATTTAGCATCGGCGGCTAGCGTTTTTAAGCTAGCGATTAGCATCCACATACACAATGAATAAATAGCACTCACCATGCCAAGTGGCTCGTGCTTCAATGGAGTTCCCGTGCTCAACGGTGTCAGCAGCCTTTGGATCCCAATCTTAAAATTTAATAGACGGTGCATTAGAATTTGACAATACCACAATGTCTCATTTCTCATTTTGTTTTAGGCTTACCAATTTCAAGGGTTTTATCCAGGCAAAGGCTGCTATTAGCATGTTACCGTCGCCATATCACCAAGGACCATCTCTCTCTCTGGTCTGTGTCTTTCGGCGTCTGGTATAACTGAGCCAAAAATGAAAGTCATCCCAGACCCAGGGAGAGAGCGCTTAACCCATTGGCTGGCGTGACCCAGCAACGGCGCAGCCATTGGTTACAATAAATATCAACACACAATACTAGGAACTTTATCAGAATATTCTAGAAAACATTCCTAACTATTTATGAATATATATTTATTTAAATATTCATATTCAAATTATGTATTCCCATTGTGAAATGGGTGTTTTTCTTTTTAAAAGAAACGTCAATATTTATAATTTAATTCACGTTAAACTATCTACTCCCATTGTGAAATGAATGTCCCCCCTTCTTAAAGCGGTATCGACATTCATAATTCTAGTCACGTTTTTACACTTTGTTACATGTCTCATCCAGTAAATGACTTTAAACAAGCAGCAGAAAGTCGGTGTTTGCTGATTTGTTGATGTGAGTTGTTTCTATGACATTTGATATGGAAACAATTTTTCATCTTTTGTGCAAAGCTTCTTTAAATTCTGTAAAGGACTTGAAGTTGTACTTGTTGATGTTTGATCCTTTGCAGCTGTTCAAATTAAGTTGGAGATACAGTATCTCACAAAAGTGAGCACACCCCTCACATTTTTGTAAATATTTTATTATATCTTTTCTATATCTTTTCATGGGACAACACTGAAGATATGACACTTTAATACAATGTAGTCAGTGTACAGCTTGTTATAACAGTGTAAATTTGCTGTCCCCTCAAAATAACTCAACACACAGCCATTAATGTCTAAACCACTGGCAACAAAACTGAATACACCCCGAAGTGAAAATGTCCAAATTGTGCCCAAAGTGTCTAATATTTTGTGTGGCTACCATTATTTTCCAGCACTGCCTTAACTCTCTTGAGTATGGAGATCACTAGAGCTTCACAGGTTGTCACTGGAATCCTCCTCCACTCGTCCATGACGACATCACGGAGCTGGTGGATGTTAGAGACCTTGCACTCCTCCACCTTCCGTTTAAGGATGCCCCACAGATGCACAATAGGGTTTAGGTCTGGAGACATGCTTGGCCAGTCCATCACCTTTACCCTCAGTTTCTTTAGCAAGGCAGTGGTCGTCTTGGAGGTGTGTTTGGGGCTGTTATCATGTTGGAATACTGCCCTGTGGCCCATTTTCCGAAGGAAGGGGATCATGCTCTGCTTCAGTATGTCACAGTACATGTTGGCATTCGTGGTTCCCTCAATGAACTGTAGCTCCCCAGTGCCGGCAGCACTCATGCAGCCCCAAACCATGACACTCCCACCACCATGCTTGACTGTAGGCAAGACACATTTGTCTTTGTAATCCTCACCTGGATGCCGTCACACATGCTTGACACCATGTGAACCAAATAAGTTTATCTTGGTCTCATCAGACCACAGGACATGGTTCCAGTAATTCATGTCCTTAGTCTGCTTGTCTTCAGCAAACTGTATGTGGGCTTTCTTGTGCATCATCTTTAAAAGGGGCTTCCTTCTGGGACAACAGCCATGCAGACCAATTTGATGCAGTGTGCGGCATATGATCTGAGCACTGAAAGGCTGACCCCCCACCCCCCACCCCTTCACCCTCAATGCTGGTAGCACTCAAACGTCTGTTTTCAAAAGACAACCTCTGGATATGACGTTGAGTACATGCACTCAACTTCTTTGGTCAACCATGGCAAGGCCTGTTCTGAGTGGACCCTGTCCTGTTAAACCACTGTATGGTCTTGGCCACCATGCTACAGCTCAGTTTCAGGGTGTTGGCAGTCTTCTTATAGCCTAGGCCATCTTTATGTAGCGCAATGTTTCTTTTTTTTTCAGATCATCAGAGAGTTCTTTGCCATGAAGTGCCATGATAAACTTCCAGTGACCAGTATGAGAGAGTGTGAGAGCGATAACATCAAAATTAACACACGTGATCTCCATTCACACCTCAGTGCTTGTAACACTAAGGAGTCACATGACACCGGGGAGGGAAAATGGCTAGTTGGGCACAACTTGGACATTTTCACTTAGGGGTGTACTTAGTTTTGTTGCCAGCGGTTTGACATTAACAGCTGTGTGTTGAGTTATTTTGAGGGGACAGCAAATTTACACTGTTATACAAGCTGTACATTGACTACTTTACATTGTATCAAAGTGTCATATCTTCAGTGTTGTCCCATGAAAAGATATAATAAAATATTTACAAAAATGTGAGGGGTGTACTTACTTTTGTGAGATACTGTATGCTGAGAATAACCCAACATTCTTACAATTCAATTCAACTTTATTTATATAGATGGTAAAATAAGTCTTGAACGTGTCACCATTTTTCTCAGTATATACATATATATTTGTAATTGGGCTATTGTACTGAAATTTTCACTAATTGTCAGCAACAACCCCTGCAATCCACACATGCAAAAAAATCAAACCATAGATCTCCATAAATTAAGTTATGTGTAATTGTTTAAAATGGCAGGAAAAAATATTGAACTCTTATATTAAAAGTTATTTAGTACTTCGTACAAAAGCCTTTGTTGGTAATGGCAGCTTCAAAATGTCTCCAGTATGGAGAAACGAGTCACATGCATTGCTCAGGAGTGATTTTGGCCTGTTCTTCCACACAAACAGTCTTCAAATCTTGAAGATTCCATGGGTCTCTTCTAAAAACTCTAATCTGTAGTTTTTTTTCCATAACTTTTCGATTGGATTAAAGTCAGGTGATTGGCTGGGCCATTGTAGGATCTTTGTTTTCTTTCTCTGAAACAACTGTCTCCTTGAGTGTGTGTTTAAGATCATGTCTTGCTGAAATGTCCACTCTTGTTTCATCTTCATCATCTTGGTAGATGGCAGCAGTTTTTTTTTTAATCAAAAATGTCTCAGTATATTTTTCCATTCATCCTTCCTTCAATTATATGAAGTTTTCAGGTACAGTCTGCTGGTGGTACCACCTCCAAACTTTGTCCTTGGTATGGTGTTTTTGGGGTGATGTGCTCTTTTTGTGAACTATCTTGAATGCTTGAATGGTTCATTAAATCATTACAGATTTTTATTCTTATTTCTGCCTCCTGTCTGCTTCTGAATCTGCCCTTATTGAGTCTGCATTATGAGTTCCAACCAGTCCAAAGATTACGGCAAACAGCTACTACATGATTTTTCCCTTTACGTTGCAATAAATCCTTCCATTTGTGGTGTTTTCTTGGGAAGGACAGTTCTACCAAATCGTATGGCAACCTGTCCAGTAGTGGTAAGAACCCCAGAGTGATCATTATCATGTTCCCAAAGGAAAGGAGAGATATGACCAAACTCAGTAGGCTTCATCCTGAAGAGAACATAAATACTGAAAAGAGCATGTACATGTCATGGCGCCCGCAGGGCCATCATCAGTCTCAGCTGCATGCACACCTGCTGCCAATCGTCAGCGGGCTTTAAGAGCTGGACCTGTCAGCGACTCAGCACGGAGCCGTCTGTCAAACTCCCGAGGACACGTCTCTCGTCTTCAGCCACGTCCTGGCTCTCCCTCTAACCACGAGCAACACGTTGCTGCACGTAAGCTTAACCTCCACTTACCTTGTGAAGTTCTTCTCCCCTCTGCACAGATGGATCTCCCTGGCGGCGGATTCTCTCTCCCCAGCGGCAGCTCAGCTCCACTCCAACATCAGGGTAACTCTCCCTCCTCCCTGCACAGAGCCAGACGCTCTCTCCCTGGCTATTTGTAACCCAGCTGAGAAAATGACCCTTTTTCTCAGATTTCATTTGTATTAATGAAAGTGTGTGATTTTATTTTGAAAACCGACTATCTTGGGGAAGAGGAAGTGTGATCCTCGTCATCCAACTTTTGAATTTCCAGTTCATGGTCACGTTGGGTGATCTGGGTCTTTCCATTTGTTAAGAGCGATATTAGCCCCGCCTTCCGAGTAGAGGCAACCAGCGCGCACTCAATTCAGTCTTTCACGACACGAGCGCGGACGAGGGAAGTTGTGAAGCGGTCTGATTCACACAGATACCTCTTTCTTGGTGAGTTTCATGCAGATAAATACTATAAATGGATCTAAACACTTTCCCAACGCTAATTTGCAACCTTTATTATCCTAAGTTGATGGGAGCACGAGCTTGAGAGGCCGTGAAGCGGTGACTTCTGCTGTGTTCACCCTGAATCTCATCTTTGGTGAGTCAGATACATGCTAATGTTATGCTAACATTAGCGCTATGCTAATGCTAGTCGCGAGTGGATTTTTTCCTGTTAAGAGCAATGGAAAAGGCTGTCTTTGTGTCTGTATGGTTTCCCTAAATGTGATTTCAGTTCCCAACAGTACACCATGTGCTTTTAGCATCAAACTACACATTACATTCGACAGAAATGGTGCATAAGAGCTAAAAGTACTTCAGCATACTGTTGGGAACTGAAATCACATTTAGGGAAACCATACAGACACAAAGACAGCCTTTTCCATTGCTTTTAACAGGAAAAAATCCACTCGCGACTAGCATTAGCATAGCGCTAATGTTAGCATAACATTAGCATGTATCTGACTCACCAAAGATGAGATTCAGGGTGAACACAGCAGAAGTCACCGCTTCACGGCCTCTCAAGCTCGTGCTCCCATCAACTTAGGATAATAAAGGTTGCAAATTAGCGTTGGGAAAGTGTTTAGATCCATTTATAGTAATTATCTGCATGAAACTCACCAAGAAAGAGGTATCTGTGTGAATCAGACCGCTTCACAACTTCCCTCATCCGCGCTCGTATCGTGAAAGACTGAATTGAGTGCGCGCTGGTTGCCTCTACTCGGAAGGCGGGGCTAATATCGCTCTTAACGAATGGAAAGACCCAGATCACCCAACGTGACCATGAACCGGAAATTCAAAAGTTGGATGACGAGAATCACACTTCCTCTTCCCCAAGGTAGTCGGTTTTCAAAATAAAATCACACACTTTCATTAATACAAATGAAATCTGAGAAAAAGGGTCATTTTCTCAGCTGGGTTACACACTCCCCCGCTAAATATCATGCACGTCCCGTTGCATGTGTAACCAAGACTGTCCATCGTCAGTATTTAGAAACTCTGAGAAAGCTGTATTCAAACCTTGGAAAAGGGACTTAACAACAGTCACTAGAGGATTTCCTAATTCAGGATACTTTAGTCTTTTTGGGAGTTGTCTGATTCTTTCAGATCATCGTATTGGTTGAATTGCAATGTGATCATTTTTGTCCATTTCATCAGGCAAACCATTCGATTGGTGTTCTTGCCCCTCAACTGAATTGTCAGAAGGTTCCTCTAGTATTGTTGCTGTTCCATTTTCCACAGGTGAATTATAGGAAGGTTCAATCTCAGTTGCATTATGCTCCCTATCCAGTTGAGGAGGAGGCTGAGCCCGATCCTGGAGGTGGTCCCTCGGAGCGGTTGTTTGTTCCCACATCGGTCCAGGGTGAGGTCATTCAGTGGGCCCACGCCTCGAAATTTGCGTGTCATCCAGGGGTGTCCCACACAATTGAGCTTCTCCAGAGGTCTTTCTGGTGGCCGGGGTTGCGAAAGGACGTCAATGCCTACATCCAGGCCTGCGCTTAGTGCGCCACCGGAAAGTCGTCTTCCTCCCCACCAGCCGGGCTCCTCCATCCTCTGCCGGTCCCTAGCCACCCCTGGTCACACACCGCCCTGGATTTTGTGACGGGTCTCCCGCCATCTAATCACTTCACCACGGTCCTTACCATCGTTGATCGTTTCTCCAAGGCGGCCCACTTTGTCCACCTCCGGGGGTTGCCGACGGCATGGGAGACAGCGGATCTTTTGGTGCAGCACGTTATACGCCTCCATGGGATCCCCACTGATGTTACCTCGGATCATGGACCCCAGTTTGTTTCCCAGGTTTGGAGGGCATTCTGTCACTCACTGGGGTCAACGGTAAGCCTGTCATCTGGTTACCACCCGCAGAGCAATGGGCAGTGCGAACGGGCGAATCAAGACCTGGAGGCTGCCCTACGCTGTGTCATTGCTTCCAGCCCTTCTTCTTGGAGCAGCCACCTGCTGTGGATCGAGTACACCCATAACTCCTCGGTTTCTTCTGCGATTGGGATGTCCCCCTTCAGGGCATCCTTGGGGTATGACCCCCCACTGTTTCCAGAGGAGGAAAAGGAGGTGGCGGTGCCTTCTTTCCGTGCCCATGTCAGGCGCTGCTGCTGGCTCTGGACCACCACCCGCAGAATTCTCCTTTGGACCACCGAGCGTAACACCAGGAAGGCCAACCGCAGCAGGAGACCGGCTCCCGAGTACAAGGTGGGTCAGCAGTTATGGCTGTCAACACGTAATATTAACTTGAAAGCAGAGACACAAAAGCTGGCCCAGCGTTTTATTGGGCCTTATCCTATTGTCCGAGTGGTTAACCCTGTGGCTGTTCGCTTAGCTCTCCCCCCTCCCTCCACATCTGCCCAACCTTCCATGTCTCACAGGTGAAACCTGTCTGTTCCAGTCCCCTTTGTCCGCCCCCCAAGGCTCCACCTCCCCCTGTGGTGATCGGTGGCCATCCGGCGTGGGGAGTCACTGCCATCCTGGACGTCCGCCGCCGGGGTCACGGCCTACAATACCTGGTGGACTGGGAGGGGTATGGCCCCGAGCACAGGTCCTGGGTACATCCGTCTTTTGTCCTCGATAAACAACTCATCAGAGACTTTCACCGGACATACCCGGGTAAGATAGGGCAGGTGCCAGGAAGCACCTCTAGAGGGGGGAGTACTGTCATAGTGCCCGCAAGGCCATCATCAGTCTCAGCTGCGTGCACACCTGCTGCCAATCATCAGCGGGCTTTAAGAGCCGGACCTGCCAGCGACTCAGCACGGAGCCATCTGTCAAACTCCCGAGGACACGTCTCTCGTCTTCAGCCACATCCTGGCTCTTCCTCTAACCACGAACAACGCGTCGGTGCACGTAAGCTTAACCTCCACTTACCTTGTGAAGTTCTTCTCCCCTGTGCACAGATGGATCTCCCTGGCAGCAGATTCTCTCTCCCCGGCGGCAGCTCAGCTCCACTCCAGCATCAGGGTAACTCTCCCTCCTCCCTGCACAGAGCCAGACGCGCTCTCCCTGGCTATTGCTCTCAGGGCAAATCGGAGCCCAGCATCACCACCTGCAAAAGTAAGCAACTGTCATTATTACTCCCTCAGCGCTGGTGCAGCATTAACGTCTCTGCTTTGTCTCCATAGGGTTGCCAGGCCGAACGGCGTCCTGCTCTGCCCCAGCACGAGTCCTGCACTTCATGCACCACATTGTACATACAGTACACGCACTCACACACAAGACACGGGTGACTAATAAAAGGATAATTGTAGTTCCCTTGAGTCTGTCTTCTGTCCCCTGGGTCCAGAATTATGTCAGTACAAAATCATGAGGCAATCTATTTAGACATTTGCAAGATATTTCAGTGCACCAAAATGCCAGAAAAGTCTGAGCATTTCCATCTGTTACCTGTCAAAACGCATGTGTTCATTACAGGAGAGAATTCTGTGTTTGTGTTCAAAGAGAGGATTAATACAGTGGGGCAAAAAAGTATTTAGTCAGCCACCAATTGTGCAAGTTCTCCCACTTAAAAGATGAGAGAGGTCTCCAATTTTCATCATAGGTATACCTCAACTATGAGAGACAAAATGAGGGAAAAAAAATCCAGAAAATCACATTGAAGGATTTTTAATGAATTAATTGGTAAATTCCTCTGTAAAATAAGTATTTGGTCAATAACAAAAGTTCATCTCAGTACTTTGTTATATACCCTTTGTTGGCAATGACAAAGGTCAAACGTTTTCTGTAAGTCTTCACAAGGTTTTCACACACTGTTGCTGGTATTTTGGCCCATTCCTCCATGCAGATCTCCTCTAGAGCAGTGATGTTTTGAGGCTGTCGCTGGGCAACATGGACTTTCAACTCCCTCCAAAGATTTTCTATGGGGTTGAGATCTGGAGACTGGCTAGGCCACTCCAGGACCTTGAAATGCTTCTTACGAAGCCACTCCTTCGTTGCCCGGGCGGTGTGTTTGGGATCATTGTCATGCTGAAAGACCCAGCCACGTTTCATCTTCAATGTCCTTGCTGATGGAAGGAGGTTTTCACTCAAAATCTCACGATACATGGCCCCATTCATTCTTTCCTTTACACGGATCAGTCATCCTGGTCCCTTTGCAGAAAAACAGCCCCAAAGTATGATGTTTCCACCCCCATGCTTCACAGTAGGTATGGTGTTCTTTCTCCTCCAAACACGACAAGTTGAGTTTTTACAATAAAGTTCTATTTTGGTTTCATCTGACCACATGACATTCTCACAATCCTCTTCTGGATCATCCAAATGCTCTCTAGCAAACTTCAGATGGGCCTGGACATGTACTGGCTTAAGCAGGGGGACACGTCTGGCACTGCAGGATTTGAGTCCCTGGCAGCGTAGTGTGTTACTGATGGTAGCCTTTGTTACTTTGGTCCCAGCTCTCTGCAGGTCATTCACGAGGTCCCCCCGTGTGGTTCTGGGATTTTTGCTCACTGTGATCATTTTGACCCCACGGGGTGAGCTCTTGCGTGGAGCCCCAGATCGAGGGAGATTATCAGTGGTCTTGTATGTCTTCCATTTTCTAATAATTGCTCCCACAGTTGATTTCTTCACACCAAGCTGCTTACCTATTGCAGATTCAGTCTTCCCAGCCTGGTGCAGGTCTAACATTTTGTTTCTGGTGTCCTTTGACAGCTCTTTGGTCTTGGCCATAGTGGAGTTTGGAGTATGACTGTTTGAGGTTGTGGACAGGTGGCTTTTATACTGATAACAAGTTCAAGCAGGTGCCATTAATACAGGTAACGAGTGGAGGACAGAGGAGCCTCTTAAAGAAGAAGTTACAGGTCTGTGAGAGCCAGAAATCTTGTTTGTTTGTAGGTGACCAAATACTTATTTTACCCAGGAATTTACCAATTAATTCATTAAAAATCCTTCAATGTGATTTTCTGGATTTTTTTTTCTCATTTTGTCTCTCATAGTTGAAGTATACCTATGATAAAAATTGGAGACCTCTCTCATCTTTTAAGGGGGAGAACTTGCACAATTGGTGGCTGACTAAATACTTTTTTGCCCCACTGTATATCATCGTCGGCCTCCGTCGGTCTATGATGACCATGGAAGAGAATCCTAAATGTCTACTCTGCTGGAACAGCACCGCCTGTGGCTGAACAGGCCGATGCGCGAATGACAGTCCCTGTCACACAGGTTGCACTTGTGGGTGGTCTCCGTGCTGCTGGGTCTGTGGCGGCTCTTCCTGCGGGTCCTTTTTTCATCTGCTGCAGCAGTCAGTCTCTCTTCACCCGCCTTGAGCTGTCTGGTCAGGGTGCCTCTCCATTTGGAGCGGTCCATTGCAAGGTCCTCCCAGTGCTCTGTGTTGATATCCAGGGCCTTCATGTCTCTCTTGCAGACGTCTCTAAAGCGCAGCTGTGGGCGGCCAACGTCTCTCCTGCCAGTTGCAAGTTCTCCGTAGAGGACGTCTTTGGGGATTCTGCCATCCTCCATACGGTGAATGTTGCCTAGCCAGCGGAGCCTGCGCTGCCTGAGTAGAGTGAACATGGAGGGAAGGCCAGCGCGGGATAGAACTTCTGTGTTGGGCACTTTGTCCTGCCAGGATATGTCCAGGATGTGGCGAATGCAGCGCAAGTGGAAGGAGTTCAGTCTCTTTTCCTGCCGGGCGTATGTTGTCCATGTCTCACTCCCATAGAGCAGTGTGCTGATGACGCAGGCGTTGTACACTGCCATCTTCGTCTTGACAGAGAGTTTGGGATTCTCCCACACTCGTGTGGTGAGGCGAGCGAGTGTGAAGGCTGATTTTCCAATCCTCTTGTTGATCTCTGTATCAAGGGAGAGGTTGTTGCTGATCGTGGACCCCAGGTACGTGAACTGATTCATGACCTCCAGCTTGTAGTCGTCGATGGTGATGGTTGGTGGTGCTTCCGTGCCTTGCTCCAAGATGTTAGTCTTCTTCAGGCTAATGGTAAGCCTGAAGTCCTTGCATGCCTGGGAGAAGCGGTCCATCAGGGTCTGAAGCTCCTGCTGTGTGTGGGTTACGACTGCAGCGTCGTTTGCGAACAGCATGTCTCTGATTAGAGCCTCGCGTACTTTGGTTCTGGCTTTCAGGCGGACGAGGTTGAAAAGCCTGCCGTCAGATCTTGTGTGCAGGTAGATTCCCTCTGTTGCTGTGCTGAAGGCATGCCTCAGGAGCATAGCAAAGAAAATCCCAAAGAAGGTTGGTGCAAGTACACAGCCCTGTTTCACTCCGCTGCGTATGTTGAATGGCTCTGAGACGTTGCCATTGTGCTGCATTATCCCCTGCATGTTGGTGTGAAACGATTCGATGAGGCTTTGCAACTTTGGTGGGCATCCTATCTTTGGCAGGATCTTGAAAAGGCCCTCTCTGCTGACCAGATCGAACGCTTTGGTGAGGTCGATGAAGGCGACGTACAGAGGCATGTTCTGTTCTCTGCATTTCTCCTGGAGTTGGCAGATGGAGAATATCATGTCTACCGTCGATCGCTCAGCGCGGAAGCCACACTGAGACTCAGGGTAGACACGTTCGGCAAGCTTCTGTAGACGGACGAGAACAACTCGTGCGTAGACTTTGCTAACAACGCTGAGGAGGGAGATGCCCCTGTAGTTGTTGCAGTCGCTTCTCTCCCCTTTGTTTTTGTAGAGGGTGATGATCTTGGCGTCCCTCATGTCCTGTGGTACGGCACCTTCCTTCCAGCACTGGCAGAGGACGTCATGCAATGGCAGCAGTAGGGCGGTCTTGCAGTGCTTGATCAGGTCAGGGGGTATGCCGTCGTTGCCGGGTGCCTTGCCAGCGGCCAAGCTATCAATGGCCTTGCTGAGTTCGTCGATGGTTGGCTCGGCGTCAAGTTCGTCCATGGATGGCAGGCAGTCGATGGCATCAAGGGCTAACGGTGTCACGGTGTTCTGTTTAGAGTAGAGGTCGGAGTAGTGTTCCACCCATCTCTCCATCTGCTTGTTCTTTTCTGTGATCATCTCCCCAGTGGAAGATTTGAGGGGGGCCGTCTTGCTATGAGCCGGACCAAGTGCTTCCTTGATGCCATCGTACATACCACGGATGTTCCCTGTTATGGCAGCGGTTTGAATGTCTTGGCTGAGCTGAGTCCAGTACTCGTTGGCACAGCGCCGAGCAGTCTGCTGAACTTTGCTTCTCGCAGCCCTGAGAATCTGGAGATTCTTCTCGTTTGGGTACTTCTTGTACTCAGCAAGTGCTGAGCGCTTGGCTTCAATGACGGGGGTTATCTCGGTCAACTTGGCATCAAACCAGTCCTGTGACTTCGAGGTCTTCCTCCCAAAGGTAGCCAAGGCTGTGCGGTGGATGGTGTTTCGCAGCTCTTCCCAATTCTGCTTTGCAGATTCTCCTTCTTGTGGTACACCAAGTTCCTTCTCAAAGGTGGAGGCAAACTGCTCAACAAGTTCTGGTTGGGCCATCTTGCTGGTGTCAATCCGTGCCTTTACAGGTTGTCTAGCACGATGGAATTTCTTCAGCTGCAGCTTGACCTTGCAACACACCAATGAATGGTCTGTGTTGCAATCTGCACTCTGGAACGAACGGGTGATTAGCACGTTCTTCAGTGAGGTGCGCCTGGTCAGGATCAAGTACAGCTGGTGCCAGTGCTTTGAGTGCGGATGTTGCCAAGAAACCTTGTGTTGGGGCTTGGTCTTGAAGAACGAGTTTGTGATGCACAGATTGTGATATGTGCAGAACTCGAGCAGCCGCTGTCCGTTGTCGTTCATTCTGCCCACGCCAAAAGGTCCAAGACAGGAGGGACAGGAGTCGTGGTCAGCACCCACTCTGGCATTGAAGTCTCCAAGGAGAATGAGTTGTTCAGAGTTGGGGATGATCCTGACAGTTGTTGTGAGATTCTCGTAGAACTCGTCTTTTGCCTCTGGTGTGGCTGTCAGAGTTGGGGCATACACACTGACGAGGGTGACTGGGCCTTGAGTGGTGTTCAGGCGGAGGGTGAGGAGTCGTGCAGAGCCAGTGCTGCCCGGTTCCACCATCTTCAGCAAGGTGTTCTTCACTGTGAAGCCCACTCCGTGTTCCCTGTGTTCGTCACTGCCCTTTCCCTGCCAGTAGAACGTGTAGTCCTTCTCTCTCAGTGTGCCTGCGTCAGCCAACCGTGTTTCCTGGAGAGTGGCGATATCCACTCCCAGTCTCTTCAGCTCATTATTGATGATGGCAGTCTTCCGTGTGTCGTTGATGTCCTTGAGGTTAGCAGCGAGTCCTGTCATCATAGTGCGGACGTTCCAAGTTCCCAGTTTTAGAGTTGGTCTCTTTTGTTTTATTGTCTTGCCTGGTGCGAAGGTTCTCAGCCTGCTGTTCGGACTTCTCCTTATCCCCATGCACCCAATGAGGAAAGCAAGCTGTGGCGGGACAACACCTTATTGGCTGGGGGCTGCCCAGCTTGAGGCGGGCGGTAGCTGTCCAGTGAGATCTGATGATCCCTCCCACCGTCGGGAACAACCCCTGGCGCTGCGCTCTACGCCAATTGAGCAGTGGCTTATAACCGGTAACTGTCATTCCCCGTGTTTTGTCTACGCCAAAGGCGAAGCTGGAGTGTCCTCTCCAGTGATCCGGTGTTCTACCTTCCAGCGTTGGGCGTTGGTAGGATTCAAGCCTGGGCAGGAAGACATGGAGGACAAGATGTTGCCCATGCAGCATGTCCCCCCTCTCCACGTCACTGATGAATCCAAAGGAACAGCAGGGCTGCTACAGTTTGGCACCAGCGCCGTTGCAGGAGCTGCCAGAACGATGTTGAGCACAACATAGAACTGCCTTAGGGGCTCTGACTCCGGATTTTTCCTCAGGGTTGACTCCCGAAGCCTTTCCCGTGACCGGGTATGCCGCAAGGCAGCAGAGGTTTGAAATCAGGGTTTACCTTCCCCTAGATGGGCTACCTTCCCAGGTTGACGAGCCACCATCTACCCGAAGCATCTGGTTTTAAGGCGCCAGAGATCCGCCCTCGCCCCTTCTCCTATTAGTAAAAGCAGTTCCGCCGAGCTTAGAGACTAATCCACATGGGCAGGCTAGGAGTTGGACTTAGTTGTCAGAGGCTTTTCGAGACGCACGCCATAAGGAGCATTTTATGAGCACTGGGAGCTTAACCCCAGTGTCGCTCCTGGCTATGACAACCTTGGAACCACTGTATATCATGATACATAGATTAATTACTGTAGAAGCTTACTGAAAACACCTGTGTTCATAGTTTGTCCACATTATTGTGGTGGAAGTGGGAGATGTGTTGCTTAAAAAAAGAAACACATTTGAAAAAAATCTATTGATAGAGGGAATGCTTTCATTACTTTATTAACAAGGACTGGACAGGGTTACTCAGCTTTATTCAGAAACCATTTACCATCATCCCATCTTTCATTCTTATATTTGACCTTTTGAAAATAACTCTTGTTATTAATCACATTTTATGCAGAGCTTATTTCTTTCTTCTTGCAAGCAATAATTCAAACTGAAGACAGAGAGCAGTTGTTTAGAGAACAGTTTTAGAGAACAATATGGGGGGGGGCTGAAAAGTTCATAGTGGTCAAATTTGACTAAATGTGGTTTATTTTTCAACACAGCCTCCCCTTCGGTCCTCACACTTCTTCCATCAGTGTTGCAGCGTTTGAATCGCTGCGGTTGAAAAATAAACCACTTTTAGTCAAATTTGACCATTATGAACTTTTCAGACTATGAACGTTTCAGCCCCCCTCAATATTGCATTCTTCACAGAGGAAGTTAGACATGATTTCATGAAACATCTTGGGCCATATTATGATGATCTAGTTAACAGTCTATAATCTAAGGTGCAGAGTGCATTATGGGCATATCCAAGACCGTTTTGTCACTACAACAGCAGGAAAATGGTCTCTGCACAATGTGAAAAGCACAGTTATTCAGAGGTATGTTTTTGGTGAAGCATGCAGTAATCCAATCAGACACTCTCCAGACATTCCCTTTAATACACAGGGTCACAGGATCTAAGGCAAACTATGACCATGATGGTACATTTACCTCAGAGGGAAAATGGGTTTTGCACTGGCCAAAGAGGGTGCATGCGAGTGAACAGAAAAGGCATGCAATGGTAACCCACCTTGGCATTAAGCCAGGCAATACTTTGAGTCAATTTCCAGTCAGTTATTTTATGGAATATTCTGAATATGGTAAATGGCGTTCACTTAGTATATAGCACTTTTTCTCATCTCTAGATCACCAAAGCATTTTACAAATCCTGCTATCAATCCATTCACACACGCATTCACATACTGACAGCGGCAAAGCTGCCATACACAGGCGCTGGCCTGACCCACCAGGAGCAACTGGGGTTCAGTGTCTTGCTCAAAGACACATCGACATGCAGACTGCAGACAGAGCAGGAATCAAACCCCTGAACCTCTGATCAGTAGTCAGCCACACTATGCCTGTGCCACAGCCGTGGCATGTATTTGTTGTATTGGTACATTTGGCCGCCCGCAATACATAAAATGGATGTATTGTGCATATTCAAGTATTTGTTATGGTAATATGACCTGCCACGGTTGAAATCTGAATGCGGAAGGTCAGTGCTGCTGCCCCATCCTCCTGATGTTAACAAAGAAATTCTACACTGCAGCGAGTACAGATAAAAAATTAGATAAGAGAATAAAAACAGGCTCACCTTAAGGACAAAAAACGGGGGGGGGGGCAGGAGAAGATAAACATTTCCAGAGTGAACTCTCTGCAGATGTAAAATCATGCTCACTTATCGAACAAACTCTCAAGAAAAGAGCTCCTGTCCAGTCTTGCAATACTTAAAAATAAGAGCAAGTGGCTGGCCAAATAAAGAACTGATGCAATGCAGACACATAAAAAAAAAATACAAAAATAAGCAGCAAATTATTCTTCTGTTCCTTATTAGACCGCCAAGTATTAACTGTGTGTGGTAAACTGAAACATTTCCACCCATCTGGAAAAACTTGATCAACTGATTAATGTGAGTTCTGTTAAACAAAGGAAAAAAGACATTTTGCTCAGTTACATATTGTTGTGAAGATTTTTCCCTGACTTAAGTTTTCATTGTATTTTATTATTCAGCTTTTTGATAAAAGATATATTCATGAAATGAATATATGGCAGATAAGCACATCTGTTGCAAGGTCTGTGGTGGACTTTTGCCAGTCAGTGCATCGTGACATGCACTACACAAAGAGCAGAGATAAACAAACCTATCATCTGGTCAGTCACTGGAGTCAGTTTGTCTTGGCCTGTCCTTGCCACAGATAATACCTCTATCTGCCAAGAATGTGTCGCTAGTCCAGCAAAAGCTAGTGGTATTCTCAAATACTTTTCAAGCAGTTTCATGAAATGGTCAGTCAGAGAGCAACTCATACTGGCTCGGACGTCGCCCGGGTTAACAAGGTCAGGAGTTCCTGGCAGTGGAAGGAGAATTACAGAGCTGCGTGGAGGAATCTGATCAGACCTAAATGAAACAGTCATTGTTGCCCCTGACAGACTGCTTTGATGATGACAGTGTGGAAAATAAGTATTGAACATGGCAACCTTTTTCTCATTAAACATATTTCTGATGTTAAATTAATATTAAAAATATTAATATTAAACATATTTAATTAAGTGGAATGACACAGGGAATAAGTATTGCACATGAAATGCATGGAGTCTACCACAGTATGATGTATCCCTGTCAGGGGAGCGTGCACATAAATACGTATGACGTATGTGGATTCGAGCTGTTGCTGATGGCGGTTCATGAGTGTTCTCCTGGAGCTAGAAATAAACATGAGCACAGGCTGCAGAAAAAAAATCACGTCTCCAGGTTATTGAGTCTCTAATTACCTTTTTATATCATGTTGGATAAGTATCTACAGTTATTACATGGTGTCAGAGTTGTCTGGAAGCCAGTAAAGCAGCGCCATGACAAAGTTTAATCCTCCGAGTGAGTTCAGAGTCAACTGCCCTGTAGAGTGGCCGGAGTGGCAGCAGAGATTTTCCCACTTCAGACTGGCTACAAAACTGAACAAAGATGATGAGGAAATGCAAATGAGTTCACTGATATACACAATGGAAAATGAGGCTGAAAAGATTTTCAACTCCTTTACAATCAGCTCTAAGGAGGAGAAAAAGAAATATGACGTCATGCTTAAGAAGTTTGAGGACTATTTTGTTCCAACGTGGAACATTATACATGAGCTGGTGTGTTTCTATCAGAGAAATCAGCACCAAGGAGAAAAGGCAGAAATGTACATAAGGACTTTGTATGAATTACCTAAACAATGTGACTTTGGGGAGAAGAGGGATGAGCGTATTAGGGATCGCCTGGTTGTGGGAATAAAAGACAAAGAGCTGTACTGACCTTTTCAACTAATGGTGGACTTAACGCTGCCACAAGCAGTGGAGCAAGTGTGCCAGTCGGAGGAGATAACGAGGCAGATTACTCTCCAGATGAGCCACCCTGAGTCCCAGCTGTCTAATGTTAATGCAGTGAGGCAACATGGTTGCCCACAGAGAGGAAAAGGAAAGCAGCAACATGGAGACAACAGCCCGAGAGTGATGATATGGAGTGAAGTGTGTGGCGGTAATGCATCTGTAAGCTGGTTGCCAACTGCAAATCAAATCTGAAAGAAGAAGAGGAAGAAGAGACAATAGCCCAGCACCACAAAAAGGGGAAGAGTGGGAGGTGTGGCAAGCCTCAACACTCCGATGAGAGGAGGTGTCCAACATTAGAATAGAATAGAATAGAATCTTTAGTGTCATTGTACACAAAATACTGTCATGATGGCCGCTAGGCCGTCATCAGCATCATCAACATCAGCTGCGCTCACTTTAGCAGGTGGCAATCAGCGGGCCATAAAAGCCCAACGCGCGGACGCCTCAGCACGGAGTCGTCTGTCACTCTCACTGAGCAACGTGCCAAGATCTCGACCTCTCGTGAAAGAATCTACGCTTTGCCAAACCAGGCCACGTAAGCCATCTCTTCACAATTCCTCTGCTAGCCTTTTCCCCTGTGCACAGGTGGACCTCCCTGGCGGCGGACCACCCTCCTCTGCTGACGAGGCATCGTCTCCTGCTCCGCGGAGCTCCGCCTAACATCCACAGCACCGGACACCACGAGCACGACGTCGCACGGACACCAGGAGTCAGCCAGCCTCTCATTGTGGCACCTGCAAGTAAGCCCCTGCAGCATAACCGCCGAACATTGCTACTGTGCAACAGTAACCTTGTGCTTGTGTTTTCTAGGGTTGCCAGGTTACCACAAGACGGGCTCAGCTCCAGTGGCCAGACGAGCATTCACACATTCACTCACACTTCACTCACTAATTCACAATAAAGATAATTGTCTGTATCTCTCGTGTCAGCGTCTGTCTCTTGGGTCGTAAATCATGTCAGTACGACTCCGTCACGATGATCCATCAGACAGCGCGCTGTCGTGCCGCTTTAACACACTCAGCGCACGAGTTGACATGATTTCCCACCAGCAGACAGTAATCTTAACCCAACTAACTCAGATTAACAGCCGGCTGGATCGCCTGGAAGGTCACCAGGCATTCTCCCCGGCTAGCGGGGCGCCCTCTGCACCCGCAGCTGCGGCTACTAGCCAAACCAGCCCATCTTCCACACATTGCCTAACTCCTGTACCAACCCCCGCACACTTTACTGGTAAACTGGGGGAGGCGCGGGGGTTTTTGCTACAGTGTGAGTCAATTTTTCTCCGCGTCCCAGGGGACTTTGCCACTGATATGAATAAGATTGGGTACATCATCAACCTGCTGGGAGGCAGGGCTCTTGATTGGGTTTATACCATCATGGCCAAACCAAATTATTCATTGTTAACTTACCAGCAGTTCGTGGCAGAGTTCATGGAAGTGTTCGATCATGTTGACCGGGGCGCGGTGTTAACTGAACGGCTGCTTGGACTTCGGCAGGGCAGTAGATCTGCCACCGATTATTCCGTGGACTTCCGGGTATTAGCCGGTCAGGTTGGGTGGGGAGAGCCAGCACTTTGTGGAATTTTTCTCCGCATCCTTAACTCCGAGTTAAAAGACGAGCTAGCGGCAAAGGAGAAACCAGATAGACTTGGGGAATTAATCTCCCTCACCATCAGCCTAGATAGCAGACTGAGGGAGCGAGCTGCAGAACGGCGAACAGCCATCCGTGCGAATAAGCCTCACCCTCGCTCCGCTAGGTCCCCCCTCCTTGCTCCACCTGCATCTGAAGAACTTCCGGAGCAGGAGGATATGGTTGTGGGGCAATCGGGTCTTACAGCGGCTGAGAGACAGCGCCGCAGAGAGCAGGGGTTATGCTTCTACTGTGGGAATGGGGCACATGGAGTAGTGGATTGCCCGTTAAAAGGGGAGGTCCGCGGATCACGGTAGGGGGATTCACGGACAATAATCAAACAAAGCCCCTCACTAGTTGCCACATTCCCATTAGGCTCATTCATAAACACAAGGAACACACCACATTTGCCTCAGTTGACTCTGGGGCTGAGCAAAACTTTATCTCCAGAGACCTGGCAACCCTGATGGGCCTCAGCTGTCAACCTTTACGCCCCCCCATCTATCTGGTCACCCTGTCAAAAGCATCTCTGACTTCAGTTTCCCACCAGACGGCACCTGTGTTAACGATAGTTTCTGGTAATCACAGGGAGGAAATACGGTTCCTGGTCTTGCCCTTCTCCTCTTCACCCGTCATCTTGGGGTACCTTTGGCTCCGGCTGCATAACCCCACATTCGACTGGCAAGTTGGGAGAATAACGGCTTGGAGCTCATTCTGTCTGAGCGCCTGTCTTCAGTCCGCTGCATGCGCTCCCTCAGTGCCGATGATGCCTCCCTCAACACCCCCTCCGGACCTGTCGAAGATGCCTGACGTCTACAATGATTTGGGCCAGGTGTTTAGTAAGTCACGGGCGTTGTCCCTTCCCCCCCATCGCCCGTACAACTGTGCGATCAACCTCAAGGCTGGGGCCCCTCTCCCGGCAAGCCGCCTGTATAGCCTGTCAGCTCCGGAACGCGAGGCCAAGGATACGTACATCAAGGAGTCCCTGGCCTCCGGTATCATCCATCCATCCTCCTCGGCTGTCGGGGCAGGGTTTTTCTTCGTTGGGAAGAAGGACAGGTCGCTGCGCCCCTGCATCAATTTCCGGGGTCTCAACGACATTACTATTAAGGACAAATACACTCTTCCCTTGATGAACACGGCCTTCGATTCCCTCCAGGGGGCGTCTTGGTTTACTAAACTAGATCTACGGAACGCCTATCACTTGGTGCACATTCGGGAAGGTGATGAGTGGAAGACTGCTTTCCGGACCCCAAGCGGCCACTTTGAATATCTGGTGATGCCGTTTGGGTTAACCAACGCTCCGGCAGTGTTCCAGTGCTTAATAAATGACGTTCTCCGGGACTTTCTGAATTCCTTCGTCTTTGTTTATCTTGATGAGATCCTCATCTTCTCGCGCACACTGGAGGAGCATCAGGTGCATGTACGACGGGTCCTACAGCGCCTCCTGGAGAATCAGTTGTTCGTCAAGGCGGAGAAGTGTGAGTTTCACACGGATCGCACCTCCTTTCTGGGGTTTATAATCGCCCGTAACCAGGTGCTTCCCGACCCGGACAAGGTCAAGGTGGTGGTGGACTGGCCTACGCCCACATCCAGGAAACAGCTGCAGGGTTTTTTGGGGTTTGCCAATTTTTACCGGCGCTTCGTGCCAAATTTTGGGAACATCGCCAGACCCCTGACTGCACTCACATCCCTGAAGGTCCCTTTCCATTGGAGTGAGGAGGCTGCCGTGGCATTTGACAGGCTGAAGGGAGAGTTTGCTTCGGCCAGAGTATTGACCCAGGTGGACCCGGAGCTCCAATGCTTGGTGGAGGTGGACGCATGGGATTCGGGGGTGGGGGCGGTACTCTCTCAGCGCTCCCCGACGGACGGGAAGATCCGCCCCTGCGCTTACTTCTCTCATCGTTTGACACCTGCTGAGAGGAATTACAGCATCGGCGACAGGGAGCTATTGGCTGTCAAACTTGCGCTGGAGGAGTGGAGACACTGGCTGGAGGGGGCTGCACAGCCGTTTGTTGTCTGGACTGATCACCGCAATCTTGAATACCTTAGGACTGCCAAGCGGTTGAATGCACGTCAGGCCCGCTGGTCACTTTTCTTCGGCCATTTTAATTTTACGATCACCTACCGGCCAGGAAGTAAGAATGGTAAGCCTGACGCCCTTTCCAGGCAGTTTGACGCGCCCCCCGCTGACGACCGGGAGGAGTCTATTCTGCCACCTGCATGTGTGGTAGGTGCATTGACCTGGGGCATCTGCGATAAGGTTAGAAGAGCACAGGAGGTCGAGCCTGATCCGGGCGGGGGGCCCCCGGGTCGCTTGTTCGTTCCTCGTCCTGTTAGGAGCCAAGTAATTGAGTGGGGTCATGCGTCCAAGCTGGCGTGCCATCCGGGTGTGAGTCGGACCATTGACCTCCTCCAGAGAACCTTTTGGTGGCCAGGGCTGCGGAGGGACGTTAACAACTATGTCTGGGCCTGCGCTCAGTGCGCCACGGGGAAGACATCATCATCGGCCCCGGCGGGTCTGCTACACCCTTTGCCCGTCCCCTCCCGCCCCTGGTCCCATGTAGCCATGGACTTTGTGACCGGTTTGCCCCCCTCCGGCCACTTCACGACTGTTTTAACCATCGTGGACCGCTTTTCTAAAGCTGCCCATTTTCTGCCCCTCCGGGGGTTGCCTTCAGCGCGGGAGACGGTGGACCTCCTCGTTCTCCATGTGGTTCGTCCTCACGGAATCCCCGCTGATATTGTTTCGGATCGAGGGCCACAGTTCATCTCGCAGGTTTGGAAGGCGTTCTGTACGGCGCTCGGGGCCATGGCCAGTCTCTCCTCTGGATACCATTCTCAGAGTAACGGCCAGTGCGAGCGAGCCAATCAGGAGCTGGAGGCTGCGCTGCGCTGCGTCATCTCCTCCTGCTCTTCTTCGTGGAGCATGTTCCTCCCGTGGATCGAGTACGCCCATAACACCATGGTGTCCTCATCCACAGGGATGTCCCCCTTCAAGGCATCGTTGGGGTACGATCCGCCCTTGTTCCCGGAGGAGGAGGGGGAGGTAGCGGTCCCGTCTGTTCAGGCTCACACCAGACGCTGTCGGCAAGTTTGGACCATTGCCCACAGAGCCCTTCTGAGGACCACGGAACGGAACATTGAGGTGGCCAACCGCCATAGGAGGCCTGCCCCGGATTACAAGGTGGGTGACAAGGTATGGTTGTCCACGAAGAACATCAGTGTGCCTGCCGAGAAGCGTAAGCTAACCAAGCGCTTCATCGGTCCCTTTGTTATCTCCCGCATTGTCAACCCTGTATCTGTGCGTCTTGCTCTCCCCTCTCACATGCGCATCTGCCCCACTTTCCATGTCTCCCAGGTCAAGCCCTACGTCGCCGACCCGCTGTGCCCACCCCCTGCGGCTCCTGTTCCCCCGAGGATGATCGATGGCCATCCGGCCTGGGGGGTAACGGCAATCCTGGACATCCGCAGGAGGGATCGGAGCCTTCAGTATTTGGTGGACTGGGAGGGGTTGGTCCTGAGCATCGCTCCTGGATACGCCCTGCGTTGATCCTCGATAAGCAGTTGATCCGCGATTTCCATCGGGCGCAGCCAGGTAGGATTGGGCAGGTGCCTGGAGGCACCTCTAGAGGGGGGAGTACTGTCATGATGGCCGCTAGGCCATCATCAGCATCATCAACATCAGCTGCGCTCACTTTAGCAGGTGGCAATCAGCGGGCCATAAAAGCCCAACGCGCGGACGCCTCAGCACGGCGTCGTCTGTCACTCTCACTGAGCAACGTGCCAAGATCTCAACCTCTCGTGAAGGAATCTACGCTTTGCCAAACCAGGCCACGTAAGCCATCTCTTCACAATTCCTCTGCTAGCCTTTTCCCCTGTGCACAGGTGGACCTCACTGGTGGCGGACCACCCTCTTCTGCTGACGAGGCACCGTCTCCCGCTCCGCGGAGCTCCGCCTAACATCCACAGCACCGGACACCATGAGCATGACGTCGCACGGACACCAGGAGTCAGCCAGCCTCTCATTGTGGCACCCGCAAGTAAGCCCCTGCAGCATAACCGCCGAACATTGCTACTGTGCAACAGTAACCTTGTGCTTGTGTTTTCTAGGGTTGCCAGGTTACCACAAGACGGGCTCAGCTCCAGTGGCCAGATGAGCATTCACACATTCACTCACACTTCACTCACTAATTCACAATAAAGATAATTGTCTGTATCTCTCGTGTCAGTGTCTGTCTCTTGGGTCGTAAATCATGTCAAATACAACAAAACTTTGTTCAGCATTCTCTTAGCAGCTTAAAATGCAATCATCTTAGTAATAAATAATAATAAATAGATCATATACTAATGCACTCTACATATATGTGACTTAATAAGTAAGTGCAACAAACGTCAGAAAAAGGGACAATGGTAATGCATGCGTCACTCAAAAGCTGTAATAGAAGTCACAGAAGAAAATAAGCAGCTATACTTTCTCAAAGAACTGGGCACAAAAGACAATAAAGATGCAACAGTTATCACTAAAGAGACATTTAAAAAGATGTGGCCTATAATTAAACTGAATCCTCCAGACACCAAGCTAGTGAGCCCAGGTTGCAACCTTAAATGCATGGGCATGTTCCAAGTGACCACCAACCACAGGGACAGACAGTACATTTTCCCAAGATTTGTCATAGAAGGGGAAGGCAACTGCCTGTTAGGTCGACCTGATGCCATAGAGATGGTCCTGGTGAAGAGGACAGAGGAGGTCAGCAGTGTCTTTTGGTCAGCGGGACTGCTGAAAACAGAGCCAGTGAAAATAATATTACAAGAAGACGCTCAGCCATACGCAGTTCATACAGCAAGGCAGATACCCCTGCCACTGGTTCCGCTGGTAAAAAAGGAGCTGCAATGTATGGAAAATGAGGACATTATTGTAAAAGTGACTGAGCCTACTGAATGGTGTGCAGCTATAGTACCAGTGCTTAAGCCCAATAAGACTGAAGTTCGCTGCTGCATGGACTTTAGAAAGCTGAATCGAGCAGTAAAGATAGAGAATTAAATTCTGTCTACTGTAGAACAGATAATTCCTAGACTCGCCGGGTCAAAAGTGTTCACGTCATTGGATGCCACGAGCGGGTTTTACCCAATACCCATATACAAAGACAGCATAAAGTCCACTACCTTCATAACCCCTTTGGGGAGATATCCCTTTGGTCGTCTCTCATGTGGGATAACAAGCGCTCCTGAAATTTTCCAAAGGAAGATGGCAGAGCCGTTAGCAGGACTTGAGGGCACTGAGGTTTATATGGATAATTGTCATGGGTAGCGAGGGCATGCCCCTCCCATCCTGCTTCACTTTCACCAACTCACCACGGCACCTGAGGCAGAAGACACACCTGCACCCGCTCATCAGCCAGCATACTTAAGGAGGCTTTCTCCACGCAGTCAACGCTAGCTCGTCTGGGTATACTGCCCGCAAACAGGCAAGCAAGTCTAAGCTATAAGAGTGAACACGCTGTTTCATCTTATTTCTCCTCTTTCCTCAGGTTGCTGCCACTGTGTAGGTGTGTCTCAGACTGTGCGTGCTCCCCTGCCACATCTCGCCATCCTCAGCTTCCACTCCACCCAGTCAGGCACCATCAGCCCATCTTCCCCCCTTACCCTACTGGTTCGTCTATTCCTCGCTGGGTCCTGCCGGTTCTCCCTGGATTTCCCAAGTAAGTGGCAATTTGGCTCGCCCATTTCCCCTCACTCCATTCCTCTGCTCACAGCTCTTGTCTTCTCTCCACAGGGCCTTTCCTCTGGCGAGTGACTGTTTCTGCAGCTGTGCACTTTGGTTTTTGATATTTAATAAAACTTTCAAACATGCTCATCTGTGTGGTTCCTCCTGTGCTTTGGCATCGTGCACGTGTGCTGTCAAGCTTTATTAGTCATGGCAGAATGAGCCAGCCAGGAAGATAGCGCAGCTGGTGCCTCACCACAGGAGCAGTCTGCTCTGAGCCGTCTAGCGACGACCGAGCGCCAGCTCGCTGTGTTGACTCAACAGGTGTCGAACATGATGACACTTTGGGCTTCAGCGCCTCCTCCGGCCACTCCCCCCCAGCCTGCTCCGCACACTACGGTGTGCCGAACTACCTCCGTTCCCACACTTTCCTTGTATGCGGGGGAGGTGGGGAAATGTAAGGGTTTTCTAATCCAAGTTCAAATGTACCTGGAGCATGTCGGGTAAGAGTATCTGGACGACATGGCTAAGATCCAATTCTTTACTCTGTTGCTCAGGGATAAAGCTCTCAATTGGGCACGGTCCACATTAGACAACCCCACATGGTGTTGGTATACGTTTGAGCAATTTGTGGCCACATTCTCCAGCGCATTTGGCCGGACCGAGAGTCAGGGGAATGTAATGATTTGCCTGATGATGCTCCGCCTGGGCACCCAGTCTGTCGCCGAGTACTCGGTTGAGTTCCGGGTTGTTGCGTCTGATTGGGGGGGAAAGATATTGCGCTATGTAGATCATAGCGCAATATCATCAACTCCATGATGATCTGGCGGTTTACCCTGTCCTGGAGACTCTCGACGGTTTCATAGATCAGGCAGTTGGATTGGATAACCGATACCGTGAGCGCGCGAAGGAGCGCAAGTCCTCCTCTCGCCCGCGCTCTGAGTGTGTGTCTGTCGTGGTTACTGGAACTAGAGGCGCCAGCTCTTCGCCCGAATCGATGGAGCTCTCTTGGCACTTGACCGATGATAAGCGCTGGCGAAGGTGAAGGGCTGGCGCATGCACGTACTGGGGTTTAACGAACCACAGTCTGGACGAATACCACCAGCAGCTAAAAGACACGGCCTGTCAGTAATCATGGGAGGGTCTGGCGGGTGGGACCAAATCTTCTCCCCCCAGTAATTTTTCAGTTTCGGCCCTCGTGCAATTGCTCAGGGTTGAGAGGAGAACCGAGGCGCTGGTTGACTCAGGTTCAGATGGTAATTTCGTGTCTGCTGAGTTCGTTAAGCAGGTGGATATTCCCACATATAAATTACCCCGTGGTCAGAGGATCACAACTATATCTGGTTGTGAGGTCGCAGTGGTCGCTTGCAGCACGGTGCCCATATCCATCCTCCTTTCCGGAAACCACCGGGAGGAACTGTCGTTCCTGGTTCTCCCCGTATCATCTTTCCCGGTGGTTCTTGGTTACCTGTGGCTCCGGCGGCATTACCCCATGATCAATTGGGACAAAAACACCATCTCCCTGGAGCCCTTTTTGTTTGGCCCATTGTATGCGTTCAGCGGAATGTTCCCCATCTCTGTCCATTTCCCTCTCCCTGGCCGAGCCGCCGGAACTCAGCCTTGTTCCCTGGGCATATCATGATTTAGCTGAGGTCTTTAGCAAATCAACAGCATTGTCGCTGCTGCCTCACCATTCTTATGATTGTGCTATCGACCTCATCCCGGGGGCAAGGCTGCCGTCCAGCTGTCTGTATAGTATTTCTGGCCCGGAGAGGGAGGCAATGGAGCAGTATATTAAGGAACTGCTGAACGCCGGCCTTATTCGGCCATCTTTGGCTCCACTCGGAGCCGGATTCTTCTTTGTCGGAACCCGTACATCGACTACAGGGAGCTTAACACTATTACCATCAAAGATTAGTACCCTTTACCTTTGATCAGCTCAGCGTTCAAGCTTCTTCAGCGCTCGCGGGTTTTCACCAAGTTAGACCTCAGGAACGCGTATCATCTGGTCCACATTTGTGAGTGCGATGAGTGGAAGATGGCTTTTAAAACACACCAGGGGCAATTCGAGTATTTAGTGATGCCATTCGGGCTCACTAACGCCCCTGCCATCTTCCAGCGATAAATAGATGACATCCTCCGCGAAATGCTTTACCAGTTTGTCTTTGTCTACCTTCATGATATTCTCATTTTCTCCTGCTCGCCAGAGGAACATGAGGTCCACATCAGGGCCGTTTTACAATGGCCCCTGGAGAACCAGCTTTACATTAAGGTAGAGAAGTGTGAGTTCTCCACAACATCTACCACCTTCTTGGGCTTCATCGTGGCTGAGGGGGAACTGATTGCCGACCCGGCCAAGGTGAGGGAAGTGTTAGATTGGCCAACTCCTCACTCCCGTAAGGAGCTTCAACACTTCCTCAGGTTTGCGAACTTTTACCGCAGGTTCATCAGGAACTATAGTGGGGTGGCACTGCCCTTAACGCAGCTGACCTCTGTTAAAGTCCCCTTTCGGTGGACTAAGGCAGCTAAACAGGCACCAAATTAAAGCGCCTGTTCACAGAAACACCTATCTTGGCCCAGGTTGACACACAGCTCCATTTCGTCCTCGAGGTGGATGCGTCTGATTCAGGGGTTGGCGCTGTGCTGTCACAGTGCATGCCTTCCAATCAGAAGCTTCGCCCGTGCACATATTTCTCTCGTCGGCTTACGCCGGCCAAGAGGTACTATGACGTAGGGAACAGAGAGCTGCTGGCCATTAAGTTGGCATTACAGGAGTGGAGGCACTGGTTAGAGGGGGCCATTCACCCCATCATCGTATGAACCAACCACAAGAACCCTGAGTACTTGCAGTCGGCCCATCAACTGAACACCAGGCAGGCTCGCTGGGCGCTATTTTTTCAGCGATTTAATTTTACTATCACTTACCGGCCTGGTGCCTGGAACACCAAACCGGATGCACTATCATGCCAGTTTGATCCCCCCCAAACCATCATACCGCCTTCGTGCGTCCTTGGAGCCCTTACTTGGGATATCGAGCGGAGGGTCTGCCAGGCCCAGTTCCAAGAGCCTGTGCCAGTAGGCCTCTGGCGAGTGACTGTTTCTGCAGCTGTGCGCTTTGTCTTTTGATATTTAATAAAACTTTCAAACGTGCCCCTCTGTGTGGTTCCTCCTGTGCTTTGGCATCGTGCACGTGTGTTGTCAAGCTTTATTAGTCATGACAGATGATATCCTCATTCACGGTGAGACAGAGGAAATCCATGACCGACGCTTAATGGAAGCACTGAGGGTGATCCAGGCAGCAGGACTCAAACTTAACAAAGCCAAGTGCAAGTTTAAACAGAAGCAGGTCAGCTTCCTAGGACACATCATCGATGGAACAGGAGTCAGGCCTGATCCAGATAAAGTGGCCTAAATTGTGAACTTTCCCCAGCCTGGCAACATGTCAGAGCTGAAGAGGTTTTTGGGGATGGTGAAATATCTCTGGCAAAATATGTTCCTTAGCTTTCTGCAGTTGGACAACCATTATACAAACTATTGAAAGCATCACACAAATGGGTGTGGGGTCTAGCACAGCAAACTGCTTTCCACAAACTTAAAGAGGCTCTCACCACAGCACCTGTACTCACCTTTTATGATGCAACTAAGCCTACAACCGTGTCAGTAGATGCCAGCAGCTATAGGCTGGGGGTGTCTTGCTCCAGCTACATGAGGATGACTGGAAACCCGTGGCCTACTGTTCAGTACGCCTGATCAAGAGACAAGGTACACACAGACTGAAAAGGAGTGCTTATCAAGTGTGTGGGTCTGTGAAAGGTTTGAGAAATATTTGTATGGACTGAAGGTTTTTAGACTGATTACCGATCATAAGCACCAGTACCTCTCATGAATAGTAAGGACTTGGATAGTGTTTCCATTAGATGTCAGTCACTGTTAATGAGATTTGTGTTTTAACGCTACTAGCACAATACACAACACAACACACAGAAGTTGACCCAAAGCTTCACACAGTTTCGGGTTTTGTCAGAAAGGGTTGGCCCGACTACATAGCTAAACTGCCTGTGATAGCCAGAGACTTCTATCATGTGAGAGGAGAGCTATCAGAGCTAGATGGTTTAAATTAAATTAAAATTAAATTAATTAAATTAAATTAAATTAAATTAAATTAAATTAAATTAAATTAAATCACCCTTTATTGTCATTCAACTGTACAACCAATCATGTACAGTAGAACGAAATTGTGTTTTACCTATCTACTGTGTTAATCACACACACCCCAAGTGCAGAATCAGAGGGCCGCTACCATGCAAGGCGCTGCCACAAATCTCCCTCCTCCATTCCATTATTTAGTCCTTAGAGGGAGACATGTAGTCATTCCTACTGCTATAAGAGAGACTATTTTGTAGAGAATCCATGATAGACATCAAGGCCTATTCAAAAGTAAAGAAAGAGTTAGTCTACAGTGATGTGAAAAAGTGTTTGCCCCATCCCGGATTCATCATTTTTTGTATGTTTGTCACACTTAAATGTTTCAGATCATCAAACAAGTTTAAATATTAGACAAAGATAACACAAGTAAACACAAAATGCAGTTTTTCAATGAAGGTGTTTATTATTAAGGGTAAAAAAAAATTCCAAACCTACATGGCCCTGTCTGAAAAAGTGATTGCCCCCTTGTAGCACTGCCACATATTTAACATAAAAGGAGGTTGGAGGTGTCTTAATTGATATGATGCAGTATTTATAATGCTCCATGTCATGTTTGTGCATCATGATAAGCATGTTCTATTTTCTGAATGGATGTATGTGAAAACATAATTTACCTGTGATTACATCCGCTGGTAATGGGAGTGGCAATCAGCTGATTTCCAGCAATTGGGAGTGGCATTAAGTGGAAGGCGGAAGTCGCCACGAGACATTCTTTCATTCAAACACAGACTCACAGACAGACAGGCTCGGTGTCACTAGGAGCAGCCGTCATATGGATAGCTGAAATAAAGGCCTTGCTTGAGACAATTGGAGCAATCAGGAGGAGCGGCAGTCCACTGGGAGTCTACGTGGGACCAGCAGCCGATGGCACATTCCACACCATGAGACGGCAGGTTGGTTGGCCCGGGAGGAGGACGCTGGACCGGGGAATTTGTTGTCTAACCGGAGGGAAGGGCATCAGACCAAAAGCCGGTGAGAACGTTCCCTCTTGTCTCTCACTCAGCATTTTTTCTCATATCCATCTTGACTGAGCTCAGGGGTTTTTTGGTCAACGATACCTAGACGTCCTGTTTATTTTAGGGTGACTTTAGTGGGACACTTTATTTTTCTCCTTTTTTAAAATTTTTTTGCCAGCGAAGATATGAAGACACGAAGGGACAATTGAACACTATATTGAATTATGTTTGTATGAATATAAATTGTGCAAATACACTGTGGGTGTGGTAAATAAGATATAGCTAGAATTGTAGTATTGAAGAGGATGATAAAATAAAGGCAGCGTTGGATTTTTAATAGCTTTATTATCATCCGCCTTCATCAGAACTCGGCTCCAGCCCATAGTGTGAGCAGGCTGAAGCCGAATTCCTCAGGCTCTCAAAGAGGAGACAGTGTGTGTGTCTCGCAGCAGATGCAGAACCAGAGTGAGCGAATGAGAGGGTTTGCGTTACAGAGTTTGCAGCCTATATACTCGACTACAACAATACATCAAGGGCATACCCCAGCAGTTGGTATGATCAAAGAGATAACAGAACAGGCATAAGACATTTGCATTTGAGAGACATATTGATCTCAGTCCCTAGGTCACAGTGAGGACAGGACGCATGAGCACAATGCATGAAAGGCAATATTAACATCACAGAAGTGAGCCAGACGAAACGAGTCTGCCTGTAGACATTAATACACATTTCACTGTTCTGTTATTTGCTCTAGCCGAGCGCTGTGTTTGACCAGTCTGTTTGTGGGGGTTACAACAAAGCACATCTACATATCAGTAGTGCAGCAGAAAAAACCAAGAGAAGACAGCTGACTGTCCTGTGTGTTGTGGGGGGGGTTGAATCAACCCGCCACAGTATAATCATTATTGTGCGCACTTTGAATGTTAATAATAATCCACTAAATCATATAAGCGTGTAAAGAGTGAAGTCATTTCATCCTGTGTATTGGTAATATTCTCTGTTTAATAGAAGAGTGTTATACCTTAAACCTAATAACTGGTTGGGCCACCCTTAGGAGCAACAACTGCAATCAAGCATTTGCAATAATTTGCAATGAGTCTTTTACAGCACTGTGGAGGAATTTCGGCCCACTCATCTTCGCAGAATTGTTGTAATTCAGCCACATTGGAGGGTTTTTGAGCATGAACTGGCTTTTTCGGGTCATTACACAGCATTACACAGCATCTCAATCGGATTCAGGTCAGGACTTTGACTAGACCACTCCAAAATCTTCAATTTGTTTTTCCTAAGCCATTCAGAGGTGGACTTGCTGGTGTGTTTTGGATCATTGTCCTGCTGCAGAACCCAAGTGTGCTTTAGCTTGAGGTCACGAACAGATGGCCGGACTTTCTCCTTCAGGACTTTTTGTAGACAGCAGAATTCATGGTTCCATTTACCACAGCAAGTCTTCCAGGACCTGAAGCTGTCATGATCCTGTCTGCACTCTGTTGTCTCTGTCTTCCTAATTACTTATGCCCCACAGCTGCTCCAGGTTCACCAGTCACTTCTCATTTGTGCAGCCTTTATATAGGGAGCAGATCTTCACTACTTCATGGGGATGTTGACTAAACACGCTACAGCTGACAGCTCCTCACTCCTGACTCAGCCTCTCCTCCAAAATGGTAAACCATAAGATTAAACCTCTATCTGCCTGCCTGCTCATTTCTATGTTATCCTCCACTTATCTGTGCTCAAGTGGACCATCCTCCTGCCGGACTTAGGCTTCATCCTCCCGGCGGTTCCGGATCTCCTGTCCTCCCGGTGGACTCAGGATTCAGTCCTCCTGATGGAAGGGAGCCCCTGTCACCAGCTCAACACCTGTAAGTGACATTAATGAATTGAAACTCTGGTATTCAGGCAATTTTTGCCAAGTCTCTTTCTTATGGTGGAGTCATGAACACTAACCTTAACTGAGGAAAGTGAGGGCTACAGTTCTTTGGATGTTGTTGTTGGGTCTTTTGTGACCTTTTGGATGAGTCGTGGCTGCGCTCTTGGGGTCATTTTGGTTGGCCGGCCACTCCTGGGAAGGTTCACTACTGTTTCATGTTTTTGCCATTTGTGGATAATAGCTCTATCACTGTGGTTTGCTGGAGTCCCAAAGCTTTAGAAATGGCTTTATAACCTTTTCCAGACTGATAGATCTCCTTTACTTTGCTTCTCATTTGTTCCTGATCTTCTTTGGCTTTTGAGGTTCTTTTTGGTACACTTCACTTTGTCAAGCAGGTCCTATTTAAGTGATTTCTTGATTGAGAACAGGTGTGGCAGTAATCAGGCCTGGGTGTGGCTAGACAAATTGAACTCAGCTTTCCAAAGATGTAATAAACCACAGTTAATTTATGTTTTAACAGGGGAAGGGGGGAGACAATCACTTTTTCACACAGGACCATGTAGGTTTGGATTTTTTTTTTACCCTTTATAATAAAAAACTTCATTTAAAAACTGTATTTTTTTTTTACTTGTGTTATCTTTGTCTAATATTTAAATTTGTTTGATGATCTGAAACATTTAAGTGGGACAAACATACAAAATGTCATAAACTCTCCATGCGCTTTTCCACAGCGCACAGAGGAGAAGAATGGAAGGATTTAAACAGAGGGGTTCACCACACACACATTTATTGACAACACCGTGCAAAAATAAAGACTTACAGGGTGGTATGACGATGTACACAAAAGGCTGACAAAGTGAACAGCGGGCAGACCACTGTGTACCATGGCCACAGGAAAAATAATACAATTAACATACAAGCACTCGGGAGAGCGAGGAAGACCTTAGGTGGCTCAACTAGTACAGGGAAGTAAACTGGGCAGCAGCCAAAGCTTAGCGGTTGAGCTGCGGGGAGAAACGCTACAGAAACGCGTAGCAGCTAACCGCACAGGGAAACGCAAACAGTTTACTCACAGGTAGGAGCAGTCCAAAAAGTCCAGTTCTCCCCTGGAGCATGAGCAACAAGGCAGAAAGTCTATGGTAGAAAATTGCCATAGACTTATATGAGTTCAAAAAGCAGAACTACTTGGTAGTGTCGGACTATTATTCCAGGTATTTGGAGATTCTAAATCTACCAGCTACTACTAGCAGTCATGTAGTAACTAGTTTTAAAGCTTCCTTCACACGCTATGGCATCCTTGAGGTGTTAGTGAGAAACAACGGACCTCAGCTAGCTTCAGAGGAAATACAGAAGTTTAGCCGAGAGTATGACTTCATTCATGTGACGTCCAGTCCACATTACCCTCAAAGTAATGGGCATGCAGAGAGGGCTGTTCAGATAGCCAAAAGCAAACTGAAGCAGGAAGATCCCCTCCAAGCCCTGATGACCTATAGAGCTACACCAAGTTATTCAACTGGGATAAACCCAGCAGAGCTCCTGATGGAAAGAAAAATTAGAACAACACTACCCACCTTGCCAACTAACCTAGAACCTAAATGGCCTGACAAGGACGAGGCAAAATGGGCAGATGTTTCAGCTAAAGAGAGACAATCCTACTACTACTACAACAGAAATAGAGTGAGGCTTCTTCCTCCAGGAGACTCTGTGCTCATGAAGGTTGATGGCCCAAAACAGAGGACTACACCAACTGTTGTCTACAGTCACAGCTCCACTCCCAGGTCTTATATAGTGGAGATAGCCCATGGTGAACAATACAGAAGAAAGAGGCACCATCTGTTCACCATGGCTAAAGTCATGGATCCTGTAAGCAAGGGTCCAGACCCACTTTTACCCATTGAGGACAAAGATACTCTGGCAAGTCAAGCTACAGGAACATCAGCTGACTACAAACAAGCAACTGTTACACAGTCTGGTAGAGTGTGTAAAAGAGTTGTTAAATTTGATTTCTAAAGCCATGTTGTAAGTCACTCTAAAAAGAGGGGGAAATTAATGCATTATTAAATAATGACTCATAAAGATATTTGAGTTGTTATACTGTGGTCATTGATGTTCCATAAAGGTGATGATAAAGAGGCATTTTTGAGGAAATATGTTAAATTGCCCTGCTGATAGGCTAGATAATTACAAAAGAATAATGCTACTGTTTTGAGTTTAAATCATTGAGTCGGTGTATGGGAATAATAACCAGCTGTGGTAGGCAAAGTGTTATCCATGCTGATAAACTTCAGTGTAAGTGGATTTTACCTCTTTAAAGGGGAAGATGTACTGTATGGAGTCTACCACAGCATGATGTATCCATACAAGGGAGCATGCACATAAATACGTATGACCTATGCGGGTTCAAGTTGTTGTTGCTGATGGCGGTTCATGAGTGTTTTTCTGGTGCTGGAAATAAACATGAGCATAGGCTACAGAAGAAATCACATATCCAGGTTATAGTCTCTTATCTTTTATGTCCTGTTGGATAAGTATCTACAGACATTACAGAACACGTTTGGTGAAATTCATTTAATATTTAGTAGAAAAGTGTTCGTTGGTAATAACAGCTTCCAGATGCCTCCTGTATGGAGAAACTAGGCGCAAGCATTGCTGAGGAGTGATTTTAGCCCATTCTTCCACACAAACTGTCTTCAAATCTTGAAGATTCTGTGAGGGTCTTCCATGAACTCTGATCTTCAGTTTGTTCCATGTCAGGCCCAGGTCAGGTGACTGACTGGGCCATTCTAACAGCTCTGTTTTCCTTCTCTGGAGCCAGTTGAGAGTTTCCTTGGCTGTGTGCTTGGGATCATTGTCTTGCTGAAATATCCACCCTCATTTCATCTTCAGCATCTTGGCAGATGGCAACAGGTTCTTATCAAGGATGTATTTGTACATTTTGCCATCCATCTTTCCTTCAACTATATGAAGTCTTCCGATACCATGTGCTGAAAAACACCCCCTTACTATGATGGGATGTGCAATGTCATTTCTCCTTCAAACAGGCGGTGTGTTGTGGCATCCAAAAAGTTCAATTTTGGTCTCATCTGACCAGACTATATTTTCCCAGTATTTTACAAGCTTGGCCAAATGTTATGCAGCAAACTTTAAACAAGCTTCAACATGCTTTTTCTTCAGCAATGGAGTCTTGCGAAGTGAGCGGGCATAAAACCCATGACGGATGAGTGCATTACTTAGTGTTTTCTTTGAAACAGCAGTACCTGCTAACTTAGGTCTTTCTGGAGCTCTCCTCGAGTGGACTCTGGCTCTTGGAGAATTCTTCTTATATTTTTTTTTTTTTTTCACCTGTCACATATCTTGCAAGAAGCTCCTGGTCATGGCCAGTTTATGGTAAAATTATGTTCTTTCCACTTCTGAATGATGGCTCCAACAGTGCTAACTCGAACATTCAGTAGTTTAGAAATGCATCTGCAATCAATGCCATCATTATTTTTTGCAACAATAAGGTTGCGAAGGTCTAAAGAGAGGTCTTTGCTTCTACCCATCATGAGTTCTTTGTGGTGTAACAATCTGATTTTCACGGACCTTTTAAAAGGCTATCAGTCAGGACTCAACCACCTGAAATTAATTTGCTCTGATGGGGGATAGGATGGCTTTCGAAATTCTGATGGATTTCAGCTGGTTTCTTGGCTTTCTATGCCTTTTTGCACCTCTTTTCTTCATGTGTTGAATACTTATTCCCTGTGTCATTCCACTTTAATAAATGTAACTTGTTTTGTGAACACAGTTGCCTTGATTTCTTTGTATGTATGGATTACCTGGGTTGTTACTGATATCTGGTGAAAATCTCAGGTCAATGGCTCTGTCAGAAATATGTTAAATGAGAAAAATGTTGACGTAATCAATCCTTTTTTTCCCCACTGTATGTGTGTGTGTACTGTGTATATAATAGTACCAAACTTTGCCAACATGGTGTGCTGCATGTTGGCTAGACCACCAAGACCTGCAAAAGTCTGGGGAAGAGAATGCAAGCTACATATTGGTTTAGTCTTTTTCCGAAGTCAGTCAAACTGCAAACCTACACATAAACTGGGGTCTCGTGACCAAGAAACCTGTTGTCGTGGTCTGTGCGCTGACTCTGTCCACGCTCGGGTTGTCCAGTGGTTCCCCATTCTCTTCTCAGGCGTACCATGTGGCCGTCAGGGCTTTTATTCTGACAGCGTCATGGCAGGGCTTCCGGCTGTCAAAGCAGAATCACGTTGTGACAGCTGTTCAGCATTTCTCCAGATTACATTCTCCATTGATTGGTATGTCATGGGTATTTAAGGAAGCAGCTGAGGCTTACTCCTCGCTGCGACCTCGTCAAACATTCCTTCATCAATCATTCGTCACAGTAAGTGTTTCCCTGAGACTCTGCATCCTGTGTTTTAGTGTTAGCCTCAGTTATGTTTTTGCCCCTCGTGGCTCTTTATTTTGTCATTTGTCTTTTGTTAATAAATTATGCAAACTCACTGGTTGGCTTTCGGCATCTCATTGATGGCTTGTGAGGGCCATCGTTGACAGTAGGTCACAGCCAGAAGGAGACCCCGGTCACCGTGAGTTTGTGATGTGCTTGTGCTTTTTCCCTTCTCTGGGTGCTCGTCTTTCCCGTTAGTATGTCTGCTTTCGAGCGTGGGTATTGCCCCGAGTGGTTTCAGGAGATAGATGGCTACCTGGCAGAAGCCCATCTCCTTATGCCCACCTACGCTGCATACGAGCCCCTGGGTCTCGCGCAGAGGACATTATTAAAGTATCACCTTACCTCCTTTACGGAAGGGAAGGAGAGAGTGGCGTGGTTTGTGGTGCAATGTGAACGGATCGAGAGAGCGGTCAAGAAGGCGGCCAAGGAACCCTCGCCTCCTTCCCCGAATACGGCTGTGCTGACGAGGGAGGAGATCCACGGACTGGAGGGAAACTCCGGCAGGAGGCCGACGGTGAGGCATCCCTGCTCGTCGCCTCGGGATTCAGCTCCTGTCACCCATCCAGCCCAGGAGCGACGGTTTCCTGACCCAACCTTCGCCTCGCCCTCTGTTGGTAGACGTTGTCACAAGGCCCATGTTCAGCCTCAGCGAGAACCCCGTCCAGATCCAGTTTTGGGTCACCGTAGGAACTCTGCCTCCCAGCCAGCTGTTTCTCCTGCGTTACGACAGGAGGAAAACCCAGCAGCCTCTGTCTCCGGGTCATCTGTCCCTGCTGTTCCGTCAGCTCGTCGTTCCCGGATCACCTCGGCTGTTACTCCCTCCTCCTCGACGCTCTTCCCAGCTGTTGTGAGCTCCATGAGTCCTGCTCCGGCGATGCCCGTCATCGATCCTGTGTGAATGGCTCCTCCTCGTCTTCCCGGGGGGCCCTCTGTCACCATCCAGCGGGGGAAGGGAAGAACCAAGTCCACTGCAGCAGCTTCCACCGGCCCTCAGCGGAGCAGGCAAGTGTGTTTTCATTCTTTTCCTTCACTGGGTAAATTGCCTTGTCTGACCCCTGGGGGTGGAGTTTGGGGCTCACAGTCCCCTGAGCTTCCTCCACCTGCTGCAGTGATTAATTATGAACCTGCTTCCTGTGTCTCCTTCCCCTGAGTGTTCTTTGGTACCAAGTCTACGCCGTTGGACGAGGAAGGAGCCTGCGGCCCTGGAGTACCTGGTTCCGGCCCCGCAGCCATGTCATGGGCAAAGGAGGAGGGCAGACTGCAATTTGGAGCCTGCGCCGATGAGCAAGCATCCCCGGGTCTCCACGGAGGGACAGTCCGACCCGGCAGGTCATGGATCCCCTGCCACCATGCCGTGCGGGCCCTCGGCGTGGATGTCAGCGTCAGAGAATCCCCAGACTGTGGAGACCATCATGCCGGCTGCGGAGCCAGCCGTAGCCGAGTGGGAACCAGAGGAGGTACTTCTACTTCCTGAACCCAGATCACCGAAGTCCTGGACGGCGGCAGAACTCGAGATCAGACAAGTGCTCTATTTTGTCTTTCTCCTATCTACTCTCGAGCATTTTTGCCTGTCTCTCGGGGAGACGAGCCGGGTGCAGCCGCCCACTGCATCCGAACTTGCCTCTCTGGGCTCTTCGCTACCGGTGATTCTGATCCCGGTTCTCTTTCCTCTCCTGAGCCTTTTCCCAGGGTCGCCGGTGATGAGTCGGTTCGGGTCGCTGTTCTGGAAGTTTCGGGCTCGGGGTTGGAGGTCATCCTTGGTGCTGCTCTGACCCAGTTGGGGTCCGTCGTGGGTGCAGCCGTGACCCAATCGGGGTCCATCGTGGGTGCAGCCGTGACCCAGTCAGGGTCCATCGAGGGTGCAGCGCGGTCTCGCTTGGGATCCGACAGGAGGGCAGCGCCAGTTCTAGTGGAGTTCGGAGGAGGTGCTGCAGAGCCTTCGCTGATCGACGCCAGAATGGTCCCTCATCCTTTCCCCGTTTCTTTTTCCCTTCCATCAGGGGCTGCTGGGATTCTCTGTTATCGGTTCGGCCCTCCCTCATTATCTCTCTCTATAGGGACGCCGTCTCCAAGTTCTCCCCTGCGGTCCTGGTGGCTGAATGACGCAGGTCGGCCGCCTGGGAGACTGCTTCACCTGTTTGGCGTTCTGGGTCGGCCACCCAACAAATTGGACTTTCTGTTTAGCGACCTGGTCCGGCCGCCAGAGGTACTGTTTCTCCAGGCCAGGGTCGGGAGTAGGCTACCCAAACTGATTCTTTTTTCCCTGCCAGCGTTCTGGACGCAGGTAGACCTCCCAAACTATTTGATTTTTGTGTTATGGTGCTCTGCCTGCCTGCATTCCTGTAATGATTTTTTTTTCTCTCCTTTTGATTGTCCCCTCTGTAGTCTGAGAGGTAGGTAGGTAGATAGATAGATAGATAGATAGATAGATAGATAGATAGATCTTTAATTGTCATTGTCACAGGTACAACGAAATTCAAAGTGCTCTCCAGTCAGTGACCCATTTTTAAAAACATTGCCCCATTCATTAAAAAAAAACAAAACATAGACCTAAAATTACTAAAAAAATAATAATTTAAAAAGAATAAATATCTAACCACATTCACACAGACATCAACACAGAACATCATGCACACACAGTCATTGCAAAGAGCATTCAACAACATACAATCATGTCCATTTTGCACATTACTTCCTCATTTTGTTCAGAATGGTTATTGCTGTTGGGTAGAAGCTGTGTTTGAGTCTGTTTGTCCTTGTGTTCATTAGTCTATATCGTTTCCCAGATGGCAGTAGTTCAAACAGTGAGTGTCCAGGATGTGAAGTGTCCTTTAAGATATTTTGGGCTTTCTTCTGACAACGGGAGCGGTGTAGGTCTTCCAACGTGAGGAGAGGGCAGCCAATGATCTTCTGGGCGGTGTCAGTGACCCTCTGGAGTGCTTTCCTCTGAGCTACTGTACAACTACTGTACCAGATGCATATACAGTATATTAATATTGACATAATGCACGGCTCAGGAGACACACATGCAGGCTCGGGATAGATTCAACAGCTTTATTAACAAACAGGGATGTGTGGCTGCGTGTCTGTGGAATAAGAATGTATTGGTGGTGGCGTCTGCGTCAGGCACGGGGGCAGGAGGCCGTACAGCCGGACAACCCTATGAGAGGAAGCAGAGGGAGAAGGGTAACGGGCACCACACCAATACAGAGGATAATAATGGTTTAGCTGGCTTACTTGGTTATGACAGGTGGCTGGCGTTGACAAGGGCGGAGCCCGGGAGACAGCGACCCGCAGTGCCTGTGGCAGCAGCGTAGAGACAGCGGTGAGATGAGGAAGTCTGCCGCCGGGGAAGTCCACCTGTGCACAGGGGAAGGCTAGAGGAGAGAGGTAAAGGGAGCTTACCCAGATAATCTTTGCTAGCAGGCTTGAGTTCCGTAGTAGCAAAAGGTGCCGAAGTTGAGAGACGGCTTCAGGCCGAAGCCCAGGGCAGAGTGGATTAAATACCTCGCCGCTGACGAGGAGCAGGTGTGCACGCGGCTGGCGCCGCTGATGAGCGGCGAGTCATGACAGTACTCCCCCCTCTAGCAGCGCCTCCTGGCGATGGTTTTTCCGGGTGCGCTCGATGAAACTCAGAGATGAGAGACCGGTCCAACACCAGCGAGGAAAGCACCCATTGTCTCCACTCGGGTCCATAGCCCTCCCAGTCCACCAAATACTGCAACCCGCGACCCCGGCATCGGGCGTCCAAGATCTCAGTGACAGTCCAGGCCGGATGGCCACCAATCATCCGGGGAGCGGGGTGCACCGCAGGTGGAGGGCAGAGGGGGTCAGAGACCACCGGTTTAATTTTGGAGATGTGGAAGGTGGGATGGATGCGGAGGGAGGAGGGAATAGCCACACGCACAGCCACCGGGTTGATAATCCTGGTTATGGGAAATGGGCCGATGAATCATTGGGCCAGCTTTCTCCTCTCACCCTTTAGGTTGACGTCCTGTGCGGATACCCAAACTTGTTGTCCCACCTGGTAGGCAGGGGCAGGTCTCCTGTGCCGGTCCGCTGTGGATTTATTGCGCTCCGCCGTGCGTAAAAGCGCATTGCGCGCAGTGGTCCAAAGGGAGCGACACCGCCTAAGGTGCGCCTGGACAGAGGGGACAGCCAACTCGCCCTCCTGCGCGGGGAATAGAGGTGGATCATATCCCAGGGATGCTTTAAAGGGAGACATCCCGATGGCAGAGGAGCGAGAGGTGTTGTGGGCGTACCCCACCCAGGCGAGGTGAGAGCTCCAGGACGTGGGCTTGGATGTAGTAACGCAGCGGAGGGCAGCCTCCAGCTCCTGGTTAGTCCACTCACACTGCCCGTTAGACTGGGGGTGATGGCCGGAGGTGAGGCTTACTTTAGCTCCCAGGGCGTTGCAAAAGGACCTCCAGACGTCCGAAGAGAACTGGGGGCCACGGTCGGAGACCACGTCGACTGGGATTCCATGCAGTCTGACCACGTGTTGGATGAGGAGGTCCGCCATCTCCAAGGCTGAGGGGAGTCCACGTAGGGGCACAAAGTGGGCGGCCTTGGAAAAACGGTCAACGATGGTCAGAACTGTGTCAAAGTTGTTGGAGACAGGGAGCCCGGTGACGAAGTCTAGGGCGATGTGCGACCAGGGCCTGCCAGGGACAGACAGGGGCTGGAGCAGGCCCGCAGGGGGAGCGTTACCTGACTTACTGGTGGCGCAGACGGGGCAGGCCGGGGTGTAACGGGCGGCATCCTTCCGCAGACCTGGCCACCAAAAGGATCGCTGGAGGAGGTCGATCATACATGAAGCTCCAGGATGGCAGGTGAGCTTAGAGGTGTGGAGCCAGTGTATAACGTCCCCCCGGACGGCAGATGGCACGAACAGCCTCCCCTCCGGTCCGCCGCCAGGGTCCGGTTCCGACTCCTGCGCCCTCCGGATCTTGTCTTCTATGTCCCAAGAAACAGCCCCCACGACGCACGACCTGGGCAGGATGGTGTGAACAGCATCTTCTGTGGCCTCCGGGGCAAATTGCCTGGAGAGGGCGTCGGGCAGGCCGTTCTTGGAGCCAGGCCTGTAAGTGATGTTGAACTTAAACCTTGCAAAGAACAGGGACCAGCGCGCCTGGCGGGCGTTCAGACGCTTGGCAGATCTTAGATACTCCAAGTTCTTGTGTTCAGTTAGGATCACAAAAGGCAAGGCTGCCCCCTCCAGACAATGACACCACTCTTGAAGCGCAAGCTTGATGGCAAGAAGCTCTCTGTCCCCCACGTCATAATTACGTTCCGCCGGGGACAGGCGCCGAGAGAAGAAGGCGCAGGGTCGCTTGACTCCGTTGGCTGGAGACCGCTGGGACAGCACCGCCCCACCCCCATGTCCGAAGCGTCCACCTCCACTATGCACTGCAGCGCGGGATCGACCTGGCTGAGGACCTGGGAGGAGGAAAACTCCGTCTTCAGCGCCTGGAAGGCCATTGCGGCTTCTTCAGTCCACCGGAACGGGGTCTTAGGGGAGGTGAGGCGGGTCAGAGGCCCGACGATGGCTCCAAAGTTTGGGACAAAGCGGCGGTAGAAATTGGCAAACCCGATGAATTGCTGAACCTGTTTCCTAGAGGTAGGTGTGGGCCAATCCACCACCGCTTTAATCTTCCCTGGGTCCGGAAGCACCTGGTCATGGGAGATGACGAACCCCAGGAAGGAAGTTGTTTTGGCGTAGAATTCACACTTCTCCGCCTTGACATATAGACGGTTCTCCAACAGTCTCTGCAGGACCCGCCTCACGTGGACCCGGTGCTCATCCCTGGACCTGGAGAAGATGAGGATGTCGTCCAGGTAGACGAATACAAACAGGCCGATGAAATCCCGGAGGACGTCATTAATGAGGCGCTGGAAGACAGCTGGAGCGTTGGTCAACCCAAACGGCATCACGAGGTATTCAAAATGACCGTTAGGGGTGCGGAAGGCTGTCTTCCACTCATCTCCCTCCCGGATCCGGACGAGGTGGTAAGCGCTGCGGAGATCCAGCTTAGTAAACCAGGTCACCCCCTGGAGGGAGTGGAAGGCGGTATCCATGAGGGGCAGAGTGTACCGGTCCTTCTCCGTGATGTCATTGAGCGCTCGATAATCAATGCAAGGACGAAGGGAGCCGTCCTTCTTTCCCACGAAGAAGAACCCTGCGCCTACTGGAGAGGAAGATGGTCGGATGATCCCAGCGCTAAGCGACTCCTTCAAGTAGCTGTTCATGGCCTCCTTCTCTGGCGCTGACAGACCTATAGAGGCGTCCTGAGGGTAGGGGCGCCCCCTGGCGGATGTTGATGGCACAGTCGTAGGGCCGGTGAGGAGGCAGAGACATCGCCTTGGACTTGCTGAAAACAGCACCCAGGTCGTGGAACTCTGAAGGCACAAGGGTGAGATCCGGGGGCGCGGTGTCCTTGGCTGTGAGAGGCGAGGACGGGGCACAGGCAGCGGATTGGAGACAAGTGCCCATACAGAAGGTGCTCCAAGCTGACACTTTCTCAGTCTTCCAGTCCAAGGCGGGGTTGTGGAGGCGGAGCCAGGGGTATCCGAGAATGACAGGAGTAACCGAGGTGGGCAGGACGTAGAAGGAGATATCCTCCCGGTGGTTTCCTGAGATGATCACCGGAATGGGAGATGTTCGGTGGGTCACTTTTCCCAGGGAGACTCGGGAGAGATTAACCAGGGCGAGAGGAGAGTCGAGGGGGTGACAACGGATGCCCAATCGGGTTGCCAGGCTCTGTGAAATAAAGCTACCCTCCGCGCCTGAGTTCACCAGTGCATGTGTGAGGTCCCCAGTGAGGTTGTGACAGAAGCGGATGGGCAGCGTCAAATGTGTGAGGGGATTTAACCGATTAGCGTCCGCGAGGCCCCCTACAGTGACTCGCGGACTTCCTCGTTTGGCTTCTCCAGACAATGCTCCACCGTGTGCTGGCTACCCCCGCAATACATGCAAAGGCCCAGGTCACGGCGGTGTTGTTTCTCCGCCAGGGGGAGCTTTGTCCGGCCCGTCACCATCGGTTCCGACTCCTCGGAGACCTCCGGCGGCCGCAACGCCAGGCGGCGAGCTTGGGGCAAGCGCGCAGAGGCGCCCCGCGAGCGAGAAGACTGCTTCCATTCTGAGGCACGCTTGCGCAGCCTGTTATCCAAGCTGATGGCTAGGGAAATCAGCTCCGCCAGCGTCTCCGGGATATCCCGGCCGGCCAGCTCATCTCTCAGACCAGAGTTTAGGCTGCGGAGGAAGATGCCGCAGAGCGCACGCTCTTCCCAGCCAACTTCCTCCGCGGTAACCCGGAAGTCGATCGCGTATTCGGCCGCCGATCGGCTCCCCTGTTGGAGGCCGAGAAGGCGGTCGACCTGGACACTGTCCAAACGCGAATGATCGAACACTTCCAGAAATTGTCGCACGAATTGGCCATAGGTGAGGGTGGCGTAGCTGGGCTTCACCATAATGGCGTAAGCCCAGGTAAGCGCACGACCCTCCAGGAGATTACCAATGTAGCCAATTCTGCTATGGTCTGAGGGAAAGTCTCCGGGAACGCGAAGGAACACGGACTCACACTGCATGATAAAACCCCGAGCTCCACCAAGCTTACCGCTAAAGCGAGCAGGAGTGGGGATTGGTGTGAGCCGTGCTGGCTCACCCGGAGCGAGCTGGGCAGCCACCGGAGCCGCAGGAGCTGCGCCACCCGGACAAGCCGAGGGGAACGGCTGCTGGGGGTCCAAGCGGTCTAATCGGTTAGTAATAATTGTTAATTGATTTAGTATCACCTGTTGTTGATAGGCTATTGAATCCACCCGAGCCTCGAGGGTGGAAAGATGGCGTGTGAGCCCGCTGTCTGCCGAGCCGCTCTGCTGAAGCCGTACTGACATAATGCACGGCTCAGGAGACACACACGCAGGCTCGGGATAGATTCAACAGCTTTATTAACAAACAGGGATGTGTGGCTGCGTGTCTGTGGAATAAGAATGTATTGGTGGTGGCGTCTGCGTCAGGCACGGGGGCAGGAGGCCGTACAGCCGGACAACCCTATGGGAGGAAGCAGAGGGAGAAGGGTAACGGGCACTACACCAATACAGAGGATAATAATGGTTTAGCTGGCTTACTTGGTTACGACAGGTGGCTGGCGTTGACAAGGGCGGAGCCCGGGAGACAGCGACCCGCAGTGCCTGTGGCAGCAGCGTAGAGACAGCGGCGAGATGAGGAAGTCCGCCGCAGGGGAAGTCCACCTGTGCACAGGTGAAGGCTAGAGGAGAGAGGTAAAGGGAGCTTACCCAGATAATCTTTGCTAGCAGGCTTGAGTTCCATAGTAGCAAAAGGTGCCGAAGTTGAGAGACGGCTTCAGGCCGAAGCCCAGGGCAGAGTGGATTAAATACCTCGCCGCTGACGAGGAGCAGGTGTGTGCGCGGCTGGCGCCGCTGATGAGCGGCGAGTCATGACAAATATGCTCTCAATAGAAGCTCGATAAAAGGACACCAGCAGTCTCTGTGTGATGCTCTCCTTCCTGAGAATCCTCAGGAAGTACAGTCTCTGCTGGTCCTTTTTCACCAGCTCAGAGGTGTTCACACTCCAGGACAGGTTCTCCTCTATGTGGACTCCCAAGAAACGGAAGTCAGCTAACCTCTCTACACAGTCCCCGCTGATAATGAGGGGGGGAATCTTTGTCTTCTTCCTCCTGTAGTCTATTATCAATTCTTTGGTCTTGGAGGTGTTCAGGAGAAGGTTATTATCTTTGCACCATGACGACAGCCGCACCACCTCATCTCTGAGATGTTCGTTTGTTGCCTATGGCCGTTTATTTGTACTGATTTAACCCCTTGAACTCTGGTCAATTTCCCTAAAAACGCCTAAAAATAACATCAATCAATCAAAAGCTGTTCTTCAACCCTTTGCAGCATCTTCATGGGGTTGGTCTCATTTAAAAGAAAACACTTTGAATTTTTTGGCAAAACAGTCATAATCTCTCTAAGTGCTCCTGCCACTGAGTAACAGTCATCTAAACATACTGAACTTGAAGAAAATAAAGTTCACCTGGGTGTTTTTTAGATACAAATGCTTGCAAATAACACACAGCTGTCAGATACTGGCTGGAAAATGCAACAGAAATGTAGAACCAAGTGTTATCAAGCTGAGGTCAAAATTTTGTAACAATACCACAAAAAATGAATATATTACACAGCTTTTTTCTCAGGTTGTTCCCAGGCGTTTTTGAACTGTGCCAAATTGTGCCAAATGGCACAGTTTGGAAAAACGTCTATAACTTTTGAATGCTTCAACATAGAAGCTTCATCTTGGGCTCTAATGAAAGGTGACACTCAGGGCTGTGTGTGTGTGTGTGGGGGGGTTGTTGTTTGTTCATTCATGAATGAATGAATGAACAAACAAGCCCCCCACACACAAACATGCCACATAAAAAATTTGTGGCCTTTTTTTACAAGAAAAAAATAACCTACAGTGCAATAAAAATTATACTAAAATATCTGCAGTGTAGAGGATAACAACCCCCCCACCCCCGCTACAGAGGAGCTCAGCGCACAAAAAAACTTGTGGCCATGATGGACCATTGTAATTACCGATCGGTCAAAAGTCATTTTTATTACTATTTTCATTGATAATGAATAATTTAGCTTATAACACTTACCTGTCCACAACAGCAGTGTCGTTGGCGAGCATCTGTTCCTCATTGTCAGATGAACATGAAGCTGGTCCGGTTGTTATGGACTCGTGGTTCTGGTCACCCGACCCGGTCAAACCATCTCCGCTTCCATGATTGCGGTTTGTGCAAACGATTTTTCAAAACAAATAAGAACAGTAGTAATAAAAAAAGACTGGCTAACAGCTGAGAGTGGCTAACGCTACCGTTACACACAGGTCTCAATGTGTGTCACCCAGCGGCTTAGACAAAACAGATTTTACGCACGGGATGCACGAGCTTCAATCGTCGAACTTCTCTGCTTCAATTGGCTCGTTGTATTCGCGGTCATTGGTAGGCAGGTCCTTCTTGCTAGGTTTTCAGTCATTGGTTCTTCAAGGTTTCAGAAACCCAATTCAAGGCTCTTATTAGTCGAATGAGAGGTCAATCAAATCTAAACCAATCAAACACTCCTTTGGCTTTCTGTTCGCGGCTGTGTCTGTACTGGAAGAACGGAAATGCAGCTTTTTTTTCAGTGCGCACTGAGACGCACAGTGTGCACTGAGACGCACTAGGACGCAGAGATGTGACAGCCCGCAGAATCCCGGAGTTCAAGGGGTTAAACTGTTTGTATTTTGCCGCCCTGTTGCGTGTGTTTGTTTTTTTTCTCTCCTCCTCTCTTGTTATTTATATAACATTGAAGTATATTTATCGCTGTTCCTTAGCATGAGTTTTTTTTTTTCTCGCTCTGGTATTATAGGGTACGCTGCATTGTTGTGCCTGTATCTGAGTTTCCTGTATTCCCCTGTGGGTTGTGAAGATGTTTGTTCTTTTTTGCCTGTGACTTTATTGGATTGATCATGGTGTTCTGTTTGTAGCCTGTACTTTTTTCCTCTTTCTCTGTTATTATGATGGTTGGTTCTTGCCCTCTGAGCCTGTTTCCCCCACCCCGCTCCCTAGGGCGGTCCTGTTGACCTTCTGGGTGGTGGAGGGGGCTCGATGTTACACGGCGCCTGGAATTCGCCTTGTGAACGGGGGCAACTGTCATGGTCCGTACGCTGACTCTGTCCTCGCTCAGGTTGTCCGGTGGTTCCCCGTTCTCTTCTCAGGCATACCATATGGCCATCAGGGCTTTATTCTGACAGCGTCACGGCGGGGCTTCCGGCTGTCAAAGCAGAGTCACGTTGTGACAGCTGTTCAGCATTTCTCCAGATTACATTCTCCATTGATTGGTATGTCATGGGTATTTAAGGAAGCAGCTGAGGCTTACTCCTTGCTGCGACCTCGTCAAACGTTCCTTCGTCAATCATTCATCACAGTAAGTGTTTCCCTGAGACTCTGCATCCTGAGTCTTAGTCTTAGCCTCAGTTGTGTTTTTGCCCCTTGTGGCCCTTTATTTTGTCATTTGTCTTTTGTTAATAAATTATGCAAACTCACTGGTTGGCTTTCGGCATCTCATTGATGGCTCATGAGGGCCATCATTGACACCTGTGACATATTCCACAACCATCTCAGCAACCTCCTATAGGTTGCAGAGATGGTTTCCCATAGAATTTTGAATTAAGTTTAACATCCTTCTCCTCACTTAGAAAGCTTTAAATAATCAGGCCTCTTTTTATTCAAAAGATCTGATAGTACCTTATCATCTTAACAGAGCACTATGCTCCCAAAATGCAGGATTACTTGTAATACCTAGAATCTCCAAAAGTACAATGGGAGGCAGAGTTTTCAGTTATCAAGCTCCTCTCCTTTGAAACCTGCTGCCAATCTGGATTCGGAGTCAGACTCGATCTCTGTTTTTAAGAATAGGGTTAAAACCTTCCTTTTTGATATAGCCTATAGTTAAGGTGGGATCAGGAATCAGAATCAGAATCAGAATCAGATTTATTGCCATTGTTCATGTAGTACACAAACTAGGAATTTGTCTCGATGCCATGCTGCAACATTAAAAACATGATGAGAAAAAGAGATAAACTAAAAAACTAAAGGACTGAAAACGTGCAATAAGTGTAGAAAAATAAGTAATAATAATAATGATGATAATAATAATAATAACAATACTAGTAATAATGAGTAGTACTAGTCAAGGCAGTTTTAAAAAAATTAGCAAGTAGCAGATAATGTGAAGTACCACATAGTGCAGTTGATAATGCAACAGAAAACAGTGATGAATGACGTGAGTCTGGTTGAGCTGCTGTACATAGTGCACGAGAGTCAAAAAGTCATTTAATGTTCAGCAGTCTGATGGCAGAGGGGAAAAAGCTGTTCATGTGCCGGGAGGTTTTAGTCCGAATGGACCGAAGTCTTCTACCTGAGGGGAGGGGAGCAAACAGTACGTGACCAGGGTGTGAAGGATCGGCTATGATCCGGCCAGCACGCCTCCAGGTCCTGGAGATGTACAGGTCCTGGAGAGATGGGAGCTCGCAGCCTATCACCTTCTCAGCAGTGCGCACGACGCGCTGCAGCCTTAGTCTGTCCCTGGCAGTGGCTCCTGCATACCACACAGTTATGGAGGAGGTGAGGATGGACTCGATGATGGCCGTGTAGAACTGCACTAACATCTTAGTGGGTAGCTTGAGCTTCCTCAGCTGCCGCAGAAAGAACATCCTCTGCTGGGCCTTTTTGATGAGGGAGCTGATGGTTGGCTCCCATTTGAGGTCTCGGGTGATGGTGGTGCCCAAGAAGCGGAAGGAATCTGCAATGGTGATGGGAGAGCCTGTGATGGTGAGGGGGGGCAGTGGGGTTGTGACTTTCCTGAAGTCCACAATCATCTCCGCTGTCTTCAGAGCATTCAGCTGCAGGTTGTTGTGGCTGCACCAGGACACCAGCTGGGCCACCTCTTCCCTGTAGGCGGACCCGTCGCCGTTGGAGATGAGCCCGATGAGGGTGGTGTCGTCCGCAAACTTAATCAGCTTAACAGACTGGTGGGAGGAGGTGCAGGAGTTGGTATAAAGGGAGAAGAGTAGGGGGGGAAAGTACACAGCCCTAGGGTGATCCAATGCTGATGCTAACAGAGTCTGAGACAGACTTCCCCAGCCGCACATGCTGTCTCCGGTCCGTCAGGAAGTCGGTGGTCCACCTGCAGAGGGAGTCAGGCACGTTGAGCAGGGACAGCTTGTCCTGGAGCAGATCGGGGCGGATGGTGTTGAATGCAGAGCTGAAGTCCACAAACAGAATCCTGGCGTAGGTTCCCGGGGAGTCCAGGTGCTGCAGGATGGAGTGGAGGGCCAGGTTGACTGCGTCATCCACAGACCTGTTAGCACGGTAGGCAAACTGCAGCGGGTCTAGGAGGGGTGTGGTGATGGACTTGAGGTGAGACAGGACCAGGCGCTCAAAGGACTTCATGACTACAGAGGTGAGCGCTACAGGTCTGAAGTCGTTAAGTCCAGCAATCCATGGCTTCTTGGGGACAGGGATGATGGTGGAGGATTTGAGGCAGGTCGGCACGTGACATTGCTTAAGGGAGGTGTTAAAAATGTCTGTGAAGACAGGAGCCAGCTCTTTCGCACAGTGTCTCAGGGTGGAGGGAGACACACCGTCCGGCCCGGGGGCCTTGCGCGGGTTCAGTCTGGAGAACTGTCTGTGCACGTCCTGCTCACTGATGACAAGGGGAGGGGGGGAGGAGGAGGAGGAGGAGAGGAGGACCGCTTTTGATGAATTAGGGGCTGAGGAGGCAGTGGAGCTGGGTGGAGTGGGTGAGTTGGACACAGCTGACGAGGTGTCAAAACGGGCGTAATGTTGGGACAGTTTTTGACAAAGGGCTTTGTCATCCTGACCTTCAGAAGCCTGAGGCCGATAGTTGGTGATTTGCCTCAGTCCTCTCCACACAGAAGCCGAGTCATTAGCAGTGAACTGCTGCTGGAGTTTCTCAGAATACACAGATTTAGCTCTCCTCAGCTCTCTGTTAAACCGATATTTGACCTCTCTGTAGCAGTCCCTGTCTCCACTTTTCAACGCTGCTTCCTTCTCTTTCCTGATCCGTCTGAGCTTAGCTGTGAACCAGGGCTTATCATTAGAATATCTCACCCTGGTGCGCGATGGGAGAATGTCCTCCTCACAGAAGTTGATATATGAGTTCACAGTGTCTGTGTACTCATTAAGATCATGTGTGGCTCTTTTAAACATGCCCCAGTCAGTTATTTCCATGCATGTGTTCAGTTTCTCTCCAGCTTCACTGGTCAATTTCTTTGTAGTGGTCACAACAGGTTTAGTGAGTTTCAGTCTTTGTCTGTATGTGGGGATGAGGTGGACCATCACGTGATCAGATAGACCCAGCGCAGCGCGGGGAACAGCGCGATATGCGTCTTTCACTGTAGTGTAACAGTGATCCAGCGTGTTATTTCCTCTGGTTGGACATTTAATAAACTGTTTGTAGCGGGGAGCTCGTGACTCAGATTGCTCTGGTTAAAATCGCCCAACACAATAACCAGGGAGTCTGGAAAGTTCCGCTCCGTAAGTAGGATGTGATCTGCGAGCACGCGCTGTGCTTCGCGCGTGTCCGCGTCGGGAGGGACGTACACAGCGGCGAGGATGAATGAGGCAAACTCGCGCGGGGAATAAAATGGCTTGCAGTTAATAAAAAGAAATTCCAGGGCGGGAGAACAGTGTTTGGAAATCACCGTTACATCAGAGCACCAGCTGTTGTTAATATAGAAGCACACTCCTCCTCCAATAGACTTACCGGAGAGCACTGTGACGCGATCTGCACGATACAGCTGAAATCCCTCGAGGCTGATTGCGCAATCTGGAATGTTCCAATTAAGCCAGGTCTCAGAGAAGCAGATGACAGACGAGGAAACAAGGTCCTTGAATCGCATCAGCAGTCTTAATTCTTCTACCTTGTTCGAGAGAGAATTGGCATTGGATAGAAATATGCCAGGCAAGGCTGTTCGCGTGCCTCTTTTCCGGAGGCGAGTGAGAATCCCCCCTCTCTTCCCTCTTTTCCGCCGTCTTGCTTTTTTGGCCAGACAATGGATCAGATCGGTGGCAGGAGCTAAAAAAACTGGAAGAAGGTCCATGGGAGTGAGAGTCCTGATATTTAATAGTTCTTCACGGGTGTATGAACCGGCAGACGCACAATCAATGAACAAAAACAGACAAATTATAAAAATTAAAGCGCAGCGAGGCACCATGGCGGCCGCTGTGGGCGCCATCTTGGAAAAAAAAAAAAAAAGGACCCTGAACCCTCCCGTAGTTATGCTGCTAATTGGTTCAGACAGCCAGGGGACCTCCAACTATGCACTGGGTTTCACACCTTTCTTCAATCTCATCCATTCATCCATCCATCCTCTTCTGCTTAAGCCTTTTTGGTTTGTGGGGGGCTGGAGCCTATCCCAGCATCTTTGCGTGAGAGGCAGGGTACACTCTGGACAGATTAGGCCCTTTTCCACTAGCCTCACTTAGCCCTACACCGCACCACTCAGCCTGCTTAAGGCGCTTTTCCATCAGCCCCAGCACCAGTTAGCAGGTACTTTTTCCATACCTGATCCAGGGCAGGGTCTAACCGAGCTGAGTAGGGCTGAGTATGGCTGTGATATGACTTTAAGAGACTGGTCGCCGCTGATTGGTCAGGTCGTAACGTCACGAAAGCGACTTTTTCTGCTGAATTTACTCCACGTCCGCCATTTGTAATTGTTCAGCCAGTGAACACAGTGCGCCCCTTTAATACGGTATATTATATTAATATACTGTATAATATACTTATATAATAATATACTCCTAATATTATATATTAGGAGGTGCGCAATTTTCTTTCTATATTAGGCGACGATCGCATCCAGCGCGAGTTGGAGGGATCTACTTGAAATGCAGGTGTCCGAGCAGATGGCTTCCCAAGGGCACATCCGTACTGCCAGTGTCGGGAGAAGCTGAAAAGCGATTACCGAGCAGTGAAGGACCACAATGCTCGAAGTTCAGCGGATCGGAAGGAGTGGAAGTGGTTCGCTGAGAGACATTGGGCTCGACACGGCCACTGTCACGGTCACGGCCTTGGAAACCGTGAATGGTGAGTGATGTTTTGATATTGCGCATCTTTTTGCCACTTGATCCTTTCTGTGCCAAGCTCACTGTTTTTAAGAAATAGGAAGGTTGTTAGATTGTGAGTAATGGTTGTTACTGAGGCTTGCCTATTGTTTTGCAGCCAGCTGCAGATTCACGCTTGTTTTGTGTTAAGTATTAGCGCGAACAAAACACTGAATTACGCTTATTGTATTCCGGTTAAAAACTTGAGAGTGTTGTGTACATGTTGCACTTTGGTGTTAAGTTTTAAATTGCGTGCATTTTCTTTCTAGAATCGCATTTCATATCACAGGGGTCCACCTCAGTGGACATGATGGACACACCGGACTCTCCTGGCGCTGCATCTGCGTGTGCGTCTGCCGGAGCGCCAGCTGAATCGACTCCACATCACCAGCTCCATCTGGATCACGTTCAAGTGCCAGTAAGGCACAATAACCACAATTTTTTTTTTTTGGTTGAAACAGGTCCAGCAGCGGAAACCAGGGTCAAAAATCCATCCATCCATCCATCTTCTACCGCTTAATCCTTTACAGGTCGCGGGGGGGCTGGAGCCTAACAAGTTATGTCCCAAATTGATTAATGCAATTTCCTGTAGCTGCATATTAATTAAATGAAAATGTCTTTTTAAATGTACAAAAAGGTTATTCTTTGGTCTTCACTTATCAGTGTTCCACAACCATTTTTAGGTGTGGTGATTGGTGCTGTTGTAATTCCTGTTTTATAAAAACAACTAAAGCTCATGAACTGCCATTGAAATCAACATGCTTCATTGAAATGCTTTGCGTCAGCTGACTGTATTAACCCATTCAGATTTCTGTGGCCACACTACAAGCAACTAGTTTAAATATTACCCATCCATCCATCCATATTCTTAATCTTAATCCTTTTTAGTTTTGCAGGGGGGCTGCAGCCGAAGACAGCACCCTGCGTGTTGCAAAATCCGCTCTACTGAGGGGCAGCAACATGACAGTTCAGCTTATATACAGCAATGAAGCATAATATAATAGTGACATTCCACCACAGACTTTCACCTGTGTAATTCCATAATATATGTAGTGATCCAGCTTTAACGACCATGCCTTTCTGTCTTTCCATCTAGGCAAGACAAAAACAGACAACTCTCATCGCTGACCTTACATTAGCGATGGTCAACATGCATGACGAAGAGATGCGGCTCTTGGAACGGCAACATGACCAGCGGCAAGAATCAGGAGTACATGCAGCATTTGCGACAGGTGGCCGCAGATGTGCGGGCAGATGCGCGTGAAGCCCTGGAGCAGGACGCTGCGTTATGAAGGGAAGAGCTCGCAGAGATGTCATCGCCCAGTCTGTTTTTTTGTTTGTAAATTTGACTTCTGGAATAAAATTGTATTGTTTGCATCAAAAGTCTGGTTTATCTGTTATGACACCGTATGAGAAAAGCCAATAATTACATACACATTCCATTCTCTGTTCACTCCACATGCTGCTGTTCATCAGGTCAGGTGTATAGCCTTCTAATGGTAATTTAATTTTTAACAACACAACGAAACGTAATGTCTTGGTAGGTTTTTTTTTTTAATTTTAAACAAATTTGAAATGCTGAATCCATTTCTCTTGAACGGGTACATTTTTTAGGTTACAAGCAGTTGTACAGGTGTGCTTGAACTTGTAGACACTGATAAAGGTAAGTACATGTAAGTTGAATGTTGCATCACCAGTCTAAATTTAATAAATTAAGAAGGAATCTAGTAAAAATTTGGCACTAATAACATTAGACACAACTGTGTTTTTGTTGCACACAACTGTTGTTACCAACAAGTTGTGCAAAATTTATATTCCCTTTTCCCAAAAATTAAAAATCAATTTGTAAGTAAAAGTGGGAGACCTTTACATGGGAATATGACATGTATCAGCACATGAATTATAGTTCAATTTGCATTTCCACCTAAGCAAAAGTGGCTTGTCGAGCTGGATTTTGGTGAAAATGGCCCGTGCAGTGTTTCTGCATGTAATTACATACCTGTCAAGTGATACGTTTCGCCGTATTTTAATACGGGGAAAATGCAATTTTAGCAAATACAGGCGTATTGCCATTTCTGTACGCCAAAGAGAAAAATATATGGGAAAAAAAATTATTGAGTGTGGGGAGGAACACGTCGTGTGTGTGACCCCCACAGCGGGGCTGGCAGAGCGCTCAGCGTGAGCAATTATCACCACAGTGAGAAGTGTGGACTCATCATTAGGCTGATGGCCTCGCACCTTCTTCTGTTGTCCTGCGGCTCCTGCAAATTAGCTAATAGCTATACACTCTGTGCAACACATCAGATTGATTGTCATTGATTAATTGTCTATGTTTATTGCACTGTCCCTGTCAAATAAACCATCCCACACAAATGCACAACATTTTATTTACAAAAAACATTTTTGAAATATGTATGCACATAAATAGACAAGTATTGCATCACAGCATCTCGTATTATATTGTAACGTGCAGCTTGACATGGCGACGTCCCACCGGGAGGTTTGAACTCACGCCTCCCACTCCGGAGTCCCGCACTCTACCTGTGTCGCCAATAGGGTCAACCCACTTGGCAAACCAAGTAGGGTGCTTATATTGAGTTCGCTACAATATCACTACCCTGCTCCTCTGCTCTCTGTGCCGCTGCCACCACTGGTTCATCTACTGCATCATCCAATGTAGTGTCAAACGTCTCTCCATGACTCTCACACAGATTGTGCAGAGCACAACAAGTCAGCACCATAGATTTCACCAGTTTCATGTCACAGTCATTCCTCTCTCCTTCCTTCTCTCCTCGTCATCAGCCATTTTGTTTGTTGTGGAGGATTCGGTCACGTGTTTCACGTCACGAGGGTGTGGCGCCGCCTGCTGTTCCAACAAATCCCACCCACAGCAGGTGTGCCAGCAGTAGTTGAAAAGCAACTGGGGCCGAACCGAACCGAAGTGAGTAGAGTCGGGTTTTCAATCGGGGCTGAGCGGGGCTAGTGGAAAAGCGCCTATTGACAGTCCATTGCAGGGCCAACACAGAGAGACAAACAACCATTCACTCTCACAGTCATACCTAAGGACAATTTAGAATCCTCAATTTGATGTCAATTGACCTAACTGGCATGTAGAAGGAAACTGGGGAAATCCTGGAGTAAACCCACACAGACACAGGGAGAGCATGCAAACTCCACACAGATCACTGTTGGTCGGGGCCCAGAATCAAACCAATGATCTCCCGGCCAAGGTTGAGTTGCTGTGCTGCCACAGTGCTAAGGCGGAGTGGTTCAATCTCAATGAAATATTTTTGCCGGTCATTAACATCTGTTTCTTCTGTCCCATAGACTGAGTCCCCGTCGTGCTGTTTGCTCTTTGCATGTCTGTTCTTTTCTTCCTCTTCTCTATCACCTCAACCTCTAGCCAGTCACAGCAGAAGACTGCCCCTCCCTGAACCTGGTTCTGCTGGAGATTTCGTCCTGTTTAAAGGGAGTTTTTCCTCTCCACGGTCACCAAGTGCTTGCTCACAGGGGATTGCCTGATTGCTGGGGCTTTCTGCAGATGTGGGGTTTTCCCCGACTGTTGAAAGTGCTATGAGATGACCATTGTTGTGAAATGATGCTATATACAGTACATAAAGTTGAATTGAACTGAATTAAAGGTGGCAAACATGTAAACAGGTTTTTTTTCCCCCTCTCTCTGTGGCCTATACCCACACCAAAAGAAATTTCCCTTGCAAATATGGAGTAAAGTTTATTGTTAAATTATATCATAATTCTAGCATAGCAGTCTACAGATACTAGAGATATGCTGACAGTATATATTTTAAATATTCACTATCAAAACCTGCTTTTTTTTATTGTACTAAGGGTAAGTAAAGTACCACTTCGGGAATGTAGAGCCTGTGAGTCTTATCTAGTGTATTTCCAGTTTTCAGGCTCATTAAAATTTCACACCTAACTCTTGACATTTAAAATGCAAACACTGTGATGCACTGGAGTTGTTTTGATCTAACTTACACAATCGCTTCAATAATGACAGAAACATAAATAAAAAGAGGAGATAGTACACACCATTGCCTGCATTTGTTTTTTTGTTTTTCCTTAAATCATCAATGCTTTTCAAGGACTATTACTCCCTTTGGTTAATGTGTCAATTATCAATAAAAACAGTGTTGCGCTTTACTTCTTTGTCTGTGCATTCTGCAGCATTGAACTCTTTGTACAACTTGTAATGTTGGTAAATACTTCTGTGTTCTCTTTTTGTGAAGAATCCCTGTAGCAACCAATAATGTAATATCTGCCAATAACGTACTACCTGCCAATAATGTAATAATTTTGGCCATTTTAAATGTAATAAAGCCAATATCGTAATAACATTTTGCCAATAATGCAATACGTTATTACATTATTGGCTGGTTATTATGTTATTGGCTTAGCATTAATAAAATCGTTTGAAAATGTAATAACTGCAGGCAATAATGTAATACTACATAAATAGGACTAGATTTTGTGGAGATACAACATTTTGTCAGCTGGGAGTAATGAACGCGAGAAGACGGGATTTACAGCTGACAGGAGCACTGCCCACAACAGAGCAAAAAACCCAAAAGTGCAACTGACAGTTGCCGTCCCAGAGAGGGGAGAGAGAGAGAGAAAACACAACAGGATGATAATGTGATGGCAAATAAAGACAAGTAAACCCAAATATATAAATAAAACTACAATGACTGTAAACGGGAAAATAAATCATACTAAGAAACAATACAGAATATGAGAAAATCAACCAAAGATAAAATAACAGGAATTAGAACTCAAAAATACAACACCATACAAATATAGAAAAAAGGAAAAGAGACAGAGTACGGCAGGGTCCCCCTGTGCTCAGATCGTGACAGTTTACTCATCAAAAATCGGTATAGTGGATGCCATAGTGGTCATATTCATTCATCAACATTCTATGCAGTACACTCTGTTGTGTAGTGTGTGTGTGTGTGTGTGTGTGATGCCGTACCCGCCCACAGGGTGATGTCAGGCGGGCACGGCCACTTGTGTATATAATTCTGTGTTCTGATAATAAAGGTGTTGGTTGGCTGTTGGTTCCCTGCAAGACGAGACTCCGACTCCTTATTCATTCATAACATTTTGGCAACAAGAAGTAAACTGTGGGATCTTATGGGCTACCTCAACCCTTAATTCCATTTCTGGAGTACGCAGGAGAGCTGGTGATCCTGTGGCCGAAGTGGCGGTCCGTGCTCAAGGATTACATTGGGGCATTGGGCTTGAGCAGACTCGACAGGAGACGACGACGAGTGCTTCTGACCCACCATCTCGGCACGGAGGGCTGAAGAATCCTCGGTACATTGAGTGAGACGGATGTGTATAAGGATGCTGTGGAGCGGCTGGCCGAACTTTTTGCCGGGCAGACGTGGACCACGAAGCTGTGGATCGCGGGAGGCTAGGCTAGTTAGCTTAGAGAAGTTAATGGCCCATTCATTGTCTATGGGCAGGTTAGCCGCAAAGCTAACTGTGTGCCGAAAGACAGCTCAAGGCTACCAGCTAAGCTTCAAGGTGGGACTGGGATTGCAAGATGGGGAGTCCCCAGTCACTGAAGACAGCGGGCCAGCCACAAAACGCAGAAGGGTGCAGGACTGTAGCGCTGATGAGTTGGAAGGTGCAGTGTACGATGACAGCGGAGAGGGAGAGCGGCAGGAGTCATCTCCACAGCTAGAGGCTAGGCAGCGGAAGAGCAGGACCATGGTGGCTGAGGGCCCCAGGGAAGAGCAGTGACAGTCGGGAACAGAGACGATGCAGCAGAGCACCTGGGACGAGGGTGCTGAGAGCAGCGATGAAGCGCCTTGGTCGGACAGTGGCGCCGATGGGAGTGATAGTGGAAGCCCTGAGGGAGAACAGCTATGACGGGGCATGGAGACAGTACAGCGGAGCACCCTGAACAAGGGTGCTGGGAGCAGCAGCGTGATGCCTGGGTTGGAGAACGACGCCAGCAAAGGCAATGCTGTGAGCCCCGGGAGTGAGCAGCAGCAGCTGGACATGGAGGCAGTGCAGCGGAGCGCCCTGGATGAGGGTGCTGGGTGTTACAACAAGGCGCCCAATGCAGCGAGCGGCGCCGACGAGCAGGCTTCGGTATGCCCTGGAGTGTGGCCACAGGGAACCGGAGTGTTTGGAGCCATGATGGCGGCGTTGAAGGTGGTCAGGAGCGGACCGATAGGCATGGAGAGACAACTTGCAAGACAACACCACTGCGGGTCCAGAGGAGAGAAGCAGTTGATGGCAAGAAGAGACATTTTTGCTGGGGAGGGTGGCTTTGATCCTGGGGGCAGACGGCGGCCAGGGGCACACATGCCGTGGGGCTGCCCGGGGTCTGCGAGCCAGGTTTGTCCATGGCTGTCCAGGGACTGTGGAGTAACATAAAAATCTCAAATGTAAATATGTGTATAGCCTACTGGTGTGCATGAGAGTATGTATGGTATGGGATTATTTTATAGGTTTTCAGAGACTTGGTCTAATTTTAGTTGTTTTGTTATTCTTTTGGATGAGTGTGTTACGTGATTTTATTACAGTTAATTATTCCCTGTTCCTTACTGAGTGATTCGGGTCCTAAATTGGGGAGGGTCTCAATTGTGTGTGGTCTTTCAGTTTTGTAAGGGGGAGGGGAATGTTTTGTAGTGTGTGTGTGATGCCGTAGCCACCCACAGGGTCATGTCAGGCGGACACAGCCACTTGTGTCTATAATTCTGTGTTCTGATAATAAAGGTGTTGGTTGGCTGTTGGTTCCCTGCAAGACGAGACTCCGACTCCTTAATCATACATAACAGACTCTCTCATTATTTATGGTTGTAAGAGCTAATTTTAGAATTGTCATACAAAATCTTTATCATATTGTTTATTTGCTTAGGTATGTAACTTCATAATTGCATCTGTCTTTGTTGGATGTTGCATTGTCAAACATATTTACCACATTGTTTTCTTGGAAAACATTTAATTAAAACTTTTATCAAACATTTCTCAAGGAAACTGTTAAAACAATTCGGTCCTCACTTAAAACGTATTTAAATAACTGGACTGGCACTATAATGGCACTCACCTCCAATATACAATAGAACATAGAACATCAGAATCAGAATCAGAATCAGAATCAGCTTTATTGGCCAAGTATGCACAACACATACAAGGAATTTGTCTTTGGCTAAAAACTTGCTCTCGCTTGTTCAGGTGGAGGATTTAAATAAGATTTAAATAACGATTCAATGACAAAAGAGTATGTACAGTAAATTACAGTCTATCCACATTTCTATAAAAGGATGCAAATATATACAGTAATATATGCAGTTATTTACTCAGACTATCCACACTTTGCAGAAATATATGAAAAAATATACAGTCATACAGTATTTCAATGTGAACTCAGATTCAGTGATATAATGTGAATGAAGTAAAAAGCAGTGTGAGAGTTATGTGCAATGTAAGAATGGATGAAAAGTCATGAGTACAGCAACAGGTAGGACTAGGTGAATGTTAGGAGTTCATCAGAGTGATGGCTTGAGGAAAGAAACTGTTCCTGTGACGGGTGGTTTTGACCTTCAGTGATCTGTAACGACGACCAGAAGATAGAAGTTCAAACAGTTTGTGGCCAGGGTGTGACGGGCCAGCACAGATGTTTCCCGCCCGTTTCCTGGTTATGGACCGATATAAGTTCTCAATGGAGGGTAGGTCGGTACCAGTGATCCACTCCGAAGACTTAATGATCCGCTGCAGTCTGGTCTTGTCCTGTTTAGTGGCAGATCCAAACCAGACAGTGATGGAAAAGCAGAGGACAGATTGGATGATGGCGGTGTAGAAGACAACCAGCAGCTCCTGAGGCAAATCAAACTTCTTGAGCTGACGCAGAAAAAACAACCTCTGCTGGGCCTTTTTCCGGACAGTGTCTATATGGGAGGACCACTTCAGGTTCCGGGAGATTGTGGTACCCAGAAACTTGAATGAGTCCACAGTGGACACTGTGCTGTTGAGGATGGTGAGTGGGGGGAATGAAGGAGGGTGTCGCCTGAAATCCACAGTCATCTCCACCGTTTTGGCTGGGTTAAGTTCAAGATGGTTCTGGCCGCACCAGAGGATCAGCTGCTCCACCTCCCGCCTGTATGCAGACTCATCACCATCCCGGATCAAACCGATGACTGTGGTGTCGTCCGCAAACTTCAGGAGCTTCACCGAAGGGTCCTCTGAGGTGCAGTCGTTGGAGTAGAGGGAGAAGAGCAGTGGGGAAAGGACACATCCTTGGGGGGTGCCAGTACTAATTTTTCGGGAGCTGGATGTAAATCTCCTTAGCTTCACCTGTTGCCACCTGTCAGTCAGAAAGCTGGAGATCCACTGGCAGGTGGAGGGGGGCACCTTGAGCTGGAGGAGTTTCTGATGAAGAATGCCTGGGATGATGTTGTTGAACGCTGAGCTGAAGTCGACAAACAGGATCCTGGCGTACGTCCCTGGGGAGTCGAGGTGTTGCAGGATGTATTGTAGTCCCATATTCAATGCATCATCCACTGACCTGTTTGACCGGTAGGCAAACTGCAGTGGGTCCATCAGGGGGCCTGTGACGACCTTCAGGTGGTTCAGCACCAATCTCTCCAAGGATTTCATGACCACAGAGGTCAAGGCAACAGGTCTGTAGTCGTTTAATCCTGTAACAGAGGGTTTCTTGGGAACTGGAATGATGATGGAGAGTTTGAAGTAGGAAGGCACTTCACACAGCTCCAGTGATCTATTAAAGATCCGGGTGAAGATGGGGGCCAACTCGTTGGAGCAGACTCTCAGGCAGGACGGAGACACACCATCAGGTCCTGCAGCCTTCTTGATCTTTTGTCTCTGAAAGACCTGGCACACCTCCTCTTCACAGATCGTTAGTGCTGGTGGGAGGTCAGAGTGGAGGAGGGATGGAGTTCCTGGGGCTGCAGATAATCCTTTTGTGTGGGTGGGAGGTGAGAACTGTAGGTTCTTTTCAAATCTACAGTAAAAGCTGTTTAGGTCGCTAGCCAGCTGGAGGTTTTCCACAGGGTGGGGGGATGGTCTCCTGTAGTTGGTGATATTCTGCAGGCCTCTCCAAACAGAAGCAGAGTTGTTGGCTGAGAAGTTTTTTTGTAACTTCTCACTGTAGCTCCTCTTAGCAAGCCTGATCTCCTTCGTCAGCATGTTTCTGGCCCGCTTGTACAGAGTCAAGTCACCAGTCCTGTAGGCCTCCTCCTTGGTCTGACGTAGCTGCTTGAGTTTAGGAGTGAACCAGGGTTTATTGTTGTTGTATGTGCAGAAGGTCTTGGTCTGCACACACATGTCCTCACAAAAACTGATGTATGATGTCACAGTGTCAGTGAGTTCATTTAGGTTAATGGCTGCATCTTCAAAAGCACTCCAGTCTGTGCAGTCAAAGCAGGCTTGTAACTCTAGTTTTGATTCCTCAGTCCATTTCTTCACAGTCCTTACAACAGACTTGGAAGTTTTTAGTTTCTGTCTGTATGTTGGAATAAGATGGAGCAGACAGTGGTCAGAAAAACCCAGAGCTGCACGGTGGACGGCATGATAGGCGTTTCTTAAAACTGTGTAACAATGGTTGAGTGTATTTGTGTCCCTGATGGGACATTTAATATGCTGTCTGTATTTAGGAAGCTCATTTGTGAGATTAGCTCTATTGAAATCACCCAGAATGATAAGCAGAGAGTCTGGATGTTTTTCCTCCATGTCTGCTATCTGGTCAGCGAGGTGTTGCAGTGCCTCCGTTGTACAAGCAGCAGGCGGGATATAAATTCCGACCAGAATAAATGAGGAGAACTCTCGCGGTGAATAAAAGGGTTTACAGTTTATGAACAGTGACTCTAGGTTAGGGCTACAAAACTTCTTCAACACTGTGACATCAGTACACCAACCTTCGTTTATGTAGAAGCAGATTCCACCACCTTTAGTCTTTCCAGAGAATTCTCGGCTGCGATCAGCGCGAAACAGTTGGAATCCATCCAGGTGGACCGCGCTGTCCGGGATGTGTTCACTCAGCCAGGATTCCGTGAAACACAGGGCGCCAGATCTGCTAAAATCCAGGTTTTTGTGAGTCAGGAGCAGCAGTTCATCCATTTTGCTCGCCAAAGAGCGGACATTGCTCAGATGGATCGATGGGAGTGGCGTGCAATATCCTCGTTTCTTCAGCCTGACTAGCGCACCGGCACGTTTACCACGCCGCCTTCGTTTCCGGCCAGTGCCAATAGCCGCTGCTCCCACAGCTAAGATCGACTGAAAAAACTTCAGATCAGCAGCAGAAACTGGCGGAGAAGTTGCATTGGGAGAGAGATTACGAGCTATTTGTAAATGAACACTCATTTACAAATAGCTTGATATCGACCAGCTTGACACTGGACTAAGTCATACGTTATTTTTTTCCTCAGTACACGGTGGCTTCTCTCCACTTTACCTTGGCTCTGGGGATGGTATGAAGAGCTCTGAATTATTTTCACTTGTAAGGATTGCATCAGTTGTTTTACAGCACCTTTGAACTCCTTCCCTTGGTCATACCATATGATTTTTGGTGGACCATGATCATTGTAAATGTCTTCAAGGTGTCTAGCAATGTTCGCACTGCATTTACCTTTCAGTGGTCTTAACCATACATATCTACTAAACATATCTATTACAGTCAGAATGTACCAATATGTGACTTGGCCATACTTGACCCTCCATTTATCAATGTCAACAAGGTCTATCTGGTGTTGATCTTGAACTGCTTTGGCCGTGATAGATTTTGGTATGGGTTCTGGAATGTTGCCTTGTGGAGCTGGTAATATTTTGATCTGTCCAAGATTTCTTTCACACTTGCTCGGCTGATTCCCAACTACTGTTCCCTAGGGTATATGTTTACTTTTCTTACTCCACAGCCTTAAATAAGGCTCTTTCATCAAAAGCCTTATTTACAACAGCAAGGAAAATTGACTTTCTGGATACCAATTTTCCATCGAATGCAACTGACTGCAGATTGCTTGATTAATTAATTAATTGCAGATCAGGTGGCAGGCGAAGGCAGAGACCTTCGTGGTCTGATCCCCGGCTTTTGAAACTGGCTTTTGGGACGTGGAACGTCACCTCTCAGGTGGGGAAGTAGCTGGAGCTGGTGCATGAGGTTGAGAGAGACTGGCTAGATATAGTTGGGCTCACTTCAATGCAAAGCTCCAGTTCTGGAACCAGTTTCCTGGATAGGGGGTGGAGCTTGGCCTACTCTGGAGTTTCCCCGGGTGAAAGGCGACGGGCAGGGGTAGATATTCTTATATTCTCCCACCTTGCTGCCTCGACATTGGAGTTCTCCCCTCTTGATGAAAGGGTTGTTTCCCTGCACCTTCGGGTTGGGAAACAGGTCCTGACCATCATTTGTGCCTATGCACACCCTTTTTGGAGTCTCTGACTGGGGTGCTGAAGAGTACTCCTCTTGGAGACTCCATTGTCCTCCTGGGAGACTTCAATGCACATGTGGGCAAAGACAGTGAAACCTAGAGCCGTGTGATTGGGAGGAACAGCCTGCCCGATCTGAACCCGAGTGGTGTTCAATTATTGGACTTCTGTGCTAACCATAGTTTTTCCATAATGACCACCATGTTCAAGCATAAGCGTGTCCATACAACCGTGGACAAAATTGTTGGTGCCCCTCTGTTAATGAAAGAAAAACCCACAATGGTCACAGAAATAACTTGAATCTGACAAAAGTGGTAATAAATAAAAATTCTATGAAAATTAACCAAAGAAAATCAGACAGTGCTTTTGAATTGTGGTTCAACAGAATTATTTAAAAAAAACAAACTCATGAAACAGGCCTGGACAAAAATGATGGTACCCTTAACTTAATATTTTGTTGCACAACCTTTTGAGGCAATCACTGCAATCAAACGATTTCTGTAACTGTCAATGAGACTTCTGCACCTCTCAGTAGGTATTTTGGCCCACTCCTCATGAGCAAACTGCTCCAGTTGTCTCAGGTTTGAAGGGTGCCTTCTCCAGACAGCATGTTTCAGCTCCTTCCACAGATGTTCAATAGGATTTAGATCAGGGCTCATAGAAGGCCACTTTAGAATAGTCCAATGTTTTTGCTCTTAGCCGTTCTTGGGTGTTTTTAGCTGTGTTTTGGGTCATTATCCTGTTGCAAGACCCATGACCTGCGACTGAGACCAAGCTGTCTGACACTGGGCAGCACATTTCTCTCTAGAATACCTTGATGTCTTGAGATTTCATTGTACCCTGCACAGATTCACACCCTGTGCGAGATGCAGCAAAGCAGCCCCACAACATAACAGAACCTCCTCCTTGTTTCACAGTAGGGACAGTGTTCTTTTCTTGGTATGCTTCATTTTTGCGTCTGTGAACATAGAGCTGATGTGCCTTGTCAAAAAGTTTCAGTTTTGTCTCGTCTGTCCATAGGACATTCTCCCAGAAGCTTTGTGGCTTGTCAACATGCAGTTTGGCAAATTCCAGTCTGGCTTTTTTATGATTTGTTTTCAACAGTGGTGTCCTCCTTGGTTCTCTCCCATGAAGTCCACTTTGGCTCAAACAACGACGGATGGTGCGATCTGAAACTGATGTACCTTGACCTTGGAGTTCACCATGAATGTGTTTAGAGGTTGTTCTGGGCTCTTTTGTTACCATTTGTATTATCCGTCTCCTCCTGCGGCCACGTCCAGGGAGGTTGGCTACAGTCCTGTGGATCTTAAATTTCTGAATAATATGTGTAACTGTAGTCACAGGAACATCAAGCTGCTTGGAGATGGTCTTATAGCCTTTACCTTTAACATGCTTGTCTATAATTTTCTTTCTAATCTCCTGAGACAACTCTCTCCTTTGCTTCCTCTGGTTCATGTTTAGTGTGGTACACACCATGTCAACAAACAGCACAGTGACTACTTGTCACCCTTTAAATAGGCCGACTGACTGATTACAAGTTTGTACACACCTGTGATCTTAATTAGAGGACACATCTTGGTTGAACATGTCCCTATGGTCACATTATTTTCAATCTTTTCTAGGGGTACCATCATTTTTGTCCAGGCCTGTTTCATGAGTTTGTTTTTTTAAAATAATTCTGTTGAACCACAATTCAAAAGCATTGTCTGATTTTCATTGGTTAATTTTCATAGAATTTTTATTTATTACCACTTTTGTCAGATTCAAGTTATTTTTGTGACCATTGTGGGTTTTTCTTTCATTAACAGAGGGGTACCAACAATTTTGTCCACGTGTGTATGTGCACCTGGCACCAGGACACCCTAGGTCGCAGGTCAATGATCAATTTTGTTATCGTGTCATCAGACCTGCGACCACATGTCTTGGACACTTTGGTAAAGAGAAATGCAGAGCTGTCAACTGCTCACTACCTGCTGGTGAGTTGGATCCGATGGTAGGGGCAGATGCTACTCAGATCCGGTTATTAGATTTAGGGGGCAATCACGTTTTCACATAGGGCCATGTAGGTTTGGATTTTTTTTTCCCTTAATAATAAACACTTTCATTTAAAAACTGTATTTTGTGCTTACTTGTGTTATCTTTGTCTAATATTTAAATTTGTTTGATGATCTGAAACATTTAAGTGGGACAAACATACAAAAATATGAGAAATCAGGAAGGAGGCAAACACTTTTTCACACCACTGTATACAAAAGATTGCCACTGCAACAATATCTACTGAGTTATAAATCTAAAACTATACAACTGTGTATGTGTCATGCTAGCAGTTTTCTTATGGTTTGACTAGCCATTTGTTTTATGTTTCTCAATTTCATATAAACGCATGAACAAGGATACCACAAAATTAAGGGTGTTAGCTGCAGTAAATCAGAGAATTATTTACCTTTCAACATCTTTGAAGTATGGAAGTCTGCAGACAACCAAAGTCTAATCAGTCAATCAGAAATGCCTTTATTAGGCATATGTATTAGCTACTCCATTCCCATCTACTGGGTCTTCCAACCCGGTCATTCCAAACTGGAAACCCTAGATGACCAGTGAGGTCCAGGCTCTGAAAAGAGCCCGCAACTAAGGAACAATTGTCTGTACAGCACTGCCAGAGCCAACCTGAGAAAAGACATAAAACTTGCTAAGAACACCTACAGGAGGAAGGTGGAGGGCTTCCTCACAGACAACAACCCCTGACAAATGTGGAGAGGCATCCAGGCCCTCACCAACTACAGGGACCAGTGCCCCCCAACATCAGACAGCAGCTTCACACTGGCAGAGGAGCTTAATAGCTTCCTTGCCCGATTTGACCACACCCCCACCAACCCCCACCATCACCACCACCCCGTCCCCCCTCCCCTCTCTCTCTACAGGTGCATGAAGTGAGGAGGCAACTGAGAGTAGTGAACACCCACAGAGCTGCTGGTCCTGACGGCATCCCAGGAGTGGTGGTCAAAGCATTAGCAGCCCAGCTAGCAGGGATCCTCACCAAGCTGTTCAACCTCTCCCTGACACACACCACCATCCCCTTCTTCCTCAAGGCCTCCACCGTCATCCCCATCCCCATAATGTCCGCAGTTGACAGCCTGAACAACTACAGACCCATAGCACTCATGTCTGTAGTCATAAAGTGTTTTGAGCGACTGATGTTCAGGACAAACACAAAACAGCACTGTGTTTCTGTTGTTGGCAGTATTTTATGGAACTGTTGTCCAGACAAAATTAAAATGTGTAGTACATTTGAAATGTTTAAAAAATGTATAAAGAAAAAATATAATTTCTCAGGATTGTCATGTTGAGTAGAGAAATCATGCTTTTAAGTGGCTAATTAATTTGATATATTTATGTTGATTCTGTAAGACTGGTACTTCTTTGTTGGAATTTGCTTCTGTTTCCATTTAAGATGGATTTGATTTATTTTGCGAGTTTAAATTTTTGTTGTCTGTGATGGACTGTCGAGCTGTCTGGGGTGTGCCCCACCTTCCACCCGGGGATGCTGGGATGGGCTCCAGCCCCACCACGACCCATAAGGCATTGGGTGGTTAAGAAGATGAATGAATGAATGAAATTTTGTTGTACAGTATTAGGGGTAGGTGTTATATAAGCCTCAGCTTCAGTCTACACCCTTTTCGGTTTCTTATTGTTATATTTTCTTTTGTCTTTTATCATGGATAATAAACTGAATAAAGTATAAATACAAATGTCCTAGCACATCAGGGACTGTCTTTCCCCCTCCTTCGACCCCCACCAGTTCGCCTACAGGGAAAACCGGTCTACGGAAGACACCATCGCCACCACACTCCACAGAGTGCTGAGCCACCTGGAGAACTCAAGGAGCTATGTGAGGATGCTCTTTGTGGAATACAGCTCAGCTTTCAACACCATCATCCCAGACATCCTGATCAATCAACTGCACCTCCTCCAGATCCCCCCCCACCTGCTTCTGGATAAAAAAAATTCTCACCAACCACCCACAAACAGTCAGACTTGGCCCCCACCACTCCTCCACACTGTCTATCAGCGCTGGCTCCCCCAGGGATTTGTTCTAAGACAACTACTGTACTCCCTGCACACCTTTGACTGTATTCGAACCCACCCAACCACTGTCATTGCGAAGTACGCGGATGATACCACCTTGGTTGGGCTCATCACCGATGACGATGAGAAGGTATACAGGTGAGAGGTAGAGGTAGAGAATCTGCTGCTGTGGTGCCAAACAAACAACTTGAAATTGAATGTCCAAAAAACCAAAGAACTCATACTGGACTTCAGGAAGAACAGATAGGACAACCCACTCCTCATAAATGGCGACCGCATGGAAACCGTCCCCACCTTCAGGTTCCTGGGGGCCCATATCTCCTCTGACTTCTCCTGGACTGTCAACACCAAGGCCCTGGTGAAGAAAGCCTAGCAGTGGCTGCACTTCCTCCATGTTCTGAGGAAAAACAACCTGGACCAAAAGCTGCTGCTGGTCTTCTCTCACTGCTAAATTGAGATTGTGCTCACCTACTGTCTGGGTGTGTGGTACGCTGGCTCCATGGCAAAAAAAGGAAGGCTGTGCAGAGGGTCATCAAGACCGCCCAAAAAAATCATTGGTGGCCCTCTGCCCTCCCTTGAAGACATCTCCAGATCCTCCTGTCTCAGAAAGATCAAGGGCATCACAGGAGACCCCTCACATCCCGCCCACCACCTGTTTGACCTGCTTCCCACTGGACGACCATTCAGATCAACCAAGTCCCACACTTCCAGATTGACAAACAGTTTCTTCCCCTGGGCCATCCAAACTGCAGACAGTCAGATGCCCCACCCCCTCCCTCCGCACATGCACAGAACTTAAGACCTTTTAAATTATCATAATAACACAACTGTCTTTGCACTTTGCACTTTCATGTATATTGACCAATCTGTGAAACCACTACAAAACCTGTGTATATTTTCTATAATCCTTAGGCCATTTTATTCAATTGTGTCTTTTTCACGCTGCACTCTTATGTACATAGTTCCATCTGTGAAGCCACTACCGTACCTGTGTATATACCTATGGGCTATTTTATTTTTATTTCAGTCATATTTTTAATCGTGTATTCTGTAACTGTGTTTTATTCAAATCCTTCTCGCTTACTTTATTGTGCAGTACAATGACAATAAAGCCTATTCTATTCCATTCTATTCTGTTCTGTTCTATTCCAGTGGTCAAATGCAGGTGCTGCAAAAGAAAATATTTCCCTGTGTGCATGCAACATTACTATATATCCACAGAAAACAAAACCCAATCAGCTTATCATTGGTCCTCTAAGCCATTCTGTATACTGGGATTTGAGGGTGTGTCTCTGTGTGCGTCACTTTCTATCCAGAGAATAGAAATTTTAAAAATGATACATATATTATTACATTATTGGCTGCAGTTATTACATTTTCAAATGATTTTTTAATGCTTGGCCAATAACATAATAACCAGCCAATAATGTAATAACTTATTACATTATTGGCAAAATGTTATTACATTTTTGGCTCAAACGTTTTATTATATTATTGGCAACTTATTATGTTACTGGCTTTATTACATTTAAAATGGTCAAAATTATTACATTATTGGTAGGTATTATGTTATTGGCAGATATTACATTATTGGTTGCTACAATGTCATTCAGAATTCCTCTCACGAAATATGTTATCAAAATGTTTCATGATGACTTCCCTCAAAGAAAGAAGAGATAAGACTTCAGCATTTCTCCAGTTTGTTAGTCACCCCAAAGCTGCATCCTCCCCTTTCTCCTCATCCTCAGAGGAGGTGAGAGGGAGAGAAAGAGTCAATAGCATCTGTAGGTTGCCTCACTATGATGTTGCTAATTACTTAATCCTGATGGCTGTCATTAATCTGCTTCTGGCATCATTTACAGTCAGCATGCTGCATTGCTCCATAGCAGGGAAGTGAATGTGGGTTGAACTATACACCCTGCACTCTAAATGCAAATTTTCTAAAGGAATGATATGAGTAGAACTACTGATCATATTTAAATGTTTTTGGCTTCTCTGTGTGGCTGTGATATGATGATGTGATGGCTTTGGGAATTTTTTCAGTATGGCATTGCTCACTATGGTCAGAAAATATATAGAACCCAAAACAATTTTTGGGATTCATGCACACACTGTTATTCAAATCAAACAATGACTAAGAGGTCACAGTACTGAGTCTTTAGCACCTTTCACACTAACAGAATAACACTAGAAAACCTTCTATAACAAGAGTTGTTGAAAACCCAAGCCACGAGAACACTATGTACACTCCAGAGTGTGCCTCTGCCTGGCTGCAAACCCACAATCTTCTCACTCCAAACACCATGTTTCCTTAAAACATGATCATTCTGTAATCCTAACCTAATTCTAAACAAATTGCTTTTGTGCCTAAACCAAACCTACTCCAAGAAATACAGAAATGGCACATACTGTATTAGTTTGTGGGAATAATTTACCAAAATACTTTTTTTTCAGCTACATTGCCTATATATTTATTTATTTCAGACAAAAGGAAACAAAAAAGAACATTCAACAAATACACCAAAAGATACAAAAACACAATGCAAAGTGACAAAACCCTTTCCTTGGATGCCCGAAAAAGAGTAGGAAGAAGCAAAAGTTTTTCCAAGTCCTACCCCTCAATACTGTAAGTACTTAATACTTAAATGAAAACAAGCTGCCACCTATACAGACCAATCCAGAATGAGGGAAAAAAAAACAATAAAAACAAATGAAGAACAATGTACCGTATTTTTGGGACTATAAGGCGCACTGGATTATAAGGCGCATTAAAGCGAGGTAGTCAGAGCAGGGAAAAAAAAAATTTTGCGTGCATGGAAAGAAAATCCTATCTATAGTCATTATAGACACATAAAGCGCGATTGTCTGCGAGTGTGAATGACCTGTTCCATGAGCAGGCAGAACGTTTTTAGTCCGTGGCTGTTTACATCGCCATATTGGCCAGAATACTCGCTACTCAGTACTCGCTCGGTAATCGATATGGCTCGCTCTCCAGAATAAATACGTATTTACAGCCATATTTACTGCTCCCGTTCACAGCTAAACGGGAGCAGTTTCGATGCCGAAATTTCACATACAAATCCTAATATACGTGTTCTATACACCATCGGCTTTTGGGTATCGACTACCTCGCGAGGTAGTCGGATCTGGGGATTTTTATTTTTTTTTTTTGCGTGCATGGAAAGAAAATTCTATCTATAGTTATTATAGACACATATAGATAAGATAAGATAAGCCTTTATTAGTCCCACAACGGGGAAATTCCAGGATTGCAACAGCACAGGGATAGCAACACTCAGAGCAACAATCAGAAGGCAAGAAAAAAAAACAAGCAAGCAAGAGCATCTAATATACATATGTACATATTACTATAAAATATATATATACACACACACACACACACACACAGACACACAGTGCAGAGCATTGTAGCTGGATGGAATAAATATATGAATATATGAACACACAGTGCAGAGCACTGTAGCTAGATGGAATAAATATGTAAATATATAAACACCCACAGTACGGAGCATTGCAGCTAGGTGGAATAAATATGCAAGTATATAAACACACACAGTGCGGAGCAATGTAGCTAGATGGAATAATATGTAGATATATAAAAACACAGTGCAGAGTATTGTAGCTAGCTGGAATAAATATATAGATATATAAATATAAACACACCCAGTGCTGAGCATTGTAGCTAGATGGAATAAATATATAGATATATAAATATAAACACACCCAGTGCAGAGCATTGTAGCTAGATGGAATAAATATGTAAATATATAAACACACACAGTGCAGAGCATTGTTGCTAGGTGGGATGAAACAGCATAACCGTCTATTTAGTTATCCTACATGGTATGATTATGTGCCCATACATATTCTCACCCTCCATAGCGATCGGTATGTTCCTAGTTGTATGCCGGAGAGGACCATTGTGTAAGTCTATTGCATCTTTTGCATTCAAAAAAAACTATTAGTTTGTTACGTCTTTTTGCTATCTCTGCGAGCAGCCCTGCTTAGGTTGTACAGTCTGACAGCCGTTGGTAGGAAGGACCTACGAAACCTCTCGGTTGTGCACCTGGGATGATGTAGTCTGCTGCTAAATGAGCTCCTCAGTGCATCCAGTATGTCCTGCATAGGGTGGAACTCGGACTCCAGCAGAGATGACAGTTTAGCCACCGTCCTTCTCTCTCCTATCTCCTCCATCGGATCAAGGCGTTGCCCCAGGACAGAGCTAGCTTTCTTAATCAGTTTGTTCAGTCTCTTCCTATCGGCTGCAGTAATGCCACTGCCCCAGCAGACCACTCCAAAAGTGATGGCTGATGCCACCACCGTGTCATAGAATGACTTCAGCAGCGCCCCTTGTACACCAAAAGACCTGAGTCTCCTCAGCAGGAACAGCCTGCGCTGTCCCTTCTTGTAGAGTGCGTCAGTATTGTGTGACCAGTCTAGTTTATTGTTCAGATGAATACCCAGGTACTTGTAGGATGTCACCATCTCGATGTCTGTTCCCTGTATATTTACTGGTGCTGTGAGGGGCTGCCCATGCCTGCGGCAGTCCACCACCAGCTCCTTAGTTTTCCTCGCGTTGATCTGGAGGCAGTTCCGATGGCACCAGTCCACAAAGTCCTGGATAAGCCCTCTGTACTCAGCTTCATCTCCGCTGGAGATGAGACCAACGATCGCAGAGTCATCAGAGAACTTCTGTAGATGGCAATGTGTTGTGTTGTGTGAGAAGTCCGCAGTATAAAGAGTGAACAGGAAGGGAGCCAGCACCGTTCCCTGGGGGGGCCCCGTGCTACTGATGATCATGTCGGAAACACAGTCCCGGGTTCTCACAAACTGAGGCCGGTTCGTGAGGTAGTCCAGGATCCATGATGACAGGTGCTGGTCCACCCCTGCGCGCAGCAGCTTGTCCTTCAGGATCATCGGTTGGATGGTGTTGAAAGCACTGGAGAAGTCAAAGAACATGATCCTCACCATATTCCCGGGCTTCTCCAGGTGGGACAGAGAACGGTGAAGGAGGAAGATCACCGCATCTTCCACCCCAATGCCATGCTGGTAGGCGAACTGGAGTGGATCCATCGCTGGTTCCACCAGGGGGCGGAGATGAGCAAGGAGCAATCTCTCCAGGGTCTTCATCAAGTGGGACGTCAAGGCCACTGGTCTGAAGCTGTTCAGGTCTTTGGGGTGGGAAGTTTTTGGTACAGGTACCACACAAGATGTTTTCCACAGCTGTGGTACCCTCCCCAGTTTCAGGCTCATGTTGAAGATATACGTCACAATCCCACACAGCTGGTCTGCACAGGACTTGAGGAGCTTTGCGCTGATGCCGTCCGGTCCCGACGCCTTCCTCGCCTTGATCTTCCTCAGCTCCGTCCTCACCTGGGTCTTGGTCAGGGTCAGGATGGGGGGCTGTGTGTTGGGAGTGGGGGGGGTGTCGGTGGAGTGGGGAGTGGGTAGCAGGACTTGATTTCTTAGAGGCAGCAGTGGTTGTTGTGCAGACAGGGGGGAGGGCGGTTGGTCAAATCTATTGAAAAACAGATTCAGGTTGTTCGCCCACTCCCTGCCCCCCGTGGCCTGGGGGGAGGTATTCTGGAGCCCCGAGATGGTTTTGAGGTTTCTCCAGACCCCGCTGATGTCGCTCTGTTGCAGCTTGTCCTCCATCTTCTTCCTGAAGCTGTCCTTGCCTTCTCTGATCTTTCTCCTCAGCTCCCTCTGTACGGACTTCAGCATCTCCCTGTTCCCCGACCTGAAGATCCTCTTCTTCTCTCTCAGAAGTGTTTTTATCTCAGGGTTGATCCAGGGTTTGTTGTTTGAGTGACGCCGTATGGTCTTGGTGGGAACGGATTTGTCCACACAGAAGCTGAGGTAGCCCGTGAAGGTGTGAATGAGGCCATCGATGTCCTCACCATGTGGATCGCAGAGCTGCTTCCAGGCAGTGGCTTCAAAACAGTCCTTTAGAGTGTCCATTGTCTCCTCAGACCATAACTCCACAGTGTGCATGGCCGGAGGTTGTCTGTGCACTAGGGGTTTGTACACCGGTCGGAGATGAACCAAGTTGTGATCCGATCTCCCAAGTGGGGGGAGTTGTGATGAGGTGTACGCCTCCTTAGTGTTTGCGTAGAACAAATCCAGTGTTTTATTGTCTCTAGTGTGGCATGTGACATACTGGGTGAAAGTGGGCAGAATGGGAGACATTGAAACGTGGTTGAAATCGCCTGAGATGAGGAGAAGAGCATCTGGGTGTTCTGTCTGCAGCCTGCTGGTTACTGAATGGATGACGTCACGCGCTGTCCCAGCGTTCGCCGTCGGATTTGCATAAACAACAATGCAGAACACGTGTGAGTGTTCTCTCGGGAGATATGTAGGCCTCATGCTAACAGCTAGCAACTCAATGTCTTTGCTGCAGTGTCGTTGTTTAACAGTGATATGTCCCGGTCTACACCAGTTGTTGTTAACATACATTATCACTCCACCGCCCCTAGTTTTGCCACTCTCTGGTGTTCGGTCAGCTCGTATCATGTGAAAACCCTCCAGCTCAATGTTAGCATCTGCTGCTAGTTCAGTTAGCCACGTCTCAGTAAACAAAAGGAGAGAGCACTCCCGGTAAGTGCTATCATAACGGGAGATAGCCGCTAGCTCATCTAACTTTCCCAGTATCGACCGTACATTTCCCATGACAACAGATGGAAGGGAGGGTCTGTACCTTATATTTTTTGTCCTCCGCCTTACTCCAGCCCGGCAGCCGCGGCGTTTTCACCTCAGTTCTCTCGGTATGTCGAGTTTTTCCAGTGGGACCGGGTGGCGGTTAAATGCTAGCAGCTCTTCCCTGTTGTATCGTATCCTGCCATAAACAGTGGCTCCGTCCACCGGCTCAGGAGACATTTGGGACGATCTGTGTGTCCGTGATATAAGTGGGGTGAAAAAAAAAAAAAAGTGATCAAAAGAGAGAGGAAGGGAAAAAAACTCGGAATCGAGCCGCTGTTGCAAAAGGCAGCCGACTGGTGTGGCGCCGAAAGGAGGCTGAATGTGGTCTCACATATAGCGCGATTGTCTGCGAGTGTGAATGACCTGTTCCATGTGCAAATGTATGTTTTTGGTCCGTGGCTGTTTACATCGCCAGGACACTCGCTCAGTAATCGATATGGCTCGCTCTCCGGCGGCAGCCCCGAGAAGTAAACAATGCAAACAAATACCGGGACGCTTGAATTCTTTCGTCCCGAAAATATCATTTTTGAATATTAATTACAGCTAAACAGGAGCAGTTTCGGTCCACGATGCATTGGCAGATAGTGGCGTAACTCGCTAGCAATTTAACTTTGAACGACCTGTTGACACCAATATAGCGGTTGGAGTTCTTTGGTTAATCCACCCGGAATGATGGCAAGCTCCGAATTAGTTTGCTTCACTTGGGTTTTGACAGTATCGGTGAGATGGGCGCGCATGGAGTGGCAGATCAATAGGGATGGAGATTTGTGGAAAAAGCCATCAGGCCATTATGTTGAAGCACATATTACTCCACGAGGCTCCTGACTACCGTAATGCTCCAACAATCCATCAAGCGGTTCGGCTTTGTAACTTACCAAAGTCGTACTAAAACATTTTTGACAGATTTTTGAGCGCCGTGTACCACATAAAATCGGTTCGAGGTCAGTAAGCACAATCAGAATTAATACATAAGGTGCACCGGATTATAAAGCGCACTGTCGATTTTTAAGAAAATTAAAGGATTTTAAGTGCGCCTTATAGTCCAGAAAATACAGTATATCATTATTTCTTTTCCACGAGGGAGCAAAACAATTCCCTTCCTTAACTCTGTACCTTTCAAGAATAATATTTTTGTACTTTTTCTTAAAGTGTATGGCATTGTTACTCTGTTTAATGTCCTCATCCAAACCATTCCCCACAAACTGAAATGCACAAACTTTTCTGCGTAGTGCGAAAACAAGGAACTTTTAAATTAAATCTTCCTCTCAAATCATGCTTTCCCTCTCTCTCCAGAAACAGTTTCTGTATATTGCCAGGAAGCAAATTATTTCTTACTTTATAAACTATTTGAAAAGTTTTTTTAATTTCACCAGATCCATAAATTTCAATAATTTTAACTTTAAGAACAAAACATTAGTGTGATCACAGTAGCCTACATTGTTTACTATTCTTATTGCTCTCCTTTGTCATGTATATGATTTCTGTATGGTACTTTTGTAGGTGTTACCCCAGACTTCAACACAATAAAGCAGATATGGTAAAACAAGTGAACAGTACAGTGTATACAGTGCATTGTGGTTTAGAATCTGCTTAACTTTACCCAAAAGTCCAATTTTTATTTGTAAAGTATATAAAAAAGTTTATAAAAGTCTAATTCTTTATTCTTATTCTTAGCCATATTTGAGCTCAGGTGTTTTATGTAAGCTTTCCAGCGGAGTTTGTGTTCTAGTATTACCCCCAAGAACATATTTTCATATACTCTATCAATATATTATTAATCATCACTTTCACTTGTTCATGTATAATATGGTTTCCAAACAACATAAATTTAGCTTTATCCAAATTTAAAGATAATTTATTTTTGTCAAACCATAATTTTAATTTACCCAATTCATTTATGACCACATTCAACAACTGCTGCAAATTCTCACCAGCACAAAAGACATTAGTGTCATCCGCAAAAACTACTAGTTTCAAAATATCTGATACCTTGCAAATGTCAATATACAAAATAAAAAATCTGGGGCCTAATACTGTCCGTTGGGGAACTCCACAATTAATTTCTGACTTAATCTAAATTCACCCAACTGCACAAACTGTTGTCTGTTTTTAATATAACTTCTAAGCCAATTTAAGACTATCTCTCTTACACCATAGTCCTCCAATTTTTTAAGTAAAATGTCATGATCTGTTGTGTCAAATGCTTTTTTCAAGTCTATAAACACACCCACAGCATGCTTCTTATTGTCAATACAACTGGTAATTTCCTTGATCATCTCTATCAATGCCATTGATGTTGAGCTATCTGCCCGGAACCCATTCTGACTGTCCATTAATAAATTATGTTTTTCAATGAAACTGTCCAATCTTGCAACAGAATTTTTCCAATATTTTAGAGAACTGGGGAAGTAAGGATACAGGCCTGTAATTTGGAACCTGATGTTTGTCTCCTGCGTTATACAATAGGATTACTTTTGCAGTTTTCATTTTGCATGGAAATATACCTGTATTGAATGACAAATTGAAGAGATACTCTAATGGTTCAACAATGCAATCAATTACTTTTATCACGAGAGTCATATTAATATCATCCCAATCCTCAGATGTTTTATTTTTACATTTGCTAACAATATCTATAATTTCATTTTTATCCACAGCCCTTAAAATCATTGAGCTAGGATTTCTGTCTCCATGATCCTTAATAACACCTCTCTCTCTCTAAGCTGCGGGTCATCTATTTGATCAGCCAGTTTAGGTCCAACACTTATCTACTTTTTCCACTAATCTTGCATCAACTCTTTTCAATAAAATTGTGTTTAAAACTTTGCTTCTCTGCGTTGTGTGCATTCTCTAGTGTAGCATCTTGCACGTGGGCTGATATTTCTAGTAATCATGACAAGCAGCTCCAACCTTGTCCACACAATCCTCCAGATGAGGAAGAGGGAAAGAGTCAGGCTTGGAAATGCTATTAATTTTACAAAAGTCTGTGCAAGGCCAGTAGGTTGAGTCACTTTTCTTGACTAGAACACATGGAGAAGCCCAGCTTGAGTTACATGGTTCAGCAATGTCGTTCTCAAGCATGTACTTGACTTCTGATTCCAAGATGTCACTCTTGTCAGCATTACAATGATAGAGCCGCTGCGGTATGGGTTGCAGATCGCCAACATCCATATCATGCTGGACGAGATGGGTACGAGATGGTGTGTCTGAAAACAGAGAAAGGTACCTCTTAGTCACTTCAATAATCTGGTTCCTCTTGTCACTACTCAAATGCAGTAGGTCAAAGTTTCAACGGCCAATGTATGCTCACTAGACAACAAAATAGGCCACATACAGCTCCTAAGAACTGCGCAATGTGATGCGTGGAACTGCTGTGTTTCTATCTTTATGGAAATGTGGTTAAATAACAATATCCCGGACTCTGCCATTCAGTTATCATGGCTAACATGCTATCATGCTGATCGGGTGTTTATGGAAGGACTAAAGACCCAAGGGGGAGGCATGTGTGTTTACATCAGTGACACTTGGTGCCGAGATGTGACTTTTGTGCATAAACACTGTTCTCCATTGGTGGAATTTATGATCAAGTGCCAACTCTTTTACGTTCCGTGAGAATTTCCTTCTATCCTGCTAGTCGGGGCTTCAGCCTCCGTCCATAGCTGCTGTAACGGGGGGTCTTTGGCTCCGAGGAGCTGCTGTGCAGGTGGGGGGTTCCTGGGGGAAAACTCCACAGAAGGCCTGCGAGTGTCTGTTGGAGATCAGTGTGGAGGCTGGGTTGGAGTCAGACCTGATTCTGGATCATTTAAGCAAAAATCCCCTCATAGTGCGTTCAAGGTCAGGCATTGGCTTACTTGCTACCGGGTAACCATGAAAACCGGTACTACCTGTCTCATGGGTCGGGCCGTCAGCGACTCAACCAGTATCCCTGCCCTTCCGAGGGCATGGAGGGTGAAACAGGGCATCCTGGCAGAACTAAAAAAAATATCTGCCACAGGTCTTTGGTGGACCACTCCCAGTTACACGGGGTGAGACTGGACATCCTGGCAGATAAACACATCTGTCGCAAGGTCTGTGGTGGACTGTGCCAATCGGTGCATCATGACATGCACTACACAAAGAGCAGAGATAAACAAACATATCATCTGGTCAGTCACTGCAACAGATACTGTAGTCAGTTTTTCTTGGTTTGTTCTTAAGATAAGATAAGATAAGATAAGATAAGATACGATTGTAGAAGAGCTTGAAATGATGAGGCGATTTGATATATAAACCAAAGTTTATTTATCAGCTCTCTAACAAGTCTCATCTAGTGCAGAGGTAGCAGAAGGAAAAAGAGACCGAATATCTCCGGCTCACTGACTTTATACTTGCACATAACAAAAGACATGCATAACAAAGGCTGACATCCCTCATTATCTTAATCCCCCCATTGTCTTGGTACTTCCTCTCTTCACCCTAGGGGGGGTGAGGGTAGCTCCTCCGGTCTCCACCGCAGTGTCTGGGAACGTCTTTGTTCTTCACTTGGCGGTTGAGAGTCTTTGTCCTTTCAGAGGTGTGAAGTTGCTTTACATATGTAATTACCAAACATTTCCACATGCTTCAACATATGTAGGTTATGGAATATATGATTAATATAGCCCACAGCCCCCCCCCCAAACGACTAAGAAAGGACAATAGAAAAATTCACAGTCTAAGATAATTACTATGACATACTAAGTGTTACATCTCTTGCCACAGAAGAAACTTTCCAGCAGCCATGCCCCTAAGAGAGTTCAGTGGTAATCATAACAGCATAGTAAAATCATAAGTCAGTCCTAAACTGTTGCAGCACAATTTGTGAACAATTGTGGAGTAGTTTGCATCAGTCCCTGTGCTGTCTGGGTTTTAATCTTCTCCCAAAACTGCTGTGGGTTCGTTTAGGCGTCCTGCTGGGACCTTCTTGCGGGGAATCTGCCCAGTGGGGTGTGGTTCTTCGTGGTTCTGGGCATCAGCGTTGAGGCCTGCGGATGCTGCTGTGGGTGTCTGCTCCTTGCAGGCGTTGACGAGCCGTTGAGCTTCGTTGGCGAGCACGCGGAAGTCTTGCTGGGTGCTGCATCTCATGTTGGCGAGTATCCCTCTCATGTGTGGCAGCAGCGTGCTGAGGAATATGAATTGGAGGAGGAAGTTATCATTGTCTTCTTCTTTAAGCTGCAGCAAATCCTTCATGAGGGCTTTAGGTTTGCACCCTCTGTGGCCGTAGACCGCCAGGATCTTCTCAGCTCTCTCTTCAGCTGAGAGGATGTAATTTGCCACGATGGTTGCTTTCAGCGTTTCATATTTGTCTTGGGCAGGCGGCCGCCGGATCATGCTCCGCACACACCTCGAAGTGGCGGCGTCGAGTTTGGAGACGATATGATAGAATTTCGTATCATCAGCTGTGATGCCCGCCAGTGCAAACTGGGCTTCAGCTTGCTGAAACCACGAGGCGGGGTCTTCTTGCCAGAAGTCTGGCAGCTTGACAGCGACGGCATTCGTGTATACCATCACTGCTGTGTCCGCAGGGTGAGAGTGCCTTGCTTCGGCTCTCACAGCGGTGCTGGTGCTCGGTTGAGCCCTCTCAATCCCTTCTGCTGGGGGGGAAAGACGTCCATCTGTTCCCCTGTCTGCGTTGGTGCTGGCGTCTGCCTGGGTCGCCACGGATGAGTCGATTGCGGGGGAACGCCTCAGGTCCATACTCGCGTCAGGGTCATTCATCGCGTCAGTCTCATCTAGTGCAGAGGTAGCAGAAGGAAAAAGAGACCAAATATCTCCGGCTCACTGACTTTATACTTGCACATAACAAAAGACATGCATAACAAAGGCTGACATCCCTCATTATCTTAATCCCCCCATTGTCTTGGTACTTCCTCTCTTCGCCCTGGGGGGGGTGAGGGTAGCTCCTCCGGTCTCCACCGCAGTGTCTGGGAACGTCTTTGTTCTTCACTTGGCAGTTGAGAGTCTTTGTCCTTTCAGAGGTGTGAAGTTGCTTTACATATGTAATTACCAAACATTTCCACATGCTTCAACATATGTAGGTTATGGAATATATGATTAATATAGCCCACAAGATAAGCTTTTATTAGTCCCACAATGGGGAAATTCCAGGATTGCAACAGCACAGGGATAGCAACACTCAGAGCAACAATCAGAAGACAAGAAAAACAAGAGCAGTTAATATACATACACTACCATTCAAAAGTTTGGGGTCACTTAGAAATTTCCTTATTTTTGAAAGAAAAGCACTTTTTTTCAATGAAGATAACTTTAAACTAATCAGAAATACACTCTATAGATTGCTAATGTAGTAAATGACTATTCTAGCTGCAAATGTCTGGTTTTTGGTGCAATATCTACATAGGTGTATAGAGGCCCATTTCCAGCAACTATCTCTCCAGTGTTCTAATGGTACAATGTGTTTGCTCATTGTGTCAGAAGGCTAATGGATGATTAGAAAACCCTTGTGCAATCATGTTAGGTCTGCAATGCTGTAATTGCTGGAAATGGAGGATTCTTTGACGAAAGCAAAGTTTGAAGGAAAAAATTATTATTTCAAATACAAATCATTATTTCTAACCTTGTCAATGTCTTGACTATATTTCTATTCATTTTCCAACTCATGGTGGTAAATAAGTGTGACTTTTCATTGAAAACACAAAATAATTGTCTGGGTGACCCCAAACTTTTCAACGGTAGTGTATGTACATATAAATACAGTGGTACCTCTACTTACGAAATTAATTCGTTCCGGAAGTATTCTCATAACGTGAAAATTCCGTAAGTAGAGGAGCGTTTTACATGTAAATGCCGTAATCCGTTCCAAGCCCCCCAAAATTCGGGCATAAATTTTTTATAAATCATAAAAATGCATCAAAACATGTAACAAATACATGTTACAATTAGATTACTGCACAATAAACATAAAATGAGAGTTTAAAATGAGAGAAAGAATAATAAAAGAGAAAGAATAATAAAAATTATGTTCATTTACCTTTTAACTGCTATCGTCGTCGACGTCGTCACCTTTTGCCTTCTTTGGTTCATGTTCTGATCCAAGGACGTTTGCTTTTGTCGGCTTGTAAGTGCTTCCTTTTGTTTTAATACCGTGCTGATCGTTGATGTATTACGGCCATATTCTTTGGTGAGATCAACCAAACGCATCCCCTTTTCATACCTTTCGATTATCTCCTTCTTTGTTTGTATGGACAAAAAAACTCTCTTCTTCTTTTCTCCTTTTCCACTTATCTCCGTCACTTTCTTGGGGCCCATAGCGAATAAATGTTAATTCTGTACTGTACACACACGTAAAACTTTCACCTTGTTCTTAATAAAGTTTTGGAAAAAAAAAACAAAAAACTTTGTGGCCAATGGGATACCAGGAAGATGTTAGGCGATAGCCAATGGCAGAGCAGCTACAGGTATGTTTACGTTCGGTAAACTACGGCAGCTGCGAGGAGCGTGTACTTTTTTGCCTTTCGTATCCTGAAATTTCGTTCGTAACAAGAGGCAATATTTTCCCGTTGAGGCGTGTCGTAACCTGAAAATTCTGTATGTAGAGACGTTCGTAAGTAGAGGTACCACTGTATATAAACACACAGTGCAGAGCATTGTAGCTAGATGGAATAAATATATAAATATATAAACACACAGTGCGGAGCATTGTAGCTAGATGGAATAAATATATAAATATATAAACACACACAGTGCGGAGCATTGTAGCTAGATGGAATGAACAGCATAACCGTCTACTTAGTTATCCTACATGGTATGAATATGTACCCATACATATTGTCACCCTCCGTAACGACTGGTATTTTCCTAGTTGTATACTGGAGGGAACCATTGTGTAAGTCTATTGCGTCTTTTGCATTCAGTACTATTAGGTTGTCACGTTTTTTTGCTATCTCTGCGAGCAGCCCTGCTTAGGTTATACAGTCTGACAGCCGTAGGTAGGAAGGACCTGCGAAACCTCTCGGTTGCGCACCTAGGATGATGTAGTCTGCTGCTAAATGAGCTCCTCAGTGTGTTCAGTATGTCCTGCATAGGGTGGGACTCGGACTCCAGCAGAGATGACAGTTTAGCCACCATCCTTCTCTCTCCCATCTCCTCCACTGGGTCAAGGCGTTGCCCCAGGACAGAGCTAGCTTTCTTGATCAGTTTGTTCAGTCTCTTCCTATCGGCTGCTGTATCGCCACTGCCCCAGCAGACCACTCCAAAAGTGATGGCTGATGCCACCACCGTGTCATAGAATGACTTCAGCAGCGCCCCTTGTACACCAAAAGGCCTGAGTCTCCTCAGTAGGAACAGCCTGCGCTGTCCCTTCTTGTAGAGTGCGTCAGTATTGTGTGACCAGTCTAGTTTATTGTTCAGATGAACACCCGGGTACTTGTAGGATGTCACCATCTCGATGTCTGTTCCCTGTATGTTTACTGGTGCTGTGAGGGGTTGTCCTTGCCTGTGGCAGTCCACCACCAGCTCCTTAGTTTTCCTCGCGTTGATCTGGAGGGAGTTCCGATGGCACCAGTCCACAAAGTCCTCGATAAGTCCTCTGTACTCAGCTTCATTTCCGTTGGAGATGAGGCCAACGATCGCAGAGTCATCAGAGAACTTCTGTAGATGGCAGTGTGTTGTGTGAGAAGTCCGCAGTATAAAGGGTGAACAGGAAGGGAGCCAAAACCGTTCCCTGGGGGGCCCCCGTGCTACCGATGATCGTGTCAGACACACAGTCCCGGGTTCTCACAAACTGTGGCCGGTTAGTGAGGTAGTCCAGGATCCATGATGACAGGTGCTGGTCCACCCCTGCCCACAGCAGCTTGTCCTTCAGGATCATCGGTTGGATGGTGTTGAAAGCACTGGAGAAGTCAAAGAACATGATCCTCACCGCATTCCCGGGCTTCTCCAGGTGGGACAGAGAATGGTGAAGGAGGAAGATCACTGCATCCTCCACCCCAATGCCATGCTGGTAGGCGAACTGGAGTGGATCCATCGCTGGTCCCACCAGGGGGCGGAGGTGAGCAAGGAGCAGTCTCTCCAGGGTCTTCATCATGTGGGACATCAGGGCTACTGGTCTGTAGCTGTTCAGATCTTTGGGGTGGGAAGTCTTTGGTACAGGTACCACACAAGATGTTTTCCATATCTGTGGTACCCTCTCCAGCTTCAGGCTCAGGTTGAAGATGTGCTCCACAATCCCACACAGCTGGTCTGCACAGGACTTGAGGAGCTTCGGGCTGATGCCGTCCAGTCCCGACGCCTTCCTTGCCTTGATCTTCCTCAGCTCCGTCCTCACCTGGGTCTTAGTGAGGGTCATGTTGGGGGGCTGTGTGTTGGGAGTGGGGGGGGTGATGGTGGAGTGGGGTGTGGGCAGCAGGATTTGATGTCTTCAGAGGCAGCAGTGGTTGTTGTGCAGTCGGGGGGAGGGCGGTTGGTCAAACCTATTAAAAACAGGTTCAGATTGTTCGCCCACTCCCTGCCCCCCATGGCCTGGGGGGAGGTATTCTCGAGCCCAGAGATGGTTTTAAGGTTTCTCCAGACCCCACCGATGTCGCTCTGTTGCAGCTTGTCCTCCATCTTCTTCCTGAAGCTGTCCTTGCCTTCTCTGATCTTCCTCCTCAGCTCCCTCTGTACGGACTTCAGCATCTCCCTGTTCCCCGACCTGAAGATCCTCTTCTTCTCTTTCAGAAGTGTTTTTATCTCAGGGTCGATCCAGAGTTTGTTGTTCGAGCAACACCGTATGGTCTTGGTGGGAACGGTGTTGTCCACACAGAAGCTGATGTAGTCCATGACGGTGTGAGTGAGGCCATCGATGTCCTCACTATGTGGATCACAGAGCTGCTCCCAGGCAGTGGTTTCAAAACAGTCCTTTAGAGCATCCATTGCCTCCTCAGACCATAACTTCACTGTGCGCATGACCGGAGGTTGTCTGTGCACTAGGGGTTTGTACACCGGCTGGAGATGAACCAAGTTCAGGTTCAGGTTCAGGTTACTTTATTTGTACCCGTAGGTAGATTTGTTTTGCAGTCTGGTGACATCCATATTTACAAGCCACAAATTACATTCAACATAGACACAAACACAGGCACACATGAAATTGACTATGAACATGATAAAAATACTCAAGGCTCCATCAATCAGGGTATAAAAAGACAAAGAGATGGGAGAAAAACCAGAGGTAAGAGAGAAGTGTCATATTAAAAGTTAAAAACTAGTCAAAGAGGTTAAAAACTCAGAGGTCTAAAACTCAAAATATTTAGAACCCAAGTAACATCCTCAAAAAATAAATAAATATAAAATGCAGTTAATAAATATATACCTAAATTATGTGCAATATATTGTTACAGCTTGTTCAACTCTTTGACAGCAGCAGGAACAAAGCTGTTTTTGTAGCGCTGGGTTTTACTTTTTGGGACAGAAAACCTCCGTCTTGAGGGAAGAAGCTGAAAGTTGCAGCGCAAAGGGTGGGAGTCATCATTTAAAATGGAGGTAGCCATCCTCTGTACTTGTCTGGTGTACAGGGATGTCAGGCTCAGCTGTGACTCACCAAGCAAACAACTGGACCGTCTAACTACCTGATCCAAGGATTTCCTCTGTTTCAGTTTTATCTGACCAAACCATGACACTAAAGAAAAGGATAAAACAGATTCAATAAAAGCCCGATAAAACATTGTCATTATGGTTCAGTCAATTTAGAAGCGTGCAAGTTTTCTCAAGCAATTCAGATGTTGCTGACCCTTTTTGCACACCCTTTCACAGTTCTCTTCAAACTTTAAATTACTATCAATAATCGTCCCAAGATATTTGTAGGATTGTACACATTCGGTGGTCTGGCCTTTTGGTACGGTGACTTTGTGCCTGGGAGTTTTCCTCCTAAAGTCAATAATCATGTCTTTAGTTTTTGTCGTCATCAGCTGCAGGTAGGAATCCTCACACCAGTGAACAAAATCATCAACTACTGACAAAAACTGAATCATCAGCATACTTTATAATATGTCTGTTGTCATGTCTGCTCCGACACATGTTTGTGTACAGGATGAAGAGTAGTGGTGACAACACACACCCCTGAGGAGAGCCAGTAGAAGAGCACTTTAGGTCAGACAATGTACCATTGAACCTTACTCTCTGCGTCCTGTTGGTTAAGTTGTGATCCAATCTTCCGAGTGGGTGGAGTGGAGATGAGGTGTACGCCTCCTTAGTGTTTGCGTAGAATAAGTCCAGTGTTTTATTGTCTCTAGTATGGTATGTGACATACTGGGTGAACGTGGGTAGAATGGGGGACAGTGAAACATGGTTGAAGTCGCCTGAGATGAGGAGAAGAGCATCTGGGTGTTCTGTCTGCAGCCTGCCAGTTACTGAGTGGATGATGTCACGCGCTGTCCCAGCGTTCGCCATCGGATTTGCATAAATAACAATGCAGATCACGTGTGAGTATTCCCTCGGGAGATATATAGGCCGCATGCTAACAGCTAGCAACTCAATGTCTTTGTTGCAGTGTTGTTGTTTAACCGTGATATGTCCCGGTCTGCACCCGTTGTTATTGACATACATTATCACTCCACCGCCCCTTGCCTTCCCACTGTCTGGTGTTCAGTCTGCCCGTATTGCGTGGAAACCCTCCAGTTCAATGTTAGCATCTGCTGCTAGTTCAGTTAGCCACGTCTCCATGAATAGCATAAGGCAGCACTCCCGGTATATGCTCTCATAGAGGGAGATAGCCGCTAGCTCATCTGTTTTTCCAAGCATCAATCATACATTCCCCATAACAACGGATGGGATGGTGGGTCTGTACCTTATATTCCTTGCCCGCCGTCTTGCCCCAGCTCGACAACCACGCCATTTCCGGCTTATCTCTCCCGGTATGTCGAGTTTTTTCGTTAGCATCGTGGGCCGGTTAAGTGCTAACAGCTGGTCTCTATTATACTGCCTCCTGCACGAAACAGTGGCTCCGTCCACTGGCTCAGGAGACATTTGGGCGATCTACGTGTTTGGATGGAATAAAGGTGATGCTGGATCAGAAAGATTGGCAAGAGAGCCAGTAGTAAATAGAATAGGCAGAAATTGATCCGCTGTTGCAAAAGGCAGCCTACTCGTGTGGCGCCGGAATTCTTGCCACTGATAATACCTTTATCTGCCAAGAATGTGCTGCTAGTCCAGCAAAAGCTAGCGGTAATCAAATACTTTGCAAGCAGTTTCATGAAATGGTCAATCAGAAAGCAACTCATACCAGCTCGGATGTCACCCAGGCGAACAAGGTCTGCGCTGATCTGTTCACACTCCGACAGGCAGCGAAAAGTAAGCTAGGAGCAGGAAGACAAAAGAAGAGGATAACAGCAGCCTTGTGTGTAGCGGAATGGAATGTACGCACTCTGTTTGACAGAACAACATCACAGCGCCCAGAAAGACACACCGCGCTTGTGGCCCTGGAAATGAACAAGTACAATGTAGACATAGCTGCACTTAGTGAAACAAGATTGCCTGGATATGACAGCTTGGAAGACCATGGGTACATCTTCTTTTGGAGCGGGAGATCAACTCAAGAAAGGAGGGAAGCAGGAGTGGGCTTTGCAGTTAGAAAGGTGATAGCAGCAATGCTTGATGAGGAACTGGTGCCAATCAACGACAGGATAATGACTATGAGACTCCCATTACAGCGGAAGGTGTAAGCCATACTCATCAGTGTATATGCCCCAACAATGACCAACACAGAGGAGGTGAAGGAAGAGTTCTACAGTGATTTACGTGAGACTATCAGGCATGTACTGACTGATGATGGGCTGGTACTCATTGGAGATTTTAATGCCAGAGTTGGTTCAGACAGTGAGAAATGGAAAGGAGTGCTAGGCAGTCATGGAGTAGGCAAGTGCAATGCTAATGGAGAACTTCCTCTTGCACTATGTTCACAGTACAACCTTGTAATAACCAACACTCTATTTAAGCACAAGGACACACACAAGAAGACATGGATGCGCCCAAGATCCAAGCACTGGCACTTATTAGACGACATCATAGTCAGGCAGAGAGACATTAGGGATGTATTGGACACCAGAGTAATGAGAGGCGCGGACTGTGGTACTGATCATGTTATGCTGAGATCTAGATTAATTATTTGGAGACAAAAACAGCACTGCAGGACGGGTGCGAAGCCACCACGGAAGCTAAACACTAGTGCACTGAAAGGCCAAAAGAAGGAGGAAGAACTTACACAGGAAATGGATGAAACCTTGAAAGAGTGGGACAGCAACAACTCAGAGAATGACATAGAAGAGAAATGTGCAACACTGAAGGACATGGTGTATCAGACTGCGAGTGATGTATTGGGCCACCCTGAGAGGAAACATCAAGATTGGTTTGATGAGCATGATGAACACCTGAAGAAACTACTAGAAGCGAGGAATACAGCTAGGCAGGAAAACCTACAGTGTAACACAAGGTCGAAGAAGAAGAAATACTCAAAGGCTCAGAGTGAGCTACAGAAGTACACCAGAGAGATGAAGTCCAACTGGTGGGATGAAAAAGCGGAGGAACTTCAAACTGCAGCAGACAGGAAGGACATGAAAACATTTTTCACAGATTTGAGAGAAATCTATGGCCCTAAACCAGGAGGATTGATCCAACTAAAGGCTATGGATGGTGAAACAGTTTTGCAGGAGAAAGACAAGATCCTGAACAGATTTGCAGACCACTTTGACCAACTACTAAACATCCCTGGAGATCTCACTGAAGAGGCTAAAGAAGCTCTAGTGCAGCGACCAGCTGTATCATGTCTGGATGAACCACCAAATTTTGATGAACTAATGGCAGCTATCAGGACAACACAGGATGGTAAAGCTCCAGGAAGGGATGGAATTCCAGCAGAAGTGTGGAAATTTGGTGGTGTTCAGCTGACCAACTGCCTGCACAAGCTCATCCAAGAGATATGGGATGCTCAGAAAGTACCTCAAGACTGGAAGGATGCAAGTATTGTGCCTTTGTTCAAGAAAGGTGACAGGAAAGATTGTGGAAATTACCGAGGTATATCACTGATAGCCACTGTTGGTAAGATTCTCTCACGTGTACTACTGAACAGACTCAATGAACACATCTCGCAGAATGTACTACCGGAAACCCAGTGCGGCTTTAGAAGTGGAAGAAGTACAATGGACATGATTTTCTGCTTGAAACAGATTCAAGAAAAGTGTATTGAACAGAACATGTCGCTTTATGTAGTCTTCATAACTTCAGTAAAGCCTTCGATACTGTTTCGCAACAAGGACTTTGGCAGGTACAGAAAAGTACCTGCCAAAGTACAGAGAATATGGCTGTACAGAGAAGTTTGTCAGCCTGATTGAGGTGCTCCATACAGGTATGCAAGCAAATGTGGCAATGAGTGGTTCAGTATCTAAAGACTTTTCAGTAAGCAATGGGGTGAAACAAGGGTGTGTGCTGGTGCCTACACTCTTCTCGCTATATCTGGCAGCCATGCTTGAGGTGGCCTTCAAAGACACTTCAGAAGGAGTATACATTCAAACAAGGAAAGAAGCAGACTTGTTCAATGTGGCACAGTTTAAAGCCAAGAGTAACACATCGATAAAGGTAGTAAGAGAAATGCTCTTTGCCGACGAGTGCTCTAGTTGCACACAGTGTGGAAGACATGGAATCTTTAGTGGAGAAATTTGCAAGAACAGCTAGCCAATTCAGTCTCCAAATTCAACATCAAGAAGACAGAGTGCCTTTATCAACCACCAAAGTTCCAATTATCAACTTCACTACCAGAAGAGATCAGCATTGGTACAGAGCCACTAGTCAAGTGTAAGACTTTCAAGTATCTAGGGAGTGCTGTTTCAGAGAATGCTAGGCTGGAGGATGAACTATCTCTCAGAATGGAAAGAGCAAGCGCTGTGTTTGGAAACTTGAGGGAGAGACTGTGGAACAACCGACATGTGTCTATCCATGTGAAATGCAAAGTGTACAGAGTGACAGTACTGGCTACTCTATTGTACGGTGCTGAAACTTGGACTGTCTACAGAGTGCAGGTGAAGAAACTTCACGCATACATGATGAGACACCTTCGAGCCATATTGAACATCTCATGGAAAGACAAGATAACCAACATAGAAGTGTTGAAACAAGCTGGTCTACCATCAATGGAGGACATGCTAATACAGATGAACCTGAGATGGCTCGGACATGTTGAGAGGATGGACCACCAGCGTCTCCCTCGGCAGTTACTCTACTCACAGTTATGCAAGGGCAAACGCAATCAGGGTAGACCAAGGCTCAGATTTAAAGACACTGTAAAAAGAAACTTGAAGAAGTTGGACATAGACAGGAGTTCCTGGCAGCGAAAGGCTAAAGACAGAGCTGTGTGGAGGAATCTGATCAGACCTAAATGAAACTGTCATTGTCGCCTACGTCAGACTGCTGTGGTGGTGGCTAATCGCCATGTATGTCCTGCCCACTGCCATTGGTGAGAGGAGTAAAACACTACACTAAAAGGAACTCTATCAGGTTATGAGACACAAACAGCGCATCCAGACAGATTCCTCATCACAGCAGGAGACTTCAACCGTGCATAATTAAAGGCCCTCCTACCAAAACTACACCAACATATGAACTTTACAACAAAGAGACAATTTGCGTTACCTGGTGTACACAACTCACAAGAGAGCAGACGGACCCCCCCCCCCCCCCACACACACACACACACACCTGGGTCTCTCTGATCACATCACGATCTTGCTAAGGCCTGCATACAAACGCAGAGTGAAAGCCATCAGACCAACAAAAAGCAAGTACAGTGGTGTGAAAAAGTTTTTGTCCCCTTCATGATTTCTCATTTTTTGGTATGTTTGTCACACTTAAATGTGTCATAAATCACCCTTTCAGGGCAGGACTGAGGACACCAAATGTGAGCTATGAGTCTGCACATTTAACAATGAAAAACACAAATAATACAAAAACACAAAACCTTACCAACAGGACGATCAGGCAGGATAAATACAGAATACTCCAGGATAGTGAAAGGTTAAGGCGCACAGAAACACCAGAGAAGACATGGGGGACACATCAGGACTATACTGTAAAATAAGGAGGGTAAGATGGGGGATTTCCATCTGACTTGGTAAACAACGCAGCGAGGAGAGAACAGAGCAGCAGTCCTTAAATAGGGCAAGCAGGGCATAATACAAATAATGACAAGTGATTATAGGTGTGGATCACATGAGCCAGGAGGAAGTAGAGAACTGATGATGGGTGTGACAGCCCGTGAACAGAGTTTGACATCAGGAAGTAAACAATGGGTGCTGTCAACCTAAAAGCACATGAGAACATGGTGAAAGGTGACTGACTACGAATATAGAATGAACTAGAAAAGCACTTGGAGAGCTCAGACCTCCGCCAAGCGCCACAGTTCCCCCCATACAGTGTTTGTGTGTACGTTTTCAGATTCCTTGACCATGAAAACATATGACTAGCAATTGGATTCACAATGATAGGATTAGTGGTTCAGTAGTTATTGACGAAAATGGCATTTTCCGTAATGGCGGTTTAGCGCCACAGTTCCCCCCATTACAGTGTTTGTGTGTACGTTTTCAGATTCCTTGACCATGAAAACATATGACAAGCAATTGGATTGACAATGATAGGATTAGTGGTTTAGTAGTTATTGACGAAAATGGCATTTTGTGTAATGGCGTTTTTCTTGTCGATGGTGATCCAGATCACCACCAAAATCTAATCATCTGTAGGATACCCCATTTCTGACAATCTGTGAAAATTTCATGAAAATCCGTTCATAACTTTTTGAGTTATCTTGCTAACAAACAAACAAACAAACAGACAAACAGGCAAGCCAACGCCAATGATCACATAACCTCCTTGGCGGAGGTAATAACAGGCCAGATAAAAATAGACAGGGAAAATGAACCACAAGGGCAAGGGCAAAAACAAGAAATGCAAATATTGGAATGCTAATACCAAAATACAGAAGAGGGGGCTAAGGGGAACAGGTGAGGGAAGGCTCATATCTAAACTGGTGAAGACATTATAATGAGAAACTGGATGGTTGTGGATGCACAATATCAAAAGACAAAATAATAATCATTACACTAGGTCAGAAACTCTCATGAACAAAAACAAAAGGCAACTAAAAATAACATGACACAACCAGAGTCAACCAGATAAACTATTAAACAGAAGTGGGGAAATACAGAAAATAAACCAGACGAAATAAGGAGTGTGAGCACGCTTTCCAACTGTGCTTCACATCATGACAAAATGTTTCAGATCATCAAGCAAATTTAAATATTAACCAAAGATAACACAAGTAAACACAAAATGCAGTTTTTAAATGAAGGTGTTTATGATTAAGGGTAAAAACAATAAAAACCTACATGGCCCTGTGTGAAAAAGTGACCCCCCCCCCCCCAGTTAAAACATAAATTAACTGTGGTTTATCACATCTTTGGAAAGCTGAGTTCAATTGTTCTAGCTACACCTAGGCCTGATTATTGCCACACCTGTTGTCAATCAAAAAAATCACTTAAATAGGACCTGCCTGACAAAGTGAAGTAGACCAAAAGATCCTCAAAAGGAAGACATCATGCTGCAATCCAAAAAAATTCAGGAACAAATGAGAAACAAAGTAATTGAGATCTATCAGTCTTGAAAAGGTTATAGTGTGGGCGACACACATTGTGGGCCCACGTTTCCACAGAGACAGGACTGCATGTGTATTGAGGGTGTCACGTCTGCAAGGACAAAGGACTCGAATCTGCAGAAGATAACAAGGAGGTGTGAGATTTGTCTCTTTGTCCCACAGAAGATGCCCCGGAGAGATTTCCGGTTCATCAGGAAATGAGAGACAATGGTGAAGATTCAAAGGGATGCTTTGTGACTGTATGTTTACTGAAAACACCATGTGACTTGAATTCTGATGCTGGAAACATATAAAAGGGTGATGAGATATGATTCTTTCTCTTTCCTGCTTTGAGAATGCTAGAAGCTGTGTTCTGTCAATAAAGCTGGTTTACGACTAAACTCAGCCTCATCATTTGAGCACATCTTCTACACTGGTGACCTACGACGAGAAATGAGCAGACAGAATTCTCCTGAGCGGGGCTCGGTGGAAGCCAGCCTAATGGCCGCCTCCACGATCCGGCTGCCCGATTTCTGGCAGCACAGCCCGCGCTCATGGTTTAGCGCAGTCGAGGCGCAGTTCAACCTCCGGAGAATCTCCAACGACGACACAAGATTCTACCACGTGGTAGCGAAGCTGGACAGCAACACGGTCCAGAGAGTGGAGGATCTGGTTAATCATCCACCAGACAGCGACAAGTACAGCGCATTGAAGGACGCGCTGATCAGCCATTTCACCCCTTCAGTCCAACAACGAGCAGAGGGGCTCCTGGCGTTGACGGAGTCAGAAAATGATAGACCTGCAGACCTGATGGTGAATATGCTGAAGCTCAAAGACTCTGAGGATGTCAAATTCATTTTCGCCCACCTTTTCCTTCGGACCCTGCCACCAGCAGTGAGAGTGGCCCTGGCAGAGTCGCCTCGATTGGCCAGGCGAGACTACCATGGGTTGAGCAAAGAGGTGCAGCGGTTGGTCGACGCCCACAAGCGGAACGCGGTTTCGGCCACGGCGGCTAGCCCGGGAACGACGTCTGGAGACAGCGCAGGTCCAGCGGCCGCGGCGCCAGACGCACCAACGACGGCGGCGACGGGAGCCAGACGACGCGGAGCGGAGGACGGCCCGTGTTTCTACCACCGCCGTTTTGCAGAGAGAGTGCACAGGTGCGTCCCACCATGCAACTTTAAGCGCCAGGGAAATGCCAAGACCGAGGGCCGGTAGCAGCTGCGACCCTCGGCAACGAGAACCGGCTGCTTTACCTGACGGATGCACGCTCGGGGAAACAGTTCCTCGTGGACACAGGCTCTCAGCTGAGTTTCGTCACACCCACCTACGCGGAATGGCTGATGCCTTCTAAAGCTCCCTGGGTGTCAGTGTCAGCAGCGAACGGCTCCACGATTAAAACGTTTAGTGAGAGGACCATGCTTCTGTCCTTACAAGGCCGTTCATTTGAGTGGACATTTATTGTAGCAGCAGTCAGTTTCAACATGTTAGGGGCTGATTTTTTGTGCTCACATGGTTTATTGGTTGACCTTGCTAATAGATGTCTGATTAATGCACTGTCCTTTCATTCTATTCCCTGCACAGCTCGGGTGGCCCCGCCGACTGCACATGCCAGCGTCTCAGCTGCGGGTGGTAAGTTTCACACATTGCTTGCTCAGTTCCCAGCACTCACAGTCCCCACGTTTTCGGCAACGGTGGCTAAACATGGGGTGGAGCATTTCATAACCACCACCGGCCCTCCCGTTTTTGCAAAAGCTCGGCACTTGGACCCAGCTAAACTGGCCATCGCACGCGAGGAGTTCACTAATCTGGAAAAACTGGGCATTGTTAGACGCTCCAAGAGCTCTTGGGCTTCGCCGTTACACATGGTCCCAAAGGCTGACGGCTCGTGGCGACCTTGCGGCGATTTCCGCAGGTTGAACAACGTTTCAGCTCATGACCGCTACCCGATTCCGCACATCCAGGATTTTTCTATTCATTTGGTGGGGGCACGCATTTTTTCTAAAATAGACTTGGTGCGCGGTTACCACCAGGTTCCAGTGCGCGCGCAAGATGTACGCAAAACAGTGGTCATAACTCCTTTCGGCCTTTTTGAGTTTTTGCGCATGCCTTTTGGCCTCAAGGGGGCCGCGCAGACTTTCCAACGCATGATGGATGCAGTTTTACGCGACCTTCCTTTCGTGTTCGTTTATTTGGACGATATTTTGGTAGCCAGTGCGTCCGAGGGCGAGCACGAAAAACACCTCACAGCAGTTTTTCGGAGGCTGGCAGAGCACGGGTTAATAGTTAACCCAGCGAAGTGCCAGTTTGGGGTGGCGCAGATTGATTTTTTGGGACATCGCGTTTCGGCAGAAGGAGCGGTTCCTTTTCCAAATAAAGTGCGTGCCATAACGGATTTTCCGCAACCTCAAACGGTCAAGGCGCTTCAGGAGTTTCTAGGGATGGTTAATTTTTACAACCGGTTCCTCCCAAGCGCAGCACGGCTCATGCAGCCATTGTACACCGCGTTAAAAAAACAAAAGCCTGCAAATAAAGTTGAATGGTCTCCGGAGCGGGAGCGCGCTTTTGCCCAGGTCAAATCAGCCCTGGCAAACGCAGTTTTGTTAGCGCACCCAGTTCCAACGGCCCGCATGGCGCTCACCACTGACGCTTCCGATGTAGCGGTGGGGGCGGTAGTTGAACAGTTTGTGGCAGGTACCTGGCAACCCCTCGCGTTTTTCAGCAGGACTTTGCGCGATAGTGAGCGTAAATACAGTGCGTTTGACAGGGAGCTTTTGGCCCTACACTTGGCCATCAGTCATTTTCAGTTCTGGTTAGAGGGGCGACGTTTCACCGCGTTTGTGGATCATAAACCGCTAACTTTTGCGATGGCCAAAATTTCATAACCCTGGTCAGGCCGACAACAAAGGCAACTAGCCGCAATATCGGAATTCACTACTGATATTCAGCATGTCGCGGGTAAACACAATGTTGTGGCAGACTGCCTCTCGCGCGCGGTAGCACCACCAAGCCCCATAGGGGCAGACTCTGTAGCCGTGGCCGCGGGCCCGGGCAGCGACGCGGGAGCGCGCGCAGCCCCGGTCTGTGTTGGGTTAGATTATGCAGCCATGGCTGCGGAGCAGGTTAACGACGCGGACGTGCGCTCGCTCCAGTCTGGACCAACAGGGTTAAGGCTGGAGCACAGGGAGCAACAAAGTGGTATGCCCCCACTAATCTGCGATGTCTCCACGGGACGGCCCCGCCCCGTGGTGCCAGCCGCGTGGCGTCGCCGCGTTTTTCACTCGGCCCATTCTCTCGCGCACCCGGGGGTGCGCGCATCGATTAAGTTGGTGGGGGAGAAATTTGTTTGGCCCGGGTTGCGCAAACAGGTCAAGGAATGGGTGGCAGCCTGCGTAGCGTGTCAGCGAGCCAAAATACACAGACACACTAAGGCCCCGTTGGAACCTTTTCACATCCCCACTAAGCGTTTTGATCACGTGCATGTTGACTTGGTGGGCCCGCTCCCATTATCACATGGGCACACACATCTTTTGACGATGGTGGATCGCACCACGCGTTGGCCAGAGGCGATTCCTCTGACATCAACCACAGCGGAAGAAGTTGCGCGAGCATTTTTAGCAGCGTGGGTTGCGCGTTTCGGTGTACCGTCGGACATAACGTCCGACAGGGGTCCCCAATTTATTTCTGAACTATGGTCATCGATGGCCCGCAGCTTGGGGGTGAAGATTCATCGCACTACCACGTATAACCCCCAGGCTAATGGTTTATGCGAACGCTTTAACAGGTCATTGAAAGCAGCCCTCAGAGCGTCGCTGACGGATACAAATTGGGTGGACAAACTTCCATGGGTTTTATTGGGGTTGCGTTCTGCACCTAAGGAAGATTTGCATGCTTCCCCGGCTGAATTAGTTTTTGCACAACCTCTCTGTTTGCCGGGGGAATTTCTCCCCGATAATCCCGCACCAAATGCCCCCCCTGCTCAGCCGTGGCAGAGCGACTCGGGAGCAAACACGCCCCCTGGCCCGGTCCATCACAGTTTACCACACGTTTTGGGCCCAAGGCTTTAAAAAATGCAGAGTTTGTTTTTGTTAAACATGATGCTCATCATTTTGAGCACATCTTCTACAATAAAGCCATTTCTAAAGCTTTGGGACTCCAGCAAACCACAATAAGAGCCATTATCCACAAATGGCGAAAATATGGAGCAGTGGTGAACCTTCCCAGGAGTGGCCGACTGACCAAAATTACCCCAAGAGCGCAGCAACGACTCATCCAAGAGGTCACAAAAGACCCCACAACATCTAAAGAACTGCAGGCTTCATTTGCCTCAGTTAAGGTCAGTGTTCATGACTCCACTATAAGAAAGCGACTGGTGTGGCGGCATGAAATAATAAGCAGCAAACTGAGGTTTAAAAGTGGGTTTTATTTCATTCCGCCATTACAGAACTCACTCCAGCGCCGTGCAGGCGCGCCGGAGCGAGCTCTCAGGCTATCGTCAGCAGCAGTGGTCAGAGAGCGAGAACATGTGAATTTCAGTCAGCTTATATACCCAGTAACAGACAATACATGAAAGGCACATTACCATCACAGTACAGAGCAGGAAGGCATGGGACATTTACATCACAGTACAGGGCAGGAAGGCATGAACACCTGCATTTGAATCACACATATCAGCAGCAGGATACTGGCAGGAAGGAGCTAGACAAAGAGAAGCTGCCTATTGATCTCAATACACACATCTCATTGTTCTGCTAATTGCTCCAGCTGAGCGCTCTGCTTGTCCCAGTATGTTGTGGGAGTTACCCACACTACTCCCCCCCAGAGGGCTCAGCGGGGGGCTGAGGCCTCGATCGTCCAGTTTTGGTAGCGAGCTGCGGGAAAAGCTCTGTGCAAGCGGCGGAGGGGGATGGAGGAGGGTGGGGATAGCAAGTGCCGGCCCAGGACGGCAAAGTTGTCTGGGCCGTGCAAAAATTGCATGTGGATCCACGGTGTTGAGGGGCTGTCCCGTTGAACGTGTGGTGGTCCACAGTGGCCATGAGAAGAAAAACTTATCTCTGACTCCTCTCACGGCTATGAAGAAAAACAGGAGCTGCAAGGCTGCGTAGCGGCTGTGAGAAAAAAGGAGCTGCAGCTGTGTGAGGGACTTGGCGTGTTGACTTTAGGTGCACGCGCGCAGCCGTAAAGCCCTCGGGGACAGCTGACGGCTGAATTCCCTTTGTGCGCCGTGGCTGAGACCCATACAAAATCCTGTGAGCGAGCTGCGTGCGTGCTTCAGGTGTGTGAGCAGCCCTGAAGGTTCTGTGTGCAGCGGCGAAGGACGATGGCGGTCTGTGGAGCCGTTATTGTCCCATGCGTGGTGCGCCATCCTCGTAACCCCCCGGTGTGTGCGCGGGGGTTCGGTGCGTGGGTGTCCCGCTGTTGAGAGGCGAGTCAGGGTCAGGGAGCTTGATAGAGATCAGCGTCGTCGGCGTCGATGGTCCTCCCTGTCTTGGCTGTTGCTGTAGTTCGCTGGTGCCGGGTGATGGTGCATTCTGGTCCAAGCGCTACATTCTCCGTCGTGCGTGCTCGTGTCGATGCAGAGGAGCGGTGGGAGGGAGTAGATGGTCTTTGTCCCTCGGGCTCGTGTCGATGCGGAGGAGCGGTGAGAGGGAGTAGACGATCTTTGCCCCTCGGGCTTGTGTCGATGCAGAAGAGCGGTGAGAGGGAGTAGACGATCTTTGTCCCTCGGGCTTGTGTCGATGCGGAGGAGCGGTGAGAGGGAGTAGACGATCTTTGTCCCTCGGGCTCGTGTCGATGCGGAGGAGCGGTGAGAGGGAGGAGGAGCGGTGAGAGGGAGAAGACGTTCTGTGTCCCTCGGCCGGTCCAGCGTGGATGTCCCGATCTCAGGTGAGGGTCACACCATGAAGCTTTCTGCGGCTTTCCCGGTTGTGGGTGATCTCCGGAGAGTTCGCCTGATGTTGGTTCTGCGTCGAGGTCTCCCTGTAGCCGAAGGGAGGGCAGCCCATTTGAGTCAGGCTGCTGCATTCGCTTGTCATCGGAGAGTCACCGCCGGGGGCTGTCAGCTTGTTCTTTCCTTGGTCGGGTCACCAGTGTGGCGGCATGTAATAATAAGCAGCGAACTGAGGTTTAAAAGTGGGTTTTATTTCATTCCGCCATCACAGAACTCACTCCAGCGCCGTGCAGGCGCGCCAGAGCGAGCTCTCAGGCTCTCGTCAGCAGCAGTGGTCAGAAAGCGAGAACATGTGAATTTCAGTCAGCTTATATACCCAGTTACAGACAATACATGAAAGGCACATTAGCATCACAGTACAGAGCAGGAAGGCATGGGACATTTGCATCACAGTACAGGGCAGGAAGGCATGAACACCTGCATTTGAATCACATATATCAGCAGCAGGATACTGGCAGGAAGGAGCTAGACAAAGAGAAGCTGCCTATTGATCTCAATACACACATCTCATTGTTCTGCTAATTGCTCCAGCTGAGCGCTCTGCTTGTCCCAGTATGTTGTGGGGGTTACCCACACTGGGCAAAAATGGTCTGCATGGCAGAGTTCCAAGATGAAAACCACTGCTGTGCAAAAAGAACATAAAGGCTCGTCTGTTTTGCAGGAAAACATCTTGATAATCCCCAAGACTTTTGGAAAAATACTCTGTGGACTGACGAGAAAAGTTGAACTTCTTGGAAGGTGTCTGTCCCATTACATCCAGTGTAAAACTAACACAGCACTTCAGAAAAGGAACATCATACCAACAGTAAAGTATGGTGGTAATAGTGTGATGGTCTGGGGCTGTTTTGCTGCTTCAGGACCTGGAAGACTTGCTGTGGAAAATGGAACCATGAATTCTGCTGTCGACCAAAAAATCCTGACCAGCCATCTGTTCATGACCTCAAGCTGAAGCGCACTTGGGTTCTGCAGCAGGACAATGATCCAGAACACACCAGCAAGTCCACCTCTGAATGGCTTAAGAAAAACAAAATGAAGACTTTGGAGTGGTCTAGTCAAAGTCCTAACCTGAATCCGATTGAGATGCTGTGGCTTGACCTATAAAAGGCAGTTCATGCTCAAAAACCCTCCAGTGTGGCTGAATTACAACAAGTCTGTAAAGATGAGTGGGCCAAAATTCCTCCACAGCACTGTAAAAGACTCATTGCCAGCTGTTGCAAATGCTTGATTGCAGTTGTTGCTCCTAAGGGTGGCCCAACCAGTTATTTGGTTTAGGGGACAATCACTTTTTTTACACAGAGCCATGTAGGTTTGGATTTTTTTTCCCCTTAATAATAAACACCTTCATTTAAAAAATGTATTTTGTGTTTGCTTAGGGTATCTTTGTCTAATATTTAAATTAATTTGATGATCTGAAATATTTAAGTGTGACAAACATGCAAAAAAATTAGAAATCGGGAAGGAGACAAACACTTTTTCACACCACTGTATGTGTGTGGGCAGAGGGGGCCTCAGATGCTCTGAAAGACTGCTTCAGCACTACAGACTGGGACACTTTCAAGCTTGCAGCCACTCACAATGGACACACAAACCTAGAGGAGTACACTGAGGTTGTAGTAACATACATAGCGGAATGCATTGATGATGTCACTCACTGCAACATCATCACTGTTCATGCTAACCAGAAGCCATGGATGACAGCTGTGGTCCACAGGCTCCTGAGGGCTTGGGACACAATCTTCAGGGCCGGTGACACTGCAGGACTAACAACTAGGGCCAACTTGTCTTGTGGCATCAAGAAGGCAAAATGACAGTACAACAAAAAAATATCCTGACACTTCAGCAACACCAGTGATGCATGTTCGCTCTGGCATGGCATACAGACCCTCACCAACTACAAACCTCCACCTCAGACCTGTGTGAGTGACATCACACTGCTTAACAACCTAAATTACTTCTTTTGCTGCTTTGAAACACAAAACAGTACATCAGCACAGAAGACCACTCCTCCCACAGACGAGCAAGCTATAAGTCTTGATCCATCTAGCGTGAAGATGACCCTCTCCAGGATCAACCCATGCAAGGCAGCTGTACCAGACAACATACCGGGTCGCGTTCTGAAGGACTGTGCGGAGAAGCTGAAGAATGTGCTAGCCGACATCTTCAACATATCCCTGAGTCAAGCTGTTGTCCCCACATGTTTCAAAACTGCCACCATAATACCAGTCCCAAAGAAGCCTGTCCCATCCAGCTACTAAGGATTACCGGCCCGTAGCAATGACCTCCATCATAATGAAGTGTTTTGAGCGGCTGGTCATGCAGAACATAAAGTCCCTCCTCCCTCCCTTCCACAACCCATCTCAGTTTGCGAGTTTGCATACAGGTCAAACAGATCCACAGAAGACACCATCTCTGTTGCTCTCCATCCAGCCCTCTCTCACCTGGACTCAAAGAACTCCTACGAGCAAATGCTGCTCTTGGACTTCAGTTCAGCATTCAACACAATCTTCCCCCAGCACCTAAAACAAAAATTCAAACACTTGGGACTCAAAACCTCTCTCTACTACTGGGTGCTAGACTTTCTCACAGGAAGGCCACAGAATGTGCGGGTTGCCAGTAACACCTCCAAGACCATCACACTGAGAACAAGGGCCCCACAGGAGTGCGTGCTCAGTCCGCTGCTCTTCACCCTGATGACCCATGACTGTGTACCAGTCTACAACACCAACCACATCATCGTTAGCCGACCACATGACAGTGGTGGACCTCATCACCAACAAAGAGGAGGCCAACTACAGAAATGAGGTGAGCAAACTGGTCCAGTGGTTAAAGACAATAATCTCTTCCTGAACATGGGAAAAACCAAGGATACTATGGTCGACTTTAGACACACCCAGCATCCCCCTCTGATCATCGATGGAGCAGCTGTGGAAAGGGTGAGCAACACCAAGTTCCTGGGGGTGCACATTTCTGAGGACCTCTCCTGGTCCATCAACACCACATCACTGGCCAAGAAGGCTCAAACTCGCCCCTATTTCCTCCGCAAACTGAGGAGAGCATGAGTCCCACCCCTCATCATGTGCTCATTCTACCAGGGCACCACTGAGAATACCCTCACCAGCTGCATCACGGTGTGGTAAAGAAGCTGCACCACCTCCTGCCGGAAGACACTACAACACAAAGTCAAAGTTGCCAGCAAGATCATTGGTGCCCCTCTGCCCCACCTCTCGGATATCTACCTTACTCGCCTCACCCACTTCATCTTCAGCCTCCAACCCTCGGGGAAAAGGTACCGGAACCTCCGGGCCTGCCCGCTCCACAAGACTGCTAAAAAACTTTGTTCACCAGGCAATCTGGACCCTGAACTCTATCCACTTCCCCCCCCACCCCCACCCACCCCTGGACCATGATACACTCACCTGTACAATAACTACCTCAGCTGTTGGTACAGAAAAATTGGCACACCAACAGTAATACATCTGCTACTGTATGTCTCTGCACCTTACTGCAGTCATTTGCACAAATGCCATACCTGCTGCTTTCTGTCATTGCAAAATTGATCAAGTGCAGTCTAATCTGTCACTAGCCATGTTTACATGGACACAGGTAACCAGTTTAAAATCCTGATCGGAATAAAAATGTTTCATGTAAACATGCCAATCTGAATATTCTGACCCCATCATGCTCATTCGGATCAAAATTTCATTCCAATTCAGATGGGTGGGTAATGTCGATTGTTAATCTGAATGGTGCGCATGAAAACACTTATTCAAAGGTTGGGCAGAAAATATGTTTACTGCGCATGTCTGTACATCAGCCACACATCGATGTGACGTATTTCTGCCTTTACAGCAGCTAGCGGAAGACATAGCGGGAGTAAAACAAAACTAGTCTGTTTTGTCCTGCTGGTATTGTCCTGCTGTCTCCCTCTGTTTGTCATATGCAGAAGTATGTACTTGTAGCTTCATTACGGAGACCAGCAGAAGCAAAAGTACAGTCTGAATAACACAATACAGGTCCATTTCAAAAAGAGAAAGACACAGACTTCCGGTCTGGACACCATGGTGATAGCAGCTTATCGCTGAAGCTCCCAGACCCGATCCAGGAAAATACCTTGAAAATCAGATTTAACGGATTTTTGGAAGAGTGAAAATCAAAAGACAAAGTCATTATGCCTAAAGGAAAACAGAAGAAATCGACATTTACCAGGCCAGGACACGCATCGGCCGGAGAATCTGATCCGGAGGATTTCCAGCTGAATGAAGCTAGCAACAAGGTTAGCTTAAAAATGGTACTTAAGGAATTAAGACAATTTCGCCGAGAGTGTTGGGCCGAATTTCGTGAAATCAAACACGAAATAAAAAGGACAAATAGCAGAGTGGACCAGGCCGAGGACCGAATCATGGAAGCAGAGGAAAGAATAAAAGGGCTGGAAGATACCGTGCTGGAACTACACAAACGACAGACAAGACTGGAGGCTAAGCTAACCGACCAAGAAGGAAGACTAAGAAGAGACAACATCAGAATTCATGGTCTGTAAGAAGGAGTCGAGGACGGTTTCACCACAATGGCGGCAAGCGTGGAATCCTTACTGAGAGAAAAGTTGGAAATTCCCCAAACCACCGACTTGAAGATAGAAAGGGCGCACCGTACATTAGCCCCTAGGCCGGCGGCGGAAGCGCCACCAAGATCGGTGGTGGTGAAGTTCTCCAACTCCAGAATAAAAGAAGAGGTTGTAAGACTGGCTTGGCAGAAAAAAAGGATTTATGCACCAAGAGAGAAAAGTTTTCATGGAGCACGACTACGCTCCGGAGGTCCTTAACCCTGGAGAACCCAAGAACCCTTTTCTTCTTTGGAAAATTATGAACTATGCATTAAATGACTGCTATAAGTTCACTGAACACCAAAATATCCACTTTTTCAATTTTAACCCTTTATTCCCTAATTTAGGATTAGGGCTAAATTTGACCCATTGGGCTTTAGGCGTATCATTTCAAAGAATCATGATAACAAACACTGTCAATGCAAACTATTTTAAATTTAGGAAAATAATCAGTCAACCACACAGCTACATTTAACAATGTTTTTTTTTTTTTTTTGCTTTATTTGTTGCATGTTCACTGCAATGTCTCCACCAACTCCCAACTGACTCTTCCCTTTTTGTTCATTGCCACCACCTTTTCCCTGATATATGTCAAAGTCGTGCAGGAGGCCAGTGACACAGCAGCGTGCCCACACTTTGAATCCCCATGGATGTGGCTTCCCTTTGATGTACTGCCTTATGCCACCAAATTTCCCTTTGTATGGCACCATCATCTCATCAATGGACTGTTTTTGGCGAGGAGCTATCGTGAGACATTGTCTCCAAAAAGAATCCAAAAATGGTCTCAGTTTCCAAAGTCGATCCTTTTTTACTTCTTCACTGGCCATTTCGTTGTCTACAAAGTGGATAACAGAGAGTAGCAGGTTGAATCGGTTGCGACTCATTACGCCTGCCACAGGCCCATAACAAAATTCACTTTCCCAGTACTGATGTACTCCAGACATCTGAACTAATCCCATCCTGAGATACATTCCTAGAACTTGTTCTATCTCCTTTACTGAAGTGTCTACACATTTCCCATGCTTTTGAACACTGTGTTGATTGGTATGCTCAACAATATTTTCCAACATATCAAGGGAAACAAAGCGTCGAAAGTAAACCAGTGGCGTGTCTGTCGTGGCATCCTGGTACAACTCAACCTGTTCACCTTGAAAGTTCACATCAGGCAACTCAAAGCTTTTCTTTCGCCACCTGTAAGTTTTTGTGGCACGATTTGGTTCCATCTGTGGGCTAGTAGTCTCGGCAAACGGCACATCTTCATCACTGGACGAGTCATTGGACGAGTCACTGTCTTGGGCAGAAGATTCACCACCATCACTTTCATGTGGTTGAAACAATTCATCAGAATCGCTATCGCTGTCCAATTCAGGGCCAAAGTCACTATCATCAGCTTCAAGTTGCTCCAATACTTGTTTTACAGTGAACTTTCTCTGTTGCTTTCCCTGTTGCTTTCCCTGTCCTGAAAAAGGAGCGGCCATACTCCCTGAAAAGATATAGGTATTTACTTTATTAGTCTCTGGCCCTGTACTACCAAGGTAACTTAGTAAAATATATTATACAAATGAATTTATTTCAAGACTTTAGCCAAATACAGGACTGTCACCATTCTCATCTACAAAGTCACTCAAAGAACCAAAGGGTCATTTTTGACCTGACATTTTTTAACCCATACACCCAGAGGGTCATTTTTGACCCATTGTTTTTTGAACTAGCTCAGAGTCGCTAATTTATCCAAAAAGAATATAAGATGTACTTCTAGGCATTCTGCAGGCTAATACTAAATAGATTAACAAAAAATACACAATTTTACCAAACGCTGGTTTGCTGAGAAGACGATTTTGTTTGGGTAGGTTTCCAGCTCAACAAAACAGCATGTGGTCAGACATCTTGTCACTACCACTCTGGCTCATGTCAGTTCAATATTCATCCACTAGGTGTCTCTATGCAGGGGTCAGAAGTGGCACCCTGGGCTTTTGAAGTTAAATTTTACAATTTTTTATATTTTTGTTCATTTTGGGTAGCAGCAATTAACAGCGGCCAAATTTGACCCCGTGGGTTCTCCAGGGTTAAAAAGCGTCGGGAATACAACGACAATAAAAAGATACTACGAGAGAAGAAACTGCGCTTTCAGACTCCATTTCCGGTGAAGCTGAGGGTGTTTTACGGGGATGAGACCTGTCTCTACAACTCGGCGGAAGAAGCAACCACGGATATGACGAGAAGAGGACTCCCGGTAATGGTGTATAAACCCGCAGCAGACCCAATCGAAAGAATCAAGGCTCAAACGTGGTCCACACAGAGACTCTCAAATCCACGGGCCAGCAGCGGGAAACCCAGCGCCAGAGCTATAAGGAAAAACTGAGCGTTTACAGGCGGGAATAACAATATTTTTAATCAATCTGCACATCCAACCCTCCTCCTACAAGGTAACAAACATTAAAGGAGATGCAGATTCAGCAAGTGGTAAAACATTTCATGGAACAGACATAATATTAGAAACAAATAAGTCTTTAAAAAAAAAAAAAAAAACTTGTTAAAATAGAAATGTGACAATGAACCACATGATCTCTCCACACTAACAAATACTGTATTAACGTGATTGTTTGCTGTGATGGTGGTGGGAGGTTGCGCACAATTACATAGGGTATAGGCATAAAATAAATAAATAAATAAAATAAAATAAAATAAAATCATTACAAGTTCGGATTGGGATCTGAAATTCACGTTAAAAACATGGGACAACTTACAGGGGTAAGAGAGGGCCCTCAGCACGTAACAGAATCTGAGGAATTTCCCTCAGAGCCAACACACCATCAAAGCTCTTCTAAGGTCACTAAAAAGACTTCGGCTCAGGAAGATCTTTTGTCAGTTTTTTGTTTTAAAGTTTTATATACTATGTTCTTAATGTTCTTTCAGTTTCTGAGTGGCATAAAAGAGGGCCACCACACTGTTATACTAAATAAGACAACACAATGGAGAAACAGGGGGTAACCAAAATAATCTCATATAATGTAAAAGGGATCCTGAATCCAGTTAAAAGATCCAAGATTCTAGGCAAAATGAAAAAAGACAAAGCAGGAATAATATTTTTACAGGAAACCCACCTAACAGACATGGAGGACACTAAACTCAATAGACAAGGGTTTAAAATGATCTCTTCATCTTCATATAAGTCAGGGAGGAGGAGGGGAGTAGCGACATTGATCTCAACCAAAATTATATTTGAAAAAAAATCAGAACACAAAGATAAAGAAGGGAGATTCAGTATGGTACTTGGGCGGCTAGAGGGAGAAGATATTACCCTGCTGAATGTATATGCACCTCCAGGGGCTAACTGGAAATTTTATAAAAATGTATTTGACCTAATGATAACTAAAGCCCAAGGTTTATTGATATGTGGGGGAGACTTCAATCTAAGACTGAATCCATACTGGGATGCAACAGGTAATTCTCCACATCAAAATAACACTCAAAGTAGAAAAACTCGGATGCTACTAAAAGAAATGGGAATCTGTGCCGTGTGGAGGGAATTCAACCCCAGTGTAAAAGATTATACATTTTACTCAGCACCACATTCATCATACTCAAGGAATGACTATTTTTTTATGTTTAATAGAGACATTGGAAGAGTAAAAACATGCAAAATAGGACTGATGGATCTCTCTGACCACAGTCCGATCTATATGGACTTAAGTATCCAAAAATACACAAATAATACATTTTCTTGGAGGTTAAATTCAAATGTGCTGAAAGGACCACTGAAAGATGAATTGGAATCAGATATTCTCAGATATTTGGAAGAAAAGGATAATGGAGAAGTATCCCCTTTAATACTGTGGGACGCATGCAAAGCTGTAATAAGGGGAAAGATTATCGCAAAACTGGCACTCCAAAAGAAACTGAGACAACAAAAACTAATCACATTAAAGTCAGAACTTAAGAACCTAGAAAAAGAGCACAAAGACAACACTCATTCTAATGACTCACTCAAAATTAAGGAAATTAAAAAACAAATAAATGAGATCTACACAATAGAAATCCAGAAGAAACTTGCATTTCTGAAACAAAAATACTATGAAACAGGCAGCAAATCGGTAAAATTACTAGCCTATAAATTGAGGAACCAACAAACGGAGAGAGCAATCTACAAAATCAGAGACCCAGTATCAAAGGAAATAAAATTTAGAATTCAGGATATTCTTAAAAGCTTTGAGAACTACTACAAGAACTTGTACTCCCTCAAAAAACATAAAAACGCATCTGAAGCATTCCTAAACACATTAAACCTTCCCCAACTTACTGAGTCACAAAATAAAACACTACTGTCAGAAATGCAACCTAAAGAATTAGAAAAAGCAATTATGAAACTTAAAGCTAACAAATCCCCAGGAGCAGATGGCTATACAGCAGAGTGGTACAAAACCTTTAAACAGCAACTATCTCCTCTCCTCCTGAAAACATTTAACTATGTCCTCCACACAGGGGAAATCCCCCCCTCCTGGAGAGAAGGGGTCATTGCAGTCATACCTAAACCTGAAAAGGATAAACTAGACTGCTCCAACTACAGACCAATCAGTGTGTTAAATCAGGACTATAAGCTTTTACCACTATCCTTGCCAAAAGGTTAGAAAATATACTGACAGACTTAATTCATTTAGACCAAACAGGTTTTATAAGACAAAGACAGACACAAGACAACATTAGACGCACTTTACACATAATTCATCATATAAAAAATTATAACTTAAATGCAGCCATATTGGGATTAGATGCTGAAAAAGCATTTGATTCGGTTGACTGGTCTTTCCTATATAGAATCTTATCCAGTTTCAGTTTTCACAAAAACTTCATTAGAACTATCCAGGCATTATATAAAAAACCAACAGCTAAAATAAAGATTAACGGTAAATTATCATCATCTTTTGAACTGGAAAGAGGATATCATCAGGGCTGCTCCTTGTCTCGTCTTTGTTTTGTCTTGTCTTTGTCTCGGTTCCAAGGTTGTCATAGCCAGGAGCAGCACTGGGGTTAAGCTCCCAGTGCTCATAAAATGCTCCTTACGGCGTGCATCTCAAAAAGCCTCTGACAACTAAATCCAACTCCTAGCCTGCCCATGTGGTTTAGTCTCTAAGCCCGGCGGAACTGCTTTTACTAATAGGAGAAGGGGAGAGGGCGAATCTCTGGCGCCTTAAAACCAGATGCTTCGGGTAGATGGTGGCTCGTCAACCTGGGAAGGTAGCCCATCTAGGGGAAGGTAAACCCTGATTTCAAACCTCCGCTGCCTTGCGGCACACCCGGTCACGGGAAAGGCTTTGGGAGTCAACCCTGAGGAAAAATCCGGAGTCGGAGCCCCTAAGGCAGTTCTCTGTTGTGCTCAACATTGTTCTGGCAGCTCCTGCGATGGTGCTGGTGCCAAACTATAGCAGCCCTGCTGTTCCTTTGGATCCATCAGTGACGTGGAGAGGGGGGACATGCTGCATGGGTAACATCTTGTCCTCCATATCTTCCTGCCCAGACTTGAATCCTACCAACGCCCAACGCTGGAAGGTAGAACACCGGTGCGCATAGGCCTGTTCAGCCACAGGCGGTGCTGTTCCAGCAGAGTAGACATTTAGGATTCTCTTCCATGGTCATCATAGACCGACGGAGGCCGACGATGCCCCTTGTCTCCACTGCTCTTTGCAATCTTCATAGAACCTCTGAGCCAATGGATAAGACAGAATCAAAAAATTCAAGGTATTACACTTGGTCAGAAGGAACATAAAATAGTACTCTTTGCTGATGACATTTTAATATACCTGGGGCAGCCGGACACCTCTTTTCCAGAACTAATCTCAGTTTTTTCAGAGTTTGGAGATTTATCAGGGTATGAATTAAACATGCATAAAACCCAAGTTTTAACATTCAACTATGACCCAAATCAATATTTACTAAGCAAACTCAAAACTAACTGGGAGATGGAATCTATGAAATATCTGGAGGTCAATATCCCGAAACAACTCAACAATATTATAACACTAAACTATGATCCACTGATGGCAAAAATAAAATCTGACCTAGCAAGATGGAATATGATACCATTCTTGGGTACCGCACAAAGAATTGAAGCAGTCAAAATGAATATACTTCCACGTCTTCTATACCTTTTCCAAACAATACCGGTAGAACCTCCCAAAAAAACATGGCAAGAACTGGACAGAAGGATCTCAAGATTCATATGCCAAGGCAAAAGACCTAGAATCAGATATAGAACCCTACAGCTAAACAAAGACAAAGGTGGGCTCGCGCTGACAAATATCAGGGACTATTTTAAAGCCGCACAAATTAAAACTTTAGTAGAGATATGTAACCCAGGCTACACTGCACAATGGAAGGAGATGGAATGCCAAATAACAAGTGACATCCCCCTACAGGCGATAATAGGGAACAATGCCTTACCTAAACTTTTGAATAACACTAACCCGTGGATAGAGACCCTGCTAAAAATTTGGTTTAAGATAGTCAGAGAGAATCAAACTAAAGAACCCTATCGATTACTGCAATGGATTGCCTATGATCAAGACTTTACTCCTAATAAAACAGACACTAGATTTAAAAAGTGGAAAGAGAACGGACTGATAAAATATTACAATTTTTTTAAAGGGCAAATTTTAAGAAGTTTTGAAGATTTGAAAAAACAAGGTCTAATAAATCAAGACCTTTTCAGGTTCTTTCAACTTAGACACCACATAAACAAAATACTTAAAAAGGGGGATTTGGAAAGGGCCCAGTCAGGTGTTCTGAAGGTCTTCTTTTTTTTTTTTTGTAACTTAGATTTTTATTCATTTTTCATATATAATGCATTCAGATCACATTCTACATTTAAAAAACAAAGGGGTTAGGGTAGGAAAAAGAAAAAAAAAAAGAAGAAAAAGTAAAAAAAAAAAAAAAAAAAGGGGGGGGGGACAAATGTTGGAGCATCAAGTTTTTAGTTTCCGTCTCTTAATTCTTCTGGTTTTTTCAGTGTCTTTGGTTATTCTTTCAATTTCTGCCTCGTTGTTGCACTTTGTAGCGTGTCCATTTCCGCCATTTTTTTTCCCATAGTCCTTCTTGCATTCTTTGTCGATATGTTAGTTTTTCCATCATACGTATGTCCTCAACAATGTCAGTCCATTGTTCTTGGTCAGGAAGAACTTCTGATCGCCATTTTTTTGTGATAGTTTTTTTACATGCAATCAACAAGATTTTAACTAGATATCTGTCCTCAGCCTGTATAACATTGTCTCTTTTAAGATCACATAAGTACATCAGGTTACAGTTCATTGGTATATTATATCCTAATATCCTCTGTATTGTCACATGTATAGATTTCCAGAATGATGATATTTTGTAGCATTTCCAAAACATATGTGAGTGGTCTGCATTTTGAGCCCCACATCCCCTCCAGCATAAAGATTGGGTATTTGTATATTTTCCTTGAATCTGTGGTGTAATGAAAAGGCGAATCAGGTTTTTCCATCCAAATTCCCTCCATGTCCTTGAATTTGTTGATGTGTGTTGTGTTTTCCATATTTCCTGCCAGCTTTCTTCTGTTATGTTTAAATTGAGCTCTTTCTCCCATTTCTCCTTTATATAGTTACTTGTATGATTGTTTGTCATAAGTTTCTGATATAGCTTTGAAATAATTCTTATTTTATTTCCTGTATATGAGCTTAAAATAAGTTGTATAATCTTGTTCACATCTGTTTGGAGGTTATGCCTAATCTTCTTCATATAATAATCTCTCATCTGCAGATATCTGAAAAATTCCGATCTTTCTAGTTTAAATTTTCTCCTGATATTTACAAAGCTCCCGAGATCTTTTTTTCCGATATTGCCCCATGCTGTGATTCCCTTGTTCACCAGATTTTTGTATCCCCTATCTTGTTTTGCCGGTTCAAACTGACTGTCAAATGCTACCCATTTCAATAGTTTTATGTCTTCCCTTATATTATATTTTTGTACTATTTTATACCACAGTTCTAAAGTAAATTTAGTGATTGGGTCTATTTGTTTGATTTGCTTATATGCATCTTTATCTCCTATTATGCTTTGTACTGGGAGTCCCTCAATTTCCTTTTCCATTTCTTTCCATTTTGCCTCATATCCCTCGTCGCACCAACATATGATATATCTTATTTGTGCTGAGTAGTAATATTCCTTTAGACTCGGTAGGCCCATGCCTCCTTTCTCTCTTGGTAATTGGAGGGTTTTATATTTCACTCTTGGTTTTTTACCTCCCCAAACAAATCTCGATATCATCCTGTCCCACTTTGAGAATTGGGCATCTGGAATCTCTGTTGGTATAGCCTGGAAGAGGTAAAGTAATCTAGGTCGTATGCTGATTTTGACTGTCTCAATTTTTGAATTCAGATCCATATTTAAGATTGACCATCTATCAATATCTTTTTTTATTTCTTGTTCCAACCTATCATAGTTTGCTTTATATATTTTGCTTAGGTCTTTAGGTATGTTCACTCCAAGGTATTTTATTTCTTTTTGGTTCCAGTTTAGTTTGATCTTATCAGTTATCTGGTTTAGAGGGTTATAGTGGAATGTCAGTATTTGTGTTTTTGTTATGTTTATCTTGTATCCTGATAATTTTCCAAAATTTTCTATCAAGTTCATCATTTCCATTATTGATTCATCTGGTTGTTCGAGGTAAACTATAATATCGTCTGCAAATAGCCCAGTCTTGTGTTCCGTCCCCTTTATTGTTACACCTTTTAATTTCTTATTTTGTCGTATCGCTTGAGCCAATGGTTCTATGAACAGAGCAAACAAGGTGGGCGATAAGCAGCATCCCTGCCTAGTTGATCTTTGTATATTTACTTTGTCTGTTAAGCTACTGTTTATCTTGATTCTTGCCACAGGTTCTTGATATAGCGTCCTTATGCATTGTACTGATTCTTCGTTAAATCCAAAGCGCTCCAGTATGTCACGCCGCGCCATTCATCAGCGGCGCCACCTGCTCACGCACCTGACAATCATCAGCGGCGAGGGATAAAGGCCGTCTCGCCCGGAGGCTCGGCCTGAAGCCGTCAGACTTCGTCCCTCACCGTTGTGAGCATACTTCTCTTCAGCATCACCTTTTTGGTAAGAAGATCGCTTACCTCTCTTCTTCAGTCTTCTCCCCTGTGCACAGGTGGATTCCCCAGCGGCGGACATCTCCACTCCATCGCCCAATCCTCGCTGCTGTACGGAGCTCTCCAGGTGGCTGTCTTCCGGGCTTCGCCCCCTTGTTGTGCCAGCTGTCCTGACCCACCAAGTAAGTCCTTCTCTCACCATAAATCCCTCCTGTGTTGGTGTATGCCCGTCACCCTCTCCCTGTGCTCTCTCCATAGGGTTGCTCGGCTGTACGGTCACCTGCCTCTGTGCCTGGAGCAGACACCATCACCAACACATTTACATCCCGCAGACACGCACTCATTCACTCCTGCTGTTAATAAACTCTTTGAACTACTCTAAGCCTGTGTGTGTGCATCTCCTGAGCCGTGCGTTATGTCAGTACGGCTTCAGCAGAGCGGCTCGGCGGACGGCGGGCTCGCACACCGGTTTACCACTCTCGAGGCTAGAGTGGATCAGATTGCTTATCAACAGCAGGTTATCCTAAATCAATTATTAAACTTAACTAACCGGTTGGGCCGCTTAGATCCTCAACAGCCGTTCCCCCCGGCTCGTCAGGGTGGCGCGGCTCCTGCTGTTCCAGCGGCCGTCCAGCCGGCTCCAGTGGCACCGGTTCGGCTCACACCGATTCCGACCCCCGCCCGCTTTAGCGGTAAGCTCGGCGGAGCGCGGGGGTTCATTATGCAGTGTGAGTCCGTGTTCCACCGTGTGCCCGGAGATTTTCCCTCGGATCACAGTCGGATTGGTTACATAGGGAATCTTCTGGAGGGGCGTGCGTTAACTTGGACCTACGCCGTAATGGCGAGGCCCAGTTATGCCACCCTCACCTATGACCAGTTCGTGAGGCGCTTTCTGGAGGTCTTCATTCTCAAACCGAGACGGTCCAGGTCGATCGGCTTCTCGCTCTCCAGCAGGGAGGCCGGTCGGCAGCGGACTACTCGGTCGACTTCCGGGTAGCGGCGGAGGAATTGGGCTGGGAGGAACGCTCCCTCTGTGGCCTGTTCCTCCGCAGCCTCAATAATGATCTGAGGGATGAACTGGCTGGACGGGATATCCCTGGGACGCTAGCGGAGCTGACATCCTTAGCGATAAGTTTGGATAACAGGCTGCGCGAGCGCTCCTCGGGGCGGAAGTCTTCTTCTTCTCGCCCTCGTGGAGTCTCGCCGCACCTGTTCCAAGCTCGCCCCCTGGCGGCGTCGCCAGCATCGTGCCCCGAGGAGTCGGAGCTGATGGTGACGGGCTGGACCAAGCTTTCCCCTGCGGAGAAACAACGCCGCCGTGAGTTGGGCCTCTGCATGTATTGCGGAGGTGACCAACACACTGTGGAGCGTTGCCCGCGGAAAGCCAGTCGGTGGGGTCCGCGAATCGCTGTAGGGAGCCTCGCGGATCCCAACCGGTTAGACACTCTCACTCAATTAAAGCTGCCCATCCGTTTTTGCCACAATCCCACTGGGCACCTCACCCACGCACTGGTGGATTCGGGCGCAGAGGGCAGCTTCATTTCACAAGGCCTGGCAACCCGATTGGGCATCCGCTGTCAGGCATTAAAACACCCCATCTCCCTGGTCCATCTCTCCCGTGCCTCCCTTGGGAGAGTTTCTCACCAAACCATGCCTGTCCCAGTCATCATCTCAGGGAACCACCGGGAGGAGATGGTATTTTACGTCCTGTCCAACTCTGTGTCGCCCGTCATCCTGGGGTATTCCTGGCTACGCCTCCACAACCCTGTCCTGGACTGGAGGTCCGCTGGGGTATCGGCATGGAGTACCTTCTGTATGGGCACCTGCCTTCAGTCCGCTGCCTGCTCCCCATCCGCGGCTCCCCCTGTGGCGGATACAGCACCTCCGGACCTGTCACTGGTGCCCCCAGAATTTCACGACCTGGGTATGGTATTTAGTAAATCGAAAGCTATGTCTCTTCCCCTGCATCGACCATATGACTGTGCCATCAATCTCCGCCAGGGGGCTCCCCTGCCATCTGGTCGGCTCTACAGCCTGTCGGCGCCGGAGAAGGAGACCATGAATACATACCTGAAGGAATCACTGAGCGCTGGGATTATTCGCCCATCGTCGTCACCCGTGGGGGCAGGGTTTTTCTTTGTCGGGAAAAAGGACGGATCCCCCCGCCCCTGCATAGACTACCGAGCGCTAAATGACATCACTGAGAGGGACCGTTACACCCTGCCCCTCATGGACACTGCCTTTCACTCCCTCCAGGGGGCAACCTGGTTTACCAAGCTGGATTTACGCAGCGCTTACCACCTCGTCCGGATCCGGGAGGGAGATGAATCGAAGACAGCCTTCCGTACCCCGAACGGCCACTTTGAGTATCTCGTCATGCCGTTCGGGCTGACCAACGCTCCTGCCGTCTTTCAGCGCCTCATTAATGACGTCCTCCGGGATTTCATCGGCCTTTTTGTGTTCGTCTACCTGGATGACATCCTTATCTTCTCCAGGTCCAGGGACGAGCACCAGGTCCATGTGAGGCGGGTCCTCCAAAGACTGCTGGAGAATCGTCTGTACGTGAAGGCTGAGAAATGCGAATTCTACGCTAGGACCACATCCTTCCTGGGATTCATCATCGCTCAAGATCAGGTGCTCCCAGACCCAGAGAAGGTGAAGGCGGTGGTGGAGTGGCCTACTCCCGCATCCCGGAAGCAGGTGCAACAGTTTGTTGGCTTCGCCAATTTTTACCGCCGCTTTGTCCCAAATTTCAGCTCGATCGTCGGACCGCTGACCCGCCTCACGTCCCCGAAGGTCCCATTCCGGTAGACTGAAGAGGTCGCTGCTGCCTTTAGGGCGCTGAAGGCGGAGTTCTCCTCCTCCCGGGTCCTTCGCCAGGTCGACCCCGCGCTGCAGTGCATTGTGGAGGTGGACGCATCGGACACGGGAGTGGGAGCAGTGTTATCCCAGCGGTCACCTGACGATGGCGCCAAACGGCCGTGCGCCTTCTTCTCCCGGCGCCTGTCCCCGGCGGAGAGAAACTACGATGTGGGGGACAGAGAGCTCCTGGCCATTAAACTCGCCTTACAGGAGTGGCGCCACTGGCTAGAGGGGGCGGACCTGCCGTTTGTGGTCCTGACGGACCACAAGAACTTAGAGTACTTACGATCTGCCAAGCGCCTGAATGCCCGCCAGGCGCGCTGGTCTTTGTTCTTCGCCAGGTTCCGCTTCTCAATCACCTTCAGGCCGGGCTCCGAAAACGGCCTGCCTGACGCCCTCTCTAGGCAGTTCACCCCCGTGGAGGCTGAGGAGACGCCCCACACTATCCTGCCCAGGTCGTGCGTCCTCGGTGCCATCTCTTGGGACATTGAAGACAAGATCCGGAAGGCGCAGGAGGTGGAACCTGATCCTGGCGGCGGACCGGAGGGAAGACTGTTCGTCCCATCTGCGGTCCGAGGAGAGGTCATCCACTGGCTCCACACCTCCCGGCTCACCTGTCATCCCGGCACCTCTTGGATGATCAGCCTCCTCCAACGGTCCTTTTGGTGGCCAGGCCTGCGGAGGGATGCAGCCCGCTATGCCCGGGCTTGCCCAATCTGTGCCACCAGCAAGTCGGGAAATGCCCCCCCAGCGGGTCTGCTCCAGCCTCTGCCCGTCCCCGGCAGGCCCTGGTCGCACATCGCACTGGATTTCGTCACCGGACTCCCCGTTTCCAACTCCTTTGACACCGTCCTGACCATCGTGGACCGTTTCTCCAAGGCGGCGCACTTCATCCCCCTGCGAGGTCTCCCTACTGCCCTGGAGACGGCGGGCCTCCTCGTCCAACACGTGGTCAGGCTGCACGGGATTCCGGTGGACGTGGTCTCGGACCGGGGCCCCCAATTTTCATCCGAGGTTTGGAGATCTTTTTGTAACGCCATCGGGGCCAAGGTGAGCCTCTCCTCCGGCCATCACCCCCAGTCTAACGGGCAGTGTGAGAGGACCAATCAGGAGCTGGAGGCTGCGCTCCGCTGTGTTACTAGATCCAAGCCGACGTCCTGGAGCAACCATCTCACCTGGGTGGAGTATGCCCACAACACCACCCGCTCTTCTGCAACGGGGATGTCCCCCTTCAAGGCGTCCCTGGATTACGACCCCACGCTGTTTCCAGCGCAGGAGAACGAGGTAACTGTCCCCTCTGTTAGGGCGCACCTTAGGCAGTTCCGCTCCACCTGGGCTGCCGCGCGTCATGCGCTTTTACGCACGCCGGAGCGCGACAGGACCATGGCGGACCGGCACAGAAGACCTGCCCCGGCGTACAGAGTTGGGCAACTCGTGTATGTGTCTACCCAGGACGTCACATTAAAAGGCGAGAGGAGGAAGCTGGCACAGCGATTCATGGGTCCCTTTCCCATCACCCGGATCATCAACCCGGTGGCTGTGCGCGTGGCTATTCCCCCCTCCCTCCGCATCCATCCCACTTTCCATGTGTCGAAGGTGAAACTGGCAGTCACTGACCCCCTTTGTCCTCCTCCTGCAGCGCAACCCGCGCCCCGGATGATTGGTGGCCATCCGGCCTGGTCCGTCTCCTCCATCCTGGACTCCCGGCGCCGAGGTCGTGGGTTGCAATACTTGGTGGACTGGGAGGGCTATGGGCCCGAGCATCGACAATGGGTGCCCCCGTCGTTTGTGTTGGACCCATCGCTCATCGCGGACTTCCACCGAGCGCACCCGGATAAGCCATCGCCAGGAGGCGCTGCTAGAGGGGGGAGTACTGTCATGCCGCGCCATTCATCAGCGGCGCCACCTGCTCACGCACCTGACAATCATCAGCGGCGAGGGATAAAGGCTGTCTCGCCCGGAGGCTCGGCCTGAAGCCGTCAGACTTCGTCCCTCACCGTTGTGAGCATACTTCTCTTCAGCATCACCTTTTTGGTAAGAAGATCGCTTACCTCTCTTCTTCAGTCTTCTCCCCTGTGCACAGGTGGATTCCCCAGCGGCGGACATCTCCACTCCATCGCCCAATCCTCGCTGCTGTACGGAGCTCTCCAGGTGGCTGTCTTCCGGGCTTCGCCCCCTTGTTGTGCCAGCTGTCCTGACCCACCAAGTAAGTCCTTCTCTCGCCATAAATCCCTCCTGTGTTGGTGTATGCCCGTCACCCTCTCCCTGTGCTCTCTCCATAGGGTTGCTCGGCTGTACGGTCACCTGCCTCTGTGCCTGGAGCAGACACCATCACCAACACATTTACATCCCGCAGACACGCACTCATTCACTCCTGCTGTTAATAAACTCTTTGAACTACTCTAAGCCTGTGTGTGTGCGTCTCCTGAGCCGTGCGTTATGTCACAGTACACTATATAGGAATTTCCAGTTAACCCTGTCAAATGCTTTTTCTGCGTCTAAACTCATTATTACTGCGCTTTTCTTTTCTTTATGTATTTGGTTAATTATATGTATTGTTCTCCTGATATTGTCATGTGTTTGGCGTCCCTCTATGAAACCAGTTTGATCATCTTCTATCAATTCCGTCAAGAATGTCTTTATTCGTTTACATATAATTGTTGTATATATTTTATAATCCACATTCAATAAAGAGATTGGTCTATAGTTTCCGCATTGTTCTCTATCTTTCCCTGGCTTTAAAATAACTGAAATGTTTGCTTCGTTCCATGATGGAGGTATTTTGTTGTTGTTCAACGTCCAATTAAATGACTTTAGGAGTTGTGGCGTGAGTTCTTCTATAAACAGTTTATAAAACTCAGAGGGGTATCCATCACTACCTGGTGATTTGCCATTTTTAAGTGACTTAATCACATCTCTGATCTCTTGTGTTGTTATTTCTGCTGTTAGTTTTTCATTTTATTTCCTATTGATGGCAAGTCCAATGTGTCTAGAAATTTTTTAATATCTTTAGTATTTGTTTCTTCAGGTTGCGAGTATAGTTCTTGGTAGAAATTATGGAATATTTCTTCGATGTTTTCTGGGTTAACTGTGGTTTTATTTGTGGTGGGGTCTTTAATCTTGTATACATTATTCATTGTTTGTTGTTTTCTTAACCGTTTTGCCAGCAGTTTTGTGGCTTTTGGCCCCGTTTCATAATATTTTTGCTTTAGATATCTATTTTTCCTTTCAATTTCATCCATTTGTGTTTCTTTTATCTTTGTTTTTTCTTCTTTAATTTCTTGATATATTTTTGGATCATTTGTGCTTTGATGTTTACGTTCTAATTCCCTCAGTCTCTCACATCTTTGTTCATACGCTTCCAGTTTAGTCTTATTTGCTTTTCCTGTTTCAACTATTAATTTACCCCTTAACACGGCTTTTAGTGCGTCCCATAGTATTGTTGGGTCCACTTCTTCATTGTCATTCTCTTGGATATATTCGTTTATGTTTATTTTTATTCTTTCTTTCATTTTCTCATCATTTAACAGTCCTACGTTAAGTTTCCATGTTGTTTGTCGTTTTCTATTGTTTAAATATATTTCCATGTATATAGGATTATGATCTGATATTTCTGCCCCTCCAATCCAACAATTTCTCACCCTGTGTCTGTCACCTTCATTCATAAGGAAGTAATCTATTCTAGAGTGTACTTTATGTACTGCTGAATAATGTGTATAGTCTTTTTCGAGTGGGTGTAGGTCCCTCCATATGTCTACCATACCCATTTCTGCCAGTGAGGTTCTTATGAACTTTGTTACATGTTTTTTTGTCTTCTTAACACTTGTTGTGTCAACTTCATGATCCATGACAGCATTTAAGTCTCCTCCACAAATTAGGACTCCTTCACTGTGTGTTGCTATGAGATCAAACAGATGTTGAAAAAAACCCTTGTCACTTTCTGGTGGGGCATAGATGTTCACTAATGTGATCTGCATACCATCTATTCTTCCCTTTATTATTACATACCTGCCTTCTTTATCCTGGATTTCCTGTTCATTTTCAAATTGTATTTTGTTTGAGATTAGTATCATAACCCCCCTTTTAGCTCCTCCCTTAAATGAACTGTAGTAGGAGTTCTTATAGCCAAATCTCTTTAGTTTCACATGTTCTGTCTTGCTCAAATGTGTCTCTTGCATAAATATAATTTCAGCTTTTTCCTTCTTGAATTTTCTTATTATTCTTTCCCTTTTAACAGGTGAGTTCAGACCATTCACGTTTAGTGTCATTATCTTAAGATTTTTACCCATATTCATGTTTTTCCATTTTTTTAACTTGTGCTCCTAGCCCCTTTAACAACAAAAATAACACATATTTATATAAAAACACATTAAAAAATCTCGACCTCCGTACTTTGGGCCTTTCTTCTGCCCACTGGTCCCTGTTGGTGGGTGGGGGATTTGTCTTCACAGAGTGAAGGGCCCTCCCTAGACTTCTAATTACTATCAAAGTAATAGTCATAAGTCTAGAAATGTCCAACAAATATCACTTAAACCTCTCCTAGCCGTCTGTTTCTCTTTTACCTTGTCTTCTTGGCCTTCATTTCTTCTGTGCCTTTCTTAATCTTTGTTATGATCTAGGTTTTCAGTTGAAAGCCTTGTAGCTTGTCCTGGGCCCGCTGCGCCACGTCTCTCCCCCTTCTTCCGCTGTTCACTCGTCTCCTCTCCGGCTGTCGTGATGCGTTCAGGGCCGTCGCTGCTCCAGCCGTTTCCTCCGGCACGCTCACCTCAAGGCCCCGCTCCATCATATCCCGCGCTGCCTCTCCGGCCGTGTTGTAGGTTCTTGTGCCGTCCTCCCAATGAATCCTCATTTTCGTTAGCGGCGTTTGGAATCTAATTTTTTTCTCTTTCAGCGTTTTTTTAATGTTGGCATATTTCTTCCGCTGCTGCACAATTTCTGTCGGGTAGTCATGATCAAAGAATACCTGTTTGTCGCCGATTCGTATCTTTTTTTCCATGCTTGCGTCAGGATTCTTTCCTTTATGTCATATTTCACAAAGTTTACCACAACTGACCTGGGTGTAGCGTTTGTTTTCGGGTTCTGTGCCAGTGTTCTGTGCGCCCGTTGAATCTGCAGATCCATTTCTTCTGGCAGTTCCAGTTCTTTTTTTAAGAACTGATCCATGAATTTTGTCATCGAGTTGCCTTCAATGCCCTCCGGAATTCCAAAGATGCGCATATTGCTTCGTCTGGATCTGCTCTCCAAGTCGTTTATTTTCTCCTGCATCCTCTGCGTTTGCGTCGTCAGGGTCTGTAGTTGTTTGTTTGCCTCGCTTTTCCAATCTTCCAGCTCTGATATTCGAGCCTGCGCTTCTGTCATACACGCCCGCTGGGAGCGCAGCTCCTCCATGTTTTCTGTTAACTTACGCTCCATTTCTCTTCGGAGGTCCATAATTTCCTCCTTAATCTCTTTTTTCAGCTCCTCCTTAAGAGCCGCTAAATCCTGCTGTAGCTGCCGCTTGAATTCTCTTAACTCTTTACCCAAACTGGCGATGCCAGTGTTCATGTTTTCGAGTCTGGCGTCCTCCATTTTCTCTGCTGTAGACACCTCGTTTTTTTGGGCTTCGCGTTCAGCGGTTTTTCCTGCGTTGTTGGAGAGGAATTCTTCAATTTTACCCTGTTTTTGTCCTTGTGCCCGGTTCCTTCGTGTTTTCATCCCTTAGTTTATTGATCCGCTTATGTCGAGTTGGCCATTTTAATCCGGCTAGGGAGAGCTCTCTGTTTAAGCGTTATGTCTCTCCGCCATCTTCCCGGAAGTCCCCCTGAAGGTCTTCTTAATGGCATATAAAGGGATCCCAGGGATCAGATACATTTCTAAAATATACCAAGGTCTTCAAGACTTAAAAAGAGACAACACATCATATATAAAAGAAAGATAGGAAAAAGAGGGGAATTTCACTTTACAACTGGAAATATGGGAAAAGCTAAATAAACAGCAATGGAAAAGTACCTCATCCCTGCAGTGGAGAGAATTTGGATGGAAAAATTTGGTAAGATTTTTCAGAACACCTGCACAAAACAAATTTACTCGTAAGGGGTTGAATTGTTGGCGCTTGTGTGGTGATGAGACTGCATATCATTTTCATGTGTTTTGGTCATGTCCAGTTATCTACCAATATTGGACCAATGTACAGACAATATTGGAGAAAATATTCAAAATGAGATGAGATGAGATGAGATTCAACTTTATTGTCATTACACATGTATGAATACAAGGTAACGAAACATGACTTGGCATTTGGGCACGCTCTGCAGAGCGCATCCAAGGCCGGGGCAGCCGCAAGGCGCCAGTCATAAAGATGAAAGGAAAAAAAAGAAAAAAAGGGGAGGGATGACACAGTAGGCGAGAGAAAAAAAAACATATTTTATCAAAATGGCGCTCAGTGAGTGAGCGAAATTTTGATTGCAGGCAAAAAAAAACCTCAATGCACATTTAGCAGACATTTAGCAGGAGATCACACACAAAAGTTGAGGGAGGCAGTGTATTTGTATGAGTCAATATTTGTATCAGTCATGTAATGTTGTATGCATTGTGTAGTGTAAGTGTGACAGTTGTCAGTGAGCAGCAGAGGGCGCCTCCTGGCAGTGGATAGATGTTATAATTATGTGACTTATAAACAAGTCCAGAGTCTATCTCTCTTGCTTGCAGAAGGCACATGGGCACTGTCCTTGAGGGTCCAATCCACTGATACGACAACAATTGATTGTCGATTGTTTGGGTTAAGAGCCACTCCTTCCGCTTATCTTCATCAGGAGGAATGTAAACACGGGGCACCAAAGACAAGGTCAAATCAAATCAGCACAGTGCACTCAAAGAATAGAATTTTTCCTCACCCGTGCAATTCTGTGTTTTCATATGTGCAGGCTTAAACTTTTTTCCATGGAGAGCACAGGGCTCCAGATGCATTCCTCCACTGAATCACTGTCATTCAGTTCACCGTTTGCCGCTACTCGTGCCCTCCCCAACTGGTCGAATTTGATGAAGGAGCTTGCCGGGTCCGCTTTGATCAGCTCTCTCACCTTCCTTCAATTTCTGATGCATCAGGGAACTTCACAGCCAAAAATAGAAGTCCTGAGATCATAACCAATAATGTTTCCACAGACGCATGAATTCCAATGTCCATGAGTCTCCTCGCAGGTTCCAATTCTTGGGCTCCCCCTTGGCCCGATTCTTGTTGAAAAATAGTGACAATAGCACATTTAAGCCACTTCCAAATCCATAATTTCCGTTTAGATTAAGATTCAGCAGAAGAAGAGCGACTAAACACAGACAAAAACGCAACATTGCAAAGCTGGGAATAGATCAGGAAGGCAGACAAGAGGAGGGAAGAAAAATGTGACTGCTCTCTCTCAAGGCAAGATGAGAAAAAAAAAAAAGTTCCCTTTTCTTTTGTAACTTTGTATTTGGGTTTACTACCGGAATCACTGGAAAGACAAGGAGAAAAATACTTATTCACTGTTTTAATATTGGCAAGTAAAAAAGCTCTAATAAAAAATGGATGTTGAAGGATTGTCCTACACCTGAAGATTGGATTAACGTGATTCAAGACATTTATTCAGTGGAAAAGTTGACATTCGCACTGAGACAGGACATGGATGGGCTCTTGAACTTTTGGCAACCCTGGAACGCATGTGTCTTCCATCAGATCTAATCTTTGACAAATACCATTTCAATAATGGCACCTCTCTTTGTTCCAAAGCTACTCAGATACGCTTTCATTTTTTTTTTCTCTTTTGTTTTTATTTTTTTCTCTTGTTTTTTTTGTTTGTTTTTTTTTTGTTCTTTCTTTAATTTTCTTTTTCTTTCACTTAAAAAAGGGTGTTGTAATAATTATTCTTCCAATGTTGTCAAAAAGCAAAAAAAGGGAACATGTGATGAAAATGTAAACAATGCAATGCTGTAATGACATGTATACCCTTTATAAAAACTTAAATTAAAAAAAAAGAGAAAGACACAAAGCGGGGTTTGTTTGCACTAGAAGTTGCTTCTTCTTCTACTATTTTCGGAATGTCGAAATGTCAACATTCGCATGTCAGAATGATTTATTCCATTCAAACATGTGACACATGCAAATGCACGTCCTAATTGCATCAGTGTTTTCAGGAGCCATGTAAACAGTAAATTTCTAATTGGAATTGTAATCAGATTGAAGAAATTTTGCCCATGTAACTATGGCTACTGTCTGCACCTACACTACCGCTTCAAACTTGCAACTACTAGTATTACTGCTCTCCCTTTTTCTGTATATAGGATTGCTGGATTTTATCATTTATCTTTGCACTATGGGATATCTGGGTTTTATCTTTTACCGTTATTTGCACTACAGGTAGCATTACTGTACATAGAGTGATGTTGTTTTTCCAGCCTTATTCCTTTATTTTATATTTGCACACCACTGAAGAGAGAGAAATGGCATTTCAATTCTCCCGTATGTCCTGTATGTACATATAGTAGTATTGACAAATACGTAAAATCTTTGACATTATTGATAAGCTATCAGAAGATTCAAGATTCAGAGTTTTTCAAATGGCCACACATCAAACACTCAGGATGAGGTGGGTGCGTGATGGTGTGTCTGAAAACAGAGAAGGGTCCCTCTTAATTGCTTCAATAATCTGGTTCCTCTTGTCAATACTCAAATAGGTCAAAGTTTCAGACAGCTTATCAATAGCATCAGTTTTTCAAATGACCACACATTAAACCCTCAGGTACCACTACCTCCTCCCCCTCAAATGCAAATTATTCCAGCAACACATTTTTTTTTTTTTTTTTTTTTTTTGTTACTTATTTGTACCCGTAGGTAGACTTGGTTTGCAGTCTGGTGACAAGCCACCGGCTGCTGGTCGCTGCATGCGCGAGCGCCCTAAACCTACATGTTTTTGGTGTGCGGGAGGAAACCGGAGAAATCCCGGAGTAAACCCGCGCAACACGGGGAGAACATGCAAACTCCACACAGCTCACTGTTGGTCGGGGGCTGGGATCGAACCCACGATCTCATGATCCCCGCGATCCCCCGGCCGAGGGTAAAACTGTGCTGTCACAGTGCTAAACCACTGCGCCACCGTGCAGCCCACACAATGACAACACAATGACACATTCTGTAGAGGCAAGAAGAACAGGGTTTAACAATGCACAACCTGGGTTTTCACCAACCAGTTCAGGAGCTGTGCAAGCATAATAGGGTTTTAACAGATTATCATGACAGAGGATACTTGACTTCCTCTGATTTGGTGTGTGAATCAAATAATTGTGATCAGAAACTTCAAGTACTTTGAAAGGGCCAGAAAACTTGGCTTGAAATGGTGAAGTGACTGTCGGCATCAGGGTCAAACTGTCTTTTTTTTAGTTTGGTGGTCATACAAAGTCTTCATTTTAACCTGTGCCCCCTGCAAGTTTGACTTGGCCCACTCCAGTGCCAGATAAAGTCTGTGACGAAAGCCGTCTAAATAAGCCTACAAATTCTGTGGTGGTTTAGACCCTCTCCAGCCATCCGATACCACAGTTAATAGTCCTTGTGTGGCACATATGTTGGGTACATATTTTCCACAAATGTATTGCTGAATGTTTATTGTGTGCTTCACGTCTCGAGGGACAAAAGGACTGAGCCTGCAGGAGGTATCGAGGAGGTGTGAGATTTGTCCTTTGTCTCAGAGGGAGGCCCTGGAGGGATTCCCGGACCATCGAAGGCTGAGAGACAATGGTGGAGGATCAAAGGGGTTACAATGTGACTGTATGTTTGCTCAGACACCATGTGACTTGAGTTTCGATGTTCCGGACTATAAGAGAAGTGATGTGACTGTGATCTGTCTCTTTTCTTGCTTGGAGGTTGATAGAGAATGTGTTCTGATAATAAAACTGAACCTGAGAAATAAACCCAGCCTCATCATTGAGCACATCCTCTACACTGGTGACCCTACGACGAATTATGGCCGGTGACGATTCTTCTGCACCGGACTCATCAGGAGCCAGCCAGGTTAATGCAGCTATCACAGTCCAGCTACCTGATTTCTGGCAGCATAGCCCGCGCTCCTGGTTTAACGCAGTCGAGGCACAGTTCCATCTTCGGGGAATTTCGGCAAAAGCCACGAAATTCTACCATGTGGTTGCAAAGCTGGACAGCCACACAGCCCAGCGGGTAGAGAGCCTGATTAACCACCCGCCAGATGACGACAAGTATGGCGCATTGAAAGCGGCTCTCATCCGTTCCTTCACCCCCTCACTGGGAGAGCGAGCAGAGAAGCTCCTGGCATTGACTGAAGGCGAGGCCGAGAGACCTGCAGACCTGATGGTGAGGATGCTGAGTTTGAGAGACTCCAAAGATGATGGTTTTATTTTCGCCCACCTTTTCCTCAGGACACTGCCGTCAGCGGTGAGAGTTACCCTGGCCAGTTCACAGCTGCTGGCCCAACGAGACTACCACGAGCTGGGCCAGGAGGCACAGCGGCTCGTCAACGCTCATAGACGACATTTTGGTAGCCAGCACGTCCAAAGACGAGCACGAAAGCCACCTCACAGAGGTTTTTCGGAGGCTTGCAGAGCACGGGTTAATAATTAACCCAGCGAAGTGCCAGTTTGGGGTGGCGCAAATTGATTTTTTGGGGCATCGCGTTTCACCAGAAGGAGCGGTCCCTCTGCCCAATAAAGTACGCGCAATAACGGATTTTCCCCGACCTCAAATGGTTAAAGCATTACAGGAGTTTTTGGGAATGGTTAATTTTTACAACCGTTTCCTCCCAAGCACGGCGCAGCTCAAGCAAAAACCCACAAATAAAATTGAATGGTCTCCGGATCGGGAGCACGCATTCTCCCAAGTCAAAACAGCCCTGGCAAATGCGGTTTTGTTGGCACACCCAGTCCACCACTGACGCTTCCGATTTAGCAGTGGGGGCAGTCGTTGAACAGTTTGTAGCAGGGACCTGGCAGCCGCTCGCGTTTTTCAGCAAAACCTTGCGCGATAGCGAGCGAAAATACAGCACGTTCGACAGGGAGTTTTTGGCCCTACACTTGGCCATTCGCCATTTCCAGTTCTGGTTGGAGGGGCACCGTTTCACCGCATTTGTGGACCACAAGCCGCTAACGTTTGCGATGGCCAAGATTTCAGAACCTTGGTCGGGCCGGCAGCAAAGACAGCTGGCCACGATATCGGAGTTCATCACCGATATCCAGCATGTCGCAGGTAAACATAATGTAGTGGCAGACTGTCTCTCGCGTGCTATAGTGGCGCCAGGCCCCATGGGGGCGGACTCTGCAGCCGTGGCCGCGGGCCAAGGTAGCGGCACGGAAGCGCACGCAGCCCCGGTCCGTGTAGGTTTAGATTATGCAGCCATGGCCGCGGAGCAGGTTAGCGATGCGGATGTGCGCGCGCTCCAGTCTGGACCAACAGAGTTAAGGCTGGAGGACAGAGTGCTGCAAATGGGTATGCCTCCCCTAATCTGTAATGTCTCCATGGGTCGGCCACGCCCCGTGGTACCAGCCGCGTGGCGTCGCTGCGTTTTCGACTCAGTCCATTCCCTGGCGCACCCCGGGGTGCGCGCATCGATCAAGATGGTGGGTGAGAAGTTTGTTTGGCCGGGGTTGCGTAAACAGGTCAAGGAGTGGGCAGCAACCTGCGTAGCGTGTCAGCGAGCCAAAATACACAAGCACACTAGAGCTCCTTTGGAGCCTTTTCACATCCCGGCTAAGCGCTTTGATCATGTGCATGTCGACTTGGTGGGCCCCCTTCCGTTGTCACAGGGGTGCACACACCTTTTGACGATGGTGGATCGCACCACGCACTGGCTAGAAGCGGTTCCTCTGGCATCCACCACTGCGGAAGAAGTCGCACACGCGTTTTTAACAGCTTGGGTTGCGCGTTTTGGAGTTCCGTCGGACATAACGTCAGATAGGGGTCCTCAATTTGTTTCCGAACTCTGGTCATCGATGGCCCGCAGCCTAGGAGTGAAGATTCATCGCACTACTGCATATAACCCCCAGGCTAACGGTTTATGCAAACGTTTTCATAGGTCATTGAAAGCGGCCCTCAGAGCGTCGCTTACGGATACAAATTGGGTTGACAAACTTCCATGGGTTTTATTGGGGTTGCGTTCTGCACCTAAGGAGGATTTGCAGGCCTCCCCAGCTGAGTTAGTTTTTACACAGCCTCTCCGTTTACCTGGTGAATTTCTCCCCGACAACCCTGCACCAAATTGCCCCCCCCCCCCGCTCAGCTGTTGCAGAGTGACACAGGATCAAACACACTCCCTGGCCCGGTTCATCACAGTTTCCTACGCGTTTTTGTGCCGAAGGCTTTAAAAAATGCAGTTTGTTTTTGTTAGACATGATGCTCATCGCCCAAATTTGCGGCCACCTTGTGATGGACCTTTCAGAGTGCTGGAAACAGGAGAGAAGCATTTTTTGCTAGACTTGGGAGACAGGAAGGAGTTGATTTGTATAAACAGACTTAAACCTGCTTTTGTTTTGGCTGATGAACAAGTGCAGTTGGCGAGAGCCCCCCGTCGCGGTAGACCACCGAGAAGGCTTTCTCCAGAACCCCCACAGAGTTTGGCTAACAGTTCTAATCCACAGGTGCAGCAAGACACTGCAGAAGCAGCAAGGCCGGCTTACAGCAGATACGGCAGGAGGTTTAGACCTAGGCAACTGGTGGATTGAATTTTTGTTATGTGGTAATGTTTTTTTTTTTATGCCATGCATCTCTGATTATGTTGTCCCATATTAGATGTTTGGGGGGGGGGTTATGTGGCACATATGTTGGGTACATATTTTCCACAAATGTATTGCTGAATGTTTATTGTGTGCTTCACGTCTCGAGGGACAAAAGGACTGAGCCTGCAGGAGGTATCGAGGAGGTGTGAGATTTGTCCTTTGTCTCAGAGAGAGGCCCTGGAGGGATTCCCGGACCATCGAAGGCTGAGAAACAATGGTGGAGGATCAAAGGGGTTACAATGTGACTGTATGTTTGCTCAGACACCATGTGACTTGAGTTTCGATGTTCCGGAGTATAAGAGAAGTGATGTGACTGTGATCTGTCTCTTTTCTTGCTTGGAGGTTGATAGAGAATGTGTTCTGATAATAAAACTGAACCTGAGAAATAAACCCAGCCTCATCATTGAGCACATCCTCTACATTTGGACCCTGTGACCAAAAACCAAGTCATTTGGGTTAAATCTGAGGCTCTTGTGAACCACAAGCTGTCAGAAAGTAGCAACCAAGGCAATCCCTCCTCCCAGTCGGCAGCCAGTTCTGTATAATAAGCCCGCATCAGGAATTTCAAAGTTTGGTGGAAACATTCAAGTGCACCTTGACTTTGAGGATGGTGGGCTAAAGCCAGATTGTGTGTGATGTTTAGTTGCTTAAAAACTTGTGAATATTTTAGAGGTGAAGTTAGAATCTTGATCAGTGTGGACTACTTTCGGGATGCCAAAAATCGAAATAAATTGTGTCACAGCCATTATGTCAGTAATAAGGAGCTAAGGACGAGACCAGGTGTCGAACTAAACACGTTTTATTGAGAGGCACTCCCAGCACACAGGTGCAGCCGTCAGGAAGAGAGCTGGCCAAGAGACCACCCCTCCTGCCCACTGCCGTCTTATAGCTGTGGGTGGTGGCGGAACCGGAAGGTGGAGCCGCCACCTGTACCACACAAATAAAAGTCTAAACTCTAACACAACAAGAGCTTTTATGACAGACTTTGTGGTAATGGTTTGTAGAGGAAATGCTGCTGGATAATGTGTACATTGATACATAATAGTTAACAAATAGCTACTTCCTGACTTAGACCTCGGCAGGGGCCCCACACAGTCAAGGATCAGATAGTCAAATGGCTGACCGTCCACAGGGATGGTATACAGTGGTGCTGATCTGACCATTTGATTTGGCTTACTTGTAAGCTGGCAAAAGTGACAGGTTTTAATGTATGCTGAAATATTTCATACAAGGCCAGAAGAATTGTTGCAGCATTTGGTCATAAGTTTTGCATACTCCTAGATGACTTGCCAAGCCATCATGAGCCACAGTGATCAATTTGCTTCACAAATTTGGTGGGAACAATTAATTGGAAAATTGGTTCCCCTACAAAACCTTCATGTGGCACCCATTTCTTTACTAGCAAGTCCTCCTGAAGAAAGTAACCCAGTGCTACACTTTCAATGTCATCAACAGGCTTTACCTTTTCATACAAGCCTTTCAAGGATTCATCTTTTTAATTCTTTATTAGGTCTGAAGGGGACACTGATAATTCAACTGGCAAGGACATATTCACCGATTTAGGACAAAGACATTTGTTCTCACTGGAAGATTCAGAGCAAGTCATAGCTCAGGTAACCACACATATAGGGAATATATCTTGTCTGTCAGGGGCACAACTGGTTAAGTCCTGCAAAGCAGAACAACTAGGTGTACATTGAGTCACCACAGATGGAAGCTTGCTCCCAGGTCAGACCTGATTGCCTGCCAACCCATTACCCAAGATGACATCTACACCCTCTACAGGTAGCTGGGGTAAGACACCAACCACCACCTCCCCCTTTACAAGATCTGACATGAGGTTAACTGTGGCCAGAGGGGCAGATAGTACATGTAACCCCATTCCTCTAACCAGCACAGCTTCCCCTATATGAGACTGAGGAGAAAAAGGCAGTAGTGATTCCCAAACAAAAGATTCTATTGCCCCAGTGTCCCTCAGAATTTTCACCGGAACTTTTCCACCATCTGCAAGGGAAATGAAACCATCAGACATGAAAGCAGTGAAGTTGGTGCCAATATCAACATCTGATTTAGAATTGCTTTCAATAGGAATTTCAGCACTCAGTCGCAATTGGTGCCACACAAGCACCCAGCTTAATACATTCCGAGTTAAGCTTTGATTTAAACCTCAGGCAATCACCTTTCCAATGTCCTATTCCTTTACATTAGTTGCAGGTTTTCTCTGGATTGAATTTTACCACAGGTTCTGCTTTAGGGGTTGATGAATGTGAATGTGATGAATATGAGAAGATTGTGAAAAACTTTCCAGACCTCCTTCCCTTCTATACCTGTTACTGTTTTTACGTGTGAAGACAAATTTGTCTGCCAAGACAGCTGCTTTACCTGGATTCTCAACTTCATGTTCATTGCGATATGTGGCAACTGTAGTAGGCAGAGAGTTTTTGAACTGTTCAAGAACAATTAAATCGCAAAGAGATTCAAAACAGTTAACCCCTGAAGCAGTACAGCAGCGATCGAAATGCATCTCAAGGTCTCCTACAAACTCTGCATAAGTTTGTCCCCATGATTTTTTCCAGGACCAAAACTTGCCTGTAAACTTCTGGAACCAACTCATAAGCTTTTAGGACTGTTGACTTTACCTTTTCATATATTTTACTCTTCAGGACTTAGAGTGGAGTAGGCTTGTTGAGCTTTGCTACTGAAAACACATTGTAACTTTAGAGTATGTTCAACGTCTGACCACTCATATGAGTCTGCCAAGCGTTCAAACAATAAGAAAAAGGTGTCTAAATCTTTCTCATTGAATTTAGGCAAGAACTTCAGATTTTTGGTTATATCAACTTTCATCTCTATAGAAATACTGGATAATTTATCTTCCTTGACCAAATCCAATTTGTACTTTTTCATTTCCAGTTTTGTTTGTTTGGTTTGATACTTGATCTTTTCCAACATTCTGTTGTTTGAGTTGTTCAAACTCCATTTGCATCCTCAAGATTTCTTTTTGTTTGTCAAAAGTTAACCCCGCAGGTGGACTTAATTACTCCATCTCAAGAATTTTAATTTCAACCAAGTTTGCTCTCAAAATCTCCTTGATATTTTCTTTTAATCACTTATCACTAATTTCAATATCAAAGTGGTCAGCGATTTTTAACAGTTGTTCTTCAGTACAGTGATTCAAAAGATAATGTGAAGGATATTTAATGAACTCAATAAGCATCAATAATGTTTCCACTTACCTACAACCAAACCAAACATAGGATGTCTGTAAAAACTAAACAGAATTAAATTACAAGGGCAGTTTGCAATTTAAATACATAAGGAGCACTTTACTTGCAACTAAAGAAACACACAAATCACAATTAGAACAAATATGCATTACCACATGCTAATCTTCAGATAATTGACTTTGCTACCCTGCTAGTCTAAAACTTACCCAGTTCCCTAACTACCTGGAAATGTAACTGTCTTACTTTACCTGTTCTATCTTCAGTGGCATTCCTAGACATGCCAGGGGCCACCCCAGGTTTACCACACAAAAAACAAAAAAGGTGGTGTTGGTCTCTCCAACACCCGCCGGTTCACGCAACCAGGAAAATTTCAAAACTGCCTCATGTGGCAATGCTTACAACCTATCGGTTTGTAAATAGGTTAATCACTCTACAAGTAGTATCCTAGTCAATCACTTAATCAACCAACCAAGTAAAGACAATGCTCTCTACATCTCAACATTTGAGGTCCCCTATAAGTGTGAAACTCCCAATGATATTTCAACTAATGGCAGAATTAAACCGCGCTGGTTCACACTGCGGCAGCACAGCAGCTCACCCTTGGCTGGGGCATCCTGGGTTCGATCCCAGCCCCCGACCAACAGTGATCTGTGTGGAGTTTGCATGTTCTCCCCATATCTGCATTGGTTTATGTAAAGAACTGAGGTCCACACGAATAGTGGTTTCAACAAAGTTCTCTTTTAAAACTAGGAGCGGGAAACATTAACAGGCGGCAACATCAACACATCGCCATTTTCATATAATATCACCCGGTGAAGGTCAACTCTGACCTGTGACGTCACCACAGTCTTAAAGACACACCACATATAAATATCACATTATATGACATCTCCCCCTTTTTAGTTTTTTTTTTTCAGAACAAAACAATTTTCAGTTCAAACATTTTTCATTTCCATTTCACCCTTCCCCACAGCCCATGGCTTAATTATTGAACCAAATATAACCACACTTATCACAGTGAACATGTGAATTTCTCTCTTTTTTTCATTCATTTTTTTTTTTCTCTACAAATCTAGTCTTTGCACAGGTTTAATCATTCTACCAGACCGGGTAAACAACAGTCCTTGCTTTGGGTCTGGCGGTTTGACACTGGATTCTGGTAAAATAGTGTCAGCGGCAGCTGCAGTTTCAGGCTGCTGATCGACAATCTCTGGCTGCAGGTCATTTGGAGCTGAAGAGTGTATCTCTCTGGCTGATTCAGGATCATGTTGCAAGTGACGGCGGTTGCGTCGCAAAGTTGCTCCCTGGGGTGTTTCAATAAGAAAGGAGCGAGGTGTGCTGCTTTCTCCTGTGACAACAGCGGGTGTTTTCCAGGATTTCTGATGGTCCAGCTTTGTGAGGACTGAATCTCCTGGCTTCAACGAAGATAGGGGTTTAGCTCCATGGTGCTGATTGAAGTAGAATGCTTGTTTCTGTTTCTCCATTGCATCCTTGTTCCTGACGACTTCCAGATCAGGCCATCGGGGCTGAAGATTCACTTCGAGTGTAGGAAGAGTTGTTTTGATCTTTCGACCCATAAGTAGCTCTGCAGGACTCACGCCTGTGGTGGTGCAGGGCGTTGATCGAAAGCACATGAGGGCGAGCAAAGGATCTTGCTGCTTTAAGATTCTTTTTGCTGTTTGAACTCCCCTCTCTGCATGTCCGTTTCCTTGGGGGTTGTGTGGACTTGAGGTGATGTGCAAAAAGTCAAACTCCCTTGCAAACTTTTTAAATTCTTGGCATGAGAATTGAGGCCCATTGTCAGATACAACCACATCTGGACAACCAAACCTCGCGAACACTGCCTTCAGCTTTAAGATCATCTGAGAAGCAGTGGTTACTGGCAGATGAAGTATCTCGAGGAACCGAGAGAAATAGTCTGACACAACAAGGTAGGTGTGCTTGTTATGCTCACACAGGTCAACAGCAAGTCTCTTCCAGGGCCGATCAGGTAGAGGGGTTGACAAGAGAGGCTCTTTTTGCTGAGCTGGTCTCATCTCACGACACACCTGACAGGACTGGACTTTGCGTTTGATTTCAGATGAGATGCCAGGCCACCACACAGATGTGCAGGCCCGCTCTCTGCATTTTGTCAGACCTTGATGTCCATCATGTATTCGATCCAAGATGTCTGCTCTGAGCACATCCGGAATCAGCATGCGGCTTCCTCTGGTGATAATTTCATCGCATTCAGACAGTTCATTTTTAATGGGAAAATAGTCTCTGATAGCTGCTGGGACATTGCCTATGTATTCTGGCCATCCTGACTTAATGTACCGCAACACCAACTGTAGGTTACAGTCAGCTGCTGTAGAGGTCTTTATAGTGTCTATTTTATGTGTAGTAGCTGGCAAGTTATCAATAACTGCTGCTATGTAGCATGCTACATCAGAGTGAGTATCAGTCTCGTTTTCTACGCACTGTAGTGGACTTCTTGAGAGTGTATCAGCTACTACCAAGGTCTTTCCCGGAGCATATTCGGCTGTCGGTTTGAACCTCATAAGTCTCATAAGTAGCCTTTGGCACCGTATTGGCACATTGTCCAGGTCCTTTTTGTTCATGAGAGGCACCAAGGGTTTGTGATCTGTGACCAACTTAAAATCTTCCAGACCACAGAGGTACTTCTCGAATCTCTCACATGCCCAGACACTCGCCAAACACTCCTTCTCTATCTGTGCATATCTAGTCTCGGCCTCTGACAGACGACGTGAGCAGTATGCCACAGGTTTCCAGTTTCCATCGTGCAGTTGCAGTAGTACTCCACCTATACCATAGCTGCTGGCATCGGCTGATACGGCAGTAGGTCGATTCACATCATAGAATTTCAGAACTGGAGAAGTAGACAGAATGTCTTTGATGCATTGAAATGCCTCCTGCTGAGAATGGTCCCACATCCACACTGACTTGGATTTCAACAGTTCATATAGTGGCTGGCCCACTGTTGACAGATTTGGGATATATTTCCCTAGGTAGTTAAACATGCCCAGGACACGCTTGAGGTCATGCACGTTCTGTGGTGGAGGGAGCTCGCGGATTGCCTTGACTTTATCAGGGTCGGGTCTCACGCCTGATTTGTCAATTTCTTGGCCCAAGAAGTGAAGCTTGTTTTGTCTAAACTTACATTTTTCTCTGTTCAGTTTAAGTCCGGCTGACTCGATCCTTTCCAGTACCTTGCTGAGACGCTGGTCGTGCTGTTCAGGAGTGTCGCCGTACACCAGTATGTCATCCATGTAGATAGCCACGCCTTCCAGGCCATTGAGGGTTTCTGTCATTTTGCGCTGAAAAATTTCAGGAGCACTTGTGATCCCAAATGGAAGACGTTTGAAGGCATATCTCCCAATGGGTGTGATAAAGGTTGTTAATTTGCTGCTTTCTGGATGGAGAGGAATCTGCCAAAACCCGGAGGCAGCATCCAATGATGTGAATGTGGTTGCTCCGCTAAGTTTTGCAGTGATTTCCTCTGCAGTAGGAAGAACATACCTCTCTCTTCGTACAGCTTCATTTAACCTCTTTAAATCGACACAGATCCGCACTTTTCCATTTTTCCTTGGGACTGGTACCATTGGCGCGCACCAATCTGTAGGATCAATCACAGCTTCAATCACATTATTCTCCTCCATACGCTGCAATTCCTCTTTAACCTTCTGCAAAAGTGGCAAAGGGACACGACGGGCAGTGTGCACTGTGTATGGCTGAGCATTCTCTTTTAGCAGGATTTTAACTGGTTCTGTTTTAAGTGTTCCATGCTCACCAAATGCTTTGTGAACTTCTTCAGCACGCTTCACAAGCCCCATTGACATTGCTGTGTCTCTGCCCAGCAAATTGTTTGCATTATTGCCACTGATGACATACACAGGAAAAGTATATGGTTTTTCTTTGTATTCTGTGAAGGCTTGGAATTTTTCTATACAGTCCAATTGACCACCCGGGCTGCACAGTGTGACATTAGATGGCTCTAATTCCTTCTTAGGAACTAGTTCGTTAAATGTCTTTTGTCCCATAATGTTTGCATCTGCACCCGTATCAATTTTAAAATTGACTGGTGTTGTTCCAATTGTAAGCTGTATGGTCCATGGGTCATTGTTTCTGTCTGTTTTTGTGACTGCGCCCAAAAAAAAATGGTGTCTGGGAAACTGTCTCTTCAGTGACTTCTCTGACTGATTTACTGTGACATTTCTTTTCCCAGTGACCCACCTTTTTACACTTGTTGCATGTTGACTTCATGGCTGGGCACTTTTCAGCATCTCTGTGTTTTAATTTTCCACATCTTCCACACCATGAGTCTTTTTGCTCTCCACTTTTTTCCTTCTTTGGTTTAAATGGAGATCTTCCTCTGCCTGCTGCTTTTCCCTGGATCTCCTGCACCGTGGCGTGTGCCTCCCCCTGCTGGTGAACCTGGAGGACAACCTCCTCGTACTGGCGAACTGTTTGAATGGTTTGGGCAAGCGTTAGATCAGCCATCATCTGCAGTTTACGTGACAGCTCTTTATCAAGGATGCCCACAACAATTCGGTCACGGATATGTTCATCTCTCTTTACACCAAAGTCACAGTGTTCTGACATCTCAAAAAGGGCTCTGATAAACATTTCCACTTTCTCACCGGGCCGCTGCAGCCTCTGGTGAAAACAAGCGCGCTCATGGATCACGTTCCGTTTGGGACAGAAGTACTCGTCGTATTTTCCTAACACAACGTCAAACTTCTTTTGATCCGCTTCCTCAGTAAATGAGAATGATTTGAAGATGTTTTCAGCTTCGGGGCCCATGGCGTAAATCAGTGAACTGACCTGAATTTCGCCGTCCTCTTTATTCAGTTTTGTAGCCGTCCGGAAACGCAGAAAGCGCTCTTTCCAGCCCGCCCATTCATTTGGACGATGAAAAGGAAAACTTTCCGGGGGATTAAACTTGGCCATCTTACTGAAGCAGAGCGTCCGTCAAGCACTTCTGACACCATGTAAAGAACTGAGGTCCACACGAATAGTGGTTTCAACAAAGTTCTCTTTTAAAACTAGGAGCGGGAAACATTAACAGGCGGCAACATCAACACATCGCCATTTTCATATAATATCACCCGGTGAAGGTCAACTCTGACCTGTGACGTCACCACAGTCTTAAAGACACACCACATATAAATATCACATTATATGACAGTTTACTCTGGGATTTCTCCGGTTTCCTCCCACATGCTAAAAACATGCAAGTTAGGTTAATTGGCATCTAACTGGGGATTCTAAATTGTCCTTAGGTATGACTGTGAGAGTGAATGGTTGTCTGTCTCTCTGTGTTGGCCCTGCAATGGACTGGTGATCTGTACAGGGTGTACCCTGCCTCTCGCCCAAAGATGCTGGGATAGGCTCCAGCCCCCCCACGACCTGAAAAGGATTAAGTGGAAGAAGATGGCTGGATGGATGGCAGAATTAAACCAAACTCACCACACCGAAGAGAAAGCAGTTACAAACAAATGAGCTTAATTAGGACTTAACCAACAAACACTAAGTCTAATTCAAAAAACAGAGGACGAGCCGCCATTTGTCACAACCCGAAGCTCCAGAGGTCTGACAAAAAAGGGAGTCCACACTTACTATTTCAAAAAAGGGGTTAACAGTTATCTTTATTAAATGGAAAAATATGCAACTAAGGAGCCAATGTTATGACCCGAGCACTGGGTTCTGTCCGCGCTCGGACTATGCACAGTTCGCTGCCGGCCTTGACAGCTGTGGGTTGTATTCTGGCCTCACCGGGCTCTTATTGTGAAGGCGCTCGGTGGGGCTTCCGCCTGTCAAGGTTGGTCAGCAGTTTGTCATTACTGCTCGTTAGTGTTCGCCTTTATAAGGCGGGCACTAGCGGCAGTTAAATCGCAGGAGTATCAATTCAGAATCAGAATCAGAATCAGCTTTATTGGCCAAGTATGCACAACACATACAAGGAATTTGACTTTGGCTAAAAACTTGCTCTCGTTGTTCAGGTGGAGGATTTAAATAAGGATTCAATGACAACAGAGTATGTACAGTAAATTACAGTCTGTCCACGTTTCTATAAAAGGATGCAAATATATACAGGAATATATGCAGTTATTTACTCAGACTAACCACACTTGCAGAAATAGTGTGAGAGTTATGTGCAATGTAAGAATGGATGAAAAGTCATGAGTACAGCAACAGGTAGGACTAGGTGAATGTTAGGAGTTCATCAGAGTGATGGCTTGAGGAAAGAAACTGTTCCTGTGACAGGTGGTTTTGACCTTCAGTGATCTGTAACGACGACCAGAAGATAGAAGTTCAAACAGTTTGTGGCCGGGGTGTGACGGGTCAGCACAGATGTTTCCTGCCCGTTTCCTGGTTATGGACTGATATAAGTTCTCAATGGAGGGTAGGTCGGTACCAATGATCCTCTCCGCAGACTTAACGATCCGCTGCAGTCTGGTCTTGTCCTGTTTAGTGGCAGATCCAAACCAGACAGTGATGGAAAAGCAGAGGACAGATTGGATGATGGCGGTGTAGAAGACAACCAGCAGCTCCTGAGGCAAATCAAACTTCTTGAGCTGACGCAGAAAAAACAACCTCTGCTGGGCCTTTTTCCGGACAGTGTCTATATGGGAGGACCACTTCAGGTTCCGGGAGATTGTGGTACCCAGAAACTTGAATGAGTCCACAGTGGACACTGTGCTGTTGAGGATAGTGAGTGGGGGGAATGAAGGAGGGTGTCGCCTGAAATCCACAGTCATCTCCACCGTTTTGGCATTCAATTCAATTCAATTTAATTCAACTTTATTTATATAGCGCCATTTCACAACAACAGTCATCTCATAGCACTATCAACTGTAGGGGGAACCCCCACAGTTGCAGAAAGACCCCAGCAATCAGGCAATCCCCTGTGAGCAAGCACTTGGCGACGGTGGAGAGGAAAAACTCCCTTTTAACAGGAAGAAACCTCCAGCAGAACCAGGCTCAGGGAGGGGCAGTCATCTGCTGTGACTGGCTGGGGGGTGAGGGGATAGAGAAGATGAAAAGAACAGACATGTAGAGAGCAAACAGCATGATGGGGACTCAATCTATGGGAGAGAACAAACAAATGTTAATGACCAGAAAAAAAAAAAATATTTCTTTGAGAGTGAGGAAAGGAGTGAGGCCCAGTGCATTACTGGAGGTCCCCCGGCTGACTAAACCTATTAGCAGCATAACTAAGGGAGGGTTCAGAAACACATGATCCCTCCCTAATTGTAGGCTATATCAAAAAGGTAGGTTTTAGCCCTATTCTTAAAAACAGAGATCGAGTCTGACTCCCGAATCCAGATTGGCAGCTGGTTCCACAGGAGAGGAGCTTGATAACTGAAGGCTCTGCCTCCCATTGTACTTTTGGAGATTCTAGGTATTACAAGTAATCCTGCATTTTGGGAGCGTAGTGCTCTGTTAGGATAATACGGTAGTATCAGATCTTTTAAATAAAAAGGAGCCTGATTGTTTAGAGCTTTGTAAGTAAGAAGAAGGATTTTAAACTTAATTCTAAACTCTATGGGAAGCCAATGAAGGGAGGCCAGAACCGGAGAGATATGATCTCTCTTTCTAGTACCTGTTAAAACTCTTGCTGCAGCATTTTGGATCAGCTGAAGACTTTTTAAAGATGTTTTAGGACAGCCTGATAATAAAGAATTACAATAATCTAATCTCGAGCTAACAAAAGTGTGGATCAGTTTCTCAGCATCACTCTGAGACAAGATGCTCCTAATCTTGGCAATATTAGGCAAATGATAGAAGGCAGTCTGAGAAACAAATTTAATATGTGAATTGAAGGACAGATCTTGATCAAAAATAATTCCAAGGTTGATCACAGAGCTATTAAGAGAAAGAGTAATCGCATCCAAACTGAAAGTTTGATTTGGAAAGGAATTTCTAAGGTTTTTTGGACCAACACGAATGACTTCAGTCTTATCTGAATTTAATAGCAGGAAATTACAAGTCATCCAAGCTTTGATTTCCTTAAGACAGGCTTCTAACTTGGCTAATTGATTACTATCATCTGGCTTCATTGACAGGTATAATTGTGTGTCATCTGCATAACAATGAAAATGTATACAGTGCTTTCTAATAATGTTGCCTAACGGAAGCATATATAAACTAAAAAGAGTAGGGCCTAGCACAGATCCCTGTGGAACTCCATGACTAAGCTTTGAGTTGAAAGAAAACTCATTATTTACATGAACAAACTGGAACCTATCAGATAAATAAGATCTAAACCACTGCAACGAAGTTCCATTAAGTCCAACATAGTGTTCTAATCTATCAAGTAGAATATTATGATCGATAGTATCAAAAGCTGCACTAAGGTCTAAACGGACAAGTACAGAAACCAGTCCATTATCAGATGCAATGAGGAGGTCGTTAGTGACCTTCACTAAGGCTGTTTCAGTACTATGATGGATTCTAAACCCAGACTGAAACTCTTCAAGTAAACCATTTCCCTGCAGGTGGTCAAATAATTGCGTAGCAACAACTCTTTCTAAGATTTTTGAAATGAAAGGGAGATTAGAAATTGGTCTATAGTTAGCTAAAGCTCCTGGATCTAGCGTTGGCTTTTTGAGTAAGGGTTTAATTACAGCCGTTTTAAAAGCCTGCGGTACATGGCCTAAAGTTAATGAAGAATTGATTATATGAAGAATAAAGCTACCAATAAGTGGGAAGACTTCTTTAAATAACCTGGTAGGAATAGGGTCTAAAAGACAAGTTGAAGTTTGGATGAGGAAATTATATTGTCTAACTCACAAAGGTCGATTGGAGTAAACTCATCAAGACAGACATCAATAGAAGGAGTTGTAGTAGTTACAGTATTTAAGTTAACTGTGGGAAGAATCTGATTGATTTTATCTCTGATGGATGAAATTTTATTATTGAAAAAGTTCATAAAGTCCTGACTAGTAAGCTCTAAGGGAATGCTAGGATTGACAGAGTCCTGACTCTTTGTCAACCTGGCTACAGTGCTGAAAAGAAACCTGGGATTATTCTTGTTCTCTTCTATTAATGCAGAGTAATAACTCGTTCTAGCTTTTCTAAGAGATTTTTTTATAAATTAAAAGATGATTTCTCCAAGCTAAATAGATTTTATCTAAATTAGTGGAGTGCCATTTTCTTTCTAATTGACGAGTCCTGTAATAGAGGGTTTCTTGGGAACTGGAATGATGATGGAGCGTTTGAAGCAGGAAGGCACTTCTTTAACAGATCACTGGAGCTGCGTGAAGTGCCTTCCTGCTTCAAACGCTCCATCATCATTCCAGTTCCCAAGAAACCCTCTATTACAGGATTAAACGACTACAGACCTGTTGCCCTGACCTCTGTGGTCATGAAATCCTTGGAGAGATTGGTGCTGAACCACCTGAAGGTCATCACAGGCCCCCTGATGGACCCACTGCAGTTTGCCTACCGGTCAAACAGGTCAGTGGATGATGCAGTGAATATGGGACTACATTACATCCTGCAACACCTCGACTCCCCAGGGACGTACGCCAGGATCCTGTTTGTCGACTTCAGCTCAGCGTTTAACACCATCATCCCAGGCATTCTTCATCAGAAACTCCTCCAGCTCAAGGTGCCCCCCTCCACCTGCCAGTGGATCTCCAGCTTTCTGACTGACAGGTGGCAACAGGTGAAGCTAGGGAGATTTACATCCAGCTCCCGAAAAATTAGTACTGGCGCCCCCCAAGGATGTGTCCTTTCCCCACTGCTCTTCTCCCTCTACTCCAACGACTGCACCTCAGAGGACCCTTCGGTGAAGCTCCTGAAGTTTGCGGACAACACCACAGTCATCGGTTTGATCTGGGATGATGATGAGTCTGCATACAGGCGGGAGGTGGAGCAGCTGATCCTCTGGTGCAGCCAGAACCATCTTGAACTTAACCCAGCCAAAACGGTGGAGATGACTGTGGATTTCAGGCGACACCCCCCTTCATTCCCCCCACTCACCATCCTCAACAGCACAGTGTCCACTGTGGACTCCTTCAAGTTTCTGGGTACCACAATCTCCCGGAACCTGAAGTGGTCCTCCCATATAGACACTGTCCGGAAAAAGGCCCAGCAGAGGTTGTTTTTTCTGCGTCAGCTCAAGAAGTTTGATTTGCCTCAGGAGCTGCTGGTTGTCTTCTACACCGCCATCATCCAATCTGTCCTCTGCTTTTCCATCACTGTCTGGTTTGGATCTGCCACTAAACAGGACAAGACCAGACTGCAGCGGATCGTTAAGTCTGCGGAGAGGATCATTGGTACCGACCTACCCTCCATTGAGAACTTATATCGGTCCATAACCAGGAAACGGGTGGGAAACATCTGTGCTGACCCATCACACCCCGGCCACAAACTGTTTGAACTTCTATCTTCTGGTCGTCGTTACAGATCACTGAAGGTCAAAACCACCCGTCACAGGAACAGTTTCTTTCCTCAAGCTATCACTCTGATGAACTCCTAACATTCACCTAGTCCTACCTGTTGCTGTACTCATGACTTTGCATCCATTATTACATTGCACATAACTCTCACACTGCTTTTTACTTCATTCACATTATATCACTGAATCTGAGTCCACATTGAAATACTGTGTGATTGTATATTTTTTCATATATTTCTGCAAAGTGTGGTTAGTCCGAGTAAATAACTGCATATATTCCTGTATATATTTGCATCCTTTTATAGAAACGTGGACAGACTGTAATTTACTGTACATACTGTGGTTGTCATTGAATCCTTATTTAAATCCTTCACCTGAACAACGAGAGCAAGTTTTTAGCCAAAGTCAAATTCCTTGTATGTGTTGTGCATACTTGGCCAATAAAGCTGATTCTGATTCTGATTCTGATTCTGATTCTGATTCTGATTCTGTTTTAAGCTACGAGTTTCTGTGTTGAACCAAGGAGTTAGAAATCTCTGATTAGACTTTTTCTTTTTTAAGGGGGCCATCAAGTCTAGAGTCTGATGCAGAGAAGCTGTAACACTATCCACCATGTTATCAATTACAGAAGGAGCAAGCTGTCTATAGCTTATTTCCGTTGTGTTGACACATGGCATAGAGGAAACAATCTGCATAAATTTGGTAACAGCATCATCTGAGAGGCATCTACTGTAATAATATTTGTCTTTAAGAGCCATATAGTCAGAAATAGTAAAATCAAAGGTTAACAGACAATGGTCTGACAGTACAGGGTTATGAGGAGACACTACAAGATTTTCTATTTCTATGCCATATGTCAGAACAAGGTCCAATGTATGGTGGAGGTAATGAGTAGAATTTCCTACTTTCTGAGAAAACCCAATCGAGTCTAATATTGAATTAAATGCCACATTAAGGCAGTCACTATCTACATCCACATGTATATTACAATCCCCTACTATAATTATTCTATCAGATTTCAGCACTAAATCAGCTAAGAAATCAGCAAATTCGGATAAAATTCTGAGTAGGTTGATGGGGGACGATAAACTATGGCAAATAAAATTGGGTTTAACCTAAAATTGCTAAAGTGCCCAATACTGAGGGCCAGGCCCTCAAAGGAATTATAACATGTTTTTTGCTTTACATTAACTAGTAATTTGGAATGTTAAACTGTTGCTACTCCTCCTCCATGACCAGAACTTCTGGGATTTTGACAGTTTAAATAACCAGAGGGAGTTGATTCATTTAAACCAACATAATCCTCTTGCCCTAACCAAGTCTCTGTAAGGGAAATTAAATCAATCTGATGATCAATTAACAGATCATGGACTAACAGAGACTTGGAAGTTAGAGACCTAATATTTAATAAACCACATTTAATTTTTAAATTATGAGGAGGAACAGAGGTCAACTCATTCAGTTTAGAGGCTTTATGTTTAATTTGAGTTTTACCAATATTTTGCTTAATCACTTTGGGATGCTTATACATTATATTTTTATTTACTTTGGAGGGAGCAGACAATGATTCTCTGATGGGGAAGACAGGGGCTAAGCTGAGGGGTGGCGGATGAAGAGGAGCTGCAGAGAGGCGTGTAAGACTGCGACTCTGCTTCCTGGTCCCAACTCTGAGTAGTCAATGTTTTGGAAATTTGGATAAAAAAGATGCCAGATTGTTAGATAAATGAGATGCACCATCCAAAGTGGGATGAATGCTGTCTCGTCTCATAAGACCAGGTTTTCCCCAAAAAGAGCTCCAATTGTCAATGTAGCCCACGTCATTTGCAGGACACCACACAGACAGACAGCGGTTCAAGGATGATGAGCGGCTAAACATGTCATCACTGGTCAGATTGGGGAGAGGCCCAGAGAATACTACAGTGGCAGACATCGTTTTTGCAAAGTCACACACCGATTCTACATTAAGTTTCGTCAAACTAAGTATTAAGTATCGTCAAACTATCCTCGTCAGACATCGTCAGATATGGTCTAAACCTCGTTAGACCTTCATGTCAGGTTCGTGTTTCATGTTATGTCATAGTTTAGCTCGTAGTGGCTGGGGTTAGCCCTACGAGCCCTTGTATTGCTTAACGTGTGTTTTTGCCCTGAGCGGCGCATAGTCTTGTCTTGTCTTTTGTTATTAATAAATCACCATCATTGCAAAACTCACTAGTGGACTCTTGGCGTCTTATGGTGATCCGCGAGGGTCACTGCATGACAGTATACTCCTGCCAGACGTCTAAACGGAGACGCCACACCGAGACGCCTTTCACACCGTGAGTTTTTGCTGTAATTGGACTATTGTTCTTCCCTGTCTGGGTGTCAGTTGCTGGGAGAATGCCGTCATCCAGGGGCCGCGGTCGGCGCCTGGGTAATGAGTTAGCGAGCACGCTGGAGTACGTCGACGGGACGCTCCTCGCCGCTACCTTTGACGTCAACTCCAGCTATATGCACTGGCACCTGGACTATGCAGAGGTTCTCCTGGACAACCTTCCTCTCCACTACTACGATCACCCGGAGGTGATGACAAGGAGAGATGAACTCGCCACGCAGCGCGAGATACTCCATGGGAGGAGGAGGAAAGCAGGAAGCAGAGGAGGAAGCATCCTCGCTCCCCGTGTTGGGTTCCTGTCCCTGACCCGGTCCAGGAGGTCGCGCCATCTGGAGGTTGTCGACGACATCGGTGCCACGGCCAAGGAGAACCTCGGCAGACTCCCCAGCTCGACCCGCTGCCGGCGAAGCCCGTCAGCGAGCCTCTGAGAGCGGCTCCACCTCGTCCTTCCAGGGGGCCCTCTGTCGCCATCCAGCGGGGAGAAGGAGGAACATTGTTCCCTACAGCAGGAACCATCTTCCCTCTGGGATAAAGGCAAGTGCAAGTTAATTTATTACACCATAATTGTAGCCTGCCTTGTCTGACTCCTGGGTGCGGAGTTCTGGGTCCGCAGCACCCCAAGCTCCCTCCACCTGCTGTAGTGATAATAACTAAACCTGCTGCCTCTGTGTCCCCCCTGGTTGAGCGGTCCGCGACGCCAGGCCAACGTCGTCGGATGAAGAGGGGGCCTGTAGTGCTGGAAAGCCTGGATCTGGCCCTGCAGCCACGTCGTGGACGGAGGAGAAGAGTGGACTGCGGCCCGGAGCCTGAGCCAACGATGAAGCGTCCCCGGGTCTCCTCGCCGGAGCGGTCCGAGGCAGTGGGTCGTGTGTCCTCTGCCCCCATGCCATACGTGTCATCGGTGTGGACAGCAGCGCGGGAGGAACCTCAGGCTGCAGACAACATCTTGCCAGCTGCGGAGCCCGACGCAGCTGAGTTGGAGCCTGCTGACGAGAGTCACCGCCCTGAGCCTGGATCATCGAAGTCCTGGGTGGCAACAGAACCCGAGTGCAGGCAAGTGCTCCCTCTTGTGTCTCTGGCCCCTGTTTTGGAGCATTATTGCCTGCCTCTCGGGGAGGCGAGTGAGGAGCAGCCACCTGCTGAGCCCGAGCTCGTCTCGCTGGGTTCTGTTGCTACCGGTGATTCTGATCCCGGTTTCCTTCTTGTTTGTGAACCTCGTTGCAGTGTCGATGGCATGGAACAAGTCAGAGTCACTGGGTTGGAGGTCCCAGGTTCGGAGGTGGAGATCATCAGCGTAGCTGCACCGACCCAGTCAGGGTCCGTCGTGGAGGCTGCTGTGGCCCAATCAGGGTCCGACGTGGTTGCACCAGAGGCCCAATCGGGGTCCACCGCGTGTACGGTTCTGGCCCAATCGGGGTCTGACGTGGGTGCGCCAGAGGCCCAATCGGGGTCCACCGCAAGTGCGGTTCTGGCCCAATCGGGGTCCGACTTGTGTGCGCCAGAGGCCCAATTGGGGTCCACCGCAGGTGCAGTTCTGGCCCAATCGGGGCCCGACTTGGGTACAGCTGGGACCCAATCGGGGTCCAGCGGAAGTGCAGCGCCGGTGTGGTCCGCAGACGGGGGAGGAGCTGCAGACCTTTCGCCGTCGGACGGATTACGGGCTCATCCTTGCCTTCTTTCCTCTCCACTGAGTCGCCGCCCCTGCGCATCATCCCCAGGGGCCGCGGGGGTTCCTGTTCGCTCGCCCCGGCTCTCCTGAGTTTTGTCCTCATCAGGGAGGCCGCCGCGGGCTGTTTTTCCCCGGGACTGGTGGCTGAGGGACACGGGTCGGCCGCCTGAGGAACTGCTTCGCCAGTTCGGTGCCCCGGGTCGACCACCCGACGTACTGTGTGTTTCATTGGGCAACCTGGTTCGACCAACAGAGGAGCGGACGTGCTGGGCGTTGGACTGTGGTGAGCCATCTGGTCATGTTCCGCCTCCTATGACCACTCGCCGGCTGTTGGACGCGGGGAGACCACCTGAACTGTTCCTGTGGTGCTTGGTCCCCGCCGGTCGGCATAAACTTTCAGGGGGGTAGTGGTCATTTTCTGGTGTTGATCTGTCCCAGTGATTGTTATGTTTTTTTTTCCTTACTATCCTGTGTGCTTTGTGTTGTGTTGTGCTTTTGTGTTGTCTTGCAGTTGCCTTAGTTTGTATTGTGTGTAGTCAGGTATGAGCCAGTAAGTGCTCTGTTTTTTGTATTTGGTTATTTGAAAATTCACATGAGCATTCACACAGGTGAGAAACCATTTCCTTGTGAAATGTGTGGGCAAGTATTTATTTTTCTCTTTCTGTCCTGTGCTGTTGCTGTAAGTGTTTGAGTATTTAATTTAATCTGAATATTCGGTATTTTGTCATTGTCTTGTATTTAGTTTTTCTGACCCAGTAGTTCTGTTTTTTTTTTTTTTGTTTTCTCCATGTGCATCTTTTTTGATTTGATCTGAGTAGTTGGTATTCTTGTCATTGTCTTGTATTTAGTTGTTCTTGCCGGGTTTTGATTGTTTCTGGGCTTGGTCTCTCTCCCTCCGCACCTACCCCCAGCCACCCACCCTGGGGGGTGGGGGGGGGGCAGGGTGGTCCATGGGCGTTCTGAGGCCGCCCTTGGAGGGAGGGTACTGTTGCGACCCGAGTGCTGGGTTCTGTCCACGCTCGGACTATGCACAGTTCGCTGCCGGCCTTGACAGCTGTGGGTTGTATTCTGGCCTCACCGGGCTCTTATCGTGAAGGCGCTCGGTGGGGCTTCCACCTGTCAAGGTTGGTCAGCTGTTTGTCATTACTGCTCGTTATTGTTCGCCTTTATAAAGCGGGCACTAGCGGCAGTTAAATCGCAGGAGTATCGTCAAACTATCCTCGTCAGACATCGTCAGATATGGTCTAAACCTCGTTAGACCTTCATGTCAGGTTCGTGTTTCATGTCATGTCATAGTTTAGCTCGTAGTGGCTGGGGTTAGCCCTACAAGCCCTTGTATTGCTTAACGTGTGTTTTTGCCCTGAGCAGCGCATAGTCTTGTCTTGTCTTGTGTTATTAATAAATCACCATCATTGCAAAACTCACTAGTGGACTCTTGGCGTCTTGTGGTGATTCGCGAGGGTCACTGCATGACAGCCAAAGCCAAAGGGGATCCTTTCAAGGAGGTGACACAGTGGGCTTCACTAAAGGGGAGCTTTAAAAGGGAGCCTTTTAAAGCTCCCAAGACTGGCAAGCTCAAGTGCTTTCAATTCCAAGGCTCCACCCTCTCAGCCTGCAATTAAAGCAAGAAGAACACAAGCTAAGACTGCAAACAAAACAAGGGCTGAGCCTGTCACACAGCATTACATAATGTCGTTTGTAGGCATAATTTCTATAATTGTATATATACGTATATATACTGCTCAAAAAAATAAAGGGACACTTTATATTAAAGGAACACTTTTTAATCTGAGTAAGCTGGACTAGCCTGCCACAATTTCAATATCCAGCTTATTTTTTCCCATTAAAATCTGATGTGTCTTCAAAGTGTTCCCTTTACTTTTTGAGCAGTATATAATATATATATAAAAACCTCATTTACGTAATACATCACTTTATTCTTCAGTCATGATATAGTTTTTTGCTTTTGTATATCCCTTCATTACCTCCGCCAAGGAGGTTATGTTTTCATCGGCATTGGTTTGTCTGTCTGTCTGTTTGTTTGTCTGTCTGTCTGTCTGTTTGTTTGTTAGCAAGATAACTCAAAAAGTTATGGACGGATTTTCATGAAATTTTCACAGATTGTCAGAAATGGGGTATCCTACAGATGATTAGATTTTGGTGGTGATCCGGATCACCATCCAGAAGAAAACCGCCATTATGGAAAATGCCATTTTCGTCAATAACTACTGAACCACTAATCCTATCATTGTGAATCCAATTGCTAGTCAATATGTTTTCATGGTCAAGGAATCTGAAAACGTACACACAAACACTGTATGGGGGGAACTGTGGCGTTAAACCGCCATTACGGAAAATGCCATTTTCATCAATAACTACTGAACCACTAATCCTATCATTGTGAATCCAATTGCTACTCATATGTTTTCATGATCAAGGAATCTGAAAACATACACACAAACACTGTATGGGGGGAACTGTGGTGCTTGGCGGAGGTCTGCGCTCTCCGAGTGTTTTTCTAGTTTCTTCTGTTTCACTTTAGTGAAATTAAATTTTCTAAAATTTCCTATCAAAAATTTTCAAATCCATCAATTCTCTCAAAAAAAAAAAAAAAACCACAGCCTTTATCTTTTTTTTTTTCCTATCCCAGAAATGCCAGAAAGATTTCACTGTCCATCCATCCATCTTCTACCGCTTTTCCGGAGGTCCGGGTCGCGGAGGCAGCAGTTCAAGCAGAGAAGCCCAGACTTCCCTCTCCCCAGCCACCTGCTCCAGCTCTTCAGAGGGGATACCAAGGCGTTCCCAGACCAGCTGGGAGACATAGTCTCTCCACCGAGTCCTGGGTCTGCCCCGGGGTCTCCTCCCAGTGGGACGTGCCTGAAACACCTCAAGTGGGAGGCGTCCAGGAGGCATCCTAATCAGATGCCCATACCACCTCAACTGACTCCTTTCAATGTGGAGGAGCAGCGGTTCTACTCTGAGCCTCTCCCGGATGACTGAGCTCCTCACCCTATCTCTGAGAGTGAGTCCAGCAATCCTACGGAGAAAGCTCATTTCAGCCACTTGTATCCGCGATCTCATTCTTTCGGTCATTACCCAAAGCTCGTGACCATAGGTGAGAGTAGGACCGTAGATTGACTGGTAAATCGACAGCTTTGCCTTAGAACTAAGCTCCCACTTCACCACAACAGACCGGTACAACGTCCGCATCACTGCAGATGCTGCTCCAATCCGTCTGTCAATCTCTCGCTCCATTCTCCCCTCACTCGTGAACAAGACCCCAAGATACTTAAACTCCTCCAATTGGGGCAGGAGCCTGTCCCCAACCCGGAGAGGACAATCCACCTTTTTCCGGCTGAGGACCATGGACTCGGACTTGGAGGTGCTGATTCTCATCCCAGCCGCTTCACACTCAGCGGCAAACCGTCCCAGCAAGAGCTGTAGGTCATTGCTGGATGAAGCCAACAGGACAACATCATCTGCAAACAACAGAGATGAGATCCTGTGGTCACCAAGCATGACACCCTCCATTCCCCGGCTGCGCCTAGAAATCCTGTCCATAAAAATTATGAACAGGATTGGTGACAAAGGGCAGCCCTGGCGGAGTCCAACTCTCACTGGGAATGACTCCGACCGAGTGTTGGCAACACGAACCAAACTCTCACAACGGTCGTACAGAGACCGAATAGCTCATAACAACAAGCCCGATACCCCATACTCCCGAAGCACCCCCCACAAAAATCCACGAGGGACGCGGTCAAATGCCTTCTCCAAGTCCACAAAACACATGTAAACTGGTTGGGCAAACTCCCACAAACCCTCGAGAATTCTCGAGAGGGTAAAGAGCTGGTCCGATGTGCCACGGCCAGGACGAAAACCACATTGCTCCTTCTGAATCCGAGGTTCAACCAACGGCCGGACTCTCCTCTCCAGTACCTTGGCATAGACCTTCCCAGGGAGGCTGAGGAGTGTGATCCCTCTAAAGTTGGAGCACACCCTCCGGTCCCCTTTTTTAAAGAGAGGAACCACCACCCCGGTTTGCCATGCCAAAGGCACTGCCCCCGACCTCCACGCAATGTTGCAGAGGCGTGTCAACCATGACAACCCAACAACATCTAGGGCCTTGAGGTACTCAGGGCGAATCTCGTCCACCCCCGGGGCCCGGCCACCAAGGAGATTTTTAACCACCTTGGCGACCTCAGCCCCTGTGATAGGTGAGTCATCCCCCTTGTCCCCAAACCCTGCTTCCACTGTGGAAGGCGTATCAGTGGGATTGAGGAGATCCTCGAAGTATTCCTTCCACCGCCCGACGATGTCCCCAGTCGAAGTCAACAGTGTCCCATCCGCACCATACACAGTGTGGACGGGGAGCTGCTTTCCCCTCCTGAGCCGCCGGACAGTTTGCCAGAATCTCTTTGAGGCCAACCGAAAGTCTTGTTCCATGGCCTCACCGAACTCCTCCCATACCCGGGTTTTTTCTTCAGCAACCACCCGAACTGCACTCCGCTTGGCCTGCCGGTACACCTCAGCTGCTTCGGGAGTCCCACAAGCCAACCAAGCTTGATAGGACTCCTTCTTCAGCTTAATGCCCCCCCTCACCACTGGTGTCCACCACTTGGTTCGGGGGTTGCCACCACGAGATGCACCGACCACCTTGCGGCCGCAGCTCTGGGCTGCCGCTTCAACAACAGAGGTGGAGAACATGGCCCATTCAGACTCCATGTCTCCAGACTCCCTCGGAATGTGGTTGAAGTTCTTCCGGAGGTGGGAGTTGAAGACCTCCCGGACAGGGGCCTCAGCCAGACGCTCCCAGCACACCCTCACTATACGTTTGGGTCTACAAGGTCTGAATGGCTTCCTCCCCTGCCATCGGATCCAACTCACCACCAGGTGGTGATCAGTTGACAGCTCTGCACCTCTCTTTACTCGGGTGTCCAAGACATATGGTCGCAGGTCTGATGATACGATAACAAAATCAATCATCGACCTGCGACCTAGAGTGTCCTGGTGCCAGGTGCACATATGGACACCCTTATGCTTGAACATGGTGTTCGTTATGGACAGACTGTGGTTAGCACAGAAGTCCAATAACTGAACACCACTCGGGTTCAGATCGGGCAGGCCGTTCCTCCCAATCACCCCCCTCCAGGTTTCACTGTCGTTGCCCACGTGTGTATTGAAGTCCCCCAGAAGGACAATGGAGTCTCCAAGAGGAGCACCCTCCAGCACCCCAGTCACAGACTCCAAAAAGGGTGGGTACTCTGAAACATCATTTGGTGCATAGGCACAAATGATGGTCAGGACCCGTTTCCCAACCCGAAGGCGCAGGGAAGCAACCCTTTCGTCCACCGGGGAAAACTCCAATATAGAGGCAGCAAGGTGGGGCGATACAAGAATATCCACCCCTGCTCGTCGCCTCTCACCCGGGGCAACTCCAGAAAAAGGCCAAGCTCCAGCCCCTCTCCAGGAGACTGGTTCCGGAACCGGAGCTGTGTGTTGAAGTGAGGCCGACTATATCTAGCCGATATCTCTCAACCTCGTACACCAGCTGAGGCTCCTTCCCCACCAGAGAGAGAGAGAGAGAGAGAGAGAGATTTCACTGGTCAACATCAAATTTATTGTCTGTTTTTTTTAGCTGATTTAGGAAAATTTTGATGTGCTGAATCCAAAAATCACATTGGTTTTGCTCAATCAGGTCGACTTTTTGAACCATGGCCACATGTTTTCTCACGTTTTTGTTTACATGTACTGGTATTTTCGCTTTATATGATGCAAAATTCTTTTTTATTTCTTGAAATTCTCTGAATTTTGAACAATGATGATGTAACATTCAATTTACATGTACTTACCTTTATCAATGTCTACTATTCAATTTACAGTACAACTGTACAACTGCTTACAACTTAGCATAAAAACCTGACCTGATTGAGAGAAACGGATGTCATTTTCAGATTCAAAAATGTCTTAAATCATTTTAAAAAATGCAGACAATTTACAAAAAAAATATTTTTGTTATGTTGTGTTTTTGACTCTTCGGGGTAAATCGTATACCACACGATTAGAAAAAGCCAACCCACTGCCGTCCTAAAGACCCATCCACTGCTCTATTATTGGCCCACCTAGTTGTCAGTCATGTAGATGGAAGGGGTGGGTGATAAAGGTAGCCTATTAGCCCCTTGGCTATTAGCCCCCGAGCTAGCACTGGTACCAGGAGGCTCGCTGTAAGTGCGGCTTATATTGTTATTTTCTTCAGATTTTAGTCACCCTAATAGCCATCCCTGTTACCCCCTGGTTTGCCAGTGTGGTTCCCGTCAATCCAGCCCATCTCCCAGTGGTTTTGTTGTGATTCCATTGCAGATCGCCAGCACCGGCAGACTGGTCGCTGCAACAAAAATGGCCCAGGGCCAGAGGCTGCTGGCTCTCATGGCTAGCTCCCCCACTGTCTTCCAGGGCGCTGCACTATTCTGCTCTGGTGGGCAGCATAGGGTAACCGCCTCGTGAGGGGACGTCCCCCAGCTGGCTTTAAAATCCCATGGCTTGGCAGCTTGGCTCAGCAAGCTTTGCTAGATCCCGTGCCAAGTCAGTTGCAGCGACAGAGGGGCCATCCGGTGCGCGGTTCTGGCGATTTGCTGTGGAGTCACGGCAAGGTTGTTGGGGGGTGGGCTGAGGTGGCCTGTGCTGCGCCATCGACTGTGGATCAGTGAACCTGCTCATCCGAACTAGAAGGATGCTAAAAGCTGAAAGCTAGAAGCTAGTCAGCTAATGGCTAACTGGCGTAAGAGGGAGGGAGGCGCTGAATAGGTGAAGAATGTTTCTTAAAGTGATAGGCTTTAAATCAAAGGGTTTCAAAGGGAAAGCCATGGAAAATACAAAATAAAATTTGCTTCAATAATTAAAAAAATAAAGAAAATGTGAATAAAATATGCCACAAACAATTCATTAAGATATATGTGAGCTGTTAAAATGTTGAAAAATGCAGTCATGATCCCTTTAAAATTCATCTTTAATTTATTTTTCTGACGAAAGGGAAATGTCCCGTAGAGATTCAATGAATGAATGAATGAATGAATTTATTTCGGATAGTACAGGTTAAAAGAAACTGAATAATATAACAACAAGGTCAAATTAGACAATAACTCCTCTGTTTATACAATTCGACGTAAGTTATCCGAAATGGGTAATGGCTGAAGCCGCAGCTTATATTGCCCACCCATATTCCATCCAAGAATTCAAAAGAGAAAAAAGAGAAAACAAGACAAGAGCGATTACAATTCAAAAACAAAGCTAAGACAAAATGTGACAGAAAAAACTAAGCTAAGCTAAGTTAAGCGATTACAATTCAAAAACAAAGCTAAGACAAAATGTGACAGGAAAAAGAAAAGAAAAAAAAAAAAACTAAGCTACAACACAACACAGGCTGGATATGACAATCCTTATGTGATTTTACATGTCATCTTGGATATATGTTTGGAGTATTTCTTCCTTTAGTTTTTGTTTAAATTGTCCAAGCGTTGTACATGATTTTAATTCAGGTCCAAGATCGTTCCATAATCTGACTCCTTGCACTGAAATACAGTGTTGCTTGGTGGTTGTTCTCACTGTTGACATGATTTACGACCCAAGAGACAGACGCTGACACGAGAGATACAGACAATTATCTTTATTGTGAATTTGTGAGTGAAGTGTGAGTGAATGTGTGAATGTTCGTCTGGCCACTGGAGCTGATCCCGTCTTGCGGTAACCTGGCAACCCTGGAAAACACAAGCACAAGGTTACTGTTGTTCAGTAGCAACGTTCGGCGGGTATGCTGCAGGGGCTTACTTGCAGGTGCCACAATGAGAGGCTGACTGACTCCTGGTATCTGTGCGACATCGTGCTCGTGGTGTCCGGTGCTGTGGAGATGAGGAGGAGCTCCGCGGAGCGGAGGACGGTGCCTCGTCAACAGAGGAGGATGGTCCGCCGCCAGGGAGGTCCACCTGTGCACAGGGGATAGAACTAGTAGAGGAATGATGATGAGATGGCTTACGTGACCTGGTAAGGCAAGGTGTGGATTCTCTGACACGAGATCGTGGTCTTGGCGCGTTGCTTGGCGAGAGTGACAGACGACTCCGTGCTGAGGCGTCCACGCGTTGGGCTTTTATGGCCCGCTGATTGCCACCTGCTGAAGTGAGCACAGCTGATGTTGATGATGCTGATGACGGCCTAGTGGCCATCATGACAGTACTCCCCCCTCTAGAGGTGCCTCCAGGCACCTGCCCAATCCTACCTGGATGCGCCCGATGGAAATCGCGGATCAGCTGCTTATCGAAGATCAATGCAGGGCATATCCAGGAGCGATGCTCAGGGCCAAACCCCTCCCAGTCCACCAAATACTGAAGGCCCCGACCCCTCCTGCGGACGTCCAGGATTGCTGTCACCCCCCAGGCCGGATGGCCATCAATCATCCTCGGGGGAACAGGAGCCGCGGGGGGCAGGCACAGCGGGTCGGCGACGTAGGGCTTGACCTGGGAGACGTGGAAAGTGGGGTAGATGCGCATGTGAGAGGGGAAAGCAAGACGCACAGATACAGGGTTGACAATGCGGGAAATGACAAAGGGACCGATGAAGCGCTTGGTCAGCTTACGCTTCTCGGCAGGCACACTGATGTTTTTCGTGGACAACCATACCTTGTCACCCACCTTGTAATCCGGGGCAGGCCTCCTATGGCGGTTGGCCACTTCAATGTTCCGTTCCGTGGTCCTCAGAAGGGCTCTGCGGGCAATGGACCAAACCTGCCGACAGCGTCTGGCGTGAGCCTGAACAGACGGGACCGCCACCTCCCCCTCCTCCTCCGGGAACAAGGGTGGATCGTACCCCAACGATGCCTTGAAGGGGGACATCCCCGTGGACGAGGACACCGTGGTGTTATGAGCGTACTCGATCCACGGGAGATACATGCTCCACGAAGAAGAGCAGGAGGAGATGACACAGCGCAGCGCAGCCTCCAGCTCCTGATTGGCTCGCTCGCACTGGCCGTTACTCTGTGGGTGGTATCCAGAGGAGAGACTGGCTGTGGCCCCAAGTGCCGTACAGAACGCCTTCCAAACCTGCGAGACGAACTGTGGCCCTCGATCAGAAACAATATCAGCGGGGATTCCGTGAGGACGAACCACATGAAGAACGAGAAGGGCCGCCGTCTCCCGCGCTGATGGCAACCCCCGGAGGGGCACAAAATGGGCAGCTTTAGAAAAGCGGTCCACGATGGTCAAAATAGTCGTGAAGTGGCCGGAGGGGGGCAAACCGGTCACAAAGTCCATGGCTACATGGGACCAGGGGCGGGAGGGGACGGGCAAAGGTTGTAGCAGACCCGCCGGAGCCGATGATGATGTCTTCCCCGTGGCGCACTAAGCGCAGGCCCGGACATAGTTGTTAACGTCCTTCCGCAGTCCTGGCCACCAAAAGGTTCTCTGGAGGAGGTCAACGGTCCGACTCACACCCGGATGGCACGCCAGTTTGGACGCGTGGCCCCACTCTATTACTTGGCTCCTAACAGGACGAGGAACAAACAAGCGACCCGGGGCCCCCCCACCCGGATCAGGCTCCACCTCCTGTGCTCTCCTGACCTTATCACAGATGTCCCAGGTCAACGCACCCACCACACAAGCAGATGGCAGAATCGTCTCCTCCTGGTCGTCAGCGGAGGGCACGTCAAACTGCCTGGAAAGGGCATCAGGCTTACCATTCTTACTTCCTGGCCGGTAGGTGATCGTAAAATTAAAGCGACCGAAGAAGAGTGACCAGCGAGCCTGACGTGCATTCAACCGCTTGGCAGTCCTAAGGTATTCAAGATTGCGGTGATCAGTCCAGACGACAAACGGCTGTGCAGCCCCCTCCAGCCAGTGTCTCCACTCCGCCAGCGCAAGTTTGACAGCCAGTAGCTCCCTGTCGCCGATGCTGTACTTCCTCTCAGCAGGTGTCAAACGATGAGAGAAGTAAGCGCAGGGGCAGATCTTCCCGTCTGTCGGGGAGCGCTGGGAGAGTACCGCCCCCACCCCCGAGTCCGATGCGTCCACCTCCACCAAGCATTGGAGCTCCGGGTCCACCTGGGTCAACACACGGGCCGAAGCGAACTCTCCCTTCAGCCTGTCAAATGCCGCGGCAGCCTCCTCACTCCAATGGAAAGGGACCTTCGGGGATGTGAGCGCAGTCAGGGGTCTGGCGATGTTCCCAAAATTTGGCACGAAGCGCCGGTAAAAATTGGCGAATCCCAAAAACCCCTGCAACTGTTTCCTTGAAGTGGGCGTAGGCCAGTCCACCACCGCCTTGACTTTATCCGGATCGGGAAGCACCTGGTTACGGGCGATGATAAACCCCAGAAAAGAGGTGCGATCTGTGTGGAACTCACACTTCTCCGCCTTGACGAACAACTGGTTCTCCAGGAGGCGCTGTAGGACCCGTCGTACACGCACCTGATGCTCCTCCAGTGTGCGCGAGAAAATGAGTATATCATCTAGGTAAACAAAGACGAAGGAATTCAGGAAATCCCGGAGAACGTCATTTATTAGGCGCTGGAACACTGCCGGAGCGTTGGTTAACCCAAACGGCATCACTAGGTATTCAAAGTGGCCGCTTGGGGTCCGGAAAGCAGTCTTCCATTCATCACCTTCTCGGATGCGCACCAGATGATAGGCGTTCCGTAGATCTAACTTGGTAAACCAGGACGCCCCCTGGAGGGAATTGAAAGCAGTGTTCATCAAGGGGAGAGTGTATTTATCCTTAATAGTAATGTCGTTGAGACCCCAGAAGTCGATGCAGGGGCGCAGCGACCCGTCCTTCTTCCCAACGAAGAAGAAGCCTGCCCCGACGGCCGAGGAGGATGAACGGATGATGCCGGAGGCCAGGGACTCCTTGATGTACGTGTCCATGGCTTCGCGTTCCGGAGCTGACAGGCTGTACAGGCGGCTCGCCGGGAGAGGGGCCCCAGCCTTGAGGTTGATCGCACAGTCGTATGGGCGATGGGGGGGAAGAGACAGCGCCCGTGACTTGATAAACACCTGGCCCAGATCATGGTAGACGTCAGGCACCTTCGACAGGTCCGGGGGGGGTGTTGAGGGAGGCGTCATCGGTACTGAGGGAGCTCATGCAGCGGACTGAAGACAGGCGCTCAGACAGAATGAGCTCCAGGCCGTTATTCTCCTGGCTTGCCAGTCGAACTTGGGGTTATGCAGCCGGAGCCAAGGGTACCCCAAGATGACGGGTGAAGAGGAGATGGGCAAGACCAGGAACTGTATTTCCTCCCTGTGGTTACCAGAAACAATCGTCAACACAGGTGCCGTCTGGTGGGAAACTGACGTCAGAGATGCCTTTGACAGGGTGACCAGATGGATAGGGGGGCGTAAGGGTTGACAGCTGAGGCCCAACAGGGTTGCCAGGTCTCTGGAGATGAAGTTCTGCTCAGCTCCAGAGTCGACTAAGGCAAGTGTGGTGTGTTCCTTGTGTTTAAGAATGAGCCTAATGGGGATGTGGCAACTAGTGAGGGGCTTTTCCTGATTTCTGTCCGCGAATCCCCCTACCGTGATCCGCGGACCTCCCCTTTTAACGGGCAATCCACTACTCCATGTGCCCCATTCCCACAGTAGAAGCACAACCCCTGCTCCCTGCGGCGCTGTCTTTCTGCCGCTGTAAGACCCGATTGCCCCACCACCATATCCTCCTGCTCCGGAAGCTCTTCAGATGCGGGCAGAGTGAGGAGGGTGGCCCTAGCGGAGCGAGGGCGAGACTTACTCGCATGGCCAGCTGTTCGCCGCTCTGCTGCTCGCTCCCTTAGCCTGCTATCTAGGCTGATGGTGAGAGAGATTAATTCCCCAAGTCTGTCTGGTTTCTCCTTTGCCGCTAGCTCGTCCTTTAGCTCTGAGTTCAGGCTGCGGAGGAAAATCCCACAGAGCGCTGGCTCCCCCCACCCCAACTGACCAGCTAAAACCCGGAAGTCAACTGAATAATCGGCGGCAGATCTACTGCCCTGCCGAAGTCCAAGCAGCCGTTCAGTTAACACCGCGCCCCGGTCGGCATGATCAAACACTTCCATGAACTCTGCCACGAACTGCTGGTAAGTCAACAATGAATAATTTGGTTTGGCCATGATGGTGTAAGCCCAATCTAGAGCTCGGCCTCCCAGCAGGTTGATGATGTATCCAATCTTATTCATATCAGTGGCAAAGTCCCCCGGGACGCGGAGAAACACTGACTCACATTGCAGCAAAAACCCCCGTGCCTCCCCCAGTTTACCTAAAAAACGTGCGGGGGTTGGAACAAGAGTTAGGCGATGTGCGGAGGTTATGCTGGTTTGGCTAGTAGCCGCAGCTGCGGGTGCAGAAGGCGCCCCGCTAGCCGGGGGGAATGCCTGGTGTCCTTCCAAGCGATCCAGCCGGCTGTTAATCTGAGTTAGTTGGTTTAAGATGACTGTCTGTTGGTGGGAAATCATGTCTACTCGTGCGCTGAGGGTGCTTAAACGGCACGACAGCGCGCTGTCTGATGGGTCATCCTGACGGAGTCGTACTGACATGATTTACGACCCAAGAGACAGACGCTGACACGAGAGATACAGACAATTATCTTTATTGTGAATTTGTGAGTGAAGTGTGAGTGAATGTGTGAATGTTCGTCTGGCCACTGGAGCTGAGCCCGTCTTGCGGTAACCTGGCAACCCTGGAAAACACAAGCACAAGGTTACTGTTGTTCAGTAGCAACGTTCGGCAGGTATGCTGCAGGGGCTTACTTGCAGGTGCCACAATGAGAGGCTGACTGACTCCTGGTGTCCGTGCGATGTCGTGCTCGTGGTGTCCGGTGCTGTGGAGATGAGGAGGAGCTCCGCGGAGCGGAGGACGGTGCCTCGTCAGCAGAGGAGGATGGTCCGCCGCCAGGAAGGTCCACCTGTGCACAGGGGATAGAACTAGTAGAGGAATGATGATGAGATGGCTTACGTGACCTGGTAAGGCAAGGCGTGGATTCTTTGACACGAGATCGTGGTCTTGGCACGTTGCTTGGCGAGAGTGACAGACAACTCCGTGCTGAGGCGTCCGCGCGTTGGGCTTTTATGGCCCGCTGATTGCCACCTGCTGAAGTGAGCGCAGCTGATGTTGATGATGCTGATGACGGCCTAGCGGCCATCATGACAACTGTAGGCTTTTGAAATATACATGTTCCTCTGAAGTGATATCGTTTCTCCCTTATTTGGAACAACTTTTGGATAGTTGCGGGCAGTGATAAATTCTTCACTTTGAACATTATTATTGCAGTTTTAAAGTCAACCAGATCTTTCAACTTGAGAGTTTTTAGTTTAAGAAAAAGTGGGTTTGTTGGTTCCCTGTAAGCTGCTTTGTTTATTATTCTAATAGCTCTCTTTTGAAGCATGTAGAGTGGATATATGTTTGTTTTATATGTATTTCCCCATACTTCATTACAATATGTCATGTATGGGAGTATTAATGAATGATACAAGGTGTATAGTGTGGGTTGATTCAGCAAATATTTCACTCTGTGTAATATTGCAATTGATTTGGATACTTTACTTTTGGATACTTTGAAGGACCTGTTGGACGTTCTCTGATGTGACATTGTTTGGTTCCATTTTTACACTTTTGTGATGGCTTTCATTATAACTCTTAATGAGATCTTGTAATACGTCTCCATAACGTGTATTTTTAGCAGTGAAGTATCTCTACATTCTAGTTTTTAAAGTGGTGGCTTAATGGTTAGGGATATGGACTGGTGAGCGGAGGGTTGCGGGTTTGATCCCTGTACCTGGAGGATTAGATCTGGGTGGGACAAAAAACATAGCTGTGTTTGCCCCACCCTCCTTAACCCCACTGTGGTACCCTTGAGCAAGGCCCTTAACCCAACTGCTCCAATGGAGCTGTTCAGTGGCCACAGGTCAGTCGGTTGTACTGGGCAGCTTCCAGGTGTGAATGTGTGAGTGTGAACAGGACATCCTTGAAAAAGAGAGGTTGCCTCTTAGTGGAACTACCCTGTATAAATGGTAAATGATAAATGGCGTTCACTTATATAGCACTTTTTCTCATTTTTAGATGACCAAAGCACTTTACAGATCCTGCTATCCACCCATTCACACACTGATGGCGTTAGAGCTGCCATACACAGGCAGCCTGACCCAACAGGAGCAATTGGGGGTTCAGTGTCTTGCTCAAGGACACTTCAACATGTAGACTGCAGACAGAGCGGGAATAAAACCCCTGACCCTACAATCAGTAGTCGGCTACCTGCACCTGGTGGCTTTAAAAAATTCATTCATCTTTTACCACTTAATCCTTTTCGGGTCGTGGGGGGGGGCTCGAGCCTATCCTAGCATCTTTGGGCGAGAGGCAGGGTACACCCTGGACAGATCGCCAGTCCATCGCAGGGCCAACACAGAGAGACAGATAACCATTCACTCTCACAGTCATACCTAAGGACAATTTAGAATCCCCAGTTTGATGCCAATTAACCTAACTTGCATGTTTTTGGCATGTGGGAGGAAACCGGAGAAATCCCGGAGTAAACCCACACAGACATGGGGAGAACATGCAAACTCCACACAGATCACTGTTGGTCGGGGGCTGGGATTGAACCCAGGATCCCCCGGCCAAGGGTGGGTTGCTGTGCTGCCGCAGTGCTAACCACTCCGCCACCGCGCTGCCCGCTTTAAATAAATGTTAAAAAAAATAATATAGTGCGGGTAAATTTCTTCACAATGGAAGCCTTTAGATTGCTACTTGTGGAAAAGTGTGTAATGTCGTGTTTCTTCATCAAGGCTTTAAAAATCTTGTTTAAAAAATTCTTTCCCCACATCCGTCTGCACCTTCTGAGGAATACCGCTATCTCTTAACATGAATGAAAAAGTCTAGTCACCTCGATCCCGGTTTTTGTCTTCAGTATACTGGCGTGGGCCTTCTTTGAAAAGATATCGATGACAGTTAACAGATATTTGAATCCGTCATTGTACTCTGACAAGACCTGCATATCACAAAGGGAGGCTTGAAATTTATTGAGGGGTCGAGGTACAAATACCCTGTTTCTTGGAAAATGTATTATTGTTGGCTTATGTAAGGTGTATGCACCTTGTTTGGATAGAAATGATTTCACTCTGTCCATTTTAACTTTAACCCCCAATTCATCTTGCATAGCCCTCTGAAGACACTCGACACCTCCAAAACTACTTGGATGTGATGCATTATAGTAGATCTTTTTCATCAGCCCTCACCTTTCTTAGCCATCATGCAACCATTTGTGCAATTAAAAAAATGAAAAACACAGTTTTACTCATTTGTCTTTATAGTTTTATTCATTTGATGTATTAGGAGTACTAAGTAGATCACATAAAGGCAATACTGTTTAACATTCACAAAGATTGGGTTAAAACTGATTACACAGATGCAGACTTATTATTTACAATGGGTAGCACAGTGGTGCAGTGGTTAACACTGTTGCCTTACAGCTAGAAGGTTCCAGGTTCGAATCCCCAGGCTGGCAGGGGTAGGAACCTTTCTGTGTGGAGTTTGCATGTTCTCCCTGTGCTGCATGGGTTTACTCTGGTTTCCTCCCACAATCCAAAGACATGCATGTTAGGTTAATTGGTTGTTCAAAATTGTCCCTAGATATCTGTCTCCTATAGGCCCTTAGAGTAGAGGGTTAGTGCTAGTGAAGCGTTTTGAGCGGTCTTTGAGACTAGAAGAGCGCTATATAAGTAAGTACAGGTCCCTTACAATTTGAAAAGCTTGCATTAAAGCAGATCACCACCTTCTTACTAATTATCAAATCATGTAAGTTTTCTGCTGCTTGGAGGACATCAAAACGCTGATGTTCTTGAACATATTGACTAAGGGCATCACCGAATAAAGTGTACAAGGTAAAAAAGTGAGGTACTCTCATTTCTTTTAAGTCACTGATGAGATGTTGAACAAAATTGTACAAAGTTTCACACTGAACTTCCCAACATATTTGTTACAGTCTTTTGAATGATATACTCCCACTGATTTTCTGAAGTCTGAGCTCTAACTAAATCGATAACTTTTTCCAATCTTGTGACTTTACAATGTTCAGCATGACTTTTGCTTCTGTACACATCATCATTATCAACTTGGTTTTCAATAGCTTAATCAAAAAGGATAGACAATTCATAAATGATGTCCTGCTGTCTGGCAGCCAGAAACAAAGCTCTCAAACAGTCCCCCCCCCCCAAAAAAAAATGAATTTTCAAATATAGATACAGTAGATGTACTTTATTGATCCCAAACTGGGAAATGTACAGGAAATGAATGTTTTGTTCAGCACTAAATTTATATCTCAAGACAAAAGTTGCTCTTCTTTCTTCTCTTCCCATTTCTTGGTGATGCTGTGGAGTAGATCTAAAGTATGAGCATTAGATCCTCTCCGATCAGGTTGTCGTACATTTCATTGATTTTCTCCTCAATCTTCACCTCGGGTCTGAGTTGACATACAAATGCCTTTGCAGCACCCCGAACTCTGGATTCAGCCACATAGGTACTTTTTGAGTTAACAGTTCTTGAATAGACAGAACAAACCTTGGATTCCAGAGTGTTTTCATCAGCTTATTAAAGTAGCTGGTATAAAATACTCAGGAACCTCCTGCAGACACTCATGATTCCTCTGGCTAGGGTGGCTAATCTGATGATCTCTCTAGCTCTAGCAGATCTCTAGCAGATCTCACGATGATACCTGCTCAGGACTGCATTCAGGAGGTGAACGATGATGGGTTTTACACCATTCAGGAACAGCACTTACAGCACACCATCTGGTTCATCTCCAATCGTTGGAATGGAGGGTGGTGACTGTTATGTCCACAGACCTGGCAAAGAAGACGGACGAAGATGCTGTGTTGGAACTGGAACTTTATTACATGATCTTAATAATATACATGCAGTTTTATTATCCCCTATGGAGCCAGCCAGGACAGACAACCTAAAATGGCTGCTCCTCCCTAATATAGGCTGGCGTGATGACGACACCAGCCGACCATGTCATCACGCCATTCCTACCTTAAATTCCTTTCACAACATCCCCCCCCCCCCCCAGCAAAAACACAGAACACTCCTAATTAAGACCCTCCCCAATTTGGTACATTAGTAAACCCACAATATCCATATTTGTTTTTTTGTTTGTTTTTGTTTTGTTTTGTTTTTTGTTTTGTGTGTCTTTGAACACACGCTTCAATATTATTATCTGTTCAACACATTCAACACTCAACTTTTCTTTATTCAAAGAACTCTTGCTTGCTTGTTTGTTTGTTTGTTTGTTTGTTTAACTTAGAACTAGGGTCCACGGGTGGACCACCGCTGGACCCGACGCAGCTGAGTGGATTATTCTACCACTCTGCCAGCCGCACTCCTAACTAAACAGTCACTTTTTTTTTCCCACAGTCTTCCATGTGGAGAACAGTTCTGCCTTGTGGCGGGCCCGTGGTGGCCACATCCCTGGAGCTGCCAGACCCCCGGGACCCGGGTCCCACACTGCGGTAGCCGACTCCCACAAGGCCTTGCCATCTCAAGCAGCCACTTGGCCTCGGAGTGGTTGGTTCGTGTGCTGAACCAAACCATCTGTCAGCCAAAAGCACACTGTTCCCAGCTTTGCTACGATCCTCAGTGGCACCCGTTGTTTCACTGGCTGCAGCAGTCACCGTCCCGGTCTCTCACTGGTGCAAACCCAAACCCAGTCAATGGCTTGGAGCGGTGCCTTACTTAATTTTAGGCGTTGTTGTGCTCCCAGTGGCTCTGTGTGCTCATTCGCCTTGGGATCTCTGTCATGTTGAGGTGGTTCCGTAGTCACCGTGTTCGTTGCAGATCCTTTTACTGTTGTCTCCATTGTCGGTTGAGGCTCATCGTGGGTACGGAAGGTGCCCAGTGCCTCTCCGGTGTCGCTCGTTGAAGCAGACTCCTCATCTGTCCGCTCGGTCGTAATCTCCGTAGCTTGTTGAGCGAAGGCACGGGAGCAGTCCAGTTTCTCCTCTCTTCCGTCTGAAGAGCTCTGCTGTGCCACGTCTTGCATTGTTTTTATGCTCATTTGTTGTAGCTGAGTTTCAGGGCTCTCTGCATGATCAGGCTCCCTCTTCCATGGCTCCGATTCTGGCTGAGGGGGAAACGGAGGCAAGTCCAGCTGCTCCCCCTCTGGGCGGCTCTCCTCCTGAGAGCATGTGGTGGCTAGTGTGGTGCTGGTCTTAATATCGTTGTCGTCATCCAGGTCTGCTGTGCCCCAACTGCGACACCCAGACCATTTGAACCCAGCACTGTCCCTAATGGCGAAGCCCAGTCTGTAGAAAAGGTTACATCACATAAGGTTGTCACTGTGCGCTGTCACCTGGAACGTGAAGTCGTACACAATTTTGGGCTTGCAGCAAACAGTCAGTTCCACTGCTCCGACATTGCACAGTCTGTGACCACCATATCCATACAGCGGTGTTGGGTTCTTCTTAATTTTGTGGTTGGGGAAAAATTTCTTCACTGTGGCCCAGTTTAAAATCGACCGCACTGCCGCCGTGTCGAGCAGTAGTGGTACGGATACTCCGTCTAATTCAGCCATGCTATATGAATAATCACTGATGCTGGGGCCTTACCGAATGAATGGGCGTTGTTGGCGGGCGGGCTGGCTTACTTGGTGGGCCCCACAGTGCTGTCGACTGGCACACTCTGGCAAAATGATTCAGGCATCCACACTTGTTGCATTGCTGTCCTCTTGCCGGGTAAAACCGTGCTCAGTCCTGGTGTGTCGGGGACCCACAGCCTCCACAGACTGGGTCTCTCAAAGCAGACCTTGGGCTCACTGTACTCGTTTCGTATTCTCCTGCCATGTCCTCTTCTTCTTCTGTGTCCACTGTGTTAGCTAGTGTTGCCTGTCCATGTAGCTTCAGTGTTTGATGCTGTTTTGTTTTTTTTTTTTAATTTCCATGCATATCAAAGCTCACTCGGTAGAACCAGCTGCTGTTGGGGTCACATTTACTTTCTCAAACCAACCTCATCCTTTTTATGTCTTCTTCACTCACAGTGGTAGATTCTTTCTCCAGTGATACCTGGGTGTCTACTCCCCTCATCACCACTGGCTTGGAAGATAGAATCACCTCTCCTCTCGTGCATCCTGACACCACCACAGACAGTACTCCCCAATCATTGGAAGTGACGATGGATTCTTTGCTGTCTTCATTAGGAAAAGTTTGAAATAAATGCAACTCACCTGACACTTAGTTGAGCTTATAGTAGCTCCAATGTACTCCATTTTCAAAAAGCCACTCTTCTTGCAACCCATGCTTTGGTGGTTCCTGGAATCAGCACTTGTACAGCGTGGTTTTTTCGGCACCTTCCATGCATGTGATTCTTAAATAATTGTCACTGGGGTCTCACTAACTATTGAAGTAAGGGCGCATTCACACGGCCACTGTTTGGTCCAGACTAAAGGACCAAATTGTGTATTCCATGGATAGTTCGGTTCGTTTGGCGCCGTCTGAATGTGCCTGGAACTCTGATGCGGCACCAAACAAGCAAACTCTGGTCCCCCTGAAAAGGGGGGTCTTGGATCGCTTGCAAACGCAGTCTGGTGCCCTTGGCTTGCCTTGTGAATGCAAATGGAGTATCCAGCGGACCAAAGGGCAGACGTGCCCCTCTGCGTTTGTGTAATCACAGCAACACACAGTGAGAAGAGAAAGTGTCTTTTACTGTAAAGGTGCCTTCACATCAAATGCAAACGGATGAATTTTTCGCGCAGCATGATTACATTATAACTCAATGTAAATACATGAAAAGATATTAATTCACCATCTGGGTGAGATGCAGACATGCAAAGTTCCCACTCACCTGAAAAAGTTGTCTCTGTTGAAAACTCCATCTGTGTTTCCTGGCAGCACGTCCGTGGTAGGAATCCATGGATAAATAAATTCAACATCCCAATTCAGCTGAAGAACTCTTGGTTCTTCAACCTCCATTTTGGGAATTTTTTTCTTCCTGGTCAGTGGTGGCTTCAACTACAGTGCCACGAACGAGCAGTTGTTGTAACTGTGTGACGTTGTCCAAGCAATTTGGTCCACTTAAGTGAAGTGCTGTGTGAATGCAAACTGAACCAAACGAAGGAGTGAAAGTTCTTGCCATCCCCCGCCGAGTTGAACAGAGACTCCCAGTTTATCCTGGTATGAATACAGCCTAAATGGACTCTTCATTTCGGCAGCTCTGCTCTGCTCCATGGTTGAAACTAACGATTCAAAGAGCTACCACCCTTTAGTATGTAAATTACAGACATTCAAAGATCAGTATGAGGAACCAGATGGTCAAAGATTAGGGGGCGTCAAGGGGGAGGATCCAGACAGTTAAAGTCCAGGGGGTGTCGGGGGAGGATCTAGACAGTGAAAGTACGGGGAGGGGGGGGGGGGTGTTGAATTTGTACAAAGGTCAGTAACCAAGATGCTATGAGGTCAATGAACTTAAAAAGTCAGAGGTCAGTGGGCTGTATCCATCAAACTTTTTGACAGATTGTGGTTTCGTATTCTCTCTCTTTCACCCCATATAACAAGATGTTCTCTGTTGTTTTGTAATAATTGTGTTATTGAGAAAAATTAAAATACATACATGAAAATTAGATGCCAGTGTGTCCAATGAGTATCCCCTTCCTCTGATCAAATTAATCTGCAATGATATTCCTAGTGGAAGAATATTGTAATATTTACAGATTTTATAACAGGCTTTAGCTTGGCTTTGGTCATTTTCATCAGCTGGTGTAGACAGTGTCTGTGTGGTGTGGACCTCGTCAGCATAAATGACAGTTAGGGTTGACAAGTTTACAAAATCAGCCTAAAAGCTGCACAGCATACGAGACTTGATGTGTCTGTGGAGCCTTTGTCATGGGTGATTGCTTCATTGATGGCATTAACAGCACTGTACACTTCTTCTGATACAAAATTTCTCTGAGCACATAATATAAATTCTTCTTTTTCCACACACAGATCCCATACGGACAAATGTTGGAAAACTAGAGACTTGCTCATCCCAGGAGAGGCTTGGTTTAGGAGGCAGAGGAGAATAGACAGGCATGACCTTCTTCCTCGGCTCCGCTTTGCTGTAGCCTGGGGAAACTGTCAACATAAACTGCTACAAAGTCGTCTGTAGCTTCAATCCAACTTTGTATTTTTGTCACCACTCTGAGAAATAGGCATATCACTGTGAGACTGTGGAAGCTTTGGTGAAATTCAACTCTGGGCCCTCTGAAGTGCTTTAGAAACTAGATCTCTAAAAACACAGCAACTCTAGCTGCCAGACTGATGGACTAATTTGGGGAAAAAAATGGTGAAATTAAGTCAACATTTTTGACCATCTGAAATCTAACTCAAATGAGAAAAAAGTCTTCTTAGAAAGAATAGTCATGAAAGCTGCTTGGCAAACTGTTTCTATTCTTAATCACAGGCATTAGATTTCTGTTGCTTGCTCCACAACAAACAAGTCTGAAATTTGAAACTACATTAATATTTTGATTCAGCAGTCTTCTTTTTCTTTTTTTTTGCATAAAACAGCCAGCTCCAGTTTGTATTAAAACACTGAATATTTCACAGTTAAAGGGGCCACAGTTATAAAAGGGCATGCCATTTTCACTGATTGTAAGCCCACCTAAGGCACTGCTGTATATATTTAATAGGAACTTGATTCAATGCTGAATGAAAGTTAAAAGACCTAATTTACCCTCGGCAGAACATTCAAGCTGCTGCATTCACATATTTGAATTAACTTCAGACCACATTCTGTTTCCTCAAAAAAAGCTTTCCACTGAATTCCCAAATAGTTATTTCATTATGACAAGAATAATATCTTTCATGTAAATGAAAAAAAAAGAATACAATAGAACTGCATATTAGAACGACAAATGCCACTGTCCCACCTTTACGCACAAATAAGAAACTTATTTTCTGAAATGTTGACCAGTGCTTTTCTTAATTTTAACACAAGAATGAGTTCTGGGCATTTTTCTCCTTTTCTCCTAAATTTAACAATATTTTTTCCCCTGAAAGGGCACATGTAGTACCTAACCTTCAAACAATCTCAGTTTGGTTTTAATTCTAATCTCCCTCCTACATTGGTGCAGATGATGAAAACAGCTTTGAAAATCTGCTCATTACTGATCAGACTGATAGGATTTAAAGGTGAACTAGACAGCATTTTCATGAAAACAAATGTTTAAAAAATAATATAGCAACAAAATATTCTTCAAAAAATAATATATTGATGAAAAAATACTTTTAAAAATTGTACAGAGGTGCCATATTCTGTAGGTAATTATAATGGTTAACAGTACCTCCAGCATTGTGATAACTTCCACAAATAACTTTGTTGTATTTACTGCAATCTTATAAGTAAGCTATATACTGTATACAGTATATGGAACATGACTAGTCTGGTGGCTAGCCATGTCCTATCTTCTTCTTTCAGCTGCTCCCTTTAAGGGTCGCCACAGCGGATCATCTGCCTCCGTCTCACCCTATCCTTTGCATCTTTCTCTGTAACACCAACCTCCTCCATGTCCTCCTCACTACATTCATGAATCTTCTCTGTGGGCTTCCTCTTTTCCTCCTGCTTGACAGCCCTATTTTCAGCATCTTTTGTCCAATGTATCCACTATCCCTCCTCTTCATATGTCCAAACCATCTCAGCCTTGCCTCTCTTGCTTTTTCTCCAAACTGCTCAACCTGAGCTGTCCCTCTGATATACTCATTTCTAATCCTGTCCTTCCAAGTCACTCCCAATGTGTCATGAATCGGGCTTGGGATTATACTGTATACACAGTGCGGAGCATTGTAGCTAGATGGAATAAACAGCATAACAGTCTATTTAGTTACCCCACATAGTATGAATATGTACCAATACATATTGCCACCCTCTGTAGCGATTGATATTGTCCTAGTTGTATACTGGAGGGGACCATTTTGTGTAAGTTTGTTGCGTCTTTTGCATTCAATACTATTAGGTCGTAATGTTTTTTCACAACCTCTGCGAGCAGCCCTGCTTAGGTTATACAGTCTGACAGCCGTAGGTAGGAAGGACCTGCGAAACCTCTCGGTCATGCACCTAGGATGATGTAGCCTACTGCTAAATGAGCTCTTCAGTGCATTCAGTATGTCCTGCATAGGGTAGGACTCGGACTCCAGCAGAGATGACAGCTTAGCCACCCTCCCTCTTTCTCCTGTCTCCTCCACTGGGTCAAGGTGTTTCCCCAGGACAGAGCTAGCTTTCTTGATCAGTTCGTTCAGTCTCTTCCTGTCGGCTGCTGTGATGCCGCTGCCCCAGCAGACCACTCCAAAAGTGATGGCTGATGCCACCACCGAATCGTAGGAGGTCTTCAGGAGCACCCCTTATACACCAAAAGAGCTGAGCCTCCTCAGTAGGAACAGCCTGCGCTGTCCCTTTTTGTAGAGTGTGTCGGTATTGTGTGACCAGTCTAGTTTATTGTTCAAATGAATGCCAAGGTACTTGTAGGATGTCACCATCTCATTGTCTGTTCCCTGGATGTTTACTGGTGCTGTGAAGGGTTGTCCTTGTCTGCGGCAGTCCACCAACCAGTTCCTTAGTTTTTCTTGCGTTGATCTGGAGGCAGTTCCGATGGCACCATTCCATGAAGTCCTGAATAAGTCCTCTGTACTCAGTTTCATCTCCATTGGAGATGAGGCCGACGATCACAGAGTCGCCAGAGAACTTCTGTAGATGGCAGTGTGTTGTGTTTTGTGAGAAGTTTGCAGTATAAAGGGTGAACAGGAAGGGAGCCAAAACCGTTCCCTGGGGGGCCCCCGTTCTGCCCATGATTGTGTCGGACATACAATCCTGGGTTCTCACAAACTGTGGCCGGTTTGTGAGGTAGTCCAGGATCCATGATGACAGGTGCTGGTCCACCCCTATGCGCAGCAGCTTGTCCCTCAGGATCACCGGTTGGATGGTGTTGAAAGCACTGGAGAAGTCAAAGAACATGATCCTCATTGTGTTCCCAGGCTTCTCCAGGTGGAACAGGGAACGGTGATCACTGCATCCTCCACCCCGATGCCATGCTGGCAGGCGAACTGGAGTGGATCCATCGCTGGTCCCACCAGGGGGCAGAGGTGAGCAAGAAGCAATCTCTCCAGGGTCTTCATCAGGTGAGAAGTCAGGGCCACTGGTTTGTAGCTGTTCAGGTCTCTGGGGTAGGAAGTCTTTGGTATGGGTACCACACAAGATGTTTTCAACAGCTGTGGTACCATCCCCAGCTTCAGGCTCAGATTGAAGGTGTGCTCCACAATCCCACACAGCTGGTCTGTGCAGAACTTGAGGAGCTTCGCGCTGATGCCGTCTGGACCCGAGGCCTTCCTCGCCTTGATCTTCCTCAGCTCTGCCATCACTTGGGTCTCAGTGAGGGTCAGGTTGGGGCTGGGGGGCTGTGTGCTGGGAGTGGGGTGGTGGACAGCAGGTCTCGATGACGGTAGGGGCAGCAGTGGTTGTTGTGCAGGCGGAGGGGAGGATGGTTGGTCAAACCTATTAAAAACAGGTTCAGATTGTTCACCCACTCCCTGCCCCCTGTGGCCTGGGGGGAGGTATTCTGGAGCCCAGAGATGGTTTTGAGGCTTCCTATCCTACAAATATCTTGGGACTATTATTGATAGTAATTTAAAGTTTGAAGAGAACTGTGAAAGGGTGTGCAAAAAGGGTCAGCAACATTTGCATTGCTTGAGAAAACTTGCATGCTTCCAAGTTGACCGAACCATAATGACAATGTTTTATTGGGCTTTTATTGAATCTGTTTTATCCTTTTCTTTAGTGTCATGGTTTGGTCAGATAAAACTGAAACAGAGGAAATCCTTGGATCAGGTAGTTAGATGGTCCAGTCGTTTGCTTGGTGAGCCACAGCTGAGCATGACATTCCTGTACACCAGACAAGTACAGAGGATGGCTACCTCCATTTTAAATGATGACTCCCACCCTTTGCACTACCACTTTCATCTTCTTCCCTCAAGATGGAGGTTTGCTGTCCCAAAAAGTAGAACCCAGCGCTACAAAAACAGCTTTGTCCCTGCTGCTGTCAAAGAGTTGAATAAGCTGTAAAAACATATTGTACATAATTTAGGTACCTATTTATTAACTCCATTTTATATTTACTTATTTTTGTAGGATGTCACTTGGGTTCTAAATATTTTATTGGGTTTTAGACCTTTGAGTTTTTAACCTCTTTGACTAGTTTTTAACTTTTAATATGACTCTTCTCTCTTACCTCTGGTTTTTCTCCCATCTCTTTGTCTTTTTATACCCTGATTGATGGAGCTTTAAGTATTTTTTATCATGTTTATTGTCAGCTTCATGTGTGCCTGTGTTTGTGTCTATGTTGAATGTAATTTGTGGCTTGTATATATGGATGTCACCAGACTGCAAAACAAATCTACCTACGGGTACAAATAAAGTAACCTGAACCTGAACCTGAACCTTCTCCAGACCCCGCCAATGCCACTCTGTTGCAGCTTATCCTCCATCTTTTTCCCGAAGCTGTCCTTGTCTTCTCTGATCTTCCTCCTTAGCTCCCTCCGTACGGACTTCAGCATCTCCCTGTTCCCCGACCTGAAGATCCTTTTCTTTTCTCTCAGTAATGATTTTATCTCAGGGTTGATCCAGGGTTTGTTGTTCGAGCAACACCGCATGATCCTGGTGGGTACAGTGTTGTCCACACAGAAGTTGATGTAGTCCATGATGGTGTGAGTGAGGCCGTCAGTGTCCTCACCCTGTGGATCGCAGAGCTGCTCCCAGGTAGTGATTTCAAAGCAGTCCTTTAGAGTGTCCATTGCCTCCTCAGACCATATCTTCAGCAGTGTTGCCCTTTAACCGTAATGTGTCCCGGTTTACACCACCTGTTATTGACATACATTATCACTCCTCCGCCCCTTGCCTTCCCACTGTCTGGTGTCTGGTCTGCCCGTATTGCGTGGAAACCCTCCAGTTCGATGTTAGCATCTGTTGCTAGTTCTGTTAGCCACATCTCAGTAAACAACATCATGCTAATCTCTCTGAAGACGCTCTCATAGCAGAACATGGCCGCTAGGTCGTCTGTCTTATTGAATAGCGATCGTATATTCCCCATGATAACGGATGGGAGGACAGGTCTGAACCTTATATTCCTTGCCCGTCGTCTTACTCCAGCTCGACATTCACGCCGTTTTCATCTGATTTTCATCTGACTGGTATGTCAAGTTTTTGCATTAGCACCGTGGGCCGGTTAAGTGCTAACAGCTGGTCCCTGTTGTACCGTCTCCTGCTATAAACAGTGGCTCCGTCCGCAGGCTCAGGAGACATTTGGGGTGATCTGTGTGTCCGTGATGGATAAGGTGTCGCCGGATCAGAAAGTTTGACCAGAGAAGCTAGATAGTAAATAAGAAAGAGGAAGAAAAACTCAGAATTGAGCTACTGTTGCAAAAAGGCAGCCGACTCGTGTGGCGCCGGAAGTAAGATCATATATATGGCTGGTAAGGATGTCAAAGCTAGTCACACCCAACAGCATAACTGGATTGATGTCAAGTGTCGCTACCAAGCAATTCGGGAAAAAGTAAGTTCAATTCAATTCATATTCAAGCAGCTTTATTAATCTCTGAAGGGGAAATTAATTTAAAAAGCAACTTGTACATTGATGCAAACACAATAGATAATACAGGAAGAAACTGAAAGTCACATCTAACCAACCGTTAGAGAGAGTGCTATAATAAATAGTACTATAAAAAAAATACAACAGTAAGATAAAATTGGGGGTTACTAAAAGAATAAAAGAATGGTCATGATAAAAACAAAAACCTAAAACCTGTATAATAAATTTTATATCTATCTATCTATATATATACTGTATATATATATATATATACACACACACACATGCACACACATACATACATACATATACTGTTGTACAGGTGCATCTCACTAAATTGGAATGTCATTGAAAAGTTGATTTATTTCAGTAATTCAATTCATAAAATGAAACTCATATTTTAAATAGATTCATTACAGACAGAGTGATATATTTCAATATATTTCAAGTGTTTATTTCTTTTAATTTCGATGGTTATGGCTTGCAGCTCATGAAAACCTGAAAATCAGTTTCTCAAAAAATTAGAATATTACATAAGATCAATTTTAAAAAGTTGATTTTTTTAATAGAAATGTTGGCCAACTAAAAGTATTTCCATACACACACGCAATACTTGGTCAGGGCTCCTTTTGCATAAGTTAATACTGCATCACTGTGGCATGGCATGAAGGTGATCAGCCTGTGTTACTGCTGAGGAGTTATGAAGGCCCAGGTTGCACTGAAAGCGGCCTTCAGCTGATCTGCATTGTTGGGCCTGGTGTCTCTCATGTCCCTGTTGACAATACTTCATAGCTTCTGTATGGGGTTTAGGTCAGGAGAGTTTGCTGGCCAGTAAAATATGCTGATACCATGGTCATTAAACCAGGCTTTGGTACTTTTGGCAGCAGTGTGGGCAGGTGCAAAGTCCTGCTGGAAAATGAAATCAGCATCTCCATAAACCTTGTCAGCAGAGGGAAGCATGAAGTGCTCTAAAATGTCCTGGTGGACAGCTGCATTGATTTTGGATTTGATAAAACACAATGGACTAACACCAGCAGATGACATGGCTCCCCAAATCAGGTGCCAAGTTCTGTCACTTGGAAATCAAGGTCCCAGAGTCTGGAGAAAGAGTGAACAGGCACGGAATCCAAGTTGTTTGAGGTCCAGTGTGAAGTTTCCACGGTCAATGATATGCGGAGCCATGCCATCTGCTGGTGTCTTTCCACTGTGTTTAATCAAGTCCAATGTCAGTGCAGCCATCTAACAGGAATTTTTAAAGCACTTCATGCTTCCCTCTGCTGACAAGCTTTATTGTTGTGGTTGTGCGAACACTGGCGGGCCCTTTGTAGTTATGAAATGTTCGACCTTGTGTTTTGTTATTGTAGCTGAATCAGTCAGGACCGTGAATGCTGGGAACTGTGTGAGTAAGTGTTGGTACTTACCCCCTGAAGCTATAATGCTAGCCAGTATTGTTGACCCAGCTCCCCGAGCAGTACAGGGCAGTGAGGCAAAAGAGACAGCATCCACTAATCACCTATTAGCAACATTGAATAACAACCCATCCATCCATCCATCCATCCATCTTCTACCACTTTTCCGGAGGTCCGGGTCGCAGAGGCAGCAGTTCAAGCAGAGAAGCCCAGACTTCCCTCTCTCCAGCCACCTGCTCCAGCTCTTCAGAAGGGATACCAAGGCATTCCCAGACCAGCTGGGAGACATAGTCTCTCCACCGAGTCCTGGGTCTGCCCCGGGGTCTCCTCCCAGTGGGACGTACCTGAAACACCTCAAGTGGGAGGCATCCAGGAGGCATCCTAATCAGATGCCCAACAGATGAATAACAACCCATAAGCACATAAAAAATCTGCACCTAAAATGGGAGCGGAACATGCAGCTACCACAAAGTCCCACTGAAAGTTGTGTCCATGTAAGCATATTGTCAGTGTCTGCTTGCCAAATGTCCTGATGGTGGATCTGTTGGTGGCTGTGAGCTCGGGACCACTGCCTCCGGTCACCCTCTCTGCATTGACAGGCAGGATGAGGCTCTTCTGGGAGCCGGAGTCCACCAAAAACCGTCTCCCCAAACATGTGTCCATGACATAAAGAAGTTTGTTCATTTCGTCATCGGTGGCAGCTGCAACTGAATGCCAAACGTGCCGTCTTCCCAACATCTTGAATTGGCATGGGGACAGGCAGCTTTGGGCATTCGAGCCGAAACGGGGATGATAAAAACAGATTGCACAGTTCCTTCATCTCCTGGTGTCCGTCCCAGATACCACCAATGGTTCCTAGATCCTCGCTGGAGTCCCTCATGAATGCCGGTGCCACTGCCTGCATGCTGAGAGTTCTTGTCGCCAAAATGATGCGGTCCGTTTCCTGCGCCAGGGCAAGGTAGTCCTTGCCAACTACCCACAGCAAGTTGGCTAGGATGACCCTCGCTGTAAAATTAAATTAAATTACCCTTATTATCATTCAACAGTACAACCAATCATGTACAGTAGAACGAGATTGTGCTTTACCTATCTAAAGTGTCAATCACACACACCCCAAGTGCAGAATCAGAGGGCCGCTGCCATGCAAGGCGCCGCCACAGATTTCCCTCCTCCATTCCATTATTGCTGAGCACCAAGCTAGACGGCAGGAAGTTCCACTTTTATATGGTCTTCGGCATGACCCGGCCAGGATTTGAACCCCTGCCTCCCGGGTGTGGGGTGGATGCTCTACCAACTGAGCCACCACTCCGGTAGTGGCTAGTGGTAGCCGGTAGGTTCTTGAGGAACAAGTGGGTGAACAGGAAAGATTCATCGTCCTTCCCCTTCAGCGCCACATGCTCTCCATGAGCGCCATTGCTGATCTGTCACGTAACTCCGAATACGTTAGGAGTCTCTCTGCCCTCTCACTGTCAGAAAGGGTATTGCGCTGGAGTAGCACCCTCTTGAGCGCTTCATATTTCCCCTGGGCCGGCTGATCCTGAAGCAGGCTCATCACCTGTTGCGTGGCACGAGCATCCAGCGCATCAACCATGTAGTAATACTTGGTATTGTCCATTGTTATCCAGCAGAGTGCGAAATGGGCTTCTATGTGCAAAAACCACGCAGTCTGGTTGTGAAGCAAGAAGTCTGGGAGCTTGACTGAACAACCTTAAGAAGCATTTAGTAGGTTTATTAAGGTAATAAAGGACTTGTCAAACTGATTAGTTTTGCTAGCAGGTAAAACATAACAGTGCCCTGATGGCAAAAGAGAGAATTCATTAGAGAGTACATGATCAGCAGAAGATACAGTGGTGTGAAAAAATGTTAGTCCCCTTCCTGATTTCTCATGTTTTTGTACGTTTATCACACTTAAATGTTTCAGATCATCAAAAAAAATTTAAATATAAGACAAAGATAACACAAGTAAACACAAAATGCAGTTTTTCAGTTTTTAAATGAAGGTGTTTATTATTAAGGGAAAAAAATCCAAACTTACATGGCCGTGTGTGAAAAAGTGATTGCCCCCTAAACTTAATAACTGGTTGGGCCACCCTTAGCAGCAAAAACTGCAATCAAGTGTTTACAATAACTGGCAGTGAGTCTTTTATTGTGCTCTGGAGGAATTTTGGCCCACTCATCTTTGCAGAATTGTTGTAATTCAGTCACATTGGAGGGTTTTCGAGCATGAACTGCCTTTTTAAGGTCATGCCATGGCATTTCAACCGGATTCAGGTCAGGACTTTGACTGGGCCACTACAAAGTCTTCATTCTCTCTCTCTCGCTCTCTCTGAACTTCTGGCGCCACACGAGTAGGCTGCCTTTTTGCAACAGCGGATCAATTTCTTCCTTTTCCTATTTACTATCTGGCTCTCTTGTTAATCTTTCTGATCCAGCGACACCTTTATTCCATCCAGACACGTAGATCGCCCAAATGTCTCCTGAGCCAGCGGACGGAGCCACTGTTTCTTGCAGGAGGCAGTACAATAGAGACCAGTTGTTAGCCCACGATGCTAAGGCAAAAACTCAACATACCGGGAGAAATAAGACGGAAACGGCGTGGATGTCGAGCTGGAGTAAGACGGCGGGCGAGGAATATAAAGTACAGACCTGTCCTCCCATCTGTTATTATGGGGAATGTTCGATCGCTACTCAATAAGACTGATGAGCTAACGGCTATCTCCCGCTACGAGAGCATCTTCAGAGAGAGTAGGTTGATGTTGTTTACCGAGACGTGGCTAACAGAACTAGCAAAAGATGCTAACATCGAACTGGAGGGTTTCCACGCAATACGGGCAGACCGGACACCAGACAGTGGGAAGGCAAGGGGCGGGGGAGTGATAATGTATGTCAATAACAGCTGGTGCAGACTGGGACATATCACGGTTAAACAACAACACTGCAACAAAGACATTGAGTTGCTAGCTGTTAGCATGCGGCCTACCTATCTCCCGAGGGAATACTCACACGTGATCTGCATTGTTATTTATGCAAATCCGACGGCGAACGCTGGGACAGCGCGTGACATCATTCACTCAGTAATTGGCAGGCTGCTGACAGAGCACTCAGATGCTCTTCTCCTCTTCTCAGGTGATTTCAACCATATTTCCCTGTCCCCCATTCTACCCACGTTCACCCAGTATGTCACATGCCACACTAGAGACAATAAAACACTGGACTTATTCTATGCAAACACTAAGGGGGCGTTCACCTCATCTCCACTCCCCCCCACTCGGAAGATTGGATCACAACTTGGTTCATCTCTTGCCGGTGTAAAAACCCCTGGTACACAGATAACCTCCAGTCATGTGCACAGTGAAGTTATGGCCTGAAGAGGTGTGACAGAGATCATCCTGCCCAGTTCGCCCCACACGGGACACGAACCCGCGACCTCTCAGTCAACTAACACAGTTCGAGCATGGGAGACACAGCACGATCGCGCTGAGCTAAAGGTCCGACCGATAGCTCAGCGCTACCGATACTGTATGAGGCTTTGGGAGGGAGGTTTACTAACGTTCTACGCCGTACAGTACTAGTTGGCATCCGTTACACTCTCCCCCTTAAACCTCACTCCCATGCCGGGTTCACGGCACCATTGTGACAGAGATCATCCTGCCCAGTTCGCCCCACACGGGACACGAACCCGCGACCTCTCAGTCAACTAACACAGTTCGAGCATGGGAGACACAGCACGATCGCGCTGAGCTAAAGGTCCGACCGATAGCTCAGCGCTACCGATACTGTATGAGGCTTTGGGAGGGAGGTTTACTAACGTTCTACGCCGTACAGTACTAGTTGGCATCCGTTACAGAGGCAATGGACACTCTAAAGGACTGTTTTGAAACCACTGCCTGGGAGCAGCTCTGCGATCCGCATGGTGAGGACATCGATGACCTCACTCACACCATCACAACTACATCAGCTTCTGTGTGGACAACACCGTTCCCACCAAGACCATACGGTGTTGCTCGAACAACAAACCCTGGATCAACCCTAAGAAAAAAACACTTCTGAGAGAGAAGAAGAGGATCTTCAGGTTGGGGAACAGGGAGATGCTGAAGTCCATACAGAGGGAGCTGAGGAGGAAGATCAGAGAAGGCAAGGACAGCTTCAGGAAGAAAATGGAGGACAAGCTGCAACAGAGCGACATCGGCAGGGTCTGGAGAAACCTTAAAACCATCTCTGGGCTCCAGAATACCTCCTCCCAGGCCACGGGGGGCAGAGAGTGGGCGAACAATCTGAACTTGTTTTTTAATAGGTTTGACCAACCGCCCTCCCCCGACTGCACAACAACCACTGCTGCCTCTAAAGTCATTGAGACCTGCTGTCCACACCCCACTCCACCAACACCCCCCCACTCCCAGCACACAGCCCCCCAACCTGACCCTCACTAAGACCCAGGTGAGGACAGAGCTGAGGAAGATCAAGGCGAGGAAGACCTCGGGACCGGACGGCATCAGCGTGAAGCTCCTCAAGTCCTGTGCAGACCAGCTGTGTGGGATTGTGGAGCACATCTTCAACCTGAGCCTGAAGCTGGGGAGGGTACCACAGTTGTGGAAAACATCTTGTGTGGTACCCATACCAAAGACTTCCCACCCCAAAGACCTGAACAGCTACAGACAAGTGGCCCTGACGTCTCACATGATGAAGACCCTGGAGAGACTGCTCCTTGCTCACCTCCGCCCCCTGGTGGGACCAGCGATGGATCCACTCCAGTTCGCCTACCAGCATGGCATTGGGGTGGAGGATGCAGTGATCTTCCTCCTTTACCGTTCTCTGCCCCACCTGGAGAAGCCCGGGAATGTGGTGAGAATCATGTTCTTTGACTTCTCCAGTGCTTTCAACACCATCCAACCGATGATCCTGAAGGACAAGCTGCTGTGAGCAGGGGTGGACCAGCACCTGTCATCATGGATCCTGGGCTACCTCACTAACTGGCCACAGTTTGTGAGAACCCGGGATTGTGTGTCAGACACGATCATCGGTAGCATGGGGGCCCCCCAGGGAACGGTTTTTGCTCCCTTCCTGTTCACCCTTTATACTGCGGACTTCTCACACAGCACAACACACTGCCATCTACAGAAGTTCTCTGACGACTCTGCGATCGTCGGCCTCATCTCCAACGGAGATGAAGCTGAGTACAGAGGACTTATCCAGGACTCCGTGGACTGGTGCCATCGGAACTGCCTCCAGATCAACGCGAGGAAAACTAAGGAGCTGGTGGTGGACTGCCGCAGGCAAGGACAACCCCTCACAGCACCAGTAAACATCCAGGTAACAGACATTGAGATGGTGACATCCTACAAGTACCTGGGTGTTCATCTGAACAATAAACTAGACTGGTCACACAATACCGACACACTCTACAAGAAGGGACAGCGCAGGCGGTTCCTACTGAGGAGGCTCAGGTCTTTTGGTGTACAAGGGGTGCTGCTGAAGACATTCTACGACACGGTGGTGGCATCAGCCATCACTTTTGGAGTGGTCTGCTGGGGCAGTGGCATTACAGCAGCCGATAGGAAGAGACTAAACAAACTGATCAAGAAAGCTAGCTCTGGCCTGGGGCAATGCCTTTGACCCAGTGGAGGAGATAGGAGAAAGAAGGATGGTGGCTAAACTGTCATCTCTGCTGGAGTCCGAGTCCCACCCTATGCAGGACATACTGAACGCACTGAGCTCATTTAGCAGTAGACTACATCATCCTAGGTGCGCAACCGAGAGGTCTCACAGGTCCTTCCTACCTACAGCTGTCAGACTGTATAACCTAAGCAGGGCTGCTCGCAGAGATAGCAAAAAAACGTGACGACCTAATAGTATTGAATGCAAAAGACGCAATAGACTTACACAAATGGTCCCCTCCAGTATATACAACTAGGACAATATCAGTTGCTACGGAGGGTGACAATATGTATGGGTACATATTCATACTATGTAGGATAACTAGACGGTTATGCTGTTTATTCCATCTAGCTACAATGCTCTGCACTGTGTATATACTGTATATTTATATATTTATGTGTAAGTACAGTATGTATATTCACTGCTCTTATTTTTATTTTTATTTTTCTTATCTTCTTAATTATTGCTCTGAGTGTTGCTATCCCTGTGCTGTTGCAATCCTGGAATTTCCCCATTGTGGGACTAATAAAGGCTTATCTTATCTTATCTTATTTTGTTTTTCTTAAGCAACTCAGAGGTGGACTTGCTGGTTTGTTTTAGATCATTGTCCTGCTGCAGAACCCAAGTGTGCTTCAGCTTGAGGTCACAAACAGATGGCTGGACATTCTCTTTCAGGATTTTTTGGTACACAGCAGAATTCATGGTTTCATTTACCACAGCAAGTCTTTCAGGTCCTGAAGTAGCAAAACAGCCCCAGACCATCACACTACCACCACCATATTTTACTGTTGGTATGATGTTCCTTTTCTGAAATGCTGTGTTACTTTTACGCCAGATGTAATGGGACACACACCTTCCAAAAAGTTCAACTTTTGTCTCATCAGTCCACAGAGTATTGTCCCATAAATCTTGGGAATCATCAAGATGTTTTTTTCTGGCAAAACTGAGATGAGCCTTTATGTTCTTTTTGCTCAGCAGTGGTTTTTGTCTTGGAACTCTGCCATGCAGGCCATTTTTGCCCAGTCTCTTTCTTATGGTGGAGTCATGAACACTGACCTTAACTGAGGCAAGCAAGGCCTGCAGTTCTTTGGCTGTTGTTGTGGGGTCTTTTGTGACCTCTTGGATGAGTCGTCACTGCGATCTTGTGGTAGTTTTAGTCGGCTGGCCACTCCTGGGAAGGTTCACCATTGTTCCATGTTTTTGCTAGTTGTGGATAATGGGTCTCACTTGAGTTCCAAAGCTTTAGAAATGGATTTATAACCTTGTCCAGACTGATAGATCTTAATTACTTTGTTTCTCATTTGTTCCTGAATTTCTTTGGATCGTGCCATGATGTCTAGGTTCAGGTTCAGGTTCAGGTTACTTTATTTGTACCTGCAGGTAGATTTGTTTTGCAGTCAGGTGACATCCATATTTGCAAACCACAATTACATTCAACATGAACACAAACACAGGCACACATGAAGCTGACTATAAACATGGTAAAAGTACTCAAAGCTCCACCAATCAGGACATAGAATAGAATAGACTTTATTTGTCATTATAACAAGTACAACGAAATTAAAATGCAAACCTATCAGTGAATTAAAAGTAAAAAGAAGCTTAAAAAAGTCTTTTAAATATCACACACACTCAATTTCACAGTTACAAGCCTCATGTTCTGCTAGAATTCAGAAAGGTAATTGCGGTCGGATAAAAACTGTTTTTAAATCTGTTTGTCCTTGTTTTGATTGCTCTAAACTGCCTTCCTGATGGTAGTAGTTGGAAGAGAGAGTGACTGGGATGAAAGGGGTCCTTCAAGATTTTTTGTGCCTTTTTAAGGCAGCGTGCGTGGTGCAGTTCTTCAAGGCTGAGGAGAGGGCAACCAACAATTTTTTGGACTGTGTTGATGACGGTCTAAAGAGCTTTCTTCTGAGCTACCGTGCAGCTGCTGAACCAAATACAAATACAATAAGTTAAAATGCTCTCAATAAAGCAACAATAAAAAGACAACAGCAGTCTCTGACATATGTTATTTCCTCTCAACACCCTGAGGAAATGTAGTCTCTGCTGGGCCTTTTTCAGTAACTCAGTTGTGTTCACCCCCCATGTCATGTCCTCCTGAATATGGACCCCCAGGAAGCGGAAAACCTCGACCCTGTCATGTGGTGATCCTCGCGGATCACCATGAGACGCCAAAGAGTCCACCAGTGAGTTTGGCAATGATGTTAATTTATTTACACACGTGACAAGACAAGACTATGAACCCCGCAGGGCAAAACACACATTTAACAAGACTTGGGCTTGTAGGGCTAACCCCAGCCACTACGAGCTAAACTATGACATGAGTTCAGATCACGAACCTGACATGAAGATCTGACGAAGTGTTGACCAACGTCTGGCAAGGAAGATTAGACGATACTCCTGCGTCATACCGTCGCTAGTGCTGGGTTTATAAAGGCGAAGCACTAACAAATGGCAATGACATACAGCTGGCCAGCCTTGACAGACGGAAGCCCCACCGAGCACCTTCACAATAAGAGCCCGGTGAGGCCAGGATACAGCCCACAGCTGTCAAGGCCGGCAGTGAGTTGGACCTGGCCCCAGCGCTCGGGTCGTAACAGACCCTCTCCACACCCATACCACTAATAGTCAGAGGCTGAATGTCTGTTTTATTTCTTCTGAAGTCTTTGAAGGACAAAGAGATAAGAGAAAAAACAGAGAGAAGAGAGAAGGGTCATATTAAAAAGTTAAAGGCTAGTCAAAGAGGTTAAAAACTCAAAAGTCTAAAACCCAATAAAAGATTTAGAACCCAAATAAAAAACCTACAAAAATAAGTAAATATAAAATAAAATTAATAAATAGGTAACTAAATTATGTGCAATATATTGTTACATCTTGTTCAACTCTTTTACAGCAGCAGGAACAAAGCTGCTTTTGTAGCGCTGGGTTTTACTTTTTGGGACAGCAAACCTCCGTCTGGAGGGAAGAAGCTGAAAGTGGCAGTGCAAAGGGTGGAAGTCATCATTTAAAATGGAGGTAGCAATCCTCTGTACCTGTCTGGTGTACAGGGATGTCAGGCTCAGCTGTGACTCACCAAGCAAACGACTGGACCATCTAACTACCTGATCCAAGGATTTCCTCTGTTTCAGTTTTATCTGATCAAACCATGACACTAAAGACAAGGATAAAACAGATTCAATAAAAGCCTGATAAAACATTGTCATTATGGTTCAGTCAATTTGGAAGCGTGCAAGTTTCCTTAAACAATGCAAATGTTGCTGACCCTTTTTGCACACCCTTTCACAGTTCTCTTCAAAGTTTAAATTACTATCAATAATCGTCCCAAGATATATGTAGGATTGTACACATTCAGTGGTCTGGCCTTTTAGTACAGTGACTTCGTGCCTGGGAGTTTTCCTCCTAAAGTCAATAATCATATCTTTAGTTTTTGTCGTATTCAGCTGCAGGTAGGAATCCTCACACCAGTGAACAAAATCATCAACTACTGGGCCGTGGCCGCTTTCACCATCCTGGAGGAGACTGACAACAACTGAATCATCAGCATACTTTATAATGTGTCTGTTGTCATGTCTGCTCCGACACATGTTTGTGTACAGGATGAAGAGTAGTGGTGACAACACACACCCCTACGGAGAGCCAGTAGAAGAACACTTTTGGTCAGACAATGTACCATTGACCATTACTCTCTGTGTCCTGTTGGTTAAAAAATCCAGAATCCAACCCATCAGATTATTACTCAAATCAAATTGTTGCAGGAGCCTTTCAACTAAAATATGAGGTTGGATTGTATTAAAGACGGAAGAAAAGTCCACAAATAAAAGCCTGGCGTGTGTCCCATTAAAATTCAGATGTTCAAAAAGCATGTTAAGCAGAGTGACAGTGGCATCCTCCACTCCTCTGTGAGGCCTATAGGCAAACTGCAAAGGATCCAATGCATGCTCAGTCTGCTTTAGGACCTCACATCTGACCAGTTTTTCAAAAATTTTCATTAAAATTGAACTCAAAGCAACTGGTCTAAAATCATTTACCGTTTTAGGACAGCTGGATTTTGGAACGGGGACAACCACAGCATCTTTCCAGATCTTAGGCACATGTTGTGTCTGTAAGGACTTATTGAAAATGTAGTGAAATACAGGACTCAATTCATGTGCACAGGACTTTACCAAGCGCCCACATACAGTATATTCTCAGGGCCCTGACTTTTGTTCACTTTTACAGCACAGAACGCCCTTTTAACATCCTGCACCTCAATATTAAAGTGCTGATTGTCTTTGAGTTTCTGTTTCAAACCTTGTGTCATGTCTGGCCCTCACGAGCCAGTATAAGACGCCACAAGTCACCAGTGAGTTTTGCAATGATGGTGACTTATTAACAAGACACAAGACGTAACACAAGACTATGATAGACTGACGAAGATACACTAAACAGAGGATGGGACCGTAAGGCTAACCCCAGCCACTTACGATCTAAAACATGACATGACATGAGCAAGCAAAGCACGAGAATATACACAAACCTGACCAGACCAGAACGATGAATGTCTGTCGATTGTTGACTTATGCTCCCGCAATTGGACTGCCGTCAGCGCCTGCCTTATAAGGGTGAACGCTAACGAGCAGTAATGACAGACAGCTGACCGGCCTTGACAGGCGGAAGCCCCACCAAGCGCCTTCACAATAAGAGCCCGGTGAGGCCAGAATACAACCCACAGCTGTCAAGGCCGGCAGTGAACTATGCGTGGCCCGAGCGTGGACAGGACCAGCGTTCGGGTCGTAACAGTACCCTCCCCCGAAGGCGGGCTTCCAGAACGCCCATGGACCACCCTGCCCCCCACCCCCACCCCATCCAGGGTGGGCGGCTGGGTGTAGGTCCGGAGGGAGAGAGACCAAACCCAGAATCAATGCAATAACCAGAAAAAACTAAACAGAATCAGAATCAGAATGAGATTTATTGCCATTGTTCATGTAGTACACAAACTAGGAATTTGTCTCGGTGCAATGCTGCAACATTAAACATGGAGTAGCACTAAAGATAAAAATAAAAAAACTATGCATGCAATAAAATGTAGAATATGAGTGAGTAATACTAATCTATGCAATTTTTAAATATATTAACAAGTAGCCGATATTGTGGAGTTCCACATAGTGCAGTCGGTAGTGCAAAAGAAAACAGTGATAATTATCATGAGTCCGGTTGAGCTGCTGTACGTAGTGCACGAGAGTCTAATAAGTCACTTAGTGTTCAGCAGTCTGATGGCAGAGGGGAAGAAGCTGTTCATGTAGCGGGAGGTTTTAGTCTGAATGGACCAAAGTCTTCTGCCTGAGGGGAGGGGGGCAAACAGTGCGTGTCCAGGGTGTGAAGGGTCGGCTATGATCCGACCTGCACGCCTCCGGGTCCTGGAGATGTACAGGTCCTGGAGGGATGGGAGCTTGCAGCCGATCACCTTCTCAGCAGCGCGCACAACGTGCTGCAATCTTAGTCTGTCCCTGGCGGTGGCTCCTGCGTACCACACGGTGATGGAGGTGGTGAGGATGGACTCGATGATGGCCGTGTAGAACTGCACTAACATCTTGGTGGGTAGCTTGAGCTTCCTCAGCTGCCGCAGGAAGAACATCCTCTGCTGGGCCTTTTTGATGAGGGAGCTGATGGTCGGCTCCCACTTGAGGTCCTGGGTGATGGTGGTGCCCAGGAAGCGGAAGGAATCCGCAGTGGTGATGGGAGAGTCTGTGAGGGTAAGGGGGGGCAGGGGGGCTGTGACTTTTCTGAAGTCCACGATCATCTCCACTGTCTTCAGAGCGTTCAGCTGCAGGTTGTTGTGGCTGCACCAGGACGCCAGCTGGGCCACCTCTCTCCTGTAGACGGACTCGTCGCCATTGGAGATGAGCTCGATGAGGGTGGTGTTGGCTGCAAACTTGATCAGCTTGACAGACTGGTGGCTGGAGGTGCAGGAGTTGGTGTACAGGGAGAAGAGCAGGGGGGGGGGAAAGTACACAGCCCTGGGGTGATCCGTTGCTGACGCTAACAGAGTCTGAGACAGTCTTTCCCAGCCGCACACAGGACAATGACAAGAAAACCCAAATACTCAATGACAAGAAATACCAAATCCACAGATTAAATTAAACACTCAACTAATGATTACAGAAAATTGCACAGGATATCATGGAGAAACAAAAAAAAAACAGAATTACTGGGTCAGAAAAACTAAATACAGGACAATGACAAAATACCGAATACTCAGATTAAATTAAATGCTCAACTAACTACGGCAACAGCACAGGACAGAAAGACAAAATTAAATCCTTGCCCACATGTTTCACAAGAAAATGGTTTCTCACCTGTGTGAATACTCAAGAGACACTTCAAATAACCAAGTACAGGAAAACAGAACAATTGACTCATACTTAACTATGCGCAAAACAAAATAGAGCAACTGCAAGACATGAAGGAATACAGAATATCAAGAAAAACAAAACCGCACAATAACTGGATCAGGACAACACCAGAAAGTATCCACTATCCCCCCGACAGTTTATGCCAACCGGTGGAGACCCGGTGCCATAGGAACAGTTCTGGCGGTCTCCCTGCGTCCAACGGCCGGCGGGTGGTCATGGGAGGCGGAACATGACCAGGCGGCTCACCACAGTCCAACGCCCAGCACGTCCACTCCTCTGGTGGCCGAACCAGGTCGCCCAACGAAACACATAACACGTCGGGTGGCCGACCCGAGGTGCCGAACCGGCGAAACAGTTCCTCAGGTGGCCGACCCGTGTCCCTCAGCCACCAGTCCCGGGGAAAAACAGCCCGCGGCGGCCTCCCTGACGAGGACAAAACTTGGGAGAGCCGGGGCGAGCAAACAGGAGCCCCCACGGCCCCCGGCGATGATGCACAGGGGCGGTGACTCAGAGGGGACAGATGACCAGGATGAGCCTGTAATCCGTTCGGTGGTGAAAGGTCTGCAGCTCCTCCCCCGTCCGCGGACCACGCTGGCGCTGCACCTCCGCTGGACCCCGATTGGGTCCCAGCTGCACCCACGTCGGGCCCCGATTGGGCCGGAACCGCACCCACGGTGGACCCCAATCGAGCCTCTGACGCACCCATGTTGGACCCCGATTGGGCCAGAACCGCACCTGCGGCGGACCCTGATTGGGCTTCCGGTACACCCACGTTGGACCCCGATTGGGCCAGAACCACACCCGCGGTGGACCCCGATTGGGCCTCTGATGCACCCACGTCGGACCCCGATTGGGCCACAGCAGCCTCCACGACGGACCCCGACTGGGTCGGTGCAGCTCCGCTGACGATCTCCATCCCCGAACCTGGGACCTCCAACCCAGTGACTCCGACTGGTTCCATGCCGTCGACACTGCAACGAGGTTCACAAACAAGAAGGAAACCGGGATCAGAATCACCGGTAGCAACAGAACCCAGCAAGACGAGCTCGGGCTCAGCAGGCGGCTGCTCCTCACTCGCCTCCCCGAGAGGCAGGCAAAAACGCTCCAACACAGGGGACAGAGACAAAAGAGGGAGCACTTGCCTGCACTCGGATTCTGTTGCCACCCAGGACTCCGACGATCCAGGTTCAGGGCGGCGACTCTCGTCAGCAGGCTCGAACTCAGCTGCGTCGGGCTCCGCAGCTGGCAGGATGTCACTTGCAGCCTGAGGTTCCTCCCACGCTGCTGTCCACGCCGATGACCCGTATGGCATGGGGGCAGGGGACCCTTGACCCACTGGGTCAGACCGCTCCGGCGAGGAGACCCGGGGATGCTTCTTCATCAGCTCAGGCTCCGGGCCACAGTCTGCTCTTCTCCTCCGTCCATGACGTGGCTGCAGGGCCGGATCCAGGCTTCCCAGCACTACAGGCCCCCTCTTCGTCCGACGACGCTGGCCTGGCGTCGCAGACCGCGCAACCGGGGGGGACACAGAGGCAGCAGGTTTAGTCATTTTTCGCTACAGAGGTGGAAGGAGCTCAGGGGGCTGCGAACCCCGAACTCCGCCCCCAGGAGTCAGACAAGGCAGATTATAATCAAGATGTAATAAATTATCATGCACTTGCCTTTCTCCCAGGGAAGAGATGGTTCCTGCTGCAGGGGACGTTGTTCCTCCTTCTCCCCGCTGGATGGCGACAGAGGGCCCCCTGGATGGACGAGGTGGAGCCGCTCTCAGAGGTTCCCTGATGGCCTTCGCCGGCAGCGGGTCCAGCCGGGGATTCTGCTGAGGAATACCTGGGCCGTTGCGCCGATGTCGTCGTCGGCCCCCAGACGGCATGAACTCCTGGACAGGTTCCGGGACAGGAACGGGACTCCAACGCGGGGACCGAGGATGCCTCCTCCTCTGCTTCCTGCTTCTTTCCTCCTCCAGCCCACAGAGTATCTCTCGCTGCGTAGCGAGTTCATCTCTCCTCGTCACCGCCTCTGGATGATCAGCGTAGCGGGGAGAAAGATGATTCAGCACATCCTCAGCGCAGTCCAGGTACCAGTGTACCTCGCTGTCATAGTCGAGGAGGGAAGCAGAGATGAGCGTTTCATCCATGTACTCAAGGACGTCCGCCAGCTCGTGGCTCGGACTCCGAGCGCGGCCCCTCCGCGACGGCATTCCTTCAGCACACCGTACCCAGACAGAAAAAGAACAAACGTCCAAAAAAGCAAAAACTCATGGTGAAAAAGGCGTCTCAGTGTGGCGTCTCTGTTTAGACGTCTGGTGGGAGCATACTGTCATGTCTGGCCCTCACGAGCCAGTATAAGACGCCACAAGTCACCAGTGAGTTTTGCAATGATGGTGACTTATTAACAAGACACAAGACGTAACACAAGACTATGATAGACTGACGAAGATACACTAAACAGAGTATGGGACCGTAAGGCTAACCCCAGCCATTTATGATCTAAAATATGACATAACATGAGCAAGCAAAGCACGAGAATATACACGAACCTGACCAGACCAGAACGATGAATGTCTGCTGATTGTTGACTTATACTCCCGCAATTGGACTGCCGTCAGCGCCTGCCTTATAAGGGCGAACGCTAACGAGCAGTAATGACAGACAGCTGACCGGCCTTGACAGGTGGAAGCCCCACCGAGCGCCTTCACAATAAGAGCCCGGTGAGGCCAGAATACAACCCACAGCTGTCAAGGCCGGCAGTGAACTATGCGTGGCCCGAGCGTGGACAGGACCAGTGCTCGGGTCGTAACACCTTGGGTTTCTGTGCTAAAATCAAAGGAGTAAAACAACCATAAAAACAATTAAGAGCATTAGCCAGCTCTGTGTATGAATCATCTAAAAACACATGATTACTGCGCTCTGTGCTCTGAAGGCCGGCAATAGTTTTCATACTGGCCCACGCTGAACCAAGTCTCTTTGTTGACATCTTACTTTCCAATTCTGATTTATAATTCTGTTTTGCTCTTAAAATTTCAGCCTTCAGCACTTTTGTGGCAACCTGCAGCTCAGAAACAACCCCCTGTTTAAAGGCAAGTGCCTTCCTCTGGAAGCAGGATTTAACTGATTTTGTAACCCATGGCTTGTTGTTGGGATATATTTTGACACATTTACGTGGAACGATCATGTCTCTACAGAAAGCCATGTATGAGCATGTCACGTCCACTAAAGAGTCCAAATCATCTCTGCAGGACAGTGTGAATACCTCCCAGTCCGTACAGTTAAAGCATTCCTGGAGGCAGTGCACTGAATCCTCTGTCCACATGTTTATGTCTCTGGTCATTGCCTTGTCTCTTCTGAGAGCAGTTTTATATGTGGGCAGCAAATGTACACAGTTGTGATATGAGGATCCTAAAGGGGGAAGGGGAATAGATTTATAGGCCCTCTCAATGGATCCATAGCACAGGTCCAATGCTTTTTTTTTATCTGGTTGGGCAGGAGACATACTGATAAAAGTTTTTAAGTGTCTTCTTTAAAGAAACATGGTTAAAATCCCCAAGGATAAAATTTGGAGCCTCTGGGGAAATCGACTGCAACCGCTGTACCACATCAAAGACGGTGCTGGAGGCGGAGTCAGCATCTGCCCTCGGGTGAATGTAGACAGTCGTTATGAAAAGTTGGGGGAACTCGCGGGGCAGATAAAAGGGGCGTAGCAATACAGACAGAAGCTCCACATCTGGTGTACAGATGCGCTCTCTGACCGTGACAGATGTACAGTACTGTTTATTAATATATAAACATACGCCGCCCCCCTGACGTTTCCCCGTTACCTCTTCCTGCCGATCCGAGCGAAGTGGGGCTCCAAAGCTCTCAATCCACAGGTCCACATCCTGGTCATGCGCCGTAAGCCACGTCTCCGTGTAAGCCATGACACAGCAGTTCTTGAAATCCTTCTGGTATTGTACATTCCCTTGAATTTCATCTACTTTATTTCTCAGGGATTGTACGTTCCCCATAATAATGGAAGGAAGAGGAATGCGGTTAAGCTGATGCCTCCTCAGGTTTAATCTTACGCCTCCACGCATTCTGCGTTTCCTCCTCTTGTTTCTCTTTTCATCGCTGTGTCCATGAAAATTTCTTAAAATAAAGTCCGGCAGTTACGGCACGGACTCAAACACAGATGCTGCATTATCCATGTTTAAATGCAGTAACATTTCTCTGGAATACTGCATTCTTCCCGGCGTGACCGCGACCACGCTTACCTCCAAGACAAAGAACCGGTAGGAAAGAAACCATAGTGCAAAAACAAGAAGGAAATCCATACCATACTGATGGAACCAGGGAGCTCTTCGTTATATAGTCCACAAACATTCAAGGACAAAAACAACACAGAGAATTATGTTGAAACACATTAAAGCGCATAAAAACAAAGACACAGACATCGAACTTTTTTCACCCACTGCCGGTTGCTGTGTGTGCATGCGCCCGACCATCTTGCATTTGAGCATCTTTTGGTCTACTTCACTTTATTGACATAATTCTCGACCCAGGAAACATGCACACAGGCTCGGGTAGATTTGATAGCTTTATTCAACAGGAAATGTATGTTTGGATGCATGGGTGAGATATGAGAATGGATTGTGGGTGGATGATGAGAATCGGGAACAGAGCAGCACGCCGTGTGGCCAGGCAACCCTATGGGAGAAACACAGACAGAGAGTGAGCTGGGCAAAACCACACGGGGAAGTAATGCAGGGTGATGCTTACTTGCAGAGGGAGAGGTGGCTGGCGTTGGTGAAGATCTTCAGCCTGGGAGACAGCGCCCTGCTGCGCACACGACGAGGCGTGGAGATGCAAGAGGAGAAGATGGCAAAGATGGGAGAATCCGCCACCAGGGAATCCACCTGTGCACAGGGGAAGGCTGATAAACAGGTAAGAGATTTAACAGCTTACGTGAAGCAGCGAAGAGTAGCAGGACTGGAGAGATGATCCTGCTGAGGATTTGAGCGCGTAGTAGAACAGACGGCTCCAGACCGATGCTCAGGGCAAGGTGGAATAAATAGCTCCTCACTAACAAGGCGCAGGTGTGCGCGCAGCTGAGGTGGATGCCTGAGAGCAGCGAGCTGTGACAGTACTTCCCCCCCCCCCCAGCAGCGCCTCCTGGCGCTGGTTTATCCGGGTGCGCCCGGTGGAACTCCGTGATGAGATCTTGGTCCAGCACAAAAGAAGAGTGCACCCAGGATCTCCACTCTAGGCCATATCCCTCCCAATCCACCAAGTACTGCAGCCTACGACCTCGGCGCCGGGAGTCCAGGATGGAAGCAACTCCCCACGCCGGGTGACCGTCGATCATCATGGGAGCAGGCGGCGCCCTAGGAGGAGGACAGAGTGGGTCGGAGATAACAGGCTTGACCTTGGACACATGAAAAGTGGGACACACACGGAGGGAGGGGGGAGGGCGAAACGCACAGCCACCGGGTTGATAATTTTGGAGATAGTGAAGGGCCCAAGAAACTGTGGAGCCAACTTCCTCTTCTCGGCCTTAAGATTGATGTCTTGAGATGACAGCCAGACCCGTTGACCCACCTGGTAACTGGGAGCCGGCCTCCTGTGGCGATTGGCTGTGGTGCTGTTGCGCGCCGCCGTGCGTAAAAGCGCCTCTCGCGCCCTGGTCCACAAGTTCCGGCAGCGTTTCACATGCGCCTGGATAGAGGGGACAGCCAACTCACTCTGCTGCTCGGGAAACAAGGGGGGATCATACCCCAACGACACCCTGAAGGGGGACATCCCAGTTGCCGATGACCATGCCGTATTGTGGGCGTACTCTACCCAGGCCAAGTAAGAGCTTCAGGAGGATGGGTTGGAAGAGGTGACGCAGCGCAGGGCAGCCTCCAGCTCCTGATTGGTGCGCTCACACTGTCTGTTGGATTGGGGACGATGACCGGAGGAAAGACTCACCCTGGCCCCCAGGGCGTTACAAAAGCACCTCCACACTTGTGACACGAACTGAGGCCCCCGATCCGACACGACGTCCACAGGAATCCCGTGCAGCCTGACCACATGTTGGACGAGGAGGTCGGCCGTCTCTCGTGCCGAAGGGAGACCCCGGAGTGGCACAAAGTGGGCAGCCTTGGAGAACCGATCCACAATCATCAGAACCGTGTCGTAGGTGTTAGAGACAGGGAGGCCAGTGACGAAGTCGAGGGCGATGTGCGACCAGGGCCTGCCCGGGACCGGCAGGGGCTGGAGTAGGCCCGCAGGGGGAGAATTTGGGGACTTGCCAGTGGCACGCTGGGGGCAAGCCCGGACGTAATTGGAGACATCCTTTTGGAGACCGGGCCACCAAAACGAGCGTTGAAGGAGGTCCACCAGTCGGGAGACGCCAGGGTGACAGGCGAGCTTGGACGTGTGGGCCCAGTGAATGACCTCCCCCCGAACAGCTGATGGAACGAAGAGTCTGCCATCCGGACCACCGCCAGGGTCCGGTTCAGCCTCCAGCACCTTCCAGATCTTGTCCCTGATGGACCAGGAGACAGCCCCCACGACACACGAGCTGGGAAGGATGGTGTGGTCCAACTCCTCCGGGGCCTCAGGAGCAAACTGTCTAGACAGGGCGTCGGGCAACCCATTCTTTGAGCCTGGACGGTAGGTGGTGGTGAATTGGAACCGAACAAAAAACAGAGACCAGCGCGCCTGGCGGGCATTCAGACGCCGAGCTGACCTCAAATACTCGAGGTTCTTGTGGTCCGTCCAAACCACAAAAGGCTGAACTGCTCCCTCCAGCCAGTGACGCCACTCCTGCAGCGTGAGCTTGACAGCAAGAAGTTCCCTGTCGCCGACGTCATAATTACGCTCGGCTGCCAACAACCGTCGGGAGAAGAAGGCGCAGGGCCGCTTGACTCCATCCACTGGTGATCGCTGGGAAAGCACCGCCCCCACCCCCGTGTCAGATGCATCCACCTCCACCAGACACTGCAGCGCGGGGTCAACCTGGGCTAGGACCCGGGAGGAAGAGAACTCCGTCTTCAGGGTCTCGAATGCAGTTGCTGCCTCCTCGGACCACTGGAAGGGCACCTTGGGAGAAGTGAGGCGGGTCAGGGGAGTAACAATGGCACCGAAGTTGGGGACAAAGCGACGGTAGAAATTGGCGAAGCCGATGAATTGCTGCACCTGTTTCCTGGAGGTAAGCGTGGGCCACTCGACCACCGCTTTAACCTTGGCGGGGTCAGGGAGAATCTGGTTGTGTGAAATGACAAATCCCAGGAAAGAGGTGGTCTTGGCATAAAACTCGCATTTCTCCGCCTTGATATAGAGCCTGTTTTCCAACAACCGCTGCAGAACCCGCCTCACATGAGCCTGGTGCTCCTCCCGAGACCTGGAGAAGATGAGTAGGTCATCCAGGTAAACGAAGATGAAGACCCCCAGGAAAATCTCGTAGGACATCATTGATGAGCCGCTGGAAGATGGCAGGAGCGTTGGTGAGCCCAAACGGTATCACTAAGTACTCGAAGTGGCCACTGGGCGTCCTAAAGGTCATCTTCCACTCATCTCCCTCCCGGATCCGGACGAGGTGGTAGGCACTGCGGCGATCTAACTTCGTGAACCAGGTCGCCCTCTGGAGGGAGTGGAAGGCGGTGTCCATCAGAGGCAGAGTGTAGCGGTCCTTCACCGTGATGTCATTAAGGGCCCTGAAGTCGATAAGCGGGCGAAGGGACCCATCTTTCTTGGAGACGAAGAAGAAGCCAGCGCCAAGCGGGGACGAGGAGGGACGAATGATCCCAGCGCTGAGCGACTCCCTGATGTATGTGTCCATTGCCTCACGTTCAGGGGCTGAAAGGCTATATAGGCGGCCGGATGGTAAAGGTGCCCCCGGGCGGAGATTTATGGCACAATCATACGGCCAGTGAGGAGGGAGAGACATAGCTTTTGACTTACTGAACACCATTTCCAAGTCGTGAAACTCCTGGGGCACCAGGGTGAGGTCCGGAGGAGCGGAGACCGGCGCGGGCGGAGGAGAGGATGGGGCGCATGCCGCAGACTGGAGACAGGTGCTCAGGCAGAAGGGGCTCCATGAGAGGACGCTACCAGACTGCCAAACGAGGATGGGGTTGTGCAGGCGCAGCCATGGGTAACCCAGAATGACACGGTCCGAGGAGGAAGACAAGACATACAAGCTGAGGTCCTCACGGTGGTTGCCAGAGATTATTATTGGCACCGGCTTGGTACGGTGTGTCACTACTCACAGGAGAGAGCGAGAAAGGGTGACCAGATAGAGTGGAGCTGACAACGGCTGACAGGGTATGCCCAAATGGGTTGCCAGGCTCTTGGAAATAAAGTTTTGCTCTGCCCCCGAGTCCACCAGTGCGTGAGTGAGGTGCCCGGTGGAGTTATGGCAAAATTTGATGGGCAGAGAGCAACTGGAGAGGGGATTTGATTGGTTAGAGTCCGCAAGGCCCCCTACGGTGACTCGTGGACCCCCCCCCCCGTTTGGCTTGACCGGGCACTGCTCCACGGTATGCTGGTCGCCTCCACAATACATGCAGAGACTCAGCTCCTGTTGGCGTTGTCTCTCCGCTAGAGGGAGCCTGGTGCACCCAATCGACATAGCCTCTGGCTCATCGGCAGACTCCGGAGCGGGTAACGCCAGGGGGCGAGACTGAGGAGCGCGGGCAGAGAATCCGCACGAGCGGCTGACAGACTTCCGCTCTGCGGCCCGCTCCCGCAGCCTGTTGTCCAAACTAATAGTTAGGGAGATTAGCGCGGACAGCCACCCTGGGAGGTCCCGGCTGGCCAATTTGTCCCGCAGACCTGAACTGAGGCTACGGAGGAAAATGCTGCAGAGAGATGCCTCTCCCCAGCCAACCTCCTCTGCTGCCACCCGGAAGTCAACAGCGTGATCCGCCGCCGACCGGCTTGCCTGTTGAAGGCTAAGGAGCCGGTTGGCGAGGACGCTGTCACGACGCGAGTGATCAAACACCTCGAGAAAGTCCTGCACGAACTGATCATAGGAGAGGTTCGCGTAGCTGGGCTTCGACATGACGGTGTAAGCCCAAGCTAACGCTTGCCCCTCCAAGAGATTTGCCATGTAGCCAATTCGGCTGTGGTCTGAGGGGAAATCCCCGGGAACGCGCAGGAACACCGACTCACACTGTAAGATAACCCCCCATGCCCCACCGAGCTTCCCGTTGAAGCAAGCGGGGGTTGGAATCGGCGTGAGCCGGGTCAGCGCTCCCGAGCTAGGCTGGCCAGCCGTGGAGGCGACCGAAGCCGGACCGCCTTGATGAGCCGGGGGGAACGCCTGCTGGGGGTCAAGACGATCTAACCGGTGAGTTATTACAGTCAATTGGTTGAATATTACCTGCTGTTGATGAGCTATCATATCCACCCGAGCCTCGAGGGTGGAAATACGGCGTGCGAGCCCGCTGTCCGCTGGGCCACTCTGCTGGAGCCGTACTGACATAATTCTCGACCCAGGAAACACGCACACAGGCTCGGGTAGATTTGATAGCTTTATTCAACAGGAAAGGTATGTTTGGATGCGTGGGTGAGATATGAGAATGGATTGTGGGTGGATGATGAGAATCGGGAACAGAGCAGCACGCCGTGTGGCCAGGCAACCCTATGGGAGAAACACAGACAGAGAGTGAGCTGGGCAAAACCACACGGGGAAGTAATGCAGGGTGATGCTTACTTGCAGAGGGAGAGGTGGTTGGCGTTGGCGAGGATCTTCGGCCTGGGAGATAGCGCCCTGCTGTGCACACGACGAGGCGTGGAGATGCGAGAGGAGAAGATGGCGAAGATGGGAGAATCCGCCGCCAGGGAATCCACCTGTGCACAGGGGAAGGCTGATAAACAGGTAAGATATTTAACAGCTTACATGAAGCAGCGAAGAGTAGCAGGACTGGAGAGATGATCCTGCTGAGGATTTGAGCGCGTAGTAGAACAGACGGCTCCAGACCGATGCTCAGGGCAAGGTGGAATAAATAGCTCCTCACTAACGAGGCGCAGGTGTGCGCGCAGCTGAGGTGGATGCCTGAGAGCGGCAAGCCGTGACATTTATCAGCCAGGTCCTATTTAAGTGATTTCTTGGTTGAGAACAGGAATGTCAGTCATCAGGCCAGGGTGTGGCTGGACAATTTGAACTCAGCTTTCCAAAGATGTGATAAACCACAGTTAATTTATGTTTTTTGGTTTTTTTCACGAAGAGGGCAATCACTTTTTCACACAGGGTAATGTAGGTTTGGATTTTTTTTTTTTACCCTTAATAATAAACACCTTCAATTAAAAACTACATTTTGTGTTTACTTGTGTTATCTTTGTCTAATACTTAAATTTGTTTGATGATCTGAAACATTTAAGTGTGACAAACATACAAAAAAATGAGAAATCAGGAAGGGGGCAAACACTTTTTCACACCACTGTAAAATGCATTCTTCTTTCTAAATGATCTGCTTGTTAAGAAGAGAAGCGCAACACCTATTGGTCAGGAGATCAGAATGTTGCTTCTGTCACCTTTAAAGTACATGTACCTAACATCCCTCACTTTCAACCTCTGTATAACCTGAACATCCACAATGATTCCCCCAGGAATCACTGGGTCATTCCATAAATTAAACTTTAGAGAAATCCCCCACTCAACCCTTTCAGATTTGTTTGCAATATCTGCAGGTGATACAGAAACTTTTTAATTAGCTCTCTACTGCCTTTAGGTTTCTCATAAAAAATATTTTCATGATGAAATCCAGAGCATTTTCATGCCCTAACATGGAAAGCTGTTTTACAAATATCAACCCCATCTTTCAGATTGGGCTGTCTATAGTCCTTTTAAAGATGTTGAAATTTTCAAGCAAATTCAAGAAGTCAGAATTCTCTGTTAAACTTAAGTGACACTTTTAAATGTTCATATTCCTGAAGTCATAGTCAGATATTTGTCCCAACAAAATCGAAGAATGCAGCTTGGTAGTTAAAGGATAAAGCTGTTTTAAAATGGTTCCTGAGAAAATACTGCCCAAAAGAGGCCCGGAACTGTCCCTGACTTCACAAACATATGTTTGTGAGAAAACTACAAGTAAAGCTCTAAAATGTGTCACTTTTCCCATTAACAAGTGTGTGTACCCACTGGAATTTTTTTTGGCAAAACTGAATGGGTTGTGTGGGTGGCACTTGATCAATGAACAGATTGTACTGTTTTGTAAAGTTTTCCCAAAGAATATCTCTACACAAAAAACAGAATAATGCCTTATTATGCCTTACTATATACCCTTTGGGATGGCTATCTCAATAGCCACACTTTTTTTTTTTTTCATTTTCATTTACTACAGTTACTTGACATTTGAGTTACCTATTTGGAGTTAGACAAGGAAGAATGTACCACAAAGGTCAGGAGGGAATTGATACAGGCTCTGGGTGGTAGCAAAGCATTACCAGAAGACTGGGCAAGTACAGCTAAAGTAATGAGGGAAACTGGTAGAAAACAGTTATGTGGTGTATCCTTTGGACAGAGGAGAGAAGGCAAGGAGACTTGGTGGTGGAAAGTACTCAAAAGAAGAGTTTGGCAGAGAAAAAGTGGGATAGTTAGAGGGATGAAGAAAGTAGACAGGAGTATTTGGAATCTAGGTGCATGGCAAAGACAGAGGCAGCAAAGGCAAAGGAAATGGCATATAGTGAGTTGTATGAGAGGCTGGAATATAAGGAAGGAGAAGAGTGTTATACCATAAAAGACACAGGACAGAGAGCTTCTTGAGGAACATTCAACTGAACTTTATTAGGCCAAACACTCAGCTATATACAGAGTGGGCCGTGCCCGCCTGACGTCACCCTGTGGGTGGGCACAGCATCCCAGACACCCATATTCTCATACATAGCATCCCCCTCCCCCCACTTCAGAAAATGTGAAACCACACACACAATAGAACCACCCAAATTTAGAAACCCGAATCACACACACTAAGAACAGGGAGAATAATATACTGTAATAAAACAACCTATCACATTCACACCAAAATACAGTGATCCCTCGCTACTTCGCGCCTCACCTTTCGCGCCCTCATTGCATCGCGGATTTTTCAAAAATATTCATCAAAAATTCAAAATTGAGAAAAAATGGCACGAAAGTTGCCCGGGCACTAGCAGAAGGCAGGGAGACTACATTAGAACATCAGGTATCAACACGGAGAGCCCGCACAACTCAAAATCCACCTCTCTGATTCGCTGGCCAGCATCCCCCCCCCCCCCAAGAGATCGCTCCCGACTCTAGATTTTGTTCTCGTGTTGGCTCGGCTCGGGAATCTCGCAAGCTGATTGGCCAAGACGTTTTACCCAGCTTCTCTCCCTGCCGAGCGCCCATACCCAGCGAAGGAAGACTGCATTCATTGTTCTTTATCGCTCGTGTTGCTTAGTCTTGCTGCGTGGAACTTTTCGCTGTTCTCTTGTGCCTTTTTGTGCGAAATACGTAGTGCTTGTGACCGTCATATCCGGCTCTAGGGAGCCGGGCAATCAGAGCCAGGGACAAGCCAGTGAGTCGAGATGTTTTATTCTGGGTAAGGGATAAGGGATGAGGAGAGCACAGACACTCATACAGACGTACATTCTCAGGCTGCACAGCGCAGGGGTAGGTAGCTCGTACCGGACGTGGGGGTAACAAGACGTGCATACTCACAGCGGGATACAAACACCGGAATGCTGCAAGGGGAGTTGAGGCTGACACCAGACGAAGGGGCTTCAGCCTAGCAGTGCTTATGTCGCAGCCCCGAATGATCGAAGCTGCTCCTCTTTATACTCATTAACAGCGCCCCAGCTGATGAGGATTAATTGGCCCCAGCCGTCCCGTGACACTGACAGCTGGGAACCAGCTGAGGCACTGCCCAATGAGAGGCAGGGATAAAAGGAGCATGGGCTGAGCGCCGAGCCGGCGTCTCACCCCATGGTGACAGAGCCTCCCCCTCATGGTCGGGCTCCCGAACGACCAGGAACATCCCAGCCGCCCCCCCCCCCTTCCCCACCTAGGGTGGGCGGAAGGGAGGCAGGACCGGAGGGGAAGATGCAAAGGGAAGGACAAAAAAAACAATAGACCAATGTAGGGCAGCAGGGCAGAGAAAAAAAAACCCAAATACAATACCCTACAACACAGGGAAAAGGATTAACCCAGAGCACAGTTAGGGAGAAAACTGAGTTAGGACACAGGTAGGGAAAATACCAAATATGACTACAGACAGCATACAAATAACGTATAGATCGGGGCAAAAAAAGAAAACCAAAAACCCACCAAAAAGGTGGCAGGAATGAATAAAGCAATCACAGAGTATAGTTAAGGGGAACAAAACACACTACTCCATAATGCACCAACAAGACAAAGGTCAGGACAAAAAATGATGAAAAACCCTGTGCATGGATACTAAAGAAAACAAAACACACAGCACTGAATATATAAAAGATCACCTAAAGAAACAGAGGTGACAAGGACAAATGGGTAATAATGAAGTACGGTTAAGTGGGAATGAAACACATTACTTCAAACAATAACAAACACAGTCAATGTTAAAGTCGGGGCTAGGGAAGGCCCCCCACGAGGATAATAAGACAGAATGGGGTGATCACAGAGTATGGTTGAACAGGAAACCACACGCATACTCCATGATGCACCGACGAGGCCAAGGCTAAGGTAAGGATGAATGAAAACGCTGAGTAAAGATAAGAAAATGCAATACACAGCGCAATACATAAGGTGAGTCACCAAGAGGGAAAAAAGGTGACAGGGTAACAGGATAACAATAAGATAAAAATGCTGAGTATGGTTAATAAAAAAAAACAACACACAGCACAAAAACATATATTCCCCTAATGGACAAAGAAACTACACCCGAGTGACTTCAATAATAATAAAAGAAGTAAAGGACACCCGAGGAGACGGCAGGCAGAGTCCAAAACGGCCGGAATTGTTCTGGTAATCTCCCCGCCCATTGTCCAGTTGGCAACCCGGGGAAGAGAAATGTTCGGACGGCGAACTCTGGGCCCAGATCCCAGGAATCCAGTCCAACGGCTGCCGAACCAGGCCGCCCAAAGGCAAACAGACCAGTGGGGGGAAACCAGATCGCCGAACCGAAAGTTTTGCGGGTCGGGTCGTCGACCGCATCACTCAACCACCAGGACCGTTGAGACGGACGAAGGGTCAGAGCGGATCCCGGTGGAAGAGGCTCAGGGGAGAGCCGATGACGAGGGCGGCGGGCCTCAGGGAAACGGCCACCTCCTCACCGGACCTGGACAACACTGGGGCAGCACCCACGTCGGACCCCGATCGGGCCTCAGGCGAACCCACGTTGGACCCTGATTGGGTCTCGGGCGAACCCACGTTGGACACTGCACCAGAACCGACCTCCAACGTTGAACCCGGACCCTCCAGCACCACGAGGAACAGCAACTCCTCGCCGGTGACCCTGGAAGAAGGCTCAGAAGAGAAAACAGAACCGGGATCAGGATCACCGGCAGCGCCAGAACCCGGCGAGACGAGCTCAGACGCAGCGGACGGCTGCACCCTGCTCGTCTCCCCTGGAGATAGGCTGAAGTGCTCAAGGATAAAAAGAGAGAAAAGAAAGGAGAGCACTCGCCTGATCTCGGGTTCTGACGCCGTCCAGGACTGCGAAGATCCAGGATCCGTCGTCAGGAGGTCGTTGTCAGGCTCCCATCTAGCCGCGTCGGGCCCCGCAGCCAGCACGATGGTCAGCGCAGCTTGAGATCCCTCCAGCTCAGGTAACCCCGCCGACGACCCACTCGGCGTGAAGCCAGAAGAATCTCGTCCCGCTGGACCGAACCGCTCCTCCGTGGAGACCCAGGGACGCTCAGTCGTCAGCGTAGACTCCACGCAGCAGTCAGTCCCCCTCCTCCGTCCGCAATGTAGCTGCGGAACCACAGGCCCTCTCCATATCCCACCACGTTGACCCGGAGCCGGGGACCGCTCGGCGGAGAGAGACACAGAGGATGCGGGATTAGGAATACAGGTTACAGCAGGTGGGGAGAGTTCAGGGAGCTGCGAACCCTGAACTTCTCCTCCAGGGATGTGACAGAGCAAATCATTAAGCAGGTGTGAAAAAACAATGACTTGCCTGCCCCCTGGAGGTTGAGCATCGCCTGCTGTAGTGGAATCTGCTTCTTCCTCTCCCCGCCCGGCGATAACGGAGGACCCCCCGGGAATTCGTCTGAGGGTCGCTCGCGTTGTCTCCAGCAGAGAGCTCACCAGGCCGGGATTCCAGGCACACACAGCGGTCAGGAAGCGCGTCGAGGAGGAGGGGAAAACAGCCGGGGTGAGCCAGCCCGAATGTCCAGAAATGACAGCGGGGGAACGAGGCTCAGGGGACGAGGCTGTAGAATCTCCACACTGACGAGGCGAAGGGATGACAGCTGCGTGGGAGGAACGGTCCTGACGATGACCCAGAACTGGATCCGGACGAGGTTCGTGCAGAGGTGACTCGGCGATGTGATGACGACTACTCCCAGGGGACGAAGCGAGGGGGAAACCCAGGATTCGCCGCTCCAGATCGGAGATCGAGACGAGGGAGGCGTCGAGCACGGGAAAGCTTCGTAGCCCTGAAGTCCTCACCATCAATCTCACTGCCGCCGCCACATGCCTGAAGGTGGTGACAGGAAACACAGTAGAGCTCGCGACAGCCACTCGACCCCGGACATAACTGCTGTCAGCTGCGGCTCCTTGAAGGGAATCCCGAGTGACGTGGCGCAGGTCGGGGGAAGTCCTCTGGTTGGCGCGAACTCCCGGACTGGAATTACGGCAGGAACGGGACTCCGAAGCGGGGAAAGACGTCGCCCACTTCGACTCCCTGCCGGGATTTCCATCCACCCCGTGGAGCTTCTCTTGCTGTGTACCTGCAGCGTCTATCCTGGCACTGTCCTCCAGATGGTACAGAGAGTGAGGGTGACAGTCCAGGAGTTCCTCAGCACGGCCCGGATGCCAGCGTCTCACGTTGGAGGCGTCGTGCAGGGTGAAGAACGTCCCGTCGACAGCCTCCGAGATGGACCTCAGCTCGTCGCCCTGGCGCCGGAAGTGACTCCTGGGAAACGGCATGCTAGCAGCGCTGACACCCGGACAGAAAGGTACATTTCCACAGCGACTCACGGCCGCCGGCAACTCTTCTGGCTGCGACATACTGTCATATCCGGCTCTAGGGAGCCGGGCAATCAGAGCCAGGGACAAGCCAGTGAGTCGAGATGTTTTATTCTGGGTAAGGGATAAGGGATGAGGAGAGCACAGACACTCATACAGACGTACATTCTCAGGCTGCACAGCGCAGGGGTAGGTAGCTCGTACCGGACGTGGGGGTAACAAGACGTGCATACTCACAGCGGGATACAAACACCGGAATGCTGCAAGGGGAGTTGAGGCTGACACCAGACGAAGGGGCTTCAGCCTAGCAGTGCTTATGTCGCAGCCCCGAATGATCGAAGCTGCTCCTCTTTATACTCATTAACAGCGCCCCAGCTGATGAGGATTAATTGGCCCCAGCCGTCCCGTGACACTGACAGCTGGGAACCAGCTGAGGCACTGCCCAATGAGAGGCAGGGATAAAAGGAGCATGGGCTGAGCGCCGAGCCGGCGTCTCACCCCATGGTGACAGTGACGCCCTTGAAAATGGCTCCTAAATGTCCTCCACCCTCTAAATCCTCTAGTGAACCCAAGAGGAAGAGAAAAATGATGACGGTGGACGAGAAAGTTAAATTATTGGACATGCTTAAGGCAGGCCGTAGCTATGCGTCTGTCGCACGCCATTACGGACTGAACAAATCGACGGTTCGCTACATAAAAAAAGATGAAGTGAAAATCCGTTAAAAAAAAAATGTATGTAAAAAATGGGGGGGGGGGGGGGTGACGCTACTTCGCAGTTTTTCACTTTTCGCGGTCTGTTCTGGATCCCATTAACCACGATAAGTGAGGGATCACTGTAATCAAAATGGACCATGTCTCTAGAATACATAAAATAATCCCATATTACACACATTGTCACTCATATGCACACCAGCATCAAAAATATACAAACAACACATCATCTCACATACATATATACACAGGTATTTACAAAAGGAAGAAAATTTTGTTTTTTCAGGTAACCCCAATGTCTCTGGGCAGCCACCAGCCACAAAACTGCCTCGGAAGGCCCAACCACCCCCACAGCATATGCGCCCCTGGCCTCTGTCCACCTACAGGGTTGAAGCCCCCCTCCCTGGCGAAGATGTCCCTTCCCGCCATAAGCTTCGTCTTCCCTCTGGCCCCACAGTGCTGTTGTCCAGCGCACTGTCCCACCATGTCCATCAGACCGCTCCCGACCGCCTTCAGTACTGCCATCATGGCTCCAACTAGTCCAGCCCCCGTGGCCACACTCTGGTGAAAATGGAAGCCCGCTCGTCAGCGCCATTCGCTGCCCTGGGCGTCTCGCCGTACCGTCCAGCACCCTCATCCAGGACACTCCGCTGTGCTGCCACCGTGTCCAGCTGCCACTGCTCACTCCCAGGGTTCTCGGCTTCACACTCGTCAGCGACCCTCTCCGACCCGGGTGTCTCATCGCTGCTCGTGACACCCTCGCTCCCGGTGCCCTGCTGCTCCGTCTCCACGCCTGGCTGCTGCTGCTCTTCCCAGGGGCTCCCACCCTCCATGGACCCGCTGTCTTGCTGTCTAACCTCCAGCTGCGGGGTTGACTCCGGTTGCACTCCCTCTCCGCCATCATCGCACACCATGCTCCTGCGCCATGTTGAGCTCCCTGACCAGCTCACCGTCTTCAGTGACCGGGGCTCTTCCACACTTTGCCCCGGTCCCACCTCGATGTCCAGCTTGCGGCTCGCTGCCCAATTTTGGCGCGAAGTTAGCTCCTCAGCTAGCCCGTCCATCGGCACAGAATGGGCTGTATGATGACGGAGTGTTGCCACTGCTATGGTTTTCTGTAACTGAGAATTATATGTGTAGAATTTGTAAATGTTAACATGATTGTATTGATAAAATGAACATATATTGGAGATCTGTTCTGACTGAATTGAATTCCTTTGTGAGATAAATGTTAAGGTTAATTATATTAATTGGGTGAGGAAATTGAATCATAAGACCACATAGCTTAGCCAGCATGCTTCCTGGTAGTATCCAGGCAAAAGACTCCTTAGGGGTTTGAATGCCTTTTAAAGGATGCCAGGAGGGAGGAGGCATGTGATGGTTGAGTAAGGGGTAATTTAATATGTAAATAAGGGTTTAAAACTATTTACTGTATTATTTATGGTGTGTATTTATTCTGTAAATAGGGGAAAAATTATTTATGTATTTATGTCTCTTTTACATATTATTGGGTATGTGGAAATATGAAAATGTTTATTGTTTTGCTTGGGATTTTGGTATGGTCCAATTAACTCTAATTATCTCACTAAGTATATAACAGGTGTTTGTCATTTGGTTTGTGGTGGGTGTCGGATGTTCACGTGAGCTGTTGCCTGTGAAGTATCTTGTGTAATAAATGGAAAATTGCTGATTGCAAAACTGTTTGGAAGCCTCCATTCCTTCTCTGGTGTGCCTTGACCGCTTGGGTTCATGACAATTGGTGTCAGAAGTGGTTTGTTCCCTGACAAATGGTGACGTTTGGTCAAGAAAGTGTTGTCAAATTAAGAAGTGATGACACGGGATAGAAGGAGGGATGTCTAAAAGGAAAATAAAGAAGCAACAAGAACAAGTAGAGGACTTCGACGCAGGTATGGCAACCGAGGAGCAGGGGGCCAGTGGACTGGACGAGCTGGAGGAACTGACAAGCTTGGTGAAGTCCATGGTGCATTCACTGACAGTCAGAGACCGTCAGAGGGAGGAAGAAGCCTCTCTTCAAGAACAAAGGTGGCAGATTATGCAGCATCAAGTTCACCAGATGCAGTCACAAGTGGCGGAGCTGAGAGAGGAGTATGGGAGCCGGGCTGAACGCAGCAGTGACGACGGCGCTTCGGGGGGAGACCCCAGGGTGACGGCCAGTCGGTTCGGCCTGCAGGAGGATAACCTACCGCTGCAGGTGCAGGCGATGACAACACAGATGCATCGCGAGCCCAGGCTGAATCCGTTCTCTCCCGAGGACGACATCGAGCACTATCTGGCGACATTTGAGAGGATTGCTACGGTCTGCCGCTAGCGTAAAGAAGAGTGGGCTATCCAGTTGGCTCCTCTGCTCACAGGTAAAGTACGGCGTGTGTACGTGCTTATGGACATTGCAGACACGGACGATTATGACAAAGTGAAGGAAGCAATTTTAAATTAAATATGAATTAACACCTGACACCTATAGGAGAAGGTTTCGTGCCCTGAAAATTCATCAGGACGAAACCCCCCGTGAACTTTATGTACGTTAAAAGGACCTGTTTTATAAATGGACTAAACCAGAGACCTCAACTATAAAAGACATTTTGGAACTGATGATTTTGAAGCAGTTTCTGCGGATGGTGGACCCGGAACTGGGAATCTGGATACAAGAGCGGGACCCGAAGACTGCAGAGGGCACTGCTCGTCTTGCGGAGGTCTTTCTATCAGCCAGGTCTGGGAGCAGGAGACCTCCTCTCAGCCGTGACAGCTCTTTCACCACACGGAGTAAGTCTAATGGGGGTGAAAGGGGTGGTCAAGCTCAAAATAGACTGTATTCCAGTTCCAGTCAGATCACAAATGGCAAATATAATGGTAGTAAAAAGTCACGTTTTGTCTCTAATAAAGATATACGCTGTTATCAGTGTAATAAAATCGGTCATACTCAATATTCATGTCCTGCCACGGAAGATAATAATCCTTCATTGTTATGCTCAGTTCCAAGACCCACTGTTTCAGCACCAGTTCACAGTGAAATATATAAAACAACTGTTCTGCTTAACCCCTTGCACTCCGGGCAATTTTCCTAAAAATGCCAAAAAATAATGTGTCCAAAGTAAATCGAAAGCTGTTCTTCAACCCTTTGCAGCATCTTCATGGGGTTGGTCTCATTTAAAAGAAAACACTTTGAATTTTTTGGCAAAATAAAACATGATCCCTCTAAGTGCTCCGGCCACCGAGTTACAGTCATCTAAACATACTGATCTTGAAGAAAATAAATTTGGCCACGGTATTTTTTTGGATACAAATGCTTGCAAATAACACACAGCTGTCCGATCCGGCTGGAAAATGCAACAGAAATGTAGAACCAAGTGTTATCAAGCTGAGATCCAAATTTGGTAGCAATAGCACAAAAAATGAATATTTTACACAGCTTTGTTCTCAGGTAGTTCCCAGGCGTTTTGGAACAGTGCCAAATTGTGCCAAATGGCACAGTTTGGAAAAACGTCTGTAACTTTTGAATATTTCAATGTAGTATCTTCATTTTGGGCTCTAATGAAAGGTCACATTCAGGGCTGTGTCTGTGTGTGTGTGGGGGGGGGGGTTGCCCCCCCCCGCTACAAACGACGGAGTTCAGCCCTCGCTACATGACGGATTGCACTCGTTGCTGGGACATGTTATCCCTTGGGCAGGCCATCTAGCATTCCAGAAAACACTACAAAGAATTGCTAGAAGGTTTGTGTGGCCGGGAATGTATACCCCGATTAAGGAGTTCTGCACAACATGTGAAGCATGTCAGATTACATCACCTAGGGGAGTAGCCTGTGCCCAACTGCAGCCATTACCAGTCATTGGAACACCATTTGACAGAATAGGGATGGATATAGTTGCCCCCCTAGAGAGAAGCTCCTTGGGTAATAGATACATTCTGGTGATACTTGACTATGCTACTCGGTACCCAGAAGCCTTCCCATTAAAATCTATTAAGGCTAGGCAGGTTGCCAACTGCCTCATTCAGTTATTTTTGAGGGTAGGCATACCCAGAGATGTCCTAATGGACTGTGGAACAAATTTCTTATCAAAACTGTTGCAGCAGGTATATAGGCTGTTGGGTATTAAGGGAATTAAGACCACCCCATATCATCCTCAGACAGACGGACTGATGGAGCAATTTAACCAGACTTTGAAGAACATGCTGCGAAAATTTGTTTCCGATACAGGCTTGGATTGGGACCAATGGGTGCCATACTTGTTGTTTGCTTGTCGGGAGGTTCCCCAGGCTTCAACAGGGTTCTCACCTTTTGAACTACTATATGGTCGTCAGGTGAGGGGCCCACTGGACTTATTAAAGGAGCACTGGGAGAGTCCACCGAGTGATCAGGACAATGTGGTCTCATATGTCATTAAAATGAGAGAAAAATTGGATTGTATGACTGCTTTGGCTCAGGAGCACATGAGGACAGTGCAGGCCAAACAAAAGACTTGGTTTGATAAGAGGGCCAGACAGAGGGTTTTTCACCCAGGTCAGCAGGTGTTGTTACTGCTGCCCTCTTGTGACAGTAAGCTGTTGGCTCGATGGCAGGGGCCGTATGAAATTTCTAAGAAATTAAGTGCAGTGACATATGAACTATATATGCCTGACAGGAAGTCAAAACATCAGTGCTCCCATGTTAACTTGTTAAAGGAGTTTCAGCAGCAGCAGCCTGTTCTTCAGCAGACGCATCATCAGCTCCTCATTTGTGCGACAGAAGTGGATGAGGAGCGATAACAGTCCTTTCCCACAAATGTAACAAAGCCTTGTTCATTTCAGGTGTCTTATTTGCAGGTTAATCAGCGGAGAGAGTTTGAGGCACTATTAGATCCAGAACTGTTTCAGGAGAGACCTGGTTTCACCACATTTGTTCACCATAAGGTTCATTTAAAGGAAGAGGCTGTTCCCTGTAGAAAGTCTTATAGGATCCCTGAGCGGTTGGTCCCGAAACTGAAGCAGGAAATTGACCTGATGTTGCAGCTGGGAGTGATTGAGGAGTCAGTCTGTGAGTGGTGTAGCCCGATTGTGCTGGTCCCCAAAAAGGATGGCTCTTTGAGGTTCTGTATTGACATCAGATACCTTAATGCAGTCTCTAAGTTTGAGTCGTACCCCATGCCCCGTATTGACGAGTTATTAGAGAAAGTGGGCAGGGCTAGGTTTATTTCCACGCGAGACCTGAGCAAGGGGTATTGGCAGGTGGCCTTGGCACCTGAATCGAAAGAACTTACAGCCTTTAAAACACCTTATGGCAATTTTCAGTTTAAGGTTATGCCATTTGGCCTCCAGGGGGCGCCGACAATTTTCCAGCGGCTCATGGACCAGGTATTAAGAGGGATATCAGACTTTGTGGCTGCCTATTTGGATGACGTAGTCATCTATAGTCAAACCTGGAAGGAACATTTGCTACATCTTAGGCAGGTCCTTCATTTGATTAAGAGGGCAGGACTGACTGTCAGTCCACGCAAATGTGCGTTTGGACAGCAGCAGGTGGAGTACCTGGGACATGTGGTTGGTCAGGGGGTCATTAGAACACGAGTGGGTAAAGTGGATGCCATTCGGACCTATCCTGTGCCCACTACCAAGAAGAAGGTACGGTCGTTTATGGGAATGGTAGGATGATATAGTAAATTCATTCTCCATTTTGCTGAAAGAGCAGCAATCCTGACTGACCTCACTAAGGCTTCAGCACCAAATAGGGTAAAACCGCCTACAGTTAGTCCAGAACTCTGCTGCAAGATTACTAACTAGGTCCAGTAGATTCTGTCATATCACTCCCGTTTTGGCCTCCTTGCATTGGCTTCCTGTAAATTATTGAGTTGATTTTAAAGTTCTTGTTCTTACTTATAAAACCATTTATGAAGAGGTGCCTTTTTATACTGGTGACCTGCTCCATTTACACCAGCCCAGCAGGTCTCTCAGGTCTTCTCATCAGAATCTATTGGTAGTCCCTAGCACTAGGCTCAGAACCAAAGGCGATAGAGCCTTTGCTGCTGTTGCTCCCAGACTTTGGAACTCCTTACCTTTTGAACTTAGATCTGCACCTTCCATTGATGTTTTTAAGAAGCAACTAAAGACCCACCTTTTTAGCCTGGCTTTTTAATTAACAATGTGTTGATTGTATTTTTATGTGCTTTTACTGTTTACTTTGTTTTTATTTTTTACTGTTTTATGTGCCTGTGTTTTTATTTTGTTTTTTACCATGTTAAGCACTTTGTGACTCTGTCTGTGAAAAGTGCTCTATAAATAAACATATTATTATTATTATTATTATTATTATTATTAAAATGGACAGAGGAGTGTGGTAGAGCCTTTGAAGATCTGAAGAGTGTTATTTCTGGTGAGAAGGTTCTCTACAGTCTGGTTCTCGCCCGTCCATTTATTCTACAGACTGATGCTTCAGGAGTTGGCATCGGAGCAGTACTTCTCCAGGAGGTGAAGGGAGAGAGACACCCGGTACCATACTGTTCTTGAGCCATAAGTTGTTGGACCGGGAGACGAGATACTCTACGGTAGAGAAAGAGTGCCTTGCCATGAAATGGGCAATAGGGTCTCTGAAATATTATTTACTGGGGCATCATTTCACGTTGGAGACAGATCATCGGGCCCTACAGTGGCTGAATAGGATGAAGGACACGAATAGTCGTCTTACAGGGTGGTATTTGTCCCTTCAGCCTTATAACTTTACTGTTCGGTATATGGCAAGGAAAACCAACCTTGTGGCAGACAGCCTCTCCAGAGTACATGACTCATAGAGTACTGTACTCTTGGGAGAGGGGGGAGGAAATGTGACGACGGAGTGTCGCCACTGCTATGGTTTTCTGTAACTGAGAATTATATTATATGTGTAGAATTTGTAAATGTTAACATGATTGTATTGATAAAGTGCACATATATTTGGAGATTTGTTTTGACTGAATTGAATTCCTTTGTGAGATAAGGTTAATTATATTAATTGGGTGAGGAAATTGAATCATAAGACCACATACCTTTGCCAGCATGCTTCCTGGTGGTATCCAGGCAAAAGACTCCTTAGGGGTTTGAATGGCTTTTAAAGGATGCCAGGAGGGAGGAGGCATGTGATGGTTGAGTAAGGGGTAATTTAATATGTAAATAAGGGTTTAAAACTATTTATTGTATTATTTATGGTGTGTATTTATTTTGTAAATAGGGGGAAAATTATTTATGTACGTATTTATGTCTCTTTTACATATTATTGGGTATGTGGAAATATGAAAATGTTTATTGTTTTGCTTGGGATTTTGGTATGGTCCAATTAACTCTAATTATCTCACTAAGTACATAACAGGTGTTTGTCATTTGGTTTGTGGTGGGTGTTGGATGTTCACGTGAGTTGTTGCCTGTGAAGTATCTTGTGTAATAAATGGAAAATTGCTGATTGCAAAACTGTTTGGAAGCCTCTGTTCCTTCTCTGGTGTGCCTTGACCGCTCGGGTTCATGACAGGCTGTTATTCTCCCGAAGCTATCTAGCACCGCCATTCTTGGCACCAGCAGCTCCAACGCCTGCAGTCTCGTGGCCCTCATATGCCCAGCGAAGTGCACGGCCAGCCGCTCGACGGCATCCTCATAACCCTCCGCTGCTCCCAGCGTATTGAGGATTCTCCTGCCCTCTGCGCCGAGATTGTGGTCCAGGAGTGCCCGACGTCATCTCCCGTCTAGCCTGTGTAGGCCCAGCGCTCTGATGTACTCTTCAAATGAAGCTTTCCACTCTGACCAGAGGACCACCGTCTCTTCTGCGCGCTCCAGAAATGGTGCCAATGGCTGAGGCAACCAGCACACTCCCATTCTTCTCCTCGTCGCCAAATGTTATATCGTAAAAGACACAGGACGGAGAGCTTCTTGAGGAACATTCAACTGAACTTTATTAGGCCAAGCACTTAACTATACACAGAGTGGGCTGTGCCCGCCTGACATCACCCTGTGGGTGGGCACAGCATCCCAGACACCCATATTCTCATACATTGTTATACACCCTCGGGTGCCATTACGCGGTGCGTGAGGGAGGAAATGAGAAACCCAAAAGCGAGAGTCGATGGTGCACTTTATTAACAAACCAGGAAAAAAATAACAAGTCCAATACTATCCACTATACAGAGAATGAATTTGCAGAGTAAGGGCCACCAGACATATAGGGGGCTACCCGGATGTTCTACAGCCGGGAAGGGGAATGCCTAGTGCTATCGAACTGCGAAACGCACAACGGGGAAAGGCGACCAGCCTAGTGCTGACGCAGCGATAGCACAAAAGGAAAGGCAAATAAGCACTTACAGCTGGAACTACTCGAAGCTGTCCGAGAAGTCTGGTGGATGAGGATGAGTCAGCCGCGAACACCCAGGAATTGATTGTCTGCAGATGTTGGGCTGAATGCGTGAAGGGAGTGAAACAACATTCATGGAGAGCTAGCTGCCATGAATGAGGGCGAATGCCCTGACAATTTCTTTCCTCCAAAGCGGCGAACAAATGCCCCTGAAGCTAACAAGGAAAGAGATCGCCGGTGCGGGAATGTGTGGGCAGGACTGATTGGCACCAGGTGTGTGAGAGAGCATGTGAATGAGAGTGAATGGAGCGTGTGTGTGTGTGTGTGTGTGTGTGTGTGTGTGTGTGTGTGTATGTGTGTGAACACCCATGACAGTTGCACCTGATGGCACCTGACAGGAGGGGGGGGGGGGGTGCCAGAGCTGTCAGGAGGAAACTAGGGCAAGCATAACAGTAAGTCAGAACTGGGTTTGGCTTCCATACCCATATTCATGACAGCCCCCCCCCCAGGGGTGGAAACCAGACACCCCAGTACCATCAGCCAAAAAAAAAAGGAACAACAGTCCTCAAGGGAACCCCTCCCCCCCGGCAACAAACACTAACCCAGGATGGGAGGTGGGGGGAAACCGGTTAGGAGGGAAGCAACCAGTGAAAACACGATCAGAACAAAAACAGAATAAAGAGCACACCCCTCCTAATGACCCCCAACCTGGAACACTAATCCCCCTCTCCAGAAGTCCAAAGTTCAGGGGGTCGACCAGAGTCCCAGGCCCCCAGCATGGTGAGGAGTGGCAGATCGAGTGGTCTGTCCAAGTCCCAAGTCCAGCAGGCAGCCCGTGGGAAAGTGTCCGGCAGCCTGCCCGGGCTGGTGGACCCATAGGCCATGTCCATAGGGTGGCCGACTAACATGGTGGAGCCACCAGGACCTGAGGGGAAGGCGGAGAGGCAGCCTCCATACTTGGGGACATCGGCCGCCGAATCAAAGGGACAGGGGCCCCCCTGCCATTTGAGGCTTGGTGCAGGGGAATCACTGCACCCGTGATGGTCCTGGTCTGGGATGTGGCTTCACCGGCGGTGGACTCCAGCTGGGGCTCTGCTGCACCGGCGGTGGACTCCAGCTGAGGCTCTGCTGCACCCGTGGTGGGCTCTGTTTGGAGCACTGTTGCACCTGCAGTGACCCCCATCGGGGCCCTCAATGCTCCAACGGTGGCCTCCCCAGAGAGGGAGGTAATGCTCCTCACGTCTTCTGGTGCTGGACCCCAATCCTTGGTAGCTTCCAACGAGACCAGCTGCTCTCTGGCAACCCTGGCAGGGAACTCCGAACTCAGGGGGAGAGAGAAAGAGACCGTGTCAGGGTCACTGGCAGCGGCAGAGCCGAGTGAGGTGGGCCCGAGGGCTCCGCTGCCCCAGGTCCTCCTCGCCATGAGTCGGGCAGTGTGACATGGACATAACTGGCATAATGGAGCACACTTGCCTGAACTCGGGCTCCACCGCCATCCAGGACTCCCACAATTTAGGGTGCACAGGTTCTTTCAGTTCGTCGGGTGCTGCACCCCCGTCGACCTCCTCCAGGGCAACCGGACCCTCCTCGTCATCAATGGGCAACCCAGGTTGTGGCGGCTCCTCTCCGGTGACCCTAGGAAGGAGCTTGAAGGAGACGGGAGAATGGAGCTGGTTAGGGTCGCTGGCAGCGGCAGAGCCCGGTGGAGAAAGTTCAGATGCAGCTGGGGGCTGCACCTGACTTTCCTCCCCGAGAGCCAGGCAAGAACTCTCAACACTTGACAGGTGAACTACAGGAGAGATTACTTGCCTGTGCTTGAGTTCTACCGCCGTCCAGGACTCTGATGGTGCCAACGATGATGTTCGGGGTCCAATCGGCTAGAGGTCTGGTCCGGGGGATGACTCTGCCGTGGCGGCCCCCACAGCAGGCATGATGGTCTCAGCAGTCATGGTCTCCTCCAGTGAAGCCCCTTATGCCGGTAACTGACTTGGCATGAGGTCTGGAGGTGGAGACCTGGGTGGCACTGTGTCCAAAGAGACTGAAGCTAGGGGATGCCCCTTCGTTGGCACCCACTGCCGGTCGGCCACAGTGCTCCTCCTCTGGTCATAGCAATTCTGTGGGGTGCAGTCCTCCAGCACCGTGCATTCCCTCCTCCCCCAATAATCGAGCTCCAAGGCTGGTGGACACTCCAAGGCAGGGGATGGAGACACACTACTCCACACTCCTCAGGGCTCAGTCCAAAACCAGCAAAATCCATGGAGACGACTAGGAGAAAAAAGCACTAAGGAGAGAAGGCAAAAAATTCACTCGTGCACCACCTCTCCGCTGGGCTTTACACTGATCGGGGCATTCTGTCATAATGAGGAAATGAGAAACCCAAAAGCGAGAGTCGATGGCGCACTTTATTAACAAACCAGGAGAAAATAACAAGTCCAATACTGTCCACTATACAGAGAATGAATTTGCAGAGTAAGGGCCACCAGACATACAGGGGGCTACCTGGATGTTCTACAGCCAGGAAGGAGAATGTCTAGTGCTACCGAACTGCGAAATGCACAACAGGGAAAGGCGACCAGCCTAGTGCTGACGCAGCGATAGCACAAAAGGAAAGGCAAATAAGCACTTACAGTTGGAACCACTGGAAGCTGTCCGAGAAGTCTCGTAGATGAGGATAGGAGGCTGAGTCAGCATAACACTAAGTCAGAACTGGGTTTGGCTTCCAAACCCAGATTCATGACATACATAACAAAAAGCACTTGTACTGATTGGCCAGACAGAGAGATCAAGCTGGAAAGGATGTGCAGCAGGTTAGGTTAATTAAGGACAGAAATGGTAATATACTAACAAGTGAAGTGAATGTGTTGAGAAGATGAAAGGAGCACTTTGAGGAGCTTATGAATCAAGAAAATGAGAGAGAGAGGAGGATGGAGGAAGGAGAGATAGTGAATCAGGAAATGCAGAGGGTTAGCAAGTCAAAAGTGAAGGCAACTGTGAAGAGGATGAAGAGTGGAAAAGTTGCTTGTCCAGATGACATACCTGTGCGTATATGATGAGTTTGCAAAAACCGATAAACGCCACTTCCCAGAAAATTTCCCTCTTTGCATCAAACAACTGTTAACATTACCTACTTATAAAAGTTCAATTTTTTTTTTCAAAATTTGATATGTCCTATGTTATAGACACTACAAATTCATGGGGTTTTTTTTGTTTTTGTTTTTTTCAAAAGCCGATAAACACTGGGAGGTTTTTTTTTTTTGTTTTTTTTGTTTTTTTTTACAAAAGCAGATAACTCCACACAGCAAATCAGCGCTTGGTATTTGGGTCACATGACTCATCTTGGCTGCCTTCCCGGTCTGCTCGCTCTGATTTCCCTGGCTGTGTCACTCCCTCCCTACTCGCTATATAGTGAATTTAGATATAGTGGACTATACAGTAAACTCAATATAACAATAAAATTAACCGCTTTTGGACACTACTGGGCTTGTTTTCGTAGCATGGTTAATGACATCATCACTCGAGACAGTAAAACATAGCAGACTAACAGTGGTAAAAAAAATGAATACTTGCATGTAATTTGTAGTAAATATGTATTAAATCAAATTATTTTTGCTGAATTACTAAATATAAATACCTTAAGGTAGTTTATGTTGTGATGTGAAGCTCTCCTCTCACTGCTCCATTGGCTGTGCATTCACTATATAGTACACTACATGGGGAAGTAGTGAGCATTTCGAACACAGCACCTGCTTGCTGTGAGTGATTTCCTTGCCAGTTTTTTGTTTGTTTGTTTGCTTTTACAATTTTGTTGCATTTTATGTCAGATATGGATAACTTTGATGAAGCAGATGAACCAGTGATGCGTTCACCAGTAGGGCGCAAACGAGGTCGGAACAGCGAACAATATTCAGAATTCTTGCTACTATTATCTTCTGTTATCAGAATTCTTGCTACTTTGCTGCTCGATGTCTCTGCACATTAACATTAACCGCAACCATTTGCACAAATGCCATATCTGCTGCCGTCTGTCTGTCTGTCACTGCAATACTGATCACGTGCAGTCCTATCTGTTACTATCTGCACCTACACTACCACATTGAACTGCAACTACAGGTATTACATCTCTAGTTGTCTGTATATAGGATTGCTGGGTTTTATTGTCATTAATCGTTTATCTCAGTTTTGCATTATGGGAGGTCTGGGTCTTTCTTTCTGGGTCCATTTGCACCATGGGTTGCATATGTACAATATGTACAATAACCCAACACATGGGTTGGGTTATTGTACATATTGTATATTAGACTGCTGTTGTTGCTTTCTTTTTTTCCAGCCTTATTCCTTTTCTTTTTATACTGTGTACACCAATGAAGAGAGAGAGAGAGAAACGCCATTTCAGTTCTCCTGTATGTCCTGTACTTATAGTAGTATTGAGAATAAAATCTTTGAATCTTGAATTATAGTTTTATTATAGCTATATTATATCATTTTACTGAGTGGACATGCCTTAATCAGTGTGTCAGTCATACTACATTGATGCTTATAGACATTCAAGTATGTTCCAGACAAATAAGCGTGGTTTTCGGGACATGTCTGTTTTTGCAAAAAAAAAAAAAAAAAAAAAGTACTAATAAATTGCCAAAAAGTAATTATGAGTTGATGTTTGATTTTTTTTTTTTTTTACTTTATTATGTCTGAGTTACTCATATTTCAGGTGACCATGTCTTAGAAGCTGAATTGGAAATACTAACTTATAAACCAACAGATGAAAATGTTTTTCTCAATATTAAACCAATTGGACTTACATGTTTTTGCAAAAGAACTCTTCATATAGAGAAGTTTAGAAGAGATGGCAGTGGCCTTTTTAACCAGATCGCTTAACACAATCTTGGAGGATTAGAGGATGCCCGAGGAGTGGAGATGAAGTGCGGCAGTACCGATTTTAAAGAACAAGGGTGATGCTCAGAGTTGTAGTAACTACAGAGGCATAAAGTTGATCAGCCACAATATGAAGATATGGGAAAGAGTTGTTGAAGCCAGGTTAAGAAGAGAGGTGATAATCAGCAAGCGGCAGTACCATTTCATGCCAAGAAAGAGTACCACAGATGGATTCAAGCTGAGGTGGGGGATTGGGGGGTACATCAGAGATTGGCCATGAGCCCCTTCTTGTTTACTATGGTAATGTTAGGGTGATGGACAGGATGACAGATGAGGTCAGACAGGAGTCTTCACTTACCATGATATTTGCAGATAACATTGTGATCTGCAGTGCTGGGCAAGTTTCTAAAAAATAGTAACTAATTACAGTTACTAGTTACAGTCGTGAAAAAAATTGGATACCCTGTATAAGCCTGTTTTTTTTAACATATTTGGACATATGGATATTTAAAATCAGTGTTTAAAATACTGGGAAATTCGTGTAATACAATTTAACAATTAAAAGTTAAAGACTTTTTTCAAATTTTCTGTCAAATATAATTCTAAACAAATAGTGAGGAATAAATTAGGATTCCCCCATCTTTTTTAGGACACCCCCACATTCATTCCCACTTAAAATGGCTAAAATAAATGTTAAAAATGCAAATAAAAACAAAATGGGTTAGACGTAGATATGTGAATATTTCTTAATAAAGAACTGAATGCTCCGCAATGCTCCGTACTGTGGGTGTTTATATATTTACATATTTATTCCATCTAGCTACAATGCTCTGCACTGTGTGTTCATATATTCATATATTTATTCCATCCAGCTACAATGCTCTGCACTGTGTGTCTGTGTGTGTGTGTGTGTCTGTGTATATATATATTTTATAGTAATATGTACATATGTATATTAGCTGCTCTTGCTTGTTTTTTTTTTTTTTTTCTTGCCTTCTGATTGTTGCTCTGAGTGTTGCTATCCCTGTGCTGTTGCAATCCTGGAATTTCCCCGTTGTGGGACTAATAAAGGCTTATCTTATCTTATCTTATCTTATCTTAATATTTAATGGGGTGTCCTAATTTTTTCACATGACTGTACTTCTTTTCAAAAGTGATTGAGTTACTTTACCAATTACTGCATGATTTAAGTAACTAATTACTTGGAAAAGTAACTTTCACATTACTTTTAAATGCATACTTAAATCATCTTGCACACATAGCAAGATAATTTGATTAATGGATTACATTACAGGCTTATTAATGTCAGGCTGAAAACAAACTGTTTCAGACAGAGCTTTTAGAACATGTTCAATCTGCTTTATCCTGTCTTGAGAGCTCTTAATAAGGGAAAAATCTGAAGAAAATCAACATGATATTGCCAGTAATTTTTTCATTTTGGAGTGAGAGTTGGCAACACTGCATAAAGCTGTCCGTGTTTATTTTGCCTTTGTGATATGGATGTAATTCGATATGCAGTGATGCAAAGAAAATGTCCATTATCCACTTTTGGAGAGCAAAATACATTTTTGAATAATCTTTATCCAGGTAGCAAGTAAATGTGTTTTAACTTCAGTGGATCATAGTCTCAGCTGTCTGATGGAAAGTAACTGTTATCACATCTTCAGTCTGTAACGACGTATCTGGCAATCAGTCGGCTAATTTCTTGCTGAGTCACAAACTGTCCAGATGCATACCTGTGCTTGAAATCCAGCCGTGGCTGTTGAGGCAAGAGTATTTCCACTTTACATCCAGCCATGGCTGTTCAGATAGCATAGATCCACTAACACAATATTGTTAGCATAACTAGCTATTACTTAGCACTAGCTTTGTTGGAGCTTTGTTGGTGTTTCAAGGACTTCTGAAGATTGTAGTAGGTCTCAACCGACACTTAGCTTCCAACCCACCAATATACTTTTGTCTTTAACCGCGACAAAGGAAAAAATAATCTGTCTATTTCCACAAAAACGAAGTAGCTTTATCTTTTCCCCTGCTCAGTAGTGAAGACTCAGGCTCTCTGCAACAGGTCACGTCAACTGACAGCTACGTCTCAGCTATGGTAGGGTCAGTTTGTATATTCATTTATTTGCACAAAAAATATCTATCCATATTAATAAAATGAGTAATGCATCTGATCAAACTTCAGTAACTGTAACACATTACTGATTTGGTCTAAACAGTAATTTTGTTACACAGTACATTACTGCAAAAGTAGTGGCGTTACTCCCAACACTGGTGATCTGTAGTAAGAGTAGGAAGCAGATGGAAGAGAATCTGGAGAGGTGGAGGTATAATGAAAGCCGATAGAAAATGTGTGTAAATGAGAGGGAGGCTTATGTAACAGTAAAGATGCAAGGAGTAGAGGTGGAGAAGGTAGGTGAGTTTAAATACCTGCACCCCAGCACAAGTTGTAATTAAGTGTGCTTTCACACCTAAATTCATTTACTTTGGTCCATTTGGTCAGTTCAGAAGTTTGTTACTTTATATCATTTTCCCCTTGGTTTGGTTCCCTTTCACACAGGCAAAAATTCAAGTGGACCAAACTGTGTTACATTAAATCATGTGATACTTAAATCAGAACATTCTCTATTCTTAATGGTCAGATTTTTTTGCCATGAGAACAGGAAAGGTAAATACAGAAAGTAGGATGACTACTGTGCATTTATGCATTTCTCGGGAGAAAATAATACAGTGGAGCATTATCTACAGGGGAGAGGGGGAGGGTCATCACCTTGCTTATCATTTATTGTATTACGTGCATATACCACTTTCACTAAATCGTACAGTTAACATGTTAATGCATTGGAGTCTGGGAAGGCACATACTGTATCAAGACAGTACAGGAGATGGCATTCTTTAATCCTCCAGAACCATGAAATGCTCAACCGCAATGGCATAAAATGTTTTACCGTTTGCCGCTGGTCCTGATTTAGTGCAGTCCCTTTCTCACCTGGAGGACCTCAAGAGTTTGCCAGTTGGTTTGACTCGAGAGCACATCATTTAAGTGGTCTCAGTACAGTTGCTTTGGTGTGCACCTGAGTATGATTACTGTGTTCTCACCAGACCAAACAAGCTGCACTAATAGAGAAAATGAACTAGAGTTCAATTGAAACAAACCAAAGCCTGTAGGTGTGAAAGCATCCTTAGACATTGTGTTGTGGGCTAAATCAGGTCCTTCAGTCCAAGCCTTTAATTTAGCCTACAAATAGATGTTGAAAATTGGGCTATGTTTAGTCTGTTTAATACGGACCATATTTAACCCAAAAATAGATGTTAAAAATTGGGTTGTATTTAGCCTGTCTAATACGGACCACATTTGTTGTGTATGCAGTTACTCCTTTGTTACTTTACACACACACATTCAACCTTGGATGTGCCACAATAAGCACAGACACCGTAAGTGCGTTTTTAGGAGCCGAGGCTCAGCTTCCATTTTATTGAACTGAACTTGGACTCATTACATCCTAGTGCGCATGCGCGTATTACTTTATACAAGAACTATCAATGCGCAACAATGAAATAAAATAGATCCCAATATCCCATACCTAACACTCCTCCCTTCCAGCATTGATATCCCCACTAAACTAAAGGTTGTTTACCTGAGTAAGTATTAATCATAACTAAATACATCTAACCTATCTACTCTCATTCTACCATAACCCATTTCAGTCCTGGAATCGCTCTGGAGGTCTCCGAATTCTCTCTGGATAGCGCCTTTCTGGTGGAGCGTCGGCAGCAGGATTTTGAGGAACAGCAGGGACTGGTGCAGTATCGCCTGCATCGGCTTCAGGCCCGCCTGTGGCTTGATCTTCGTCACTGAACTGAAAGTCACCCTGGAATGGTGTAGCGTTGGCATCCATGTTGGTTGCTCCAGATGCATCCAACAGCTGATCCACGTGTCTACGCCACCGTAGGTCTGGCCCAATTTTCACCTCGTAGGTTAACGGTCCTGTCTGTGACACGATGGTACCAGGCTGCCACTTTTGTCCTTTGCTGCGGTAGTCTTTGGCTATCACCTGTTGTCCCACTTGGAAGGTACGCAGTGAGCGCGTCTGGGATCGGAGAGCAGATTCCGTCTGTTTTCTCTGTACACGTTGCTGTAGACTGGGTTTCAATAAGTCTAAGCGTGAGCGCAGGGGACCCCCTAGGAAGAGCATGGCAGGTATCTGTCCTGTTATTGCATGTGTACTGTTGCGATAGGCCAGCAGAAAGTTTGCAATCTTCTGCTGTAGCGATGCACAGTCCTTATCCATGGCCTTCATAGACTGTTTGAAAGTCTGAATGAAACGTTCCGCTTGGCCGTTAGAAGCTGGATGATATGGCACAATGGTGGTGTGTTGTATGCCATTCCTTTTAACAAAGCGCTGAAACTCTTCAGAAGTGAAAGGTGTTCCGTTATCACTCACAATCTGATGCGGAAGGCCTGTACGTGAGAACAGGGCCCGTAAGAGTTCAACTGTCTTTGCAGAGATTGCTGTTTTTGTGCAGAAAACCTCAGGCCACTTTGAATGCGCATCAACTACGACCAGGTACATGCGGTCCATGAAAGGGCCCGCATAGTCGATGTGAACACGTTGCCATGGTTTTGTAGGCCATTCCCACACATGCAGTGGGGCTGTTGGTGGAGTCTTTTGGGTCTGCTGACACCCGTAGCATGTCTTTGCAATGTCCTCGATCTGTCCATCAATTCCAGGCCACCATACGAAGCTTCTTGCGAGGTGTTTCATTTTCACCACACCTAAGTGTCCCTCGTGTAGCACTGAGAGAACCCTCTGGCGCAGCTTCTGTGGTATCACTACCCTCGCCCCCCACAAAATGCATCCTTGATGCACTGTGAGCTGTTCACGGCGACTGGAATAGCCCGGTAAGGATGAGTCACCCTTGCGTGGCCAGCCTTTCAGTGTCAGCTCGTAGACTCTAGACAAGACAGGGTCGCGGCCTGTCTCTCGTGCGATCTCCTCACTTGTGACTGGTAGGGGATCCACTTGTGTCATCTGGAACATGTCCACCGCTTCCTTGGTCTTAATTGGCGGTGCGACTTGTAGTGGCAACCGGGACAACCCGTCAGCGCTCCCATGGTGAAGTGTGCCTTTGTACTCAATGCTGTAGGTGTGAGCACTCAAAAACAAGGCCCACCGTTGCAGTCGAGCAGCAGCCATGGCTGGTACTCCCTTAGCTGGATTAAAGATTGAAACTAAAGGCTTATGATCTGTGAGGAGGGTAAAGTGCTTTCCGTATAGATACTGATTGAACTTTTTCACTCCCCAGACCATACTAAGAGCTTCTCTGTCAATTTGCACATAGTTACGCTCAGCTGCATTCAGCGATCGGGAGGCAAATGCTATTGGTCGCTCTGTTCCGTCAGTGAACCGGTGTGATAGCACGGCTCCAATTCCGGAAGGGGAAGCATCACATGCAAGCTTGAGCGGCACATCGGGGTCATAGTGTGTCAACACGTTGTCTGAGGTCACCAACTGCTTTGCTTGCTTGAAGGCCTTTTCACAGTCCTGGGACCAGTGCCACTTAGTGCCCTGTTGGAGTAGGGAATTCAATGGGTGTAGCACTGAGGACAGGTTGGGCAAGAATTTCCTATAATAGTTAACCAGGCCCAAGAAAGATCTCAATTGAGAGACATCTTGTGGTGGTGGGGCCTTCAAAACAGCGTCAATTTTGTCTTTGCATTTGTGTAGCCCGTTTTTGTCAATTTTATGGCCACAGTATTCAATGTCATCCTGGAAGAATTCACATTTTGCTTTGTTGGCATGTAATCCAAATTCATTCAGTCTTTGGAGCACTTTTTCAAGATTTTCCAGATGTTCGTTGTCGTTAGCTCCCGTGATCACTATGTCATCCAAATAGCACTGTGTATTCGGTATGCCTTGTAGGACTTGATCCATTGCCTTCTGCCAGATTGCTGGCGCTGAAGCGATGCCGAAGACCAGGCGGTTGTACTGATAGAGACCTTTGGAGGTGTTGATGGTCAAGTACTTTTTGGACGACTCCTCCATCTCCATCTGTAAGTACGCTTGTGCAAGGTCAATCTTGGAAAATCGCTTACCCTGGCCCAGCGCTGTGAAGATGTCGTCAATTCGCGGTAGAGGGTACTGTTCCGCCTTCAAGACCGGATTGACTGTCACCTTAAAATCACCGCAGATGCGTACTGAGCCATTACCCTTTACCACTGGCACTATTGGCGTTGCCCATTCAGACCAGTCCACTTTCGATAGGATGCCCTCATTTTCCAACCTTTGAAGTTCATTTTCCACCTTGGGCCGGAGAGCGTATGGAACTGTACGCGCCTTGTGGAATTTGGGTACAGCGTCGTCATTCAGAACAATCTGGGCTTTCAGATGTTTTAGTTTGCCTATGCCGTCTTGAAAAACTTCTCCTGCATTTTGAAGTATTTTGTTCAATTTTTCATTTGTAGAGCCATTGCTCTGCTTTTTGGTCACTGTGGCTTGCATTTCTTTAATTGCCTGCCAATCCAATTGTACTTCACGAAGCCATTCACGGCCAAACAGGGGCGCACCCCCTCTCTCAATAACATACAGGGGCAGTGCACACTGTTGATCGCCATAGTGCACATTCACATTGATCACGCCCATTGGGGCTACGCGCTCCCCTGTGTAAGTTTTGAGCATTACATCTGTAGATTGCAATTGCAGATGTGAGAAGTGTGCCTGGTAATCCTTCTTAGACATGACTGACAATGCAGATCCAGTATCCAATTCCATAGTCAGTGTTTTTCCTTCCACTTTGGGTGAAACCCATATGATTCCCCTGTTGGGTCTTTTCAATGAGCAGACATCAAAGCAAGCTAAATCTTGTGCACTGTCTGAATCAGATGAGCAAGTTTCAATGTCATGCATGTCTTTTTGTTTATTTTTAAATTTGTGGAACTTTTTCTCCTTCACTGTATCTTTCACTTTCGTTTTGCACACTTTCTGTATGTGACCTGTTTTATGGCACTTGTTGCACTCCTTATCTTTAAACCAACATTCAGGTGGAGCGTGTGATTTCTTTCCACAGCGATAGCATGCATCATTTTTCTGTTGTCTTTTGTCTATGCTGTGCATGTTGCACTCGTGAACATGGCATTCTTGCACCATCTGCTGCTGCAGCTCGGTAGCGCCTTTAGCAGCTGCTTCCAGTGACGTGGCGACTTCAATGGCACGTTTCAATGTCAGATCTTTTTCTGTTAACAGTCTCTTTTGTATGCTTTCGTTGTGCAGTCCGCACACGAATCTATCTCGCAATGCGTCTGAAAGATTTCTTCCAAATGAACAATGTTCAGACAGTCTTCTCAATTCTGCCACGAATTCAACAATAGACTCTGTTTTTAACTGATTCCGTTTATGGAATTTAAAACGTTCGGCAATGACGAGAGGCTTCGGATTCAAATGTGCCTCTAAAACAGTGACAATGTCTTTGTACGTCTTATCTGCCGGTTTGTCTGGGGTCAACAAACTGCGTAGCAAGTTGTATGTCTTAGCTCCCATTACACTAAGCAGTACTGCTACCTTTTTGTCGTTTGGAATGTCGTTTGCCACAAAGTACTGATCCAACCTTTCCACGTATGTTGTCCAGTCCTCCGATGCGCTATCAAAACTGTCCATTCTCCCAATTATCCCCGCCATGGTTGGTGCCGTATTAACCGTTGGGTTTGTACTCTCTGTGTACACTTCGAGTTGCAATGAGTTAGCTTTTATCACAGTCAACAGTCACACTCACGACGACTCGTGTCCTCTCCGTGTCGGAATATCCATTCACAGATCCCGTCCTCGTCGCCAATTGTTGTGTATGCAGTTACTCCTTTGTTACTTTACACACACACATTCAACCTTGGATGTGCCACAATAAGCACAGACACCGTAAGTGCGTTTTTAGGAGCCGAGGCTCAGCTTCCATTTTATTGAACTGAACTTGGACTCATTACATCCTAGTGCGCATGCGCGTATTACTTTATACAAGAACTATCAATGCGCAACAATGAAATAAAATAGATCCCAATATCCCATACCTAACAACATTTAACCCAGAATAGACATTGAAAATTGGGCTGTGTTTAGTCCATTTAATACAGACCATATTTAACAAGAAAACAGTAATTTAAAACTGGGCTGTTCCTACCATATTAACCATAATTGTGCTGTTTAGTCCGCAGGATTTGGCCCAAATTAACCCTCAAAATAGTTTTTGGCATTTGATGATGGTGGTGGGGTCTAACTCTTAAAAGTCAAATACATTTTTTTCAACCACTGGGATTCTTTCGTAAAGGTGCTTTATAAAAATGCACATTTTTAACAGCTTTTTTTTTTTAATTCGACACTTTGTAGTATTCTGATTGGTGCTGTCTCTGCTGATTGCAAATCAAGACCTGCTGTGCTGATTACCACCTGCCTCTCCCTGCTGCTATAAAGTTCTGCTTGTCTGTCTTTGGACTCTGTTTGCCAGAGAAGCAGCCGCCTTCTTCCATGTGTGCCAACCTGGGATCTCTCTTGTGCCTTCTCCACTTCTCCATCATTGGACCTAGTGATGACCAGATGAGGCTTTCTTGAAGCCTTGAAGCTTTTCATCAAATTGGTTAATATGGATGAAGCCTCATTTGAAACTTCATTTGCTCTACTAAGCCATCTACTGGACAAAAAGTAGACAACATGCAGATTTTTACAAGGGCATTATTGGTTTGATGTGTATTTTTTTTTTTCATTTCAATAAATGTACTGTCCTTTAAGAAATATCAGTGATCATAAGGGAAAAAAGAAATAATAAAACTGGGGTGACTACAGTGAAAGTGTTTGTGTTACTTATCCATTATTATTAAGAAAAAATAACTTTTCTACAGTCTTTGGACTAAGGCGATTTTTTTATTATTATTTCACCAGCTTTTGAGAATACTTTTTCACAGGGCACAAAGGATGCAGGTGAGTAATTGTTAACAGCAGAAAATATATGTAAATAGACACACACTGAAAAGGAACCATGGAGTAAACATGAAAAAAGATCAATCTGTAGCATGAAATCTCAGCTTCTCATTGTATGTGCTGGAATGTGTCTGTAGTTTTGGGTTACATATATTTCCTGCAGATGAAAATGGCCACGGGTCTTTTTCACCATTAACTTAAGGTCCATAGTTGAAGCAGACAGCAAAAATGTAATACTGATGACACGGTGAAATCACTCTAAACAAAGACTTGAACCCACAACCTTCAGCAGCAGAATTAAGTTACAGTTTCATATTATGTCAGACATAAAGGTAGAAGATGTTTGTTTTTTACCTTATGTTTCGACTGACACCTGTAGTCATCTTCAGAGGCGTCAGCTGATCGCTGTTGCATGTCATTTATCAGCTGTTTTCCTTAGGTGTGGCCAGCCTGATGGACCTGACAGATCCATCACACCTCCCGTCACCAGGTGGTCTCTGGAGGATGGAATCCCTGGTGTGGAAGAGCATGAATGCTCCCTCATCCCGGTTCGTGGTGACCTTTGCACAATTTCTGATTTCTAGGCTTCCTTGATCCAGCGTTTGTGTTGATCAATCAGCAATATCAGATCACTGCAAAAGGAACAATCAAATCATGGACTGGGACAACACAAGAATCATTGGATCGGAGGGTAATAAACACAAACGCTGGATCAAGGAAGCCATAGAAATCAGAAAACATGCAAAGGACACCATGAACCGGGATGAGGGTGTCATGACATGCCCCTCGGGGCAAAGAGGAGAGACACCCAGATGCTGAACTGCTAGTTATAAAATTTACTAACAAACACAAAGTCCAAACTGTGTACAAACACAAAAATTAAAACAGTGCACAAAGCAAAAACTTACAGAGACGACAACAGAGAAGACAGGATTCGCAAGGGTAATAACGTCAGAACGGGAACAGGGTTCAGACGCAAACGATGATTAAGACTCCAGCAATCAAGGAGAGAAATCGCAGTCCTTAAATAGGGCAAGAACCAAATGAACGCAAATGATGGCAAGTGTGGATACCATGAGTGGGCAGGAGGAAACAATGATTACAGACTCGGTTCAGCTGGGAACAATAACAGGGGAGAAGACGGGACTGACAGCTGACAGGAGCACCGCCCAACAACGGAGCAAAAAACCCAGAAGTGCCACTGACAGCTGCAGCCCCGGAGAAGGAGTGACAAAACACAAGATGGACATATGGATATAATATGATGGAAAATAAAGACAAGTAAATCCAAATAAGTAAATGACAAAACTATAATGAATGTAAACGGGAATGTAAACGGGAAAATAAATCATACTAAGAAACAATACAGAATATGTGAAAATTGACCAAAGATAAAATAACAGGAATAAAAACTCAAAAATACAACACCACAGAAATAGAGATAAAGGCAAAGAGAAAGAGAAAGGGAACGGCAGAATCCCCCCCCCCCCCCCCCATGCTCAGATCGTGACAGAGGGAGCATTCATGCTCTCCCACACCTGGGATTCCATCCTCCAGAGACCACCTGGCGATGGGAAGTGTGGCTAGCGTAGTGGATCTGTCAGGTCCATCAGGCTGGACACGTCTAAGGAAAACAGCTGATAAACAAAGCCTGCAGTATGCAGTATGCAAAGGGTAACCTCAGATCAGCTTGGCAGGGGATCAAATTGATGGCCTCAATCAACCAAAGTGGTAATGAACATAGGTCATCTATTAACGTACAGTACGCGAAATTGAGGATAAATGCTTGCCTGATATTTTTAATTCTTTCTTTTTACGTTTTGATATAACTGATTTTACTCATGACATTTCCAGGTAAAGGAACTCTCAGGCTGAACTCTTTGTAATGACATTTTGATTGTCAGAGACCAGGTCAGGGTTTTAAGAAAACTAAGAGGACCCAAACAATATTTGTGGTCGCACACTGTATCACTGTGCTGAGCAACTCAGTGGTGTTTTCATCCTTTTTTTTTTCAAATGTGTGTTGACAGTTGTGTGTTTCCAAAGATTTTAAAATCATCAAACACACTCCCCATTCCTAAGATGAAAAACCCCCGAGAATTACAAGATTTTAGACCTATTGCTCTCACGTCTCTGGTTGTGAAAAATCTTGGGAAAATCTTGAAGGATGAGGTCCTTACTCATGTTGAAGGCAAACTTGATCTGCTTCAGTTTATCAAACAAATAAAGGAGTGGATGATGTCAAGCTTTTAATCCTTGATGAAATCTATAAACACCTGGAGAAACCTAAATCTCACATGCGACTTTTATTTACTGATTTTTCTTCAGCATTTAATAAGATGCAACCTCAGATTTTAATTGAGACTTGCTTCTTGTTTTAATCTGCCCAACCACCTTTTAACTTTGTTTTTAAATTTTTTAACAGACAGGACACAGCAGGTTTTAGTCAATAATACCATGTCTAAAACCCTGGTCTCAAATACAGGCTCTCCGCAGGGTTGCATTCTCTCACCATTACTTTTTATTGTATACACTAACAGCTGCAGGTCTTCTAAAGAAAACAGGTTCCTTATTAATTTTTCTGATGGCACTGCTTTGCCACTTCTTCAGGGGACAGAGGCTGATCATGTTCATGCTCTTCCTGACTTTGTCAAGTGATGTGATGACAGTTTCCTTGACCTACAGTGGTGTAAAAAAGTGTTTGCCTCCTTTCTGATTTCTCATTTTTTTTGTATGTTTGTCACACTTAAATGTTTCAGATCATCAAACAAATTTACATATTATACAAAGATAACACAAGTAAACACAAAATGCATTTTTTAAATGAAGGTGTTTATCATTAAGGGGAAAAAATCCAAACCTACACTGCCGTGTGTGAAAAAGTGATTGCCCCCTAAACTTAATAACTGGTTGGGTCACCCCCAGCAGCAACAAATGCAATCAAGCATTTGCGATAACTGGCAGTGAGTCTTTTACAGTGCTGTGGAAGAATTTTGGCCCACTCATCTTTGCAGAATTGTTGTAATTCAGCCACATTGGAGGGGTTTTGAGCATGAACTGCCTTTATAAGGTCATGCCACAGCATTTCAGTCAGATTCAGGTCAGGACTTTGACTAGGCCACTCTAAAGACTTCATTTTGTTTTTCTTCAGCCATCCGAGGTGGACATGCCGGTGTGTTTTGGATTATTGTCTTGATGCAGAACCCAAGTGCACTTCAGCTTGAGGTCACAAACAGATTGCTGGGCATTCTCTTTCAGGATTTTTTGGTAGACAGCAGAATTCATGGTTTCATTTACCACAGCAAGTCTTCCAGGTCCTAAAGCAGCAAAACAGCCCCAGACATCACACTACCACCACATTTTACTGTTGGTATAAGATAAGATAAGATAAGATAAGCCTTTATTAGTCCCACAATGGGGAAATTCCAGGATTGCAACAGCACAGGGATAGCAACACTCAGAGCAACAATCAGAAGGCAAGAAAAAACAAGAGCAGCTAGTATACATATGTATATATATATATATATATATATATATATATATATATATATATATATATATATACTTATAATATATATATATATATATATATAGACACTGTGTGTCTATATATATATATATATACACGTGTATATATATATATATATATATATATATATATATATATATATATATATATATATATATATATATATATAGACACACAGTGCGGAGCATTGTGGTTGGTGGATGTGCAGCAGAAAGTCTAAGCTCTCTCTCCGCGGATGCGGCGGGCCAGCTGGATGTCTTTGGGCATGATGGTGACCCTCTTGGCGTGGATGGCGCACAGGTTGGTGCCCTCGAAGAGACCCACCAGGTAGGCCTCGCTGGCCTCCTGCAGAGCCATGACGGCGGAGCTCTGGAAGCCTTTTCTGAAATGCTGTTACTTTTACGCCAGATGTAATGGGACACACACCTTCCAAAAAGTTCAACTTTTGTCTCATCAGTCCACAGAGTATTTTCCCAAAAGTCTTGGGGATTATCAAGGTGTTTTCTGGCAAAACTGAGATGAGCCTTTATGTTCTTTTTGCTCATCTATGGTTTTCATCATGGAACTCTGATACAGGCCATTTTTGCCCAGTCTCTTAGGGTGGAGTCATGAACACTGACCTTAACTGAGGCAAGTGAGGTCTGCAGTTCTTTGGATGTTATTGTGGGGTCTTTTGTGACCTCTTGGATGAGTCGTCACTGCGATCTTGTGGTAATTTTGGTCGACCGGCCACTCCTGGGAAGCTTCACCACTGTTCCATGTTTTTGCCATTGGCTCTCACTGTGGTTCGCTGGAGTTCCAAAGCTTTAGAAATGATCCATAGCATCATCCATAGTGGGACATAGAGATGGTAAACTCTTATAAATATTTAAGAAATATATTTGACTCTCAGTTTAAGTTTGACATCAACACAGAGGCACTTGTTAAACGGGCCCATCAGAGAATTTATTTACTGTGGAAGATCAACTTTTTTGGTGTTTCCAAACCTATTTTGTGTTCTTTCTACTCATCTTTTATTGAAAGCCTTCTTACTTTTTCATTTATCTGCTGGTTCAACAGTTTGTCAGTGAAAGACAGGAACTGTTTGAATAATGTTGGTAGAATCTGCTCCAAAATATTTGGCACTCCATTAAACAACTTGACCTCAGTCTGGGAAAAATGTGTCACTCAGAAAGCAAAATGTATTGTAACACCTGTAATTTCTCTCAAGCACCAGACATTTAGCTCTTCTTCAGAATGGTTTTATTTGATTACTCACAGGAGAACAACACCTAAGCCATGAATGGGTTACTGTTCTTGGCCGTCACCCACGCCAGCTGTCTAACTCAGCTCCCTCGCTTGCAGTTACCCTGACTGTTTCACAACAACTAACTTACGTACAGTCCATATTCACATACAACATTCACTATGTCTTAAAGGCACATGAATAACAGCAGAACTCATAACAAGAATAGTGAACATGTTCCCAACCAACACAAAAACAAGCATTGTTGCACTGCCCCCAACACTAAGTTCCTCATCGCCGAGGGAACAACAAAGTCTCTGAAATGGGGTGGTAGTTTGCATTGTCCCCATGACCACCTGGGACCCACAGCAGGCATAAGGGTTTCTGCAGTCTGGGGAACAGGGTCAGGAGAGGGGTGAAACAGTCTCAGTGGTAAATGTCTGGGAGTAGTAAGAGTGGAGGGGCAATTTGCTTGTGTCGGGGGGCTCGAGGGCTCTGTACTCAGGCATGGATTAGAAGATGCTGTAGTGTCAATAATATCCTGAACAAAACCAGGGTACCTGCCCCTCTGGAAAAGAAGGGAGAGCACACCCTCTATATGGTGTCAATCTATCCCTTTGTAGAAACACTTTTCTGCCCCTAGGTGGTAACTGTACTCTGTAAAGTACTCTGTACTCTGTACTCAGCTACAATACTCAGCACTGTGTGTTTATATACTCATATATTTATTCCATCCAGCTACAATGCTCCGCACTGTGTGTCTGTATATATATATATATACAGTGGGGCAAAAAAGTATTTAGTCAGCCACCAATTGTGCAAGTTCTCCCACTTAAAAGATGAGAGAGGTCTCCAATTTTCATCACAGGTATACCTCAACTATGAGAGACAAAATGAGAAAAAAAAAATCCAGAAAATCACATTGAAGGATTTTTAATGAATTAATTGGTAAATTCCTCAGTAAAATAAGTATTTGGTCACCTACAGACAAGCAAGATTTCTGGCTCTCACAGACCTGTAACTTCTTCTTTAAGAGGCTCCTCTGTCCTCCACTTGTTACCTGTATTAATGGCACCTGTTTGAACTCCTTATCAGTATAAAAGACACCTGTCCACAACCTCAAACAGTCAGACTCCAAACTCCACTATGGCCAAGACCAAAGAGCTGTCAAAGGACACCAGAAACAAAATTGTAGACCTGCACCAGGCTGGGAAGACTGAATCTGCAATAGGTAAGCAGCTTGGTGTGAAGAAATCAACTGTGGGAGCAATTATTAGAAAATGGAAGACATACAAGACCACTGATAATCTCCCTCGATCTGGGGCTCTACGCAAGATCTCACCCCATGGGGTCAAAATTATCATGAGAACGGTGAGCAAAAATCCCAGAACCACATGGGGGGACCTAGTGAATGACCTGCAGAGAGCTGAGACCAAAGTAACAAAGGCTACATCAGAAACACACTACGCCACCAGGGACTCAAATCCTGCAGTGCCAGATGTGTCCCCCTGCTTAAGCCAGTACATGTCCAGGCCCGTCTGAAGTTTGCTAGAGAGCATTTGGATGATCCAGAAGAGGATTGGGAGAATGTCATATGGTCAGATGAAACCAAAATAGAACTTTTTGGTAAAAACTCAACTTGTCGTGTTTGTAGGAGAAAGAACACCATACCTACTGTGAAGCATGGGGGTGGAAACATCATACTTTGGGGCTGTTTTTCTGCAAAGGGACCAGGACGACTGATCCGTGTAAAGGAAAGAATGAATGGGGCCATGTATCGCGAGATTTTGAGTGAAAACCTCCTTCCACCAGCAAGGGCATTGAAGATGAAACGTGGCTGGGTCTTTCAGCATGACAATGATCCCAAACACACCACCCGGGCAACGGAGGAGTGGCTTCGTAAGAAGCATTTCAAGGTCCTGGAGTGGCCTAGCCAGTCTCCAGATCTCAACCCCATAGAAAATCTTTGGAGGGAGTTGAAAGTCTGTGTTGCCCAGCGACAGCTCCAAAACATCATTGCTCTAGAGGAGATCTGCATGGAGGAATGGGCCAAAATACCAGCAACAGTGTGTGAAAACCTTGTGAAAACTTACAGAAAACGTTTGACCTCTGTCACTGCCAACAAAGGGTATATAACAAAGTATTGAGATGAACTTTTGTTATTGACCAAATACTTATTTTACCGAGGAATTTACCAATTAATTCATTAAAAATCCTTCAATGTGATTTTCTGGATTTTTTTTTCTTATTTTGTCTCTTATAGTTGAGGTATACCTATGATGAAAATTGGAGACCTCTCTCATCTTTTAAGTGGGAGAACTTGCACAATTGGTGGCTGACTAAATACTTTTTTACCCCACTGTATAGTATATATATATATATATACTGTATATATATATATATATACTGTATATATATATATATATATGTACATATGTATATTCGCTGCTCTTGTTTTTTCTTGACTTCTGATTGTTTCTCCGAGTGTTGCTATCCCTGTGCTGTTGCAATCCTGGAATTTCCCCATTGTGGGACTAATAAAGGCTTATCTTATCTTAAACCACCTCCCCCACTCTTTCCAGCACTCTGCAGGGCCCCACCCAATTACTGTCCAACTTGGGGCACCGTCCCTTCTTCCTCCTCGGACTGAATGCCCTGACCAGCTCTCCAGCTTGTTCCTCATGGGCCGTGCAGGTGTCGCAGCTGCGGCAGAAGTCATCTACGTCCCTTCTCTGCTCACCCCAGTAGAAACTCTGGTGGAGGTGACGAAGGGTCTTTGAAACATCAAAGTGGCCTGACCCCATCCCCCCATGGCAGGCTTCTAGCACTGCTGTCCTCAGTGATTTGGGTACCACAACGTGACAACTCTCCTCCCCTGTAGCAGCTTCCTTCCACGCCCGCTGCAGCACACCATCGCTCAGGTGTAACATATCAAACTTGCCCTTTTGTGGCAACAGAGAGTCCAGTGATTTCTTCCCAAGGTGGTCTCTGCCCTTGTCCCAGCCACTGCAGCACCAGTTGTAGGTTGCCGTCCTGCTCCTGCTGTGCCCTCCACTCAGCTGCATCCACCACCCATGACACCCCACAGGAGATCTGCACTGCGCTGTTCTGAGTGAGTTCTCTGTCTTTCACCTCTCTCTTTCCCCCGTAGCGGCAGCTGACTGCAGCAGTCTCTTCATCCTCACCCATTGTAGAGTGTCTTGGATACTCAACATGGGGAGTGGACGGGGAAGTGACTGATCGCAGGGTACCTGTGCTGGTGCAGGGGTAGGGGGAGGTGTTTGTCTCAGATTCACAGTGGTTGCTGAGTACATACTGCTCTCTGTGGTCACAACAGCAGCAGAGGGGGGGCCCATGCAGACAGGAAGTGATTTAAGTGGCACACACTTACCCCGAGGGAGGATGAGGCAGCCCTTACCCATGTCGAGTACGCCACCAATAGTTCATAAGAAGTCCAACCCAAGGATGCAGGCATCCTGCACCTCAGCCACCCATGCAGTAAAGGGCACTGAAAGGTCTCCCTAAACAGGAACTCCCCACGTCCTCTAATGGGGCTCAGATTGCCAGTCACTGTTCTCAGCTGTACAGAGGTAGATTCAGCAGCTGCCCCCACTGGAATAATGTCAGGCCACACCAATGTAGAATTTGACCCAATGTCCTGCAGGGCTGCGCACATGACACCCGACACAGTCACAGGAATGTGGCAAAAGTCTCTAACATGATTCCAGCCCACAGCGATTACTGTCCCCAGCCATTGTGGCAGTGGGGTATGGGTGCTAACATCATGGGCCAGTGTCTCCCCACCTACACAGACCCCCTGAAGTTTCCCTGCACATAAGAGAGCCTGGGGCATTGCATGAGAAGGTGTCCAGATTGTCCACACCCCCAACATCTCTGAGCATGGCGGTGGCAAGCAACTTGGGCAGCAGGTTGTACAACAGACACTCAAGCAGTGTCCTGCACCCCCTCATCTCCCCAGTGTTGAGTGTCCATCATCACTGCTCTCACTGCGGGTGTGTCCTCCAGCAGCTCATCCTCACTTAACAACTCTCTCTCCAGTGCTAACTCCAGAGGTTCACTCAGCGAGGCAGTGTGGGCTAGCTGTACATGGACACGCAGCTGTCTGGGACTGAGTGCCAGTAAGAATTGGTCTCTGGCAAGCTCTTTCTGCATTTCCGGCGGTATATCAGTATAGGTATGTCTACACAAGCATTCAATCTCGTTAGCCAGGATGTGGAGGGGATCACCAGGGTGTCTGTGTCTGTTGTTCAATTCAGAACACAAGATAAGATAAGCCTTTATTAGTCTCACAATGGGGAAATTCCAGGATTGCAACAGCACAGGGATAGCAACACTCAGAGCAACAATCAGAAGGCAAGAGAAAAAAAACAAGAGCAGCAAGTATACATATGTACATAAATATATATATATATATACTGTATATATATATATATATGGAGCATTGTAGCTAGATTGGATAGATATATAAATATATAAACACAGTGCGGAGCATTGTTGCTAGATAGAGTAAATATATAAATATATATATAAGCACACACAGTGTGGAGCATTGTAGCTAGATGGAATAAATATGTAAATATATAAACACACACAGTGCAGAGCATTGTAGCTAGATGGATTGAAACAGCATAACTGTCTACTTAGTTATCCTACACGGTATGATTATGTACCCATACATGTGCCCTTCAGAGGTAAAGTGGGCTATCCCACAAAACCATTATTTTGAGAAAATGAGCTCTAAAGTTGAAATATTCTCAAAAAATCAGTGTACCTATATCATTAAAAAGTTACCCCCTATAAGTACCTTCAAGGTGTGACTTAAATATGAAAATATATTTAAATCACATAAACTTTAGAGCTCATTTTCTCAAAATAATGGTTTTGTGGGATAGCCCACTTTACCTCTGAAGGGCACACATATTCTCACCCTCCGTAGCGACCGGTATTTTCCTAGTTGTATACTGGAGGGGACCATTGTGTAAGTCTATTGCGTCTTTTGCATTCAATACTATTAGGTCGTCACGTCTTTTTGCTATCTCTGCGAGCAGCCCTACTTTGGTTGTACAGTCTGACAGCCGTAGGTAGGAAGGACCTGCGAAACCTCTCGGTTGTGCACCTAGGATGATGTAGTCTGCTGCTAAATGAGCTCCTCAATGCGTTCAGTATGTCCTGCATAGGGTGGAACTCGGACTCCAGGAGAGATGACAGTTTAGCCACCATCCTTCTCTCTCCTATCTCCTCCACTGGGTCAAGGCGCTGCCCCAGGACAGAGCTAGCTTTCTTGATCAGTTTGTTCAGTCTCTTCCTATCGGCTGTTGTCATGCCACTGCCCCAGCAGACCACTCCAAAAGTGATGGCTGATGCCACCACCGTGTCATAGAATGTCTTCAGCAGCGCCCCTTGTACACCAAAAGACCTGAGTCTCCTCAGCAGGAACAGCCTGCACTGTCCCTTCTTGTAGAGTGCGTCAGTATTGTGTGACCAGTCTAGTTTATTGTTCAGATGAACACCCAGGTACTTATAGGATGTCACCATCTCGATGTCTCTTCCCTGTATATTTACTGGTGCTGTGAGGGGTTGTCCTTGCCTGCGGCAGTCCACCACCAGCTCCTTAGTTTTCCTCGCGTTGATCTGGAGGCAGTTCCGATGGCACCAGTCCATGAAGTCCTGGATAAGTCCTCTGTACTCAGCTTCATCTCCATTGGAGATGAGGCCAGCGATCACAGAGTCATCAGAGAACCTCTGTAGATGGCAGTGTGTTGTGTTGTGTGAGAAGTCCGCAGTATAAAAGGTGAACAGGAAGGGAGCCAACACAGCAGAACAGGTTGATAATATTTCCCAAAATGCCTGTGAAGAGCCCCAACAAACATGACATAGTCCTTTCTCTCTTAAGGGCTCAGCAATAACAAGCATGCAGCTGCATTATCAGTCAGGCACAGAGCTAGTTGCAACACTTTGAATCAATCAGACCAGCCAGCAGCTTCAGCCAACAGTTCAAACTGGGCTTTGAAAACCTCCCAGGATGTCATGCCATTAAACTTCGGGGTTTTAATTGCAACCGGCGTTACAGATACCTGGGCGCCGCCATCTTTGTTTCCATCACGTGACATTGCATCAGGTCATACCAGCTTCTTCACGCTCCACAGAGGGCGGGAGTCCCTGCTGTCATGGCGGGATGACCCAGGGAGAAACCCGGTTTCATCAGCAAGTAACCACGCTGTCTCTCTGGGGGTTGCAGGTGTACAATCGTTTTTGGTTGTTCCATTTTAACTTCGGCGCCAGACATAACCGGTCGAGCTGAGAACTCCTTCGCTCGCGTTAGCATGGATAGCTATTAGCTTTGACATTGGCTCAGTCAATTCTGACACCAGTGTAACGTCTCATGTTTTTCTCAAGCACCAGGCATTTAGCTCTTCTTCAGAATGGCTTTATTTGATTACTCACAGGAGAAGAACAACACCTAAGCCATGAATGGGTTACTGTTCTTGGCCGTCACCCGCACCAGCTCTCAAACCCAGCTCCCTCGCTTGCAGCCACCCTGACTGTCTCACAACAACTAACTTACGTATAGTCCGTATTCATGTACAACATTCACTATGTCTTAAAGGCACATGAATAACAGCAGAACTCATAACAAGAATAATGAACATATTCCCAACCAACACAAAATCAAGGATTGTTGCACTGCCCCCCAACACTAAGTTCCTCATCGCCGAGGGAACAACAAAGTCTCTGAAATGGGGTGGTAGTTTGCACTGTCCCCATGACCACCATAACAAGAATAGTGAACACATTCCCAACCATCAAAAAATCAAGGCTCATTACAATATCATTAGATTAGCTCATGTTCTTGATAGTGAGGTTTTACTGATGGCATCAGGATGGTGGTACTTGAAGCCTCCCAGAAAGATGAACCGCTATGCTAGGTCCTTTGTTCCTTCTGCCATCAAACTGATAAACACAGAGTAGCCTTTCTTTTGTAGACCATTTCGGGGCTGCATTCCAATTCCAGTTCCAGTTCTTTAGCAGAATGCTGCTATTCATGTGCAATACTACTGTTGACCTGAGTACTTGCTCCATTTATGCTTATATTTAACCTTTCAATGATTGCATTCGGGCAGCACGGTGGCAGAGTGGTTAGCACTGCGGCAGCACAGCAACTCACCCTTGGCCGGGGGATCCTGGGTTCGATCCCAGCCCCCGACCAACAGTGATCTGTGTGGAGTTTGCATGTTCTCCCCGTGTCTGTGTGGGTTTACTCTGGGATTTCTCCGGTTTTCTCCCACATGCCAAAAACATGCAAGTTAGGTTAATTGGCATCAAACTGGGGATTCTAAATTGTCCTTAGGTATGAATGTGAGAGTGAATGGTTGTCTGTCTCTCTGTGTTGGCCCTGCGATGGACTGGCGATCTGTCCAGGGTGTACCCTGCCTCTCGCTCAAAGATGCTGGAATAGGCTCCAGCCCCCCCCGCGACCCAAAAAAGGATTAAGCGGAAGAAGATGGATGGATGGTTACATTCGTTTTAGATGTTTAATTTTTTTATGTTGTTTTTATGGACTTTTGGGTGCTTAGCTTTTTCCCTTTTAAAACTCCAGTTTTAGTTGTATTTAGACTTATTTATTCTTGCACTGTTTTTGCACAAAGCCGTTCCCATTTTTATTACATAGTATGTCTTGAGTGCTTCCACACTCAGGGATATTTGGTCCTGGAGGTTTAAGGGTGTTTTACTGATTGATTCCACCAAACAGTGCTGTTTGAATGTTTAGATGTGTATGTGAATAGTGGTCGGTGGACTGTAGAAACTGAATTGCCTCTTGGGGATTAATAAAGTTTTCTGTTTCTGTTTTGACATGCCACAGCGATCAGCTGACGTTTCTGGAGAAGACTGCAGGTGACAGTCAAACCATGTTAAGGTAAAAACATCTACCTTTTTGTCTGACTAAAAAAGAAACTGTAAATTAATTATGGAAAAAGAAGAAAAAATGAATGTACTTGAGTACTTTAGCACCTGAGTCCAACATTCTACACCTGCGCTACAATGGCATGCTATGTACAGGCACTAAATTAGAAGGTGTTGACCAACAACATTTAATTCATTAGTTTTGGAGAGATTACATAGAACACTTAATGCCACAGGCAGACATTAATAAGAGTTCTTGAATAAAGAAGATCATTGGAATCCTTTGTCAGTGACAAATATAATTTAAGAAACAAGTTAATATCAAAATCACAGAAAGTTTTATCCACGGTAAACACACATTATTTACTTTTACAGTACGTCATCAATACATGCCTCGATTCGATATGCACTTTGCAAAATATTTCTTGGATTACTCAGCACACACCCCAAAGCTCCGGCGCTGGAAGTCTCATCACTAATTGGACCTGTGTAAGGTAAACATTTCATCTCAACTTAATTATCTCCTTAAATACCTACCTTCTCCACAGGACCTTCCACTGAGTTCAGTTGGCGGTAGACAAACCCGTTCACTAAACGTGGATGATTCTGACCTACAAGTAAGTCTAAAGCAATATTTGATTAACTCTAACTCTCCCCCAGGTACCCAAAAACTCCTACCTTGTCCAGATCACCTTCCCTACCTTATCCAACTCTGCACAACCCGAGAGGACAGAGAGCAACAACCTGCAAAGATTCTCACCGTGTGGTTTTCAGCTCCACCTGTAAGAGAAACAATCCTACTATTACCTGCAGTTGTTCAGCTGTATACTCACCATTTTCCTCTCCTCTCCCATCTCCTCAGGGGTTGCCAGTTCTCTCAGATCACATCACGCTCACCTTGTAAATAAACTCATTGTTGGATCACCATACAAACTTGTCAGTGTCTGCTTCTGGGTCCATTACCTAAAGGCAGTGGCTATGGATACGGAAGCTGTATCCATAGCCGTTTTGTATGGCTACTGAAGAGTTGAAAATCCAACAAAGACTTTTCAGATCAACTCCAAGCCAGCTGCCACTGTGGCTTAGGTAGATGGTATGATGGGCCTGTGATTGGAAGGTTGATGGCTTGCGTCCTGTTATCAGCACCTTGCTCATATCACTTTACTTGATGTGATGAAATTTAGAATTAAAAGTAAGAGGCTTAGGATATGAGTGTGGGTAATTTTAAAAAAGTAGTAAATAGATATTAATTAAAATTTTGAAACAAATAAATGCCTCCGATTCCTGTACCTGTAGCCTGCTGCTTTTAATGCATTAATAGAATGTACTGGCCAATCAGATTTGAGCTCTATCTGTAGCAAGAACTCTATGGGTACGGTTCCGTATCCATAGCCACTGCCTTACCTAAAACTGTCACATTTGGTATAATGCTTGTTAAATATCTGGAACAATGGGAAACCAGTGCTAGTGCTATACACTCAAAAAGCACTATTGGAATAAAAGTATGTTTGACAAATTTTTCTGTTGTCCTTTTATTGCTGTTCCTACCTTGGCCTCCTGGTGTCCTCAGACAGCATTGGTTAATCTGATTTTTAAAGGTCTGATGACACGATTTTGACTTCATCTAATTTTGCAACACATAATTTCAATATGACGAAATAGGTTGGTCTGTGCAGTTCTAAGTCAAACAGGCTTTTTTTCACACGAATATCCGACGTTTTCATGAGCACCATGTCACAAATTGCGTCAGTGGCTGGAAAACCCCCCGGCCATGTTGTGAGGTCAGCGACAGAACACGGCACTTGGCTGCCCATTGTACACGCAGGATGGAAGTGGTAGACAACATCGATGATGGTTCCAGCACATTTAGTCTGGAATTGGTTTGTGTTGTCCAATCTTCAGACGATTATAGTTTGGAAGAATGGGATGATAATGAAGAATCTGGGGGCATCAGACCTTATAGGTTTGAGCTGTGCCAAATGGGCCTCGTGGCTAGCAAGTCAGACTCAGAGAGTGACGGTGGTGAGGCACACATGCCGGCCGCAGCAGCAGCGGCAAACACACGGCAGGGGGACACCGAGTGGTATGCTTTTGTTTCAGATATTGCAACAAATTATTTGTTCATAAAAATAATTTATTTAAACCCGATTTTTCAATAAAATCATAACAGTGTATTCTCTGTGGCTCAGGCATCGAGTTTATTATGTATTATCTTTTGAATTCTTGTTGTTTTTATGTTTTGTACATGCGGTTTATGTGCCGTTTTGACCCAATTTCAGGTGGGCACTGTCCAAGATTCGCTGGTCCGACCACGCCCCCTCTCTCTTTGACAGTCAGCTGTTCATGTTTTGTGCGCATCATCTGCCGTGTTGTCAGCCAGCCAATATTGCCAACACTATCACGACGTGTTAGCCACTCCACACAGCCGTGGTTCTGTTGCGCCCCTTGAAGCGATGTCGGCCCTGGGGCGCAACCGTGGTTAACACGTCTCTTCTCCATGCATTCTCTGGGTGATGTCAGCCCCGAACACCAGCTGTAAGTGTTTCTGTTTATTTTTGTAAGTCTTCACCTTTTTGGGAACTGTTGTCATCAATCTTATGTTCAATACATGTGCTGTGGTGAATCCTGTGCGTAAGTCCATTCATCCTTCCCCTCCTCGTGCGCTCTTTGTCATGACCCTCCGTGCACTCTTATGCAGCGCACGGAAAGGGAGGATGAAATAACGAGGATTTATGTGGAGGGTTCACCACAGCACATTTAATACAGAAAGACAGACAATTCCCAAAAAGGTGAAGACGTACAAAAAACAAAAACACACTTACTGATGGCGTTCGGGGGCCAGCATCACCCAGTGAATGAATGAGAGGAGACGTGTTAGCTACAGGTGCTCCCCAGAGCCGACATCGCTTCAATCACGCATGAGAACCACAGCGAACATGGAGTGACTAACATGTTGTGAGAGTGCTGAAAATACTGGCAGACAAACAGCACAGATGACAATATTGTGGACCAGCAGTGCGTGACTGGCAAACGGCTGCTAGGTACACGCACTGCTGGTGATGGTGTGATGAGAAACACCTGGGTGAGGACTGGGAAAAATGATCAGCGGGAGTGGGAATCAGCTGGTGATAATGAGAGAGGGGACGTGGCCAGACCGGCGAGCTGTCAGCATCCGCTCACAGAAAGTAGGTCAAAGCGGCCGTCTAACAGCTGCCGGCCAGACAGTGGCTAAGGAGAGGAAAGCACACTGAAATACAGACTATACATACATAAACAGCGGCACCTAAACCCACAGAGAGATCTGGACCGAGCCGGGGGAAACCAAGCCGGCTTGGCTCCTGACACTCCTCCTGCGTAAAAGCGCACAAGGAGCACAAGAGGAGGCTTATGACAGTTGGAGCTGAAGTGTGTGATGTGGTCTTTCACCACCTGCTGTTTATCTAAGCCTGTGACACAACGCGAAGGCATAGCCATAAAATTAAAACAAGAAACCAGAGAAACTGTGAGCTACAAAGCTGCTGGCATTCCAATCAACAACACCGGCGTCCGTTCTGTCGTTTACATTATTGCCGACTCCTCCTTCATTCGGTGGGCGGCACCACAGTCCATTCAGCGGATGCGTTTTTTTGATGATAACTAGTTTATGCAGGCGCGGTTGTAAGTATTATATTGATCATCGACAATGGCTTTTGGGTTTACACAACATGCTATAGAATGTCAAAATCGTGTCATCAGACCTTTAAAGCTCACCAGGGTTTCCCTTGGTTAGTACTCAGATGGTAGAATGCCAGGGCATACCAGGTGCTGTGCTAGATGATGCTTGTATAGGTGCACCCTATACACACCTCAAAAGGATCAGATGATGAATGTTGGTTACTACCTAATGTTATTTAATGATCTTAAAAAAGCAGGTTTTCACCTTTCCTTTTTCAACCAAATGTAAACAATACAGAGATGCTTACAGTATCTCACAAAAGTGAGTACACCCCTCATATTTTTGTAAATATTTTATTATATCTTTTCATGGGACATTGCTAAAGATATGACACTTTGATACAATGTAAAGTAGTCAGTGTACAGCTTGCATAACAGTGTAAATTTGCTGTCCCCTCAAAATAACTCAACACACAGCCATTAATGTCTAAACCACTGGCAACAAAACTGAGTACACCCTTAAGAGAAAATGTCCAAATTGTGCCAAAAGTGTCAATATTTTGTGTGGCCACCATTGTTTTCCAACACTGCCTTAACTCTCTTGGGCATTGAGTTCACTAGAGCTTCACAGGTTGCCACTGGAATCCTCTTCCACTCCTCCATGACAACATCAAAGAGCTGGTGGATGTTAGAGACCTTGCACTCCTCCTCCTTCTGTTTGAGGATGTCCCACAGATGCTCAATAGGGTTTAAGTCTGGAGACATGCTTGGCCAGTTCACCACCTTTACCCTCAGTTTCTTTAGCAAGGCAGTGGTTGCCTTGAAGGTGTGTTTGGGGTAGTTATGTTGGAATACTGCCCTGCGGATCATGCTCTGCTTCAGTATGTCACAGTACATATTGGCATTCATGGTTTCCTCAATGAACTGTAGCTCCCCAGTGCCGGCAGCACTCGTGCAGCCACAAACCATGACACTTCCACCACCATGCTTGACTGTAGGCAAGACACACTTGTCTTTGTACTCCTCACCTGGTTGCCGCCACACACACTTGACACCATCTGAACCAAATAAGGTTATCTTGGTCTCATCAGACCACAGGACATGGTTCCAGTAATCCATGTCCTTAGTCTGCTTGTCTTCATCAAACTGTTTACATGCTTTCTTGTGCATCATCTTTAAAAGGGACTTCCTTCTGGGACGACAGCCATGCAGACCAATTTTATGTAGTATGCGGCGTATGGTCTGAGCACTGACAGGCTGACCCCCCACCCCTTCACCCTCTGCAGCAATGCTGGCAGCACTCATACGTCTATTTTCAAAAGACAACCTCTGGATATGATGCTGAGCACGTGCACTCAACTTCTTTGGTCGACCATGGCGAGGCCTGTTCTGAATGGAATCTGTTCTGTTAAACCACTGTTTGGTCTAGGCCACCGTGCTGCAGCTCAGTTTCAGCGTGTTGGCAATCTTCTTATAGTCTAGGCCATCTTTATGTAGCACGACAATTCTTTTTTTCAGATCTTCAGAGAGTTCTTTGCCATGAAGTGCCATGTTGAACTTCCAGTGACCAGTATGAGAGAGTAACACCAAATTTAACACACCTGCTCCCCATTCACACCTGAGACCTTGTAACACTAACGAGTCACGTGACACCGGGGAGGGAAAATGGCTAACTGGGCACAATTTGGACATTTTCACTTAGGGGCGTATTCACTTTTGTTGGCCGCAGTTTAGACATTAATGGATGTGTGCTGAGTTATTTTGAGAGGACAGCAAATTTACATTATTTTACAAGCTGTATACTGACTACTTTACATTGTATCAAAGTGTCATATCTTCAGTGTTGTCTTATGAAAAGATAATAAATATTTACAAAAATGTGAGGGGTGTACTCACTTTTGTGAGATACTGTATATAAAGATGTATTTTCAATTACCTTAAGATGGCTATTCATCTTAAGTTTTCAACCAAATTTAGACTATGCAGAGATGTCTATATGAAGACATCTTTTTCACCGACCTGAAAAAGGCGCCTTTTCATCTTTCACTTTTCATCCAGATCTGGAAGTTATTTAGATGGTTGGAAAAGCCATCTTTTCAATGTTTTTTCAACCAAATTGTGCTGGGTGGGTGGGGTCAACTATCCAAAGCAATGGAAATTGCACAAGAGAGGTGAAGAAGAGAGTGCAGGCGAGGTGGAGTATTTAATTAGGACATGGAGAGGGTTGATGTTACAGAGGAAGATGCAAGGGACAGGGTGAGGTAGAGGCAGATGATTCTCAGTGGCAACACCTAAAACCCTAATCACACTAAAAGCGGAATGAGCTGGAATGCTGTCAAAATGAAAATTCCTTGTATATTCCTGGAAATTCAAAGTGCATTTTACATTCCAAATATTCAGGCCCATTCTTGTAGCCTTCCTGAACGTTTTGCTCATGCTCAAAACTTTCCAGGTGCATTTGAAGTGGGGAAATATTGAACAGCATTCAAAGTGTATTCTAATGGGACTATGACTGCATTCTAAATATTCTTACGGCATTCCAACAGCATCTGAAACATTCTGATTACATTCCAGGGAGAGCCGAATCGCATAAAAATGCAGCCAGCTGCCGCTGGAACGTCAGTCAGCTGAGTCCACAGTCCCTCCCCCGTAAGAATTTAAGTCAGTTTGAAATTCCCTCCTGGATGTGGTGCAAATTTTGAAAATTCTTCATTCTGGCTGGTTCGGCTTGATTCCTGCTGATTCTGAATAAGTGTCACTGGAGCATAAAGGGAAGCACCAAAAGAAAAAGAAGAAGATATATGTTCTTGATGATGTCAGAATTTGAAATAAATCCACAAAAAGGCAATAAATGGGATCTTAAAAGAATGAAGTTGTTTCCACTTCAAAACTGAATGACAACATACATTCAATTACAATTTATCACAGAAATAGTACCATCACACATGTTGTGCTTGTATACCATTATTTGTGCTCACAAATCTCAGTTTTATTTTTTGATAAACTAAAGAAAACCAGTAAATTAATGAACTGGATGTAAAGATTTGTCTGGATTTGGGAAAGGATGCTGCCTTTTGACAATGGCATGAAAGAAATAAGCAACAGTGGTGGTTAAAAAAGGTACAATGAGAATATAGAAACTTGAGTATCTAAATTTATGCATAAACTCAAAGATAAAACAGTCACGCAGTCAAACCAGCAATTAAACACCACACTGTAATTACATTCTTCTCTTTACTTTTATTCATTACAATGTGGGTGATAAAAACCAACAACTTAAAATGATTTAACATTCCCTGCTAATGGTATCAAGGTTGTTTTTGATGCATCTCTCGTGCTGTTTTCTACTCTATTAAATAATGCTAAATGTGAGTTGTCTGACAGAATTACAATTGCCTTCCCTTCACCTTGAAACTAAATTTGACCTTTGCCTGTTATGATTATTATTTAATTTTCTGCTATAAAACTCTTACATCAGACAGCAAATATTGCACACATAACTTGGATTTTTATATACATTTTTTACCTAATAAAACGTCAGCTGGTAGATTTCTCTTCCTTACAATTTATAATTTAGTCTTGACAGGTATTCCAAACAAAAAAAAACACTACATTTTTATTCTGTTTATGCCAGCACAACAAAGAGGCTAATCATTGTAATTTGAGATACAGCCTACTGCCAATTCAATGTCATTTTTTAATCATTAATGTTATTTTCAGTTCTATGTATGTAATATAATACATGCATACATACAGTTCCAAGATTATAGAAAATATGAAAGTTTGTTTAACCATGAAAACATTTTTTTTTTCAGGAAACAATCATATCCTGGCATTCGCAGTATAAATGTTCACAGTTCATAGGAGCACTGCTGGCTGCCCTTGAGCCTAATCGACGCTACCTTTGATTGCTCCACTGGTTTGAGGACATGGGGATCACACAAATTAAATCCATTCATGTGGTAAGACAAAGGCTGACACCATTTCATTTCAGCAGGACGCGAATGCCACCTTTCAGAGCTCTTGTTCCATTATAGCGCATGGTCTATGCTCAGGGGAACCAAAGTCACCTCCTCTTCTAGGTTCTGCTGAACAAATGTCTCCCTTGGTACTAAGCACCTCCTTGGAAAAGTAATTACCACCAAGGCTGCATGTGAAATTACTTGTGAGATCCCTGTTGTATGAATGCTTTTCATTCTGCAGTATAATAAAAAATAATAAATGCAGTAAAAGAAGGATTTATACAGTAGATACCTGTAGTACATATCAAGAATTCACTTCTAGATATAGATGTCATTGAAGGAATTGTCCCCTGGTTGTTTTTCATGTCAGTACATTGTAATAATTAGATATGCTAATAATGCTCTGCAGCCTGTGTTCTGCACATGGTTGAGGAAAGTTTAATTCAAAACAAGGCTCAAGGATATGCTGCATTGTTCAAATATTAAAACATCATACTGTAATCTTTCTCAAACATTACCTTAACACAAAATACCTAAATCCTTTTTTTAGATGGGATATTAACATGATGCTTTGCAGAACGATTTATCATCATTTATACAGCAGAAAAAAATAAGTATTGAGCACATCAACATTTTTCTCATTAAACATATTTCTGATGTAGTCACTGACCCGAGATTTTCACCAGATATCAATAACAACCCAACTAATCAATACATACAAAGAAATCAAGGCAACTGTGTTCACAGAACAAGTTATATTTAATAAACTAGAATGACACAGAGAATAAGTATTGAACACATGAAGAAAAAGAGGTGCAAAAGGGCATAGAAAGCTAAGAAACCAGCTGAAATTTGGGATGCCATCCCATCACCCATCAGTGCAAATTGATTTCAGCTGGTTAAGTCCTGACTGATAGCCTTTAAAAAAGGTCTGTGAATATCAGATTGTCACACCACAAAGAACTCATGATGTGTTGACGCAAAGAGCTCTCTCCAGACCTTTGCAATCTTATTGTTGCAAAACATAATGATGGCATTGGTTACAGGTGCTATTCTAAACTGCTAAATGTTCCAGTGAGCACTGTTGGAGCCATTATTCAGAAGTGGAAAGAACACAATTTTACTATAAACCAACCACGACCAGGAGCTCCTCACAAGATTTCTGACAGAAGAGTCAAAAGAATTATCAAAAGAGTTATCCAACAGCCAAAGCCCCCTTGTGGAGAGCTCCAGAAAGACCTGGAGTTAGCAAGTATTGCTGTTTAAATGAAAAAGATAAGTAATGCACTCAACTGACATGAGTTCTATACCCGCTCACCTCGCAAGACTCCATTGCTGAAGAAAAAGAAAAAACCCCTGCAGTTGCAGACCCTACAGCTGTCCGGCGCAGGATTATCTGGGAGAAACTCCCCGGGTAGCCGAAGTGGCTGTGCAAAAACAAGCTCAGCCGGGGAGGCTTCTAAGTCCTCTTTAGGCGTAGAACGTAACCCCAATAAAACCCACGGTAGCTTGTCTACCCAATTTGCATCCGTCAGAGTCGCCCTGAGAGCCGCTTTCAATAACCTATGAAAACGTTTGCATAACCCATTAGCCTGCGGATTGTACGCGGTTGTGCGGTGAATTGTGACACCCAGGCTGCGGGCCATTGTTGACCAAAGTTCGGAAACAAATTGAGGGCCTCTGTTGGACGTAATGTCCGACGGGACTCCAAAACGCGCCACCCATGCTGTTAAAAACGCGCGCGCCACCTCCTCGGCTGTGGTTGACGCCAGTGGAACCACTTCCGGCCAGCGCGTGGTGCGGTCCACCATTGTCAGAAGGTATGTGCACCCCTGTGATGGCGGGAGGGGGCCCACGAGGTCCACGTGAACATGGTCGAACCTCTTAGCCGGGATGTGAAACGGCTCCAAGGAAGCTCTCGTGTGTCTGTGTACCTTGGCTTGTTGACATGCCATACAGGCTGCTGCCCACTCCTTAACTTGTTTGCGAAGGCTCGGCCACACAAATTTCTCACCTACCAGTTTGACCGACGCGCGCACTCCCGGGTGCGCCAAAGAATGAATCGAGTCAAAAACGCAGCGGCGCCACGGACGCGGTCGCCCAGTGGAGACATCACAGATTAGGGGGGGGGGGGGCATACCATCTTGCAGCACCCTGTTCTCCAGCCTTAACCCTGTTGGTCCAGACTGGAGTGCGCGCATATCCGCGTCACTAACCTGCTCCGTGGCCATGGCTTCGTAATCTATCCCCACGCGGACTGGGGCCGCCACGGCGCGCGAGAGGCAGTCTGCCACTACATTCAGTTTACCTGCCACATGCTGAATATTGGTAGTAAACTCTGAGATCGCGGCCAGCTGTCTCTGCTGCCGGCCTGACCACGGTTCTGAAACCTTGGCCATCGCGAATGTTAGTGGCTTGTGGTCAAAGAACGCGGTGAAACAGCGTCCTTCCAGCCAGAACTGGAAGTAGCGAATGGCCAAGTGGAGAGCCAGCAACTCCCTGTCGAACGCGTTGTATTTGCGTTCACTATCGCGCAAAGTTCTGCTGAAAAAGGCAAGCGGCTGCCAAGCCCCGGCTACATGCTGCTCCACGACTGCCCCTATGGCCACATCTGACGCGTCAGTAGTGAGCACTATGCGGGCCATTGGGTCTGGATGTGCTAACAACGCAGCATTTGCCAGGGCTGCCTTGACTTCCGAGAATGCTCGCTCTCGCTCCGGGGACCATTCAACTTTATTCGCGGGTTTTTGTTTTTTGAGCACGGCGTACAGTGGTTGCATGAGCTGCGCTGTGCGAGGGAGGAAACAGTTATAAAAATTCACCATTCCCAAAAACTCCTGTAAGGCCCTGACCGTTTGTGGCTGGGGAAAATCCGCTACCGCGCACACTTTGTCAGGCAGCGGGACCGCTGCTTCAGGAGAGACGCGACACCCCAAAAAATCAATCTGCGTCACCCCGAACTGACACTTCGCTGGGTTGATTATTAAACCGTGCTCTCCCAATCTCCGGAAAACCGCCGTGAGGTGGTTTTCGTGTTCGTCTTCGGACGTGCTGGCTACCAAAATATCGTCCAGGTAGACGAATACGAAAGGGAGATCGCACAGCACCACGTCCATCATGCGTTGGAACGTCTGTGCAGCCCCTTTAAGCCCAAATGGCATGCGCAAAAACTCGAATAGACCAAACGGAGTTATTACCGCTGTTTTGGGTATGTCCTCAGCGCGCACTGGGACTTGGTGGTAACCGCGGACCAAGTCTATCTTAGAAAAAAACGCGCGCCCCCGCCAAATGAACGGAAAAATCTTGGATATGCGGGATTGGGTAGCGGTCATGCGCTGTGGCGTTGTTCAACCTGCGGAAATCCCCGCAAGGTCGCCACAAGCCATCAGCCTTCGGGACCATGTGTAGCGGGGAAGCCCATGGGCTGTTCGAACGCCTGATGATGCCCAACCTCTCCAGGTTGGCAAACTCCTCGCGCGCTATGGCCAGTTTAGCTGCGTCCAAGCGCCGAGCTTTTGCAAAAACGGATGGTCCGGTAGTGGTAATAAAATGTTCCACCCCGTGTTTAGTGACGATTGCAGAAAATGTGGGGACCGTGAGTGCTGGGAACTGAGTGAGCAGTGTGTGGAACTTACCGCTTGCAGCTGTGACGTTGGCTTGTGCTGTTGGCCGGGACACTCGCACTGTACAGGGAATAGAGTCAAAAGAAAGTGCATTAACCAGACGCCTGTTAGCAAGATCAACCAACAAACCATGTGAGCACAAAAAATCAGCCCCCAACATATTGAAATTCACTGCTGCTATAACAAAAGTCCACTCAAATGTATGGCCGTGCAGAGACAGAAGTAGAGTCCTCTCACCAAAGGTCTTACTCTCCGAGCCGTTCGCTGCCGCCACCCCGGGACCGCTAGAACCTGCCAGCCTGTCAGCGTAGGAAGGTGTGATGAAGCTCAACTGGGAGCCTGTGTCCACGAGGAAATGCCTCCCCGAGCATGCGTCCATCAAGTAGAGCAGCTTGTTCTCCTCCCCGAGGGTCGCAGTTGCTACCGACCCCCGGTCTTTGGCGTTTCCTGAGCGCTTGAACTGACACGGTGGTATACATTTGCGTGCCTTCTCTGCAAAGCGGCAATGGTAGAAACAAAGGGTGTCTCCTCCGCGTTCCCTGGCCCCCGCCTCCGCCGTCGTCAGTGGCTCTGCTAACGCCGTCCCTGGCCCCCTGCCATCTCCGGCCGTCGCGCCGAGCTCCGTCACTGCTGCCGTGGCCACGCGCTGTCTGCTGGCGTTGACAATCCGCTGTGCCTCTCGGGCCAGCGCGCGGAAGTCCCACTGGGCCAACAACGGCGAACTGGCCAGGGCCGCCCTTGTGGCTGACGGTAGGGTCCTGAGGAAAATGTGGGTGAAGATGAAGTGGTCATCGTCCGAGCCTTTCAACCCCAGCATTTTCTCCATCAGGTCAATGGGCGTGCTATCTCCTAACTCAGTCAGCGCCAGGAGTCTCTCTGCCCTCTCCTCGACCGAGAGGGTGAAGTGCTGGATGAGTGCAGCCTTCAACGCGTCGTATTTGTCGCTGGCTAGTGGCTGCTCCAGAAGGCTCTCCACGTGTTGAGCCGTTTGGTTATCGAGCTTTGCGACCACATGGTAGAATTTCATGTCATCTACTGATATCCCCCGGAGGATGAACTGTGCCTCAACCAAGTGGAACCAGGAGCGCGGGTTGTTCTGCCAAAAGTCCGGTAGCTGGACCATAACGGCATACGCTTGGCTGGGGGCTCCCGAAGAGGCTGGCCCTGGGGAATTCTCTGCGTGTTGCATGCTTCGTCTTGGGTCACCAGTGTAGAATGTGTGAAAAATGAGGCAAGTTGGTCTCAGACAGTTTATTACACATTCTCACATAAGAGCATGGCAGAAAAGAGAACGTCTCAGAAAAAACTCGTCCTTTATATATCCAGGACTCTCACAGCTCACAAATCACATACCATTCAAATCACAAGTAACAATGCCTTTTATCTTTAATCCCTAGGCATCTCCCCCACAGTCCTTGGCCTACAAAGAATCCCCCCAAGGCCATCTCTTGCATAACAAGGATTACACTTTCACAGTTTCCTGTTATCTCCCAGGAAACTGTGCCTTTTGTTCTTATCTATCAGAATCAGAATCAGAATCAGAATCAGCTTTATTGGCCAAGTATGCACAACACATACAAGGAATTTGACTTTGGCTAAAAACTTGCTCTCGTTGTTCATCTAAGATGTGAGGCAAAAAAGTAAGTCACATGCAAGTGAAAATGAATTGTGACACTCCATGCTTCAAGGTCAAGCCTTCAAAAAAAGTGCTACAGTCAGCAAAGGGTGCTACTTGGAACTATAACAAGCAGCATCAGTGAGGCAAAAAAGAGGCAGATGTGAGGCAAAAAAGTAAGTCACATGTGTGGCTACAAAGTACACAATAAGAATAATTCTGAATATAGTTCTTAATTGTCAGCTAGATATATACACTTGGAATTAAAGAGTTTTTAATTGTCAGCTTTGTTACACTAATGCACTTGGATGAACTTGAAACAAGAAAATGTTCACTGATGCTGCTTGTTATAGTTCCAAGTAGCACCCTTTGCTGACTGTAGCACTTTTTTTGAAGGCTTGACCTTGAAGCATGGAGTGTCACAATTCATTTTCACTTGCATGAAAGAAGTCAGATTTTCTGGGAGCATACTTTTTCTGAAGTCGGTGTGAATTTTCCTGACCATGCTGAAAGCCCTCTCACTGTCAGCATTGCTGTGAGGAAGGCAAAGCAGTGCTGAGTACACTTTGAGGAGCTGGGGGAAGCAGGGCACATCAAGGGCTGTCTTCAAGGCCATCACCTGACCCCAGTAGACATCAACACGGACAGGCTTGCCATCCTTTTCTTGTAGAGGCACTGTGTTTTCTGGCAGCAGTTGCAGGTCCTCCCATTCTTCTTTCAGCTCTTCTGTATCAACAGTGGGGCAAAATGCAGCAGCAAGCTCTACAATGGGGCCATAGGTCAGGGACTCTGTTTTCCTGGGGTCGAGGACAGAGAGGTGTGGCAGAATTTCGTCGTCAAAGGGGAACTTGTTGAGCATCTTTCTCACTACAGCTTCATAGAAGCCTCTTACTGCTTCAAAGAACTTCAGCTCTGTGCCTGGGTCAAGTTCATGGGTTTGTAGGGCTTCTCTGGTTTCCAGTCCAATGGCGATAAACTCCTCAGAGTGCTGCAGGTCACTGTTCAGGAAATCCAGCCTTCTTAGGTCATCGGTCACCTTTACATACTTCATTTGAACAAATTTGACCAATAATTTTCTCAAGAGACGATCCATTTCAGGGAGGAGACTGCCTATCTTGCTCTCGTCTGCTTGAAAGATGGTGTTGAAGTTGTTGATGATAGGCAGGATGAACTTGAGAAGCAGGAACAAGTCACATACTGTCAGGCTCTTTTGGCCATGTACCAAAAAAAACAAAAAAACAAGACGACTTCTTTGACAGACTAATCACATAGAATGAAACATACGTCCATCACTATGATACAGAAACTAAAGCCCAGTTGAAGCAATGGAAGCGTTATGACTCACCACCTCTGAAGAAGGCACATGTCCAACCCTTGGCAGGCAAGGTCATGCTCACGGTCTTTTGGGACCAGCATGGAGTAGTGATGATGGATTGCCTGGTAAAGGGTACCACAATTACCGGGACTTACTACACTTCACTGCTGCAGAAATTGCAGAAGGTCATCAAAAGCAATCATCATGCTGACCAAAGGTGTCCGCTTCCTGCAAGATAATGCCGGGTTCACAACTTACATTGCCCAGAGGGAAGCACAGTCCTGCGGCTATTTAATCCTTCCTCACCCCACTTCCCCTCCCTACCTTACACCATTGACTTCCACCTTTTTCCAACAATGAAGTCATTTTTGAAGGGCAAGCCCTTCCAAGACAATGAAATGCTGATTTCCATGGTCAAGTTGTGGCTTCTGGCACAGCCTGCAGACTTCTACAGGTGAGGTCTCCGCAGCTGCATAAAGCGATAGGAGAAATGTGTAACCCTTGGTGGTAACTATGCAGAGAAAGACTAATAAATGTGCCAAGGTTGAGTCTTCTCAGTCCATGGAAGATGACTCAGGGGAAATCTCTTATGAACAGCCCTCATAAATGTGTAACATTTCTATATTTTAGCTAAATTATATAAAATTGAAAAGCCTGTTTTTTAGTGCCATAGCTCTCATGGAGCAGCATATGCCCTGCTGAATCTGAACAGCGCTGTCAGTCAAAGATGGTGTTTCCCTATTCTCACCTACTGTAAATCATCGCCTTCATTGGGTTTGATCTACTGAAAGCTGAAGTTTGATACTTTATATCCAGTGTGTCTAGGAAGCATGAAGGACTAAAAAGGCACCGACCTGCAGTGTGGGTCTGGCTGTCAGGTACGATCTGATGCAGATGAGCGTATGCGTATGCTCGTCCGCCGCTACAAAGGCGGGTTTGAGTCTGTCTATGCCAATTTCTCGAAGCTCGGACTCTCCTATTCTTTTCGGTGACGTCCAGTCCCTCGACTTCCCTTTTCTTCAAGCTTTCTTTTCTTCGCCGGCGGCGCACTGCATGAAGCCATTTTGAAAATCACAAAAAAAAAGACTGCTTAGGTGCGTTCAATTTCACCAGGTATCGAATTACTGTTGTTGGTTTTAGGTTCTCTCAATATTTTTTTTTTCGCTGTATATTTTTCTTTTTGGCGTACAGAAATGGCAATACGCCCGTATTTGCTAAAATTGCATTTTCCCCGTATTAAAATACGGCGAAACCGTATCACTTGACAGGTATGGATCCCTGTGGAACTCCGTGACTGAGCTTAGAGCTGGAAGAAAATTAATCATTGATGTGAACAAACTGAAGTCTATCGGACAAATAAGATCTAAACCACTGCAGCGGAGTTCCATTTAGTCCAACATAGTGTTCTAGTCTATCAAGTAGAATGTCATGATCAATAGTGTCAAAGGCTGCACTAAGATCTAAAAGGATAAGAACAGAAACAAGTCCATTATCAGATGCGATAAAGAGGTCATTAGTGACCCTCACTAAGGCTGTTAAAGTGCTGTGATGAACTCTGAACCCAGATTGAAACTCTTCAAATAAACCAATTCCCTGCAAGTGGTCAAACAATTGCGCAGCAACAACTCTAAGATTTTTGAAAAGAAAGGCAAATTAGAGATTGGTCGATAGCCAAAACTCCTGGATCAAGAGTTGGCTTTTTGAGTAAGGGTTTAATAACAGCAATTTTAGAAGCCAGTGGTACATAACCCAGAGTTAAAGAAGCATTAATTATGTGAAGAATCCGGCTACCAGTAATTGGGAAGACAATTTTAAATAACCTGGTAGGAATAGGGTCCAAAAGACAAGATGAAGGCTTAGATGAGGAGATTATTTTATCCAACTCTAAAAGGTCAATTGGAGTAACCTTATCTAAAAAAGATATCAGTTGAGGGAGTTGTAGTAGTTAATGTACTTGAGTTTACAGTAGAAAGAATCTGACTGATTTTATCTCTAATAGTTAAAAATTTATGATTGAAAAAGTTCAAAAAGTCCTGACTAGAAAGCTCAAGGGGGATGCAAGGATTGACCGAGTCCTGACTCTGTCAGCCTGGCTATAGTGTTGAAAAGAAACCTGAGGTTATTCTTATTCGCTTCTATTAATGCAGAATAATAACTTGTTCTAGCTTTTCTAAGAGATTTTTTATAAATTAAGAGATGATTTCTCCACGCTAAATAGAATTCATCTAAATTAGTAGAACGCCATTTCCTTTCCAACTGACGAGTCTTCAGTTTTAAGCTACGAGTTTCTGTGTTAAACCAAGGGGTTAGAAATCTCTGGTTAGACTTTTTCTTTTTTAAAGGGGCCACTAAATCTAGAGTCCAATGGAGAGAGGCTGTAACACTATCTACCATGCTATCAATTACGGAAGGAGCAGGCTCTCCATCTTTTATTTCCGTTGTGTTGACCCATGGTATAGAGGAGACAATCTCCAAAAATTTGATAACAACGTCATCTGAAAGACATCTGCTGTAGCAATATTTTTCTTTAGGAGACAAATCATCAGAAATAGTCAAATCAAAGGTTAACAGACAATGGTCTGACAGTACAGGATTAAAAGGAGACACTACCAGATTTTCTATATCTATACCAAAGTCAAAACGAGGTCCAATGTATGGTGGAGATAATGGGTAGAATTTTCTACTTTCTGGGAAAACCCCATTGAGTCTAAAATTGAATTGAATGCCTTATTAAGACAGTCACTATCTACATCAACATGTATATTAAAGTCCCCTACAGTAATTATTCAATCTGATTTCAGCACTAAATCAGCTAAAAATTCAGCAAATTCGGATAAAAACTCTGAGTAGGCCAAGGGAGGACAGTAAACTATGGCAAAGAAAATTGGATTCAAGCCAAGATAGCCAGCATGCCCCACGCTGAGGACCAGGCCCTCAAAGGAATTAAAACATGATTTTTGCTTTATATTAACTAGTAATTTAAACGAGTAATTTGAACGAGAAGAATCTCCAGATTCTCAGGGCTGTGAGAAGCAAAGTTCAGCAGACTGCTCGGCGCTGTGCCAGCGAATACTGGACTCAGCTCAGCCAAGACATTCAAACCGCTGCCATAACAGGGAACATCCGTGGTATGTACGATGGTATCAAGAAAGCACTTGGTCCGGCTCAGAGCAAGACGGCCCCCCTCAAATCCTCCACTGGGGAGATGATCACAGAAAAGAACAAGAAGATGGAGAGATGGGTGGAACACTACTCCGACCTCTACTCCAGACAGAACACCGTGACACCGTTGTTGCCTGCCATTCATGGACAAACTTGACGCCGAGCCAACCATCGACGAACTCAGCAAGGCTATTGATAGCTTGGCCGCTGGCAAGGCACCCGGCAACGATGGCATACCCCCCGACCTGATCAAGCACTGCAAGACCGCCCTACTGCTGCCATTGCATGACGTCCTCTGCCAGTGCTGGAAGGAAGGTGCCATACCACAGGACATGAGGGACACCAAGATCATCACCCTCTACAAAAATAAAGGGGAGAGAAGCGACTGCAACAACTACAGGGGCATCTCCCTCCTCAGCGTTGTTGGCAAAGTCTACGCACGAGTTGTTCTCATTCATCTACAGAAGCTTGCCGAACGTGTCTACCCCGAGTCTCAGTGTGGCTTCCGCGCTGAGTAATCAACGGTCGACATGATATTCTCCATCCGCCAACTCCAGGAGAAATGCAGAGAACAGAACATGCCCCTGTACGTCGCCTTCATCGACCTCACAAAAGCATTCGATCTGGTCAGCAGAGAGGGCCTTTTCAAGATCCTGCCAAAGATAGGATGCCCACCAAAGTTGCAAAGCCTCATCGAATCATTTCACACCAACATGCAGCGGATAGTGCAGCACGACGGCAACGTCTCAGAGCCATTCAACATACGCAGCGGAGTGAAACAGGGCTGTGTACTTGCGCCAACCCTCTTTGGGATTTTCTTTGCTATGCTCCTGAGGCATGCCTTCAGCACAGCAACAGAGGGAATCTACCTGCACACAAGATCTGATGGCAGGCTTTTCAACCTCGCCCACCTGAAAGTCAGAACCAAAGTACGCAAGGCTCTAATCAGAGACATGCTGTTCGCAGACGACGCTGCAGTCGCAACCCACACACAGCAGGAGCTTCAGACCCTGATGGACCGCTTCTCCCAGGCATGCAAGGACTTCGGGCTTACCATCAGCCTGAAGAAGACTAACGTCTTGGAGCAAGGCACGGAAGCACCACCAACCATCACCATCGATGACTACGAGCTGGAGGTCGTGAATCAGTTCACGTACCTGGGGTCCACGATCAGCAACAACCTCTCCCTTGATACAGAGATCGACAAGAGGATTGGAAAATCAGCCTTCACACTCGCTCGCCTCACCACACGAGTGTGGGAGAATCCCAAACTCTCTGTCAAGACGAAGATGGCAGTGTACAATGCCTGCGTCATCAGCACACTGCTCTATGGGAGTGAGACGTGGACAACATACGCCCGGCAGGAAAAGAGACTGAACTCCTTCCACTTGCGCTGCATTCGCCACATCCTGGACATATCCTGGCAGGACAAAGTGTCCAACACAGAAGTTCTGTCCCACGCCAGCCTTCCCTCCATGTTCACTCTACTCAGGCAGTGCAGGCTCCGCTGGCTAGGCCACGTTCACCGTATGGAGGATGGCAGAATCCCCAAAGACGTCCTCTACGGAGAACTGGCAACTGGCAGGAGAGACGTTGGCCGCCCACAGCTGCGCTTTAGAGACGTCTGCAAGAGAGACATGAAGGCCCTGGAGATCAATACAGAGCGCTGGGAGGACCTTGCAATGACCACTCCAAATGGAGAGGCACCGTGACCAGACAGCTCAAGGTGGGTGAAGAGAGACTGACTGCTGCAGCAGATGAAAAAAGGACCTGCAGGAAGAACCGCCACAGACCCAGCAGCACGGAGACCACCCACAAGTGCGACCTGTGTGACAGGGACTGCCATTCGCGCATCGGCCTGTTCAGCCACAGGCGGTGCTGTTCCAGCAGAGTAGACGTTTAGGATTCTCTTCCATGGTCATCATAGACCGACGGAGGCCAATGACGATTAACTAGTAATTTAGAATGGAAAATTGCCGCTACTCCACCTCCATGACCAGAATTTCTGGGATTATGATAGTTTAGATAACCAGAGGGAGTTGATTCATTCAGACCAACATAATCATCTTGCCCTAGCCAAGTCTCTGTGAGGGATAATAAGTCAATCTGATGATCAATTAATGGATCATGAACTAAAAGAGACTTGGGAGTTAGAGACCTAATATTTAATAAACCACATTTAATTTTTAAATTATGAGGAGGAACAGAGGCCAAATCATTAAATTTAGAGACTTGGGGTTTGATCTGAATTTTACCAACATTTTGTTTAATCACTTTGTAATGTTTATGCACCATATTTTTATTAACTTTTTTTATTAACTTTGGGAGGAGCAGACAAGGGTTCTCTAAGGGAGAAGACAGGAGTAAAGTTGGGGGGGGGATGAGGAGGAGCTGCAGAAAGACATGTATTTATCAAGTTGTGTTGTATTTGTCTTGAGTTGTGATATTTTGGGTAACGGGAGACAGACACAATCTCTGTAGGGTTATAAGTTGAAGACTGATCCAAACAATGAGGGTTATTTGGATTAATGGGATTAATATGAGAAGTGGAAACAAGACCAGGGGTCATCCATTGTCACCTGAGGTCTTCACTGGCTGGCCATCCTTGCCGCCTGGTTTCCCTGCTCATCAATCGTCACCACTCCCTGGTTTCCTCGCTCTTCAGTCATCATCGCCGCCTGGTTTCCTTGCCAGCAATCTTCTTCATTGGGTTTCCACCCTTTAGCCCCTGCGGCCTGCAGAGGGCACTGGTTCCAGCTACCACCTCCTGGTGGGGGCGCATCGTGCCTCGCAGTCCGGTGGCTCTAGAATATTGGGAGGCCACCTGATGAACTACTCCATCTGTTTGGATGGCTTAAAGATTCTTGTAGACCTCCCGACAGACTGTGTCGCTTGGTTGGGTGGCCCACATACTCTGGACAGCCACCCGACTCATTCCACCGCACCATCTGGCAAGTCTGGGACTTTAATTGACTACCCAAACTGCTCTATTTTTCTAGCCCAGTGGGCATAGATTTCTGTTTTTGCTCTGTTGTGTGTCCAGAGCGAGAGGCTTATTTTTTGTTCCCCCCTAGCCTGGTTTCCCCCACTGCCTTCCCGGATTGGGTTATTGTTCAATTCCTGTTGGGGGGTGGAGGGTGGGGGGCTTGTTGCTTTTTTTCTCCTTTTTGATGTTACCTTGGGGTGTCTGGAATCCACCCCTTGGACGGGGGGCTCTGTCATGATGCGGATTGCAGTCAGGGAACCATGCTCACGCTCTTTTGATTATTCTGGTTATTTTCTGCATTTCCCCACTTCTGTTTAATATTTTATATGTATGATGTCATCTGAGTTTGCTTGTTTCTGTTTTGAGTTTTCTGGGCTTTGTATCAGATTGGTCATTGTAGTCTGGTGTACTTATTATTAAATATTCTGGTTTTTGGACTCAAGCCTATTTTCACCTCCACCTGTGGTTCCCCATTCTAGTAGTGGTATTTATGATTATCTCCAGCACCTTTAGCATTTCTTGTTTATTTTTTATCTTGTCCTTGATGGATTATTTGTTCCTGGAGTCTTTTCTCATTTTGTGTTTATGTTCTTATGTGCTTTTTTTTTTGACAGTGCGCTGTGTTTGTTTCCTTTGTCAGCTCAAGTTCACTCCTAGCACAGCTGTCATTCGTTTGGTCTGATTAGTCCCTGCTCTTGTGACCCACACCTGTCTTTAATTGCAGTCATTCCTCTAGTCCTATTTAAGGGAGGTGGTGTCTCCACTCGGTGCCACATCTTAACTAAGTTCAGATGTTATTCCATGTCCGTTATCACTCTGAACCTGTCATATGCGCCGTTTTCATCTGCGCTCAGGCCATACTCCTCCTCAGCTCAACTCTTAGTATGACAGCGTCTCAGCGGGCTTCCAGCTGTCAAGCTCTATGGGACAGCTGGAGGCCAATTACCTCTCATCAGCTGAGGCGCTGTCAACCACTATAAAAGGGAGCGGCCCTGATTACTCAGGGCTGTGACCTCGTTTATGATCCACGCTCGTCTCCTGGTGTGGATTAGGCTGGAGCCCCTACGTCCAGCTCCAGTCCTCCTCTCATCCTTCATCGTCATTTGTAAGTGTACCCGTCGTATTATTTGTGTTTTGCCCCACACGAGGCTCTTTTCCTTTGTTCCTGTTCCTTTGTCATTAATAAACAACGCAAACTCACCGGTTAGCCCTTGACTCTTATTTATGGCTTGCAAGAGCCATACATAACAGTAGGTCACAGCCTGTGAGTTGCCAGCTGCCATGAGTTTGCTAATTGGACTGTTTATTCCTACCTGTCTGGGTACCGTGCTGGAAGCATGCCATCGCGGAGGTCCCGTACTCGGAGTCAGAGCGATGTTCTCGCTGACGCCCTCGAGTGTGTGGACGACATCCTTATCAACGCCTCCCTCCTTGACTTCAGCAGCTACGTGCACCGGTACCTGGACCAAGCCGAGGACATTCTCAGTCATCTTCCCCGCTTCGCCGACCACCGTGAGGTAAGCGTGAGGAGAGATGACATCGCTGCACAGCGCGAGATACTCCGTGAGCTGGAGGGAAATCCCGGCAGGAAGCCAAAGAGGAGGAGATGTCGCCCCTCGCTTCGGGATCCTGCTTCTGCCTCCGATCCGGCCCGGGAGTTCGCACCATCCGGAGGTCTTCCCCCATCAAGCATGTTGTCACTCGGGATTCCCCCAGACGAGCTGCAGCTGACAGCAATCAGGATCTGGGACCGGGTGGCTGCTGCTCACTCCGCTGTGCATCCATCACCCATTATGAAGCATGTGGCGGCGGCAGTGAGACTGGTGGAGAGGAATCCAGAGCTGTGTGAGTTCCCTGAGTTTGCCGACCTGCTCGCCTCTGTTTCTGCACAGGAACGGCGATTCCCGGATCTCACCTTCGCCTCGCTCCCTGCAAGAAACCGTCGTCACACCGGCTGTCAACCTCGGCTTGAATCCCGTCCGGATCCAGTTCCGGGTCGCCGCAAGGGCTTAACCCCCCACACAGCTGCCACTCCTGCGCCTCATCAGAGGGGAATCCCCGCAGCCTCATCTCCCCCCGGGCCATCTTCTCCTGCTGTTCCGCCAGCGCTCTGTGCTCAGCTCATCTCGGCTGTCGCCCCCTCCTCCTCATCACCTATCCTGGCTGCTGTGTGTCTCGGGAGTCCCATTTCGGCGAGTCCCATCCCGGAACCATCTCGAGCGGCTCCCCGTCGTCCTCCCAGGGGGTCCTCTGTCACCATCCGGCGGGGAAAGGGAGGAGCAATGTCAGCCGCAACAGGCACCATCCAGCCTCCAGGAGACAGGCAAGTCCAAACTCATTTACATTCTCATTATTGTGATTTGCCCTGTCAGACTCCTGGGGGTGGAATTCGGGGTTTGCAGCCCCCCGAGCTCCCACCACCTGCTGTGGCTGTAATTATTAATCCTGCATCCTCTGTGTCTCCCTCCGCTAAGCGGTCCTTGATGCCAGGCCAACATCGCTGGATGAGGAGGGGGCCCATGGTTCTGGAGAGCCTGGTTCCAGTTCCGCAGCCACGTCGTGGGCGGAGGAGGAGGGCAGACTGCAGCGTGGAACCTGCGCCAATGAGAAAGCGTCCCCAGGTCTCCACGGATGAGCGGTCCAGTCCAGCGGGTCGAGGATCCCCTGCCACCACGCCGTGCGGGCCATTGGCGTGGGCATTGGTGTCGGAGAATCCTGAGGCTGCGGATACCATCATGCCAGCTGCGGAGCCCAACGTAGCTGAATGGCAGCCTGATGACGACCTCCTGCCGTCTGAACCCGGATCTTCGCAGTCCTGGACGGCGTCAGAACCTGAGATCAGGCAAGTGCTCTGTTTTGTCTTTCTCCTTTCCGTCTTAGAGCATTTTAGCCTGTCTCTTGGTGAGATGAGCCGGGTGCAGCCGCCCGATGCGTCCGAGCTTATCTCGCCGGGTTCTGGCGCTGCCGGTGATCCTGATCCCGGTTCTTCTCTCTCTCCCGAGCCTTCTCCCAGGGTTGCCAGTGAGGAGCTGCTTTCACCCGTAGTGCCAGAGGTTCCAGGTTCGGGGTTGGAGGTCGGGTCTGGTACGGCGCCGACCCAGTCAGGGTTTGTCGAGGGAGCAACCGTGACCCAATCGGGGTCCGTCGAAGGAGCAACCACGACCCAATCGGGGTCCGACAAGGGTGCAGCACCAGCGGTTTCCAGGTTCAATGAGGGAGCTGCAGATCCCCTGCCGCCGAATTCTGGACGGGCTCGTCTCCATCTTCCTCTTCATCATCACCATCGTCCACTTCTTCACCCTCATCATCCCCCTAAACCTTCTCCACCAGGTGCCGTATGGACCGCTCACTGTCGGCCCGGCTTGCCCTCGCTATTCCTCTCCACAGGGAAGCCGTTGCCTTTCTCTCCCCTGCGGGCCTGGTGGCTGAGCGATGCGGGTCGGCCGCCGGAAGGACTGCCAGGCCCATTCGGCTCTTTGGTCCAGCCACCCGACCCACTGGACTCTCTATTCGGCGGTCTGGTCCGGCCGCCTGAAGTACTGTTTTTCCTGGCCTGGGATTCGGGTAGGTCGCCTGAATGTTTCCCGTCACCCCTGTCGGCGGTTTGGACGCTGGGTGCGGGGAGACCCCCCGAACTGTATTATTTCTTCGGTTATTCGTGTGCCTTAGTCCTTTGTGATTTTCTGAGTGTGCAGGTATATGATTTCTTGTAGCTCTATCACGGTTAGCGTGTTTTTTTTTTCTCCCCCTCCTGTTTGAGGGATGTCCTGTATTTGTTGGATTTCGCCTTAGGAGCCTCTGCTTTCCTTTTAGGTCTCCTGGGGTTGTTTTTCTTTGTTGGGTCCTGTCTACATGTTATGGCATTTTATGGAGTATTGTGGGTTTTTTTTCCTCCCGTACTCTGTGATTGCTTCGTTTGTCCCCTGCCAATGTTGTGCTTTTTTTTTTTTTCTTTTTTCTCTCTCTGTCTGCATATTATTAGCATTTTATGGAGTATTGTGTTTTTTTCCCCGTACTCTGTAATTGCTTCATTATCCCCTGCCATTGTTGTGCTTTTCTTTTTTCTCTCTCTGTCTGCATATTATTAGCATTTTATGGAGTATTGTGTTTTTTCCCCGTACTCTGTAATTGCTTCATTATTACCTACCAATGTTGTGGGGGGTTTTTTTCGCTCTCTCACCTTTTTTTTGATTCACGCCCTCCTGGCCTGCGCCCCATCCGCCCACCCTAGGTGTTGGGGGGGGGGGGGCCTTGGGTGTTACTTGCTGTTCTGAGCCCGGCCTTGAGGGGGAGGTCCTGTCATATGCGCCGTTTTCATCCGCGCTAAGGCCATACTCCTCCTCAGCTCAGCTCTTAGTATGACAGCGTCTCAGCGGGCTTCCAGCTGTCAAGTTCTACGGGACAGCTGGAGGCCAGTTACCTCTAATCAGCTGAGGCGCTGTCAACCACTATAAAAGGGAGCGGCCCCGATTACTCAGGGCTGTGACCTCGCTTGTGATCCACGCTCGTCTCCCGGTGTGGATTAGGCTGGAGCCCCTACGTCCGGCTCCAGTCCTCCTCTCATCCTTCATCGTCATTTGTAAGTGTACCCTTCGTATTATTTGTGTTTTGCCCCACACGAGGCTCTTTTCCTTTGTTCCTGTTCCTTTATCATTAATAAACAACGCAAACTCACCGGTTAGCCCTTGGCTCTTATTTATGGCTCGCAAGAGCCATACGTAACAGAACCCTGTTCGCCTAAGTTCTGTGTTTTGTTCTTTGTATACTTTTGTGTCCTTTATTAACCCTTTAACTGTCCACATTTTATGGATGGGTCACGCACCCCCACTGGCACAGCGCAGCAACTGCAGGTGTCAACTTATTGACGTCCCCCGGCTATACTGAGAATTTGTACTAATCTGTATTGATCTGACAGTTTAGAAGGTGGCAGACACACGTCGAAGGAATCATGGCTGACATGGAATATAGCAAAGAAGAAATCCTCATTATTATTATTCCTTTTCCCACTTTGAGCTCACACACCAATGTGGATGCTGCCATGTTTGGTCATTGCGGCAGCGATGATGACTGAAACTGCATGAAACGGGAAGAATAACGGCGTAATACAAATGAAATTCACATGGGATAATCATAAGAGTTTGTAGATGGGGAAGCGGGTGTAAATTACTAAGTAAACGCGAAACACCGGTCACGATGGACGAAAAACTGAGCTCCCATTACCAAGATGACGGCGCCCACGAGCGGCTGGATTCCCACAGGAAAAATGCACCAAACAGAAAAAATAGCCACGTAATACAAACGAAATTAACATGGGATAATCATAAGGGTTTGTAGATGTGTAAGCAGGTGTAAATTACTAAGTAAAGGCGAAACATCGGCCACGATGGACGAAAACGGACCGGTCACGTGGGCGAGCGAGCCCCCCCACCCGGCAACAGGTAAGAGAAATATATGGTTTTTTTTTTTTACATTTTATTGATTTTCTGGTTCATATACTTGGAAGATTAGATAAAAGCATACCCCTGTATTCAAATCTGCGTCAAAAAACGGCCCATTCCTTGTATAAATGTGTCCAACGTTCACTATTGACTGAGTTATGTAACTTATATAGCTGCCACAACATAATGCAAATTGGATGTGTAAATTTATTCCTATCTGAAACTTTGGATCATATTCTACATCTTTCTAATTGTCAGTAAGCCATTATCTCTTGTAACTTTCAAGTTATAGCTTTGGAAATCTGAACTAATTTATTGACAAAATTTTTTTACCACTCTTGACCACTAGGGTGGCCTTGAGTTGCCTTGCGTTTCCCCAGGCGCCACACGGCGCCTAGGGCAATTAGAGGGTTAAATTCTCACAACTCACAGTTTAGCGCCTGGGTCTTCGTCTCTGCCCTGAAGGGCCAATTCATGACATACTGGAGCAAGTTGGACTGCAAGAAACGGCAATACAGTGCATTCTAACTTTATATCAAAATCCCACAGCTAGGATTAAAATAAATGGAAACTTAATATACAGTTTTAAATTACACCAGGGGACTCAACAAGGTTGTTGTCTCAGTCCAACCTTGTTTGCAATTTTTTTTCAGTCGTTGGCTCAACTGATAAGACAAAGTAGTGATTTAAAAGGAATTCATTTAGGAAAACAAGAACACATTATTGGATTATTTGCTGACAATGTAATTCTCCTCCTTCAGGATCCAAATAATTCTTTTTTGAATTTGCTGACAAAATTAGAGAATTTTGGCCACCTTTCAGGCTATAAGCTAAACATAACCAAAACACAGATTCTTTCTTTTAATTATTTTCCAAATGAAGAACTGAGAAGAAAATATAAAATTAAATTGGATGCAAAAGTAATTAAATATTTGGGACTGATAATTGCAAAAGACTATACAACAACATTTGAAATAAATTATGACCAGATTATGGACCTGCGATCCATCATGAACAATCCTGATCACCCCCTCCACCACACACTAGATAGGCAGCGAAACACTTTCTCCAGTAGACTACTACAGCTTCGTTGTCGAACGGCCAGGTACGGGAAATCTTTCCTGCCATATACAATTTCACTGTACAATAACTCACTATGATGTTGTATTCTGGTCATAGCTATGCTGCCACACTGCACCTTACAGACTAACCGGTACCTCACATTTCACTCTGCTCCTGATAGTCCTTTGTGCAATGGGATGATTCATGTGTTTATACGGGTCATCATATATTAAGCTATGATGTATATAGGTTCTATAGTTGTGTTAGTTTCTTTTTTACTTTCCATGGGTAATCCCTTTGTCTGTCGTGTGTGTTTCTGTTGTTTGGCTGTCAACTGTCATGCTGCTGTTACACTGTAATTTCCCAGTTTGGGATCAATAAAGTACATCTATCTATCTATCTATTAAAAGGACATAGCGAGATGGTCATCTAGTATACTTGATTATGGTACTAGAATTGAAATGATTACAATCAACTTCTTACCAAGATTATTACATCTTTTTTCACGCCATCTCACAGTTAATTTCCATTAAACAATTTAAATTGTGGGATAAATTGATATCTCAATTTATTTGGGCAGGTAAAAAACCCAGGGTGAGATACAAAACACTTCTGCTGAATAAAGATAAGCGTGAAATGTCCCTACCAAATTTGAGAGACTATTTTTATGCTGCTCAAATGAGATGTTTAGTTTGCTGGTGTTGTCCACGATATCAACCTAAATGGAAGGTTATAGAAATCACTACAGTAAACTTTCCAATTCAAGCACTATTGGGTAATAAAGACAATAAATTGTTACAAGAAAGCAATAGTGAAATAATCAAAGAAGGGTATAACAGCACTAAGTATATTAATTTTTTTTTTGGGGGGGGGAGGGGAATTAAGAGTTTTGAAGAAGTGAAAAAAGAATTCAGTTTAGAAAATAGGGACTTCTTTAGATTTCTCCAGCTCAGAGATTACTATGACAAAAAGATGGTACATGAACTATCACATGAAGAGAACAAAGTCATAGATATTCTATGTAAATCCTATAGACAAATAATTAAGAAACCTATCTCTAAATTATATCAGGGTTTACAGAAGAGGAATATATACGTATAATCCCATCTACATACATTAAAACTAAATGGGAAAATTAATTAAGTATAGAAATTTCAGAGAATGAGTGGTGTTCTATGTGGATAACGCAACATTCCTCAGCTGGTTCAAGGAAATGAAGAGAATATTGTTGGAAAAACCAGGTAAGATTCTTTTTTCATACTCCAAGTATTAACAGTAAACACTTAAAAGAAGAACAACCCTGCTGGAGACAATGTGGGCACGTCTGTCAGTTATTCACATATACAGTGGTGTGAAAAAGTGTTTGCCCCCTTTCTGATTTCTCTTTTTTTTTGTGTTTGTCACACTTAAATGTTTCAGATCATCAAAAAAATTTAAATATTAGATAAAGATAACACAAGTAAGCACAAAATGCAGTTTTTAAATGAAGGTGTTTATGATTAAGGTTAAAAGAAAATTCAAACCTACATGGCCCTGTGTGAAAAAGTGATTGCCCCCCCCCCCTCCCATGTTAAAACATAAGTTAACTGTGGTTTATCACATATTTGGAAAGCTGAGATCAATTTTTCTAGCCACACCCAGGCCTGATTACTGCCACACCTGTTCTCAATCAAAAAATCACTTCAATAGGACCTGCCTGACAAAGTGAAGTAGACCAAAAGATCCTCAAAAGCTAGACATCATGCTGCGATCAAAAGAAATTCAGGAACAAATGAGAAACAAAGTAATTGAGATCTATCAGTGGGGAAAAGGTTATAAAGCCATTTCTAAAGTTTGGGGACTCTAGTGAACCACAGTGAGAGCCATTATCCACAAATGGTGAAAACATGGAACAGTGGTGAACCTTCCCAGGAGTGGCCGACCGACCAAAATTACAACAAGAGGGCAGCAATGACTCATTCAAGAAGTCACAAAGACCCCACAACAACAGCCAAAGAACTGCAGGCCTCACTTGCCTAAGTTAAGGTCAGTGTTCATGACTCCACCATAAGAAAGAGACTGGTCAAAAATGGCCTGCATGGCCGAGTTCCAAGACGAAAAACACTGCTGAGCTAAAAGAACATAAAGGCTCATCTCACTTTTGCCAGAAAACATCCTGATGATCCCCAAGACTTTTGGGAAAATACTCTGTGGACGAGACAAAAGTTGAACTTTTTGGAAGGTGTGTGTCTCATTCCCTCCGACATAAAAGTAACACAACAATTCAGAAAAGGAACATCATACCAACAGTAAAATATGGTGGTGGTAGTGTGATGGTCTGGGGATGTTTGCTGCTTCAGGACCTGGAAGACTTTCTGTGGTAAATGGAACCATGAATTCTGCTGTCTACAAAAAAATCCTGAAGGAGAATGTCCGGCCATCTGTTTGTGACCTCAAGCTGAAGCGCACTTGGGTTCTGCAGCAGGACAATGATCTAAAACCCACCAGCAAGTCCACCTCTGAATGGCTTAAGAAAAACAAAAGAATTTGGAGTGGCCTAGTCAAAGTCCTGACCTAAATTTGACTGAGATGCTGTGGCATGACCTTAAAAAAGCGGTTCATGCTTGAAAACCCTCCAATGTGTCTGCATTACAACAATTCTGCAAAGATGAGTGGGCCAGAATTCCTCCACAGCACTGTAAAAGACTTATTGCCAATTATCGCAAACGCTTGATTGCAGTTGTTGCTGCTAAGGGTGGCCCAAGCAGTTATTAGGTTTGGGGGCAATCACTTTTTCAAACAGGGCCATGTAGGTTTGGATTTTTTTCCCTCAATAATAAACACCTTCATTTAAAAACTGCATTTTGTATTTACTTGTGTTATCTTAGACTAATATTTAAATTTGTTTGATGATCTGAAACATTTACAGTATGTATTTTTATTTAAGTATCTTCTAAATATTTTTCTTTTTTCACTTTCTTCTGTCATATAGAAAAGCTTATGCTTAAATAAAAAGTGGGGAAAAAAGAAATATATATTTTTATAAAGCTGTTATTCTATTTTAGTGTTTCACCATTAACTTCCTGGTCTTTTTGCTGAAATACAAAAGCTAGATGCCTTATTTTTTTGTAGTTTCTTGTTCAAGTCATGCTGCATCTGAACCACTCTGATTATTCTTGGATGCATTTTGTTATTGCCTTTCGATTTATCACAGACATATTTCCTTATGGCTCATTCTAAAACACTGATCTTTGAGTTCAGCTTCGGATTTAAAGTCTAGAACTTTGCTATATCATCTGTAAGTTGGTCCTGTACTCTTGCCTTTTTTTTCCTGCTGTTTCATATTACTCTCTCATGAGCTTTTCCTTTTCTCTGCATAGCTCCCACCCTCTGTCTTATCAATGGGACACAGATGAAGTAAACATTGCATCTTGCATATAATTCTGTGGCAATCCACGGCAGCAGTGATAAGCTTAGAGAGCAGATGTAGCTCATGAACTAACTTCCCAATTCCCCTCACTGGAGGCTGCCTAACAGGATATGCCTTAAAAGCTTATGTCCACTCTACAGTATTTTAATTCAAGAAGCACTTTTATACTGACTTATGCTCCACCATGTGAATGAGCTGAAGCTAAACTTTCTAGTTTGCATTGCAAATGATCACAACACAACTAATGCTACTACATTTGCACAGGTGGAACCTAAAAAGCTCCATCTTGCTGGCTAGAACCTTCTAACTCTAGTGTACTGTGAAAGATACATGTAGCTGAGGATGAAGTTAAAACACAGACTTTAAATAAGATTTAATATATCCACTTTGTTGAAACTGTCACAGATATGAGTTCGTGATTTGACTTCTCAATGCAGTCTATTACCAGGCTTTGGTTGAGTTAAAGTGGTCTATAAAATCACAAAAAAGCCTCATCAGAATTAGCAATGTCTTGAGTCAGTACACATTTGTACATGCTATTATGGAGCACTCACTTCAAGAGAGGGCACCATAATGACATTGTAGGAGCATTTATGTATATTGGTGCACTGAAAAAGCCATTAGATAGTAATTTATTTTGTTTATTTGGTTGTTGCATTTTGTTTTCCATTACTCCAAATGAAGAACATTTGGTGTCCATTTTCATTGTAGTTTTATACAACCAGGCTTTAATATGCAGCACAGCATTTTTAGTGGACAATACAGAAGTCTAATGTGACACAGAACATTAGTGCTCTCAGTTATGTCAATTGTCAACATGTTCTCCGTGGTACATTATCAGCAGATATTTTTTTTTTCTTTCATCTGCTCATTGTTCACCCTTGAAGTTCTCGCTTCCTACGTACAGTATCACAGCACTGCCTATGAACATGATTATTTCTTCGATAAAGTCATATGAGCTAATGGGTTTCCTCAAGGAAAACTTATAAAATCCTAAAATATTGGGCAAAAACAAAAGTCTTAGCAGTTGTAAAGCATTATAGGGAAATCCTAAGACTACTTTATCCATCCATCAATCTTCTACCGCTTTTCCAGGGGTCTGGGTCACTGGAGGAGCAATTTAAGTAGAGAAGTCCAAACTACAGTGGTGTGAAAAAGTGTTTGCCCCCTTCCTGATTTCTCATTTTTTTGTATGTTTGTCACACTTAAATGTTTCAGATCATCAAACAAATTTAAATATTACACAAAGATAACACAAGTAAACACAAAATGCAGTTTTTAAATGAAGGTGTTTATTTATTTTTTTATTTTTTTATTTTGCATACTTTATTGATCCCCAGAAGGGAAATTCAGGGCATCCACATGTATGGATGAAGCAGCCAGGGTATGGCACACATTCACACCTAGGGCCACTTTTAGAGTCTCCAATTAACCAAACCTGCATGTTTTTGGCCTGTGGGAGGAAACCAGAGAAATCCTGGAGTAAACCCACACAGACATGGGTAGAACATGCAAATTCCACACAGATCACCGTTGGTTAGGGGCTGGGATCGAGCCCAGGATCCCATGGCTAAGGGTGAGCTGCTGTGCTGCCACAGTGCTAACCACTGCGCCACCATACCCCTGGTTTATGATTAAGGGAAAAAAAAAATTACACCTACATGGCCCTGTGTTTTGTTTTTCTTAAGCCATTCAGAGGTGGACTTGCTGGTTTGTTTTCAATCATTGCCCTGCCTCAGAACCCAAGTGCACTTCAGCTTGAGGTCACAAACAGATGGCCGGATATTCTCCTTCAGGATTTTTTGGTAGACAGCAGAATTCATGGTTCTATTTACCACAGCAAGTCTTCCAGGTCCTGAAGCAGCAAACAGCCCCAGACCATCACACTACCACCACCATATTTTACTGTTGGTATGATGTTCCATTTCTGAATTGCTGTGTTACTTTTACATCAGATGTAATGGGACACGGGCAGCGCGGTGGAGGAGTGGTTAGCACTGTGGCAGCACAGCAACTTATCCTTGGCCGGGGGATCATAGGTTCGATCCCAGCCCCCGACCAACAGTGATCTGTGTGGAGTTTGCATGTTCTCCCCGTGTCTGCCTGGGTTTACTCCGGGATTTCTCCGGTTTCCTCCCACATGCCAAAAACATGCAAGTTAGGTTAATTGGCATCAAAACTGGGGATTCTAAATTGTCCTTAGGTATGAATGTGAGAGTGAATGATTGTCTGTCTCTCTGTGTTGGCCCTGCGATGAACTGGCGATCTGTCCAGGGTGTACCCTGCCTCTCGCCCAAAGATGCTGGGATAGGCTCCAGCCCCCCCGCGACCCGAAAAGGATTAAGCAAAAGAAGATGGATGGATGGTAATGGGACACACCTTCCAAAAAGTTCAACTTTTGTCTCGTCAGTCCACAGAGTATTTTTACATAAGTCTTGGGGATCATCAAGATGTTTTCTGGCAAAAGTGAGATGAGCCTTTATGTTCTGTTTGCTCAACGGTGGCTTTCATCTTGGAACTCTACCATGCAGGCCATTTTTGCCCAGTCTCTTTCTTATGGTGGAGTCATGAACACTGACCTTAACTGAGGCAAGTGAGGCCTGCAGTTCTTTGGATGTTGTTGTGGGGTCTTTTGTGACCTCTTGGATGAGTCATCACTGCACTCTTGTGATAATTTTGGTCAGTCGGCCACTCCTGGGAAGGTTCACCACTGTTCCATGTTTTTGCCATTTGTGTATAATGGCTCTCACTGTGCTTTGCTAGAGTCCCAAAGTTTTACAAATGGCTAGAAAACTGAACTCCGCTTTCAAAGATGTGATAAACCATAATTAATTTATGTTTTAATGGGAGGGGGGGATCACTTTTTCACACAGGGCCATGTAGGATTGGATTTTTTTTTACCCTTAATAAAAAAAAACAACTTCAATTAAAAACTGCATTTTGGGTTTACTTGTGTTATCTTTATCTAATATTTAAATTTGTTTGATGATCTGAAACATTTAAGTGTGACAAACATACAAAAAAGGAAAATTCAGGATGGGGGCAAACATTTTTTCACACCACTGTTCTACCCAATTCACATACCAACTATGATCCCAATGATCTGCAAGTGGTGAGGTTACTGAATGGTGTACCCATGTGGCTCGTCCAGGCTGATATACAGACGTTGACAAATTTGTTGATAACCTTCCATTAATAATGAAAGAAAATCCCACAGTGGTCACTTAAATAACTAAATTGACAAAAGTAATAAAACATGAACATAATTCTGAAAATTAACTCATGAAAATCAAACATTGCTTTTGAATTTTGTTTCAACAGAATCATTTAAAAAAAAAAATAAGCTAATGAAACTGGCCTGAAAAAAAAAAAGATGGTACTCTTAACTTAATATTTCGTTGCACAGCCTTTTGATGCAATCACTGCAATCAAGCCATTTCTGTAAGGGCCACTTTACACAGCATGGAGATCATTGAGAGATTGGGCCAATTTTGATCTTTGGGATTGTTTGGGAGATCCTTGTCTGTTTTGGACTGAGTCAAAACTTTGAGGACACCATGGTGACTGTGGAGATCATTGAAATCATTGATAGATGATCTGATCATTGATAGACGATCTCTCAATGACCTCTCATTGATCTCCACCCTTGTGTAAAGGGGGTATGACTCTCAATGAGATTTTTACACCTGTCCATAGGTATTTTGGCCCACTCCTCATGAGCAAGCTGCTCTAGCTGTCTCAGGTTTGAAGGGTGACTTGTCCAGACTGCATGTTTCTGCTCATCCCACAGATGTTCAGTAGGATTTACGTAGATCAGGGCTCACACAAGGCCTGAAGGTAAAATGTTTCCTTCTTAGCCATTCTCCCCAGCCATCCTGCCATTGTGTCCCTGCAGACACTTTTCCCACCTTGCCTCCAGTGTCCATGACACTGGGTATGAATGTGCATAAATGTTTGGTAGTGGTCAGAGAGGCCGTTGGTGTGGATTGGCAGCCATTTCTCCGTCAGTCTGCCCCACTTTGCACTGGAAGGTGGAGAGTCTTTTCAAAGTGGTGTGGCAGCGTGCAATCTCATGGGCACCGGTATTATGATGCATGTGATGACAATGCACTTTTGATTCGGAAAAAGGAGGTTTATTGTCAGAGGTGCATTGTTTAATGCTATTTCAGTGGTGTTTTGAAATTGTGCAGCTCTGTAGCTCATGAGGAAACAGCATGTGGTGGGATTTTCTGTTATTTTAATGGAGAGTTGTAACAGTCAGAATATAATCACCTGTCATTTCATTTATATGATGATACACTAAATATTTTTTTAATTCCATCCACATTCTCATTTTAATTGCAAACTTATCATTAGAGTCTATAGACTAGGAATTAAGGTTTTTGTTTTGCTTTTTTTAGGGGAATGAATGAATTAACAGGGAGCATGTATGTATTCTATTGTCAATGCAGGGGGAGGTGTGTCATTTTGAAGATTTTTATTCCATCCACATTTTTGTTTTCATCATGGACTGATTAGGTATTAACAGGTTTATTTTTAGGGGAATGAAGCAATGAATGAATGAACAGTGTTTTACTTTTCACTGTAACTCCTCGGAGAGACAGGAGATGCATTCACATCTGCCTGTGGCTGCACGTCCCAAAAATTTCCAGCCGGGCCGAGGCTGCCCATACTGCGCTCCTACGGTCGGGGTTTTCGAGCTGGTTATTGGAGCCCCAAAAAGCTGCCACCCATCAACACTGGGAGAGGCCACCAAGAGTGACCTTGCTTCATGGCAGGGGTCAGTAGCCGGATCTCCTCCTTCCCTCCCACCAGGACAGAGAGCCACAAACCTTGGCAGACCCCCACACGAGGTGGGGGAGACCATTGGCTGGCAAAAGCAACAGGAGAGGGAGCACTCCAGTTTCTGTAATTTCCCAGTTTGGGATCAATAAAGTATTTGTCTATCTATCTGTGATAAAGAAATGAACTTGGAAATGCCCATAAACACATTCTGCATCAGTGACAACTGACTATGGACCACATCATTGTAATACAGCCCTAAGATGGTAATTTACTAATAAGTGAAAGTGTTGAAAAGATGTGTTGAACAAGTGTTGAAAAAGAAGAAGTAGCTGATGAATGAAGAAAATGAGAGAGAGGAGGATGGGGGAAGGAAAGATGGTGAGTCACTAAATGTAAAGAGTTAGTGAGGTGGAAGTGGGAACAGTTATAAAGAGAATGAAGAATGGAAAGACGGTGGGGCCAGATGACACACTTGTGGGGATATGGAAATGTTTAGGAGAGATAGCAGTGGATGTTTTAACTAGAATGTTTAACACAGTCTTGGAGAGTGAGAGGATAAATCCATCAATGTCTGAAGTCAACACAAAGTGAATTGAAGGAAGGGTGCATGTCATCAAATGCTGTGGGATGCTAACCATGGTAATGAAGGAAAAGTAGGATTTGGTCTCTGCAGGTAGAAAAAACTTTTTCTTAACTTGTGAAAGAGGGATCTGTCACCTCATCTTAATTAACCCTTAATTAACCCTGGCTGACTCCTGTCTTCCGATTTTATGAACACATGTAGATGCGCATAACCCTGTCCACCTCAGAATGAGTTGTAAACAACTTCAAAGTGATTAATGATATAGTCCTCACCCTATTACCAGTGTTATTTTTATTATCATCCTGTGACAATGAAAAAGACATAATGATAACAGAATAATCCACATTCAAATGTGACACAGCTCAGGGGGGCAGTGGTTGGCACTGTCGCCTTCACAGCAAGAAGGTCGTGGGTGTGATCCCACCCAATGGTGACCTTTCTGTGTGGCGTTTGCATGTTCTCCCCGAGTCTGTGTGGGTTTTTGCCTGGTACTCTAATTTCCTCCCACAGTCCAGAGACATGCACATTAGTTAATTGGCATCAACTGGGGGTAAATTGTCCATAGGTATGAATGTGAGAGTGAATGGTTGACCAGGGTGTACCCTGCCTCTTACCCAAAGATGTTGGAATAGGCTCCAGCCCCCCATTACCCAAAAAGGGTTAAGCGGCTAAAAAGGTGAATGAATGAATGACTTGTTTAAGAGGACTACAGTGTATATAGTTATTAAATGTTTACGCATGCTGATCAGCTATATGTAGCATATCTTTGTGCATTATTGGTTGTTAAAAAATGCTTTCAGGGGTCAAATTTTCACAGATGATTGCTTTGTTTTCATGCTATTAACACTGTTTTATTATTCATGTATCTTTGTTACTCTTGCATTATAAAATGTCCCCAGTGTATGAAAAACATGTAATGAAGTGCATACTGTATGTTGTTGTGGTACTGTATGTGAGCTCATAACTGAATTCAAAGTGGTTGAGTGGACTGCAGCACATACAGTATGGAAGAAATCTTTTCAAATGAGAAATTAAATGAGGTATTCAGGAGGTATAAAATCTCTGTTACTCTTCAACGATCTGCAGAAACAAGCCAGAGCTCTGATAATGAAAGCTGCACACCCTCACAGAACCACTCTCAACTGTAGAAGGAGAGGAATACAGAGTTAAAGACTGAGGCAGCCGCAGAGCTTGTACTGAGGTCAAGCCTATTTAAGGAGCAGACAGCCAGACTCCTGCAGGGACCGGGAAGAGGTAATGACAGACTAACATGCAGAAGAAGAAAGAGGGGAGCAGACTGCAAAGGAAAGACGAGAGAGAGGAGCTGATTTGAGCTTAACTAGTCCCCACACAACCAGACACAAGAAAGTGGCAATTTGTAGCTTTATGTGTGTGCTATCTCTGCAAAGTGTGCTTCGGTTTGTAAACCCAATATGAACACGAGCGTGTGCGCAGGCCTATATGGAAATAAGAAACAAAATGTGGAAACATTTTTAGTGAAGTCAAAAGAAGCCAAGTCAGAGATTATACAGAATTCAGACCAAAAAGGTAATAATCTCTGGCAGACAGTGCCGTCCTCATACTTCACTTCCTTTATCTGTGTGTATGTGCCTGAGTATTTCCTTCTCTGGGAGGACTATTTGAGCTTTACCTCAAAGTCCCATAGCCGGCAGATTTCAGCTCTTCCTCTTGTGAAAGGTACAATGAGGAATGATTTCATTTAATGGTAGGTGTGTTTTAAATGCTCATTTACAACAATCTGGTCACAATAATTACTGCTGCTTTTAAACAAATTCATGCATTCCCTTAATTCAAACTATTTTGAATGTTAAATAATTATGTTTAATTGCTGCTGTGAGATTTTAAAAAAGGAAACTTACAGGTTTGAGAAAATAGCATCATATTAACTGAGTTATTTGCTCTCTGATTTTGACATACAGTATGTGACTGAGAGAAGATACGGGATTATCTTCTGTTAGTTTGATTTGTTTTTGTTGCCATGGACATGTTCACAATAACCATCTATGACAGCTAAAAAGCTTTGAATGTTTTGTTTAAAAGTGGTTCTCTGGGAGTGACTGTTTTTTGGTCAATTTGCATCTGAGAAACTTTATAGCATTTACATGTCAGCTGTCAAAGAGTCAAAAAGATAGCTTTTCATCTTTCACGATAGACAACATGCATAGAAGCACATAAAACACGAGTCTGTTAGTTATTCACGTCAGCATGGGGTATCACAGCCGATTTTGCTTTTAAGGTTGGCTGAAGGTGGGAAAAACACTGAAGCATTTCAGGGATGTTGAATTTTAAATCCTTCTGACGCTCTTACACTTCGGTATCAACGCTAACTTGACACCTCAAGTGAAGAGCTGATAAAAGCAAAGATTAAACTTGGGAGTTGTTGAGCAGAAACACTATTTATGCAGCTTCCTGTGTCATGTTTATTTAAACAACTTGTAAGAAGTTGCACTAAAAGTAAATTAAAAAGTAGGGAATCACTTGCTGTGTTACCTTAATCTCAGAAGCATCTGAAATCGTTTTTATGGGCCAATGCATAGAAGAGTTAGTGTGTTATTAAATTGAGTTTACAAGCATGGTATTTGTAAATTTGTGGATTTTCTGGATTTTTTTTAAATCAAAAAGAGGCACCACAGTTACACTTAAAATTCAACCATTCATGAATTCTCATTTCTGAGTCCTGTTAAATCATGCATATTTTCCTTTTCCTCTGCACTCTTAGCAACTTACGCTGTAACTGCCTGTCTTTGTCAGTTTAATTTCCCATTATTGCTGTCAGTTCCGACTGAGGAATTTGACTGGACAGTAGGGATTTCAGGCATTACTATATTCCATGATAATCGCACTCCAACGTTTCACTGGATCTGTATCACTCTGCTTCAAGGGTGTTCTAGTAACTGTTAATTACTGTTATTTATTGTCAACTCTATCAGTGGCTTCTTATAAATGCAGACATATGAAAAAATTAGGACACCCTGTATAAGCCTGGATGGATGGATATTTGGACATATGGACATTTAATACCAATGTTAAAAATACTGGGAGATTCATGTAATACAACTAAACAATTAAAAATGAATTAAACACTTTTCAAATTTTCTGTCAAATGTAACTCTAAACAAATAGTGAGGAATAAATTATGACACCCCCCATCTTTTTTAGGACACCCCCACATTCATTCCCACTTAAAATGGCTAAAATAAAAGTTAAAAAATGCAAATAAAAACAAAAACAAGGTTAGACATAGATATGTGAACATTTCTTGATAAAGAACTGAATATTTAATGTGGTGTCCTAATTTTTTCACGACTGTATGTGAGAATTGTAATTTTGTGTTGGATACCTTAATTTCCACAGTGAAAAGAAATCATCTCAGTGACCCAGAAGTCCTACCTTTGTAAACATCAAGATATTTCACGTCTGTTTAAAAAAAAACAAAAAAAAAAAAACAGGAAAGCTAGAGTTGGACTTATTGTCTTGATTAGCAAACGACAGTATCTTTTTGGTGATGACCTGTCATGAGCAGCGAGAGCACGCCCCTCCCATCCTGTCTCACTGCACCTGAGGCAAAAGACACACCTGCGCCCACTCATCAGCCAGCGTACTTAAGGAGGCTCTCTCCATGCATTCAACGCTGGCTCGTCTGGGTATTCTGCCCTACAAGGACAAGCAAGTATCGCTTCTGCTAGTTTGGACACGCTGTCTAATCTCGCTTTCTTCTCTTCTTCAGGTTGCTGCCATCATGCGGGAGTGTCTCCAGGACTGCACACGCTCTCCTGCCACATTGCCATAATTCCTCGGCTTCCAACCTCCACTCGGTTAGGCACCATCAGCTCATTCTCCCACCCTACTGGTTCGTCTATTCCCCGCTGGAGTCCTGTCGGTTCTTCCTTGGAACCCCAAGTAAGTGGCAATTTGGCTCGCCCATTTCCCCTTACTCCGTTCCTCCTCTCACAGCTCTCGTCTTCCCTCCACAGGTGGATTCCTCTGGCGAGTGGCTGTTTCCTTAGATGTGCACTTATTTTTGCTATTTAATAAACTGTCAAAAGTGCCACTTTGTGTGGTTACTTTCCTGAGCTGTTGCATCGTGCATGTGAGCTGTCAGTTTAATAAATCATGACAGAATGAGCCAGACAGGACGGTAGCTCAGGTGGTGCTTCACCACAGGAGCTGTCAGCTTTGGATCGCTTGTCGGCGACCAAGCACCAGCTCGCTGTGCTGATGCAGCAAGTGTCAAACATGATGAGGATTTGGTCTAATGTGCCTCCCCAGGCTCCTCCTCCTCAGCCTGCTCCCCACACTACGGTGCGCCGTACAACCTCCGTTCCCATGCCTACCCCATACGCGGGGGAGGTGGAGAAATGCAAAGGTCTTCTTATTCAAGTCCGCAAGTACTTGGAGCAGGTCAGGGAGGAGCACCCAGGGGATGTAGCCAAAATTCAGTTTTTCACTCTGATGCTCAAGGACCGAGCCCTGGATTGGGCACGGTCCACGATAGATAACCCCGAGGGGCGTCAATATACGTTTGACCAATTTATGGATGCTTTCTCTTGCGTGTTTGGACATACCGAGAGTCAAGGCAGCGTTATGAGCTGCCTGATGACGCTCCGCCAGGGCACTCAGTCAGCGGCCAAGTACTCTGTGGCATTCCGGGTTATAGCATTTGATTCGGGGTGGAATGAGACTGATTTGTGCAGCACATTCCTCCACGGGTTGAACGCTCAACTCCATGATGATATGGCGGTTCATCCTGTCCCAGAGTCTCTCAACGGTCTAATTGATCAAGCTGCTGGATTGGACAACCGGTACCATGAGCGTGCGGAGAAGTACAAGCCCTCCTCTCGCCCACTCGAGCCGAGCGTGCGCCCACCATGGGTACTGACATTGGTGGCGCCGGCTCTTCACCCGAGCTGAAGGAGCTCGCTCGGCATTTGACCGATGATGAGCACCAGCGAAGGCGAAGGGCTGCCACATGCACGTACTGTGGTTCAATGAGCCACAGCCTGGACGAGTGCCGCCAGTGGCCAAAAGACGTGGCCCATCAGTAACCATGGGGGGTCTGGCGGGCGAGACTAAATCTACTCCCCCCTGTAATTTTTCAATTCTGGTCCTCGTGCAATTGCCGGGGCTCGAGAAGAGGACTGAGGCATTGGTTGACTTGGGGTCTGAGGGTAATTTCGAGTATCTCCAGTTCGTTAGGCAGGTGGGTATTCCCACACATAAATTTCTCCGTGATCAGAGGACCACAACCATTTCTGGCCAGGAGGTCACAGTAGTCACCCAAAGCACAGTGCCGATTTCCATCATCCTTTCCGTGAACCACCAGGAGGAACTCTCGTTCCTGGTTCTTCCTGTTTCATCTTCTCCGGTAGTTCTTGGTTACCCTTGGTTCCAGAGGCATAACCAAATAATTAATTGGGATCAAAATACTATCTCCTCCTGGAGCCCATTCTGTATGGCTCACTGGATGCATTCAGCGGAGTGTTCGCCTTCTCTGTCCATCTCCCTTCCCCCAGTCGAGCCACCGGACCTCAGCCTCGTTCCCTGAGCTTATCACGATTTGGGAGAGGACTTTAGTAAGTAGAGATTGTTGTCGCTGCCGCCTCATCGCTCTTATGACTGTGCTATAGACCTCATCCCGGGAGCGAGGCTGCCGTCCAGTTGGCTATACAGTATTTCTGGCCCTGAGAGGGAGGCGATGGAGAAGTACATAAAGGAATCACTGAACGCCAGGCTTATTCAGCCATCTTCCGCTCCACTCGGAGCCAGATTCTTCTTTGTTGAAAAGAAGGATGGCTCACTGCGCCCATGCATCGACTACCGGGAGCTCAATGCAATTACCATCAAAGACAAGTACCCTCTGCCTTTGATTAATTCAGCGTTCGAGCTCCTTCGGCGCTCATGTGTATTCACTAAGTTAGACCTTAGGAATGCGTACCATCTGGTCCGCATTCGTGAAGGTGGTGAATGGAAGATGGCTTTTAAAACTCACCAGGGGCAGTTCAAATATCTTGTGATGCCATTCGGGCTCACCAACACCCCTGCCGTCTTCCAACGGTTAATTAATGACGTCCTTTGCGACATGCTTTATCAGTTTGTGTTTGTCTACTTGGATGATATCTTAATTTTCTCCCGCTCACCAGAGGAACATGAAGCCCACATCAGAGCCATCCTGCAACGGCTTCTGGAGAACCAGTTCTACGTTAAGGCCGAGAAGTGTGAGTTCTCCACAACATCAACCACCTTCTTGGGCTTCATAGTGGCTGAAGGGAGACTGATTGCCGACCCGGCCAAGGTGAGGGCAGTGCTAGATTGGCCAACTCCCCACTCCCGTAAGGACCTTCAATGTTTCCTCGGGTTTGCGAACTTTTATTACAGGTTCATAATGAACTATAGTGGGGTGGCACTGTCTTTAACACAGCTGACCTCCATGGTCCCCTTTCGCTGGACCAAGGCAGCTGAACAGGCGTTTATTAAATTAAATTAAAGCGCCTGTTCACAGAAATACCTATCTTGGCTCAGGTCGACACGCAGCTCCAATTCGTCCTTGAGGTGGACACGTCTGATTCAGGGGTAGGCGCTGTACTGTCGCAGTGCACACCCCTCGATCAGAAGCTCTGCCCGTGCGAGTATTTCTCTCATCGGCTTATGCCAGCCAAGAGAAATTACAACGTAGGGGACAGAGATCTGCTTGCCATTAAATTGGCATTGGAGGAATGGAGGCTTTGGCTAGAGGGGGCCATTCACCCCATCGTCGTGTGGACCGATCACAAAAACCTCAAGTATTTGCGATCGGCCCGCCGACTTAACGCCAGGCAGGCTCATTGGGCCCTGTTTTTTCAGAGGTTCAATTTTTCCATCACATACCGGCCTGGCACTTGGAACACCAAACCGGATGCGCTATCGCACCAGTTTGATTCCAAGGAGGTAGCGCCCCCTTCCCCCCCAAACCATACCATCATACTACCTTCTCGCGTCTTCGGAGCCCTTACTTGGGATATCGAGGGAAGGGTCCACCAGGCCCAGTCCCAGGAGTCTGTGCCAGTAGGGTGCCCCCAGAACCGTCTGTACGTCCCAGATCCCCTCCACAGTGATGTCATCCAGTGGACTCACACCAGTCGCTTCGCATGCCACCCTGGTATCACTTGAACTGTGGCCTTTGTCCAGTGTGCATTCTGGTGGCCCACGCTGCGGTGGGACATACGAGAATATGTCAAGGCCTGTCAGACCTGTGTCCAGGGGAAATCGGATTCCTCTCCCCCATCAGCCTCCTCCATCCTCTCCCCATCCCGGTCGTCCGTGGTCCCACATCGCTGTGGATTTCATCACCGGACTCCTTCCCTCCCGTGACAAGACGGCGATGTTCACCATAATGGATTGCTTTTCCAAGGCTGTACATTTGGTTGCCCTCCCGAAGCTCCCCTCGGCCTTGGAGACGATGGTCCTCCTCACCATGCCAGTCACTGCCGGTGCATCTGGAGAGCCACCCGGGCCGCCCTCGCCCGCTCTACAGAACGCACCCGGACCGCAGCTGACAGGAAGCGGGTGCCTGCGCCCAAGTACGTCATGGGTCAGCAGGTCTGGTTAGCAGCGAGCCAGATCCCACTCAAGGAAAAGTCCAAGAAGCTGTCCCCCCACTTCCTGGGTCCCTTTGCTATTTCTTGGGTGATCAATGACACATCGGTTCAGCTCAAATTGCTACCGACCCTGCGGGTGACTTTCCGACTTTCGGACTTTCCACGTCTCCCACATTAAGCCCCTCTCGGCCAGCCCTCTCTCCCTCCCCCCTCAAGCCGCCTCCTCCTCCCCGGATAATTGACGGTCACCCTGCTTACACGGTCCACCAGATCCTGGATGTTTGCCATCGTGGCCAGGGCTGGCAGTACCTGGCAGACTGGGAGGACTACGGTCCAGAGGAATGCTCCTGGGTTCCCTCTGCTCAGGTCCTGGACAAGGACATGCTCCGGGCCTTCCACCAAGCTCACCCGGAGAAACTCTCTGGACTGCCAGGAGGCGCTCCTAGAAGGGGGAGGCCCTGTCATGAGCAGCAAAAGCGCTCCCCTCCCGTCCTGTCTCACTTTCATTAATTCATCACTGCACCTGAGGCAGAAGACGCACCTGCGCCTGCTCATCAGCCAGCGTACTTAAGGAGGCTCTCTCCATGCATTCAACGCTGGTTCGTCTGGGTATTCTGCCCTACAAAGACAAGCAAGTATCGCTTCTGTTAGTTTGGACATGCTGTCTAATCTCGCTTTCTTCTCTTCTTCAGGTTGCTGCCATCATGCGGGTGTGTCTCCAGAACTGCATGCGCTCTCCTGCCCCATCTCCATTATTCCTCGGCTTCCAACCTCCACTCGGTCAGGCACCATCAGCTCATTCCCCCACCCTACTGGTTTGTCTATTTCCCACTGGAGTCCTGCCAGTTCTTCCTCGGAACCCCAGGTAAGTGGCAATTTGGCTTGCCCATTTCCCCTTACTCTGTTCCTCCTCTCACAGCTCTCGTCTTCTCTCCACAGGTGGATTCCTCTGTTTCCTTAGCTGTGCGCTTATTTTTACTATTTAATAAACTGTCAAACGTGCCCCTTTTTTGTGGTTACTTTCCTGAGCTGTTGCATTGTGCACGTGAGCTGTCAGTTTAATAAATCATGACATGAACTCTTTATTTAATCTGAAAAAGCCAAGAAAAGGTGAGTAAAGTGTGCCAAAGCCAAATTGCTTCTATGCTAACTAGCCACCTGTGCAATGTCATGGTGACAACAAACCTATTAAACAGGTGACCAGTATATATTATAAACACTGACTTCTGTACTAGATAATATTTAATTTGTTTACATGTGTGTGAAATGACAATAGACCTCTTCTTTCCATATTACACTCATTGAGGTGATTAGCAACAGTTAACTTGGTAAATTTAGAAGGAACTATTTTTCTTGGCAGAGCGAAATAATTGATTAAAGAAAATAGATCACAATATTTTGTCCTGTATTACTGCCATTGAATAAACTGTGCTTGTGGAACTGATGTATAAAAGCAATATTAAACTCAGTCGTTCTGTATTTGAATATAGTGACTGCTGTGATGTATTTAGCCCAACGCAAATCACCACAGTTACTATATTCATTGGTACAGCACTCCCTTTCATGTAATATTTGGTTCCTACCTTTAACACTGCAGTTTTGAAGAAACTAATCTCCTGCTGCACCTGTATTGCCCACATACATAATTAAAGGATGCACCCTACAAGTTATTTGGCAAAAGACAACTGGCATGTTGGTTTCTGTTTAAGCTAAAGTTTAAGGCAAAACAAACCTTTATATTGAGGAAAAGAAACACAGACAACATATTTAAGGTTTAGGCCATGTGAAGTGAGAAGCAACCTATTAGGTATGTTTGTTTATTTAATAAGTTAATTTAATAATAAGTAAATAAATAAAACAATAATAAGTTTAGTTAATGAAGGGAAGAAGTGTATTAATTACAAGTATGTTATGTTTTAGTAGGATTTGAAGTTGAACGTCATGCTGTTTGAGTTTAAATAGTGAAGCTATAGCTATATTGTGAAATATGCTGAGATGTCTATTAGTTGTTGACATTAGCAACATGTTACCTGTTGTATAGCTATACGGGCATTTTCGCTCTTGCTTTCTGTTTTTAGTTTTTTTCAACTCATGGGCTGTGTCCACTGGATCCATCATTTCTCCCCTTCCTATTTATGGTTATGTGAATGCAACACAAAGTGTTTGGCACTGTTGTGGTGAGATTTGAGCTTAGGTGTGTCGAGTTGTCCGTAGGGGTGGGCGATATGGCCTAAAAATTATATGTCTGTGAATTTTCACAACAATATTTTTCACAACATTACAAAATATTTTTTTCTGATTAATTTACAAAGGACAGTTTCACAGGCCAGCATAATTTACCGTCAAAATGTTCATCTATCCATCCATCCATCCGTCTTCTACCACTCATCCAGAGGCCCGGGTCATGGGGGCAGTAGTCCAAGCAGCACAGACTACTGCCCAGGTCACATACAGTGGTGTGAAAAGTGTTTGCCCCCTTCCTGATTTCTCATTTTTTTGTATGTTTGTCACACTTAAATGTTTCAGATCATCAAACAAATTTAAATATTAGACAAAGATAACACGAGTAAACACAAAATGCAGTTTTTAAATGAAGGTGTTTATTATTAAGGGAAAAAAAATCTAAACCTACATGGCCCTGTGTGAAAAAGTGATTGCACCCTAAACCTAATAACTGCTTGGGTCACCCTTAGCAGTAAAAACTGCAATCAAGCATTTGCGTCAACTACCAGTGAGTCTTTTACAGCGCTGTAGAGGAATTTTGGCTCACTCATCCTTTCAGAATTGTTGTAATTCAGCCACATTGGAGGGTATTCGAGCATGAACCGCCTTTTTAAGGTCATGTCACAGCATCTCAATCGGATTCAGGTCTGGACTTTCACAAGGCCACTCCAAAGTCTTCATTTTGTTTTTCTTAAGCCAATCAGAGGTGGACTTGCTGGTGTGTTTTGGATCATTGTCCTGCTGCAGAACCCAAATGCACTTCAGCTTGAGGTCACAAACAGATGGCTGGACATTCTCTTTCAGGACTTTGGTAGACAGTAGAATTCATGGTTCCATTTACCACAGAAAGTCTTCCAGGTCCTGAAGCAGAAAAACAGCCCTAGACCATCACACTACCACCACCATATTTTACTGTTGGTATGATGTTCCTTTTCTGAAATGATGTTACTTTTATGCCGGACATAATAGGACACACACCTTCCAAAAAGTTCAACTTTTGTCTCGTCAGTCTACAGAGTATTTTCCCAAAAGTCTCGGGGATCATCAAGATGTTTTCTGGCAAAAGTGAGACGAGCCTTTGTTCTTTTAGCTCAGCAGTGGTTTTCAACTTGGAACTCTGCAATGCAGGCCATTTTTGACCAGTCTCTTTCTTACGTTGGATTCATCAACACTGACCTTAACTGAGGCAAGTGAGGCCTGCAGTTCTTTGGATGTTGTGGTGGGGTCTTTGTGACCTCTTGGATGAGTCATTGCTGCACTCTTGTTGTAATTTTGGTCGGTCGGCCACTCCTGGGAAGGTTCACCACTGTTCCATGTTTTCACCATTTGTGGATAATGGCTCTCACTGTGGTTTGCTGGAGTCGCAAAGCTTTAGAAATGGCTTTATATAAACTTTTCCACACAGCTAGATCTCAGTTATTTTGTTTCTCTTTTGTTCCTCAATTTCTTTAGATCGCAGCATGATGTCTAGCTTTTGGGGATCTTTTGGTCTACTTCACTTTGTCAGGCAGGTCCTATTGAAGTGATTTCTTGATTAACAACAGGTGTGGCAGTAATCAGGCCTGGGTGTGGCTAGAGAAATTGAACTCAGCTTTCCAAAGATGTGATAAAACACAGTTAATTTATGTTTTAATGGGGGGGGGGATGTCACTTTTTCACACAGGACCATGTAGGTTTGGATTTTTTTTTTACCCTTAATAAAAAACACCTTCAGTTAAAACCTGCATTTTGTGGGTATTTGTGTTATCTTTGTCTAATGTTTAAATTTGTTTGATGATCTGAAACATTTAAGTGTGACAAGCATACAAAAAAATGAGAAACCAGGAAAATTACACTTTTTCACACCACTGTACATAAAAGTGCGGAGTGCAGAACACACAACTGAACACACGATTGAATAAAATAGCCCAGGATTATGGAAAAGTAAACACAGGTATGGTAGTGGTGCCTTTATCCTTTACTGGGATACATTTAGCGTACAAGTTAAATTCATTACACTGAAAATTCTAGATGACACTAAATGTGTCCTCAGCCAGTAAAGATTTTATTTACACAGCACAAAAGGCTAGGCAAGTTTTAATTGCAAAATGATTAATATAATAATTTGAAATTTGCACAGTCAAGTTTTTAACTGCATTTTAGACCTGTATGGTATAATGCAAAACTTTGATTTAATTTCAGTTGATAATAATGAATAATAAGTTATGACTAAAAGTTTTAGTCGGTTCCTATCTTTAAAATGCAGCTGACTGAAGTCTGTATTTCCCTCTCAGATATGAAGTGTAAATGTCACATTGAATTTAACATTTTTATTCACACCCCTCATATTTTTGTAAATATTTTATTATATCTTTTCATGGGACAACACTGAAGATAGGACACTTTGATAAAGTGTAAAGTAATCAGTGTACAGCTTGTATAACAGTGTAAATTTGCTGTCCCCTCAAAATAATTCAAAACACAGCCATTAATGTCTAAACTGCTGGCAACAAAAGTGAGTACACTCCTAATGAAAATGTCCAAATTGTGCCCAAAGTGTCAATGTTTTGTGTGGCCACCATTATTTTCCAGCACTGCCTTAACTCTCTTGGGCATGGAGTTCACTAGAGCTTCACAGATTGCCATTGGAATCCTCTTCCATTCCTCCATGACAACATCACGCTGTTAGAGACCTTGAACTCCTCCACCTTCCGTTTGAGGATGCCCCATGGAAGCTTACTAGGGTTTAGGACTGGAGACATGCTTGGCCAGTCCATCACCTTTACCCTCAGTTTCTTTAACAAGGCAGTGGTCGTCTTGGAGGTATGTTTGGGGTGCTTATCATGTTGGAATACCGCCCTGCGGCCCTGCAGCCCAGTTTCCAATCATGCTCTGCTTCAGTATATCACAGTACATGTTGGCCTTCATGACATTCATGAACTGTAGCTGCCCAGTGCCGGCAGCACTCATGCAGCCACAAACCATGACACTCCCACCAACATGCTTGACTGTAGGCAAGACACACTTGTCTTTGTACTTCTCACCTGGTTGCCACCACACACACTTGACACCATCTGAACCAAATAAGGTTATCTTGGTCTCATCAGACCACAGGACATAGTTCCAGTAATCTATGTCCTTAGTTTGCTTGTCTTCAGCAAACTGTTTGCGGGCTATCTTGTGCATCATCTTTAAAAGGGGCTTCCTTCTGGGAGGACAGCCATGCAGACCAATTTGATGCAGTGTGCGGCATACGGTCTGAGCACTGACAGGCTGACTCCCCACCCCTTCAACCTCTGCAGCAATGCTGGAAGCACTCATATGTTTATTTTCAAAAGACAACCTCTGGATTTGACGCTGAGCATGTGCACTCAACTTCTTTGGTCGACCATGGCAAGGCCTGTTCTGAGTGGAACTTGTCCCTTTAAGCCACTGTATGGTCTTGTCTACCATGCTGCAGCTAAGTTTCATGGTGTTGGAAAGCTTCTTATTGCTTAGGCCAGCTTTATGTAGAGCAACAATTCTTTTTTTCGTATCCTTAGAGGATTCTTTTCCATGAGGTGCCATGTTGAACTTCCAATGGCCAGTATGAGAGTGTGTGAGGGCAATAACACCAAATTTAACACACCTGCTCCCCATTCACACCTGAGACCTTGTAACACTGAGTCACATGACACCGGGGAGGGAAAATGACTAAATGGGTACAATTTGGACATTTTCACTTAGGGGTGTACTCACTAATGTTACCAGCCGTTTACACATTAATGGCTGTGTGTTGTTATTTTGAGGGGACAGCAAATTTACACTGTTATACAAGCTGTACACTTACTACTTTGCATTGTATAAAAGTGTCATATCTTCAGTGTTGTCCCATGAAAAGATATGATAAAATATTTACAAAAATGTGAGGGATGTACTTACTTTTGTTAGATATTGTATATGCTACCCAGCCGCAGGGGTGCACAAGCCAGTGTACTCATAGTGCCTAGTGCTGGTCCCAAACCTGGGTAAATAGGGAGGGTTGTGTCAGGAAGGTCATCCGATGTAAAACCTATGCCAAATCAAACATGCAAATCATGATGAATGAGACTTTCATACCGGATCAGCCAAGGCCCGGGATAACAACTGCCATTGGTGCTGTTAACCGACAGGGTGCCCGTGGAAATTGGGCTACTGTTGGTCAAAGATCAGGGAGAAGGAGAGGGGGAAGGCATGTTAGGAGAGAGTGAGAGAGAAAAGGAAAGGTAGCAGTGTGGATGTGAGAGTAGGGATGTTAAATGTAGGGAGTATGACTGGTAAAGGAAGAGAGTTGGCTGATGTGATGGAGAGAAGAAAGGTAGAATACTGTGTGTATAAGAAACCAGATGGAAGGAAAGGAAGGCTAGGAGCACTGGAGGTGGATTTAAATTGTTCTACCATTGTGTAGATAGGACAAGAAATGAAGTAGGAGTAATCTTGAAGGAAGAGTTGTCATAAACTGCCCTTTCAGGGGCAGATTGAGGATACCAATCGCAAGCTGTGAGTTTGCACATTAAATAATAAAGAAACACAAAATAAAACAAAGAGAGATAACTTACAGAACTTGAGGCAAGGCAGGATACAGAGGATGAATGAAGCGTGGAGCACACGCAGGATTTAAACAGGAATTAGACGGGAAATTCCCGACTTAACACTGAGAAGGGCGCTGCAACGAGAAGGAAAATGAAACAACAGAATACAGGTGTGGGTCACATGAGCGAGGAGCAATTAAACCAAAATGATGACAGCTGTGCTAAACTGCAAACTTGAGCTAGTACAGGAAGTAAACACAGCACGCTGTCAAAATAAGACCACCAGAGAAACTATCAAAAGGAGACTGACTAAAAATTTGGAAATACTAAAAAATGAACACAGACCAGATAAATACAACCAGGGAACTGAGAGTAAAAGGTGGGGGTAGACTAATGTCAAAACAGGTGAAATAATTACAATGCTAAACAGGATGGCAAGGGATAGATTACATCAAAGACATAATAATAACTAACTAGGAACAGAGACTAGAGAAACAGAAACAAATAGCAAACACAAATAGCATACATATTAAATACAAAGTAGAAATAATGATAAAACAAACAGAACAACTGACAACTTCAAACACCAAACTACAGACAATACCAACTCAAATACCAAATAAACTGAGATGAAGAAATACAGAAAATGACCAACATAAACATGAGACCTGAGCACGGCTCTCCACCTGTGCTCAGTATCATGACAAGAGTATGTGAAAAGTGTACAGGAGGTAAAAAAAGGGAGTCAGACAGATTCATGAGTTCGAAGTGTATGCCCCACAAGTTGGATGTCAGGTAGAAGAGAAAAGAGGAATTCTGGAGTAACTTGGATGAAGTGGTAGAGGGTGTTCCCAGGGGGTAGAGAGTGGTGATTGGAGTGGACTTTAATGGGCATCTAGGTGAAGGGAACAGAGGTGATAAGGAGGTTCTGGGTAGGTATAGTCTTAAGGAGAGAAATGTGGAAGGACAGATGGTTGTGGATTTTGCTAAAAGGATGGAAACGGCTGTGGTGAACACATACTTCAAGAAGAAAGAGGAACATAGGGTGACTTATGAGAGTGGAGGAAGGTGCACACAGGTGGACTACAACTTATGCAGAAGGAGAAATCTGAAAGAGATAGGAGAATGTAGCTAGACAGCATTGGATGGTAGTCTGTAGGATGACTTTGAAAAGCAAGAAGAGGAAAACAGTGAAGGCAGAGTCAAAGATTAAGTGGGGCAAGTTACAGAAGGAAGAAGGTCGCACAGAGTTCAGGAAGGAGTTGATACAGGCTCTGGGTGGTAGGGAAGAATTACCATAAGACTGAAAAAGTACAGCAAAAGAATTGAGGGAAACAGGTAGAAAGGTATGTGGTGTATCCAGTGGACAGAGAAAGGAAGACGAGGAGACTTGGTGGTGGAATGAGGAGGTACAGGAAAGTATTCAAAGGAAGAGGTTAGCAAAGAAAAAGTGGGATAGTCAGGGAGATGAAGAAAGCAGACAGGAGTATTTGGAATCTAGGCGCATGGCAAAGAGAGAGGTACCAAAGGCAAAGGATAAGGCATATAATGAGTTGTATGAGAGGCTAAATACTAAGGAAAGAGAAAAGGACTTCTATCGATTGACTAGACAGAGAGATCGAGCTGGAAAAGATGTGCAGCGGATTAAGTTGATTCAGGACAGAAATGGTAATGTACTAACAAATGATGAGTGTGTTGAGAAGGTGGAAGGAGTAATTTGAAGAGCTGATGAATAAAGAAAATGACAGAGAGAGAAGAATAGATGAAGGAAAGATGGTGAACAAGGAAGTCCCGAGGATTAGCAAGGCAGAAGTGAGGGCGGCTTTGAAGAGGATGAAGAATGGAAAGGTGGTTGGTCCAGATGACATACCAGTAGAAGTATGGAGATGTTTAGGAGAGATGGCAGTGGACTTTTTAACCACATTGTTTAACACAATCTTGGAGAGTGAAAGGATGCCTGAGGAGTGGAGAAGTGTTTTGGTACCAGTTTTCAAGAACAAAGGTAATGCTCAGAGCTGTAGTAACAACAGAGGCATAAAGTTGATCAGTCATACTGTGAAGATATGGGAAAGAGTTGCTGAAGCCAGGTTAAGAGGAGAGGTGACAATCAGTGAGCAGCAGTACAATTTCATGCCAAGAAAGAGTACCACAGATGCAATGTTTGCTTTAAGAGTGTTGATGGAGAAGTATAGAGAAGGTCAGAAGGAGTTGCACTGTGTCTTTGTGGATCTAGAGAAAGCATACGTATGATAGGGTGCCAAGAGAGGAAGTGTGGTACTGTATGAGAAAGTCAGGAGTGACAGAGAAGTATGTGAGGGTGGTGAAGGACATGTATGAGGACAGTGAGACGGTGGTGAGGTGTGCTGTAGGAGTGACAGATGGGTTCATTGTGGGGGTGGGTTACATCAGGGATTGGCTCTGAGCCCCTTCTTGTTTGCCATGGTGATGGACATGCTAACAGACAAGGTCAGGCAAATGACATTGTGAGAGGAGGGAGCAGGTGGAAGGGAACCTTGAGTGGTGGAGGTATGCTCTGGAGAGAAGAGGAATGAAAGTCAGTGGAAGCAAGACAGAATACATGAGAGTGAATGGGACGGAGGCAGGTGTAATGGTGAAGATGGAAGGAGTAAAGGTAGTGAAAGTAGATGATAAATACCTGGGATCAACCATCCAAAGCAATGGAAAATGCACAAGAAGGGTGAAGAAGAGAGTGCAGACAAGGTGGAGTGTTGGGGTGATTTGTGACAGAAACATAGCAGCAAGAGTGAAAGGGAAGATTTACACGACTGTAGTGAGATCTGTGATGATGTATGGTTTGGAGACGGTGGTGCTGACAAAAGGACAGGAGGTGGAGCTGTTGGTGGCAGAGTCGAAGATGCTAAGATTTTCATTGGGAATGACTAGGAGTGTCATGAATTGCCCCTCGGGGATGAGAGGAAGACGCAGACGCTGGACTGCTAGTTTTTATATTTATTGGGAACACAAAATGTCCAAAACAGTGCACAACACAAAGTCCAAAGTGAAAACAAAGTAAACTTACAAAACAAGGTTCACCAGCACAGGGGAAGGGTACTGGTGGAGAAGAGTACCTTAAGACTCTGGCAAGGAGGAAGCAAAATAACAGTCTTTAAATAGAGCTGGGCACAAATGAAGCAAATGATGGCAGGTGTGGATACCATGAGTGGGCAGGTGGACACAATGATAACAAACTCGAATCAGCTGGGAGCAATGACAGGAAGAGACGGGACAGAAAGCTGACAGGAGCACCGCCCACAACAGAGCAAAAATCCCGAAAGTGCCACTGACAGCTGCAGCCCCAAGAAGAGAGGAAATACAGCAAAATATAATGAAAAAAAATAAAGACAAGAAAACCCAAACACATAAATAATAACACTACAATGAATGCAACCAGGAAAGTAAATCATACTAAGAAACAATACAGAATATGTGAAAATAAACCAAAGCTAAAATAACAGGAAAAGAACTCAAAAATACAACACCATACAAATATAGGGAAAACAGGCAAAGAGACAGAGCACAGCAGGATCCCCCTGTGCTCAGATTGTGACAAGGACGGACAAGATTAGAAATTAATATACCAGAGGGACAGCTCAGGCTGAGTGGTTTGGAGACAAAGTAAGAGAGGAAAGGCTGGGATGGTTTGGACATGTGCAGAGGAGGGATAGTAGATATATTGGACAAAGGATGTTGAAGATGGAGCTGCCAGGCAGGAGGAAAAGAGGAAGACCACAGAGAAGATTCATGGATGTAGTGAAGGAGGACATGGAGAGGGCTGGTGTTACAGTGGAAGATGCAAGGGATAGGGTGAGATGGAGGCAGATGATTGGTTATGGCGACCCCTAAAGGCAGCAGCCGAAAGAAGATTTCCTTGTATATGCTGTGCAAATATGGATTCTGGAATGAAACATGGTGCAATAATGTGTAATTCACATCTGTGGAGGTAGGTTAAAAGGTATTTTTAGGTTGTGTTTACACGGAGTTATTGCAGCTTGATTTGCCAGAACCCCAGAGCATTTTGTTCATTAAATTTTGTTTATTGATGCAGATGAAAATTTTGATATCCAGTGTATCTACTAGCAAACACTCAGTAATAACAAGTAAACACGGGCACAGTCTGTTTCAGCAACTCTTATGAGGATTTGTCTGATTCATTGTTTAGTGACCTCATCCTATTCATCCATTTTTCTCTTTCTGTTTCTTTAATGCTGCTATTAAAATTATGAACATAGAGAGGAACATAAGCAGTTTGAAACAGTGTCACAAAAATAGAATTTTAACAGAAAAATGTATAACTGTAGTAGACATGAACATGAATTAGGAGACACACCATTGCGCTAAAATATTCTGTGGCATTAGTAGCACCATGTTATTCCTGATGTCTGTCAAGATGAGGAATTATATTTCACAGTCTTTAGTAAAATCTAAATGTCCTAGCAGATACAATGGTGTTTTAATTTTTCAAACTCAATTTACCAGCAGGTATTAGGCCAGTGACTGTTCTATGTACTGTATTTTTTTTTTTTAATTATATAGCGATTTTCTTTGACTTTGTATTACAGCATTACACCTGAGACTGATAGAAAAAGCCAGTCTGCTTTTATGCAAGCTGATTCTGTTTATTACTAAGTTTACATGTTTTATGTAAATTTAGATAAAGTTAACATTTAGTTTCTGAGTGTTCTATTCTAGTCTAATGAACATAAACATTTAAGTTATTATATAATGTGGCCTAACTTACAGAGCTGAGTTGAATCAAAAGACTAACAACATAAACATTTTTCCCCGTAAGTTTCTACCTCTCTATCAATTAAAGACTGACTGCTTTTAGTCTGGCTTCCCTGTGAATGCTGCATGTGACAGTGAATTATGCAGGAGCATGAAGTCGTTGTGTTTGGTTACAAGAAGAGCTCACCCCCTCTCTGTGAAGCATTATAGATAGCTATGGAAATGAATGCAGAGACATGGAACTGCACTGAGTCCTGTCGTCACAGAAGTCTTTCTCACAAACACAGTTTGAGACCTAGGCGAGGAGGACAGCTTTAATAATCTCTGCATTCATTCCCCTCTACCATAATAAAACAATTTCCTTTCAGTCAGGCTCCATGTTCATTTGAATTCTTCACTTTCAAGGCTTTTGTTGAGAATCATTGGGACTCTTTATGTCACTCTTTTGTTAAGATAAAGGAATCAGTGCCATTATTGGCACACTTTCTGCTATCTTTGTTAGGTGCCAATGTAGGACTGTAACAATAACAAATTTTGTTGGACGATTCATTTTCCCAGAAATTATCATGATGGGTGATATTATTGTTGGTGTCATCAAGACCATTTTATGCCCCAAATATAGTCATATAGTAATAAGGAACAATTCTTTTATGTATTTATTTATTAACCATATTAAACACTGGAATTAAAATGTGGAAATAAATATTTAAAATATCCTGAATAAATAAATGGTTGCATCTGTTTTATTGTGAAGCCAGTAACTGTGTCTGTGAGCATATATTATTTTGCAATGTCTTGTTTATATTTTACATTGTTGGTCAGGACTTTTGACTTGGCCATTCCAAAACATTAACTTTATTCTTCTTTAATCATTCTTTGGTGCAGCGACTTGTGTGCTTAAGAACATTGTCTTGCTTCATGACCCTCTTTCTCTTGAGATTCAGTTCTTGGACAGATGTTGTGGTCTTTTCCTTTAGTATTTGCTGGTATAATTCAGAATTCATTGTTCCATCAATGATGGCAAGCAGACCTGGCACAGGTGCAGCAAAACAGGCCTAAACCATGATACTACTACTACAATCTTTCAAAGATGGGGATAAGGTTCTTTTGCTGGAATTCAGTGTTACCTTTCTTCAAACATAACATGATTTTTAGCAAACTGCAGATGAACAGCAGCTTTCTCCTTGCAACCCTGCCATGCACACCATTGTTGTTCAGTGTTCTTCTGATGGTGGACTCAAGAACATGAACATTAGGCAATGCAAGAGAGGCCTTCAGTTGCTTAAAGGTTACCCCTGGATCTTATATGGCCTCCCCGACTGTTACATGCCTTGCTGCTGGAGTGATCATAGTCGGTCAACCACTCCTGGGGATGGTAACAATGATCTTAAATTTCCTCCGTTTGTGCACAGTCTGTCTTACTGTGGACTGGTGGAGTCCAAACTCTTTAGAGATGGTTTTGTCACCTTTTCCAGCCCAATGTGAATCAACAATCATTTTTCTGAGGTTCTCAAAAATCTCCTTCGTTCGTGCTATGACACACTTCCACAAATGTGTTGACACTTTGATATATCTTTAAATAAAAGATTCTTTAAATAAAACAGGGTGCCCACTCACACCTGATTGTCATCCCATTGATTGAAAACATCTGACTAATTTCACCTTCAAATTACCTGCTAATCCTAGAGGTTCACAAACTTTTGCCACTCACAGATATGTAATATTGGATCATTTCCCTCAATAAATAAATGAAAAAGTTAAAAAAAAAATTATTTAAGTGGGTTCTAACTACTTTTAGAACTTGTGAGACAAATGATGATGTTTTAGGTCATATTTACGCAGAAATGTAGAAAATTCTAAAGGGTTCACAAACTTTCAAGCACCACTGTATTTTGTCCGAATTGGAAAACTGGGATGGGATGGTTATGTTTTAAGTACATATTCAGGTTAGTTGTATTGACAGTTTTCATTGCAACCATTTTCAAACAAAGCTGACATGCATACTGGCTTGTTGACATTACAGGGTTCATTCACACATTCGCCTTCAATCTGAAATGCTCAGTCCGGAGCTTCAAACCAAAGTGCTCCCACACCGGAACAGAAAACCTCTGAAAAACTTTAACAAAACTTAATATAGAATCGGTGTGTGACTTTGCAAAAACGATGTCAGCCACTGTAGTATTCTCTGGGCCCCTCCCCAATCTGACCAGTGATGACATGTTTAGTCGCTCGTCATCCTTGAACCGCTGGCTGTCTGTGTGGTGTCCTAAAAATGACGTGGGCTACATTGACAATTGGAGCTCTTTTTGGGGAAAACCTGGTCTTATGAGACGAGACAGCATTCATCCCACTTTGGATGGTGCTTCTCATTTATCTAACAATCTGGCATCTTTTTTATCCAAATTTCCAAAACCGTGACTACTCATTTATTTATTTTTATTTATTTTATTTATTTATTTCGGATAATACAGTACAGGTTAAAGAAACTGTATAATATAACAACAAGGTCAAATTAGACAAAGACTCCTTCTACTAAACAATTCCACGTGAGTTATCCGAAATGGGTGATGGCTGAAGCCGCAGCTTATATTGCCCACCCATATTCCATCCAAGAATTCAAAGAAAAAAGAGTAAACAAGACAAGAGTGATTACAATTTAGAACAAAGCTAAGACAAAGTGTGACTGAGAGAAAAAAAAAAAAAGAAGAAAACTAAGCTAAGCTAAGTTAAGCAGTTACTATTCAAGACAAATCTAAGACAGAATGTCACAGAGAGAAAAAAAAAACTAAAAAAAAAAAAAAAAAAAACTAAGCTACAACACAACACAGGCTGGATATGTCAACTCAGAGTTGGGACCAGGAAGCAGAGTCACAGTCTTAAACGCCTCTCTGCAGCTCCTCTTCATCCGCCACCCCTCAGCTTAGCCCCTGTCTTCCCCATCAGAGAATCGTTGTCTGCTCCCTCCAAAGTAAATAAAAATATAATGTATAAGCATCCCAAAGTGATAAAGCAAAATATTGGTAAAACTCAAATTAAACATAAAGCCTCTAAATTGAAGGATTTGGCCTCTGTTCCTCCTCATAATTTAAAAATTAAATGTGGTTTATTAAATATTAGGTCTCTAACTCCCAAGTCTCTGTTAGTCCATGATCTGTTAATTGATCATCAGATTGATTTAATTTCCCTTACAGAGACTTGGTTAGGGCAAGAGGATTATGTTGGTTTAAATGAATCAACTCCCTCTGGTTATTTAAACTGTCAAAATCCCAGAAGTTCTGGTCGTGGAGGAGGAGTAGCAACAATTTACCATTCCAAATTACTAGTTAATGTAAAGCAAAAAACATGTTATAATTCCTTTGAGGGCCTGGTCCTCAGTGTTGGGCACTTTAGCAATTTCAGGTTAAACCCAATTTTATTTGCCATAGTTTATCGTCCCCCATCAACCTATTCAGAATTTTTATCCGAATTTGCTGATTTCTTAGCTGATTTAGTGCTGAAATCTGATAGAATAATTATAGTAGGGTACTTTAATATACATGTGGATGTAGATAGTGACTGCCTTAATGTGGCTTTTAATTCAATATTAGACTCGATTGGGTTTTCTCAGAAAGTAGGAAATTCTACTCATTACCTCCACCATACATTGGACCTTGTTCTGACATATGGCATAGAAATAGAAAATCTTGTAGTGTCTCCTCATAACCCTGTACTGTCAGACCATTGTCTGTTAACCTTTGATTTTACTATTTCTGACTATTTGGCTCCTAAAGAAAAATATTATCACAGTAGATGCCTCTCAGATGATGCTGTTTCCAAATTTATGCAGATTATTTCCTCTATGCCATGTGTCAACACAACGGAAATAAGCTATAGACAGCTTGCTCCTTCTGTAATTGATAACATGGTGGATAGTGTTTCAGCTTCTTTGCATCAGGCTCTAGACTTGGTGGCCCCCTTAAAAAAGAAAAAGTCTAATCAGAGATTTTTAACTCCTTGGTTCAACACAGAAACTCGTAGCTTAAAACAGAAGATTCGTCAATTAGAAAGAAAATGGCGCTCTACTAATTTAGATGAAATCTATTTAGCTTGGAGAAATCATCTTTTAATTTATAAAAAATCTCTTAGAAAAGCTAGAACGAGTTATTACTCTGTATTAATAGAAGAGAACAAGAATAATCCCAGGTTTCTTTTCAGTACTGTAGCCAGGTTGACAAAGAGTCAGGACTCTGTCAATCCTAGCATCCCCTTAGAGCTTACTAGTCAGGACTTTATGAACTTTTTCAATAATAAAATTTCATCCATCAGAGATAAAATCAATCAGATTCTTCCCACAGTTAACTTAAATACTGTAACTATTACAACTCCTTCTACTGATGTCTGTCTTGATGAGTTTACTCCAATCGACCTTTGTGAGTTAGACAAAATAGTTTCCTCATCCAAACCTTCAACTTATCTTTTAGACCCTATTCCTACCAGGTTATTTAAAGAAGTCTTCCCACTTATTGGTAGCTTTATTCTTCATATAATCAATTCTTCATTAACTTCAGGCCATGTACCGCAGGCTTTTAACACTAGAAGACCCAGACATTAGCCCTCTTGTGGCCACTTGATGGTCCCCCTATGGGTTTTCTAGCCAAAAAGGCCAAATGGCCCCTCTCTGGGTCTTCTAGTGTTAAAACGGCTGTAATTAAACCCTTACTCAAAAAGCCAACGCTAGATCCAGGAGCTTTAGTTAACTATAGACCAATCTCTAATCTCCCTTTCATTTCAAAAATCTTAGAAAGAGTTGTTGCTACGCAATTATTTGACCACCTGCAGGGAAATGGTTTACTTGAAGAGTTTCAATCTGGGTTTAGAATCCATCATAGTACTGAAACAGCCTTAGCGAAGGTCACTAACGACCTCCTCATTGCATCTGATAATGGACTAGTTTCTGTACTTGTCCTTTTAGATCTTAGTGCAGCTTTTGATACTATTGATCATAATATTCTACTTGATAGATTAGAACACTATGTTGGACTTAATGGAACTTCGTTGCAGTGGTTTAGATCTTATTTATCTGATAGGTTCCAGTTTGTTCATGTAAATGATGAGTTTTCTTTCAGCTCAAAGCTTAGTCATGGAGTTCCACAGGGATCTGTGTTAGGCCCTACTCTTTTTAGTTTATATATGGTTCCGTTAGGCAACATTATTAGAAAGCACTGTATACATTTTCATTGTTATGCAGATGACACACAACTATACCTGTCAATGAAGCCAGATGATACTAATCAATTAGTCAATGTCACAACGGCCCTCACGGACCGTCACAAGACGCCTCAGTCACCAGTGAGTTTGCAGTGGTAATTTATTGTGGATAAGGATGAACACACACAGAACACATACAGCGGCTGAGTGAAGTCTGAGCCGGGGAACACCCGATGCGCCAGACGACAACGTTAATGATGCCTAGCTCAAACAGGAACATACCTGAGCATAAAGGAGCACCATCAAAACGTAGCAGGATATAACAGATAATCGTAACCGATGATCATAACAGGAGAACATAACAGGATATAACAGAGACTGCCGCGCTGGAGGACATTTAGCACCCGCTTATATCTCTGGCGGCTAATGACCCCAACGCGGCACAGCTGCTGCTAATGACAGCAGAGCAGCAGCTGACTTTGACAGCAGGGAGCTCCCCTGGGCGCCTTCACAATAAGAGCCCGAGGAGCTGGAAGGAACCCTCAGCTGCCAAAGCCAGGGAACAAAAAGATATGAGACCCGAGTGTGGCCAGAACCGACACTCGGGTTATGACAGTACCTCCCCCTCAAGGCCGAGCACTGAGCGGCCAGAGTAACACCCCACCCCCCCACCCCCACCCCCCTAGGGTGGGTGGATGGGGTGCTGGCAGGAGGGAGAGAGACAAACAACCAACAAGGCTATAGAAAAAAAAAAAAAAAACATAATCCCGGGTAACAAGAACAAAACCACAATAAGTACAAAATAGGCAACACACCCTTGGGCAAACAGAGTGACACAAAAACACAAAAAAATCTCCCCCCCCCCCCCACACACACACCCCAACAGTCCCACAGACGAGATCAGGAACCCAGAAAGGGCGCAGTCCAGGCCCGGAGGGATGGGGCAAAAAGTTCGTGGGGGTCGTCCGGCAACAAGAGGCCACAGAACAGGGAGGGGAAAAGAGGACAGTTCGGGCGGCCTACCCCAGTCCCATGCTCGGGGGAAGAGAGTTTCAGGCGGCCGGAGCAGGTCGCCGCACAGGAAGATAAACTGGTCGGGGGGCCGGCCCAGAGAACCAAACCAACGAGACAGCCCTTCAGGCGGCCGCCCCGCAACACCAGCCCACCAGAACCGTTGGGAGGAAGCAGCCGGTGATCCCGCAGAAAAGGGGGGAGATGAGGGGAAACCGGGCGGAGCGTTCGGGACCCCAACGGCCCCAGGTGGAGATGGGTAGTGCTCTTCAGGGAGACGAGGAGGATGACTGTGGAGATGAGGGTGATGAAGAAAACGAGCCTGTCCAGCATCCGGTGGCCGGGGATCTGCAGCTCCCTCACCGAACCTAGGACCTGCTGGTGCAGCACCCACGGTGGACCCCGATTGGGCCTCCGGAACCAAACCCACGGTGGACCCCGATTGGGCCTCCGGAACCAAACCCACGGTGGACCCGGTCGGCGTGGCACCAGACTCGACCTCCAACCTCGAAACCGGAACCTCTGGCGCAGCAGGCGAGAGAAGCCCCTCGCCGGCGACCCTGGGAGAAGACTCACACAAGAGAGAAAACCCGGGATCAGGATCACCGGCAGCGCCAGAACCCGGCGAGATAAGCTCGGACGCAGCGGGCGGCTGCACCCGGCTCATCTCCCCTTGAGACAGGCAAAAATGCTCTAAGAGGTGAAAAAGAAAGACAAAGTAGAGCACTTGCCTGAGCTCGGGTTCTGACGCCGTCCAGGACTGCGAAGATCCGGGCTCAGATGTGAGGAGGTCGTCATCAGGCTCCCACTCAGCTGCGTCGGGCTCCGCAGCTGGCATGATGGTGCGTGCCGCCAAAGAGTCCTCCGGCACCGATGTCCACGCCGGTGGCCCGCATGGCATGGTGGCAGGAGAATCTCGCCCTGCTGGACCGGACCGCTCCTCCGTGGAACCCCGGGGACGCTTCCTCACCGGCGAAGGCTCCATGCTGCAGTCCGCTCTCCTCCTCCGCCCATGGCGTGGCTGCGGAACCGGAACCAGGCTCTCCAGAACCACAGGCCCCCTCCTCATCCAGCGACGTTGGCCTGACGTCGAGGACCGCTCAGCGGAGGGAGACACAGAGGAAGCAGGGTTAATACTTTCATCCACAGCGGGTGGAGGGAGCTCGGGGGGCTGCATACCCCGAACTCCACCCCTAGGAGTCAGACAAGGCACAACAAAATCAAGAGGAGAGAAATCATCATGCACTCGCCTTTCCCCTAAGGGTAAGATGGTCTCCGCTGTGGGGGACGTCATTCCTTCCTTTCCCCGCTGGATGGCGACAGAGGGCCCTCTGGGAAGACGAGATGAGGCCACTCGAGGCGGATCCGGGATGAAGCTCGCCGAAACGGAGCTCTCGTGACACACAGCAGCCAGGATAGGCAACGAGGAGGAGGGGGCGACAGCCGGGGTCAGTCGGGCATGGGGCGCTGACGGGACAGCGGGCGAGGGCCCGGGAGAAGACGAGGCTGCGGGGATTCCCCTCTGACGAGGCGCAGGAGTGACAGCTGTGTGGGAGGTTGAGCCCTTGCGGCGACCCGGAACAGCATCCAGACGGGGCTCTAGCCGAGGTTGGAAGCCGGAGTGACGACGGTTCCTCGTAGGGGGTGAGGCGAAGGTGAGGTCCGGAAATCGCCGTTCCTGAGCAGAAACGGCGGCAAGCAAGTCAGCAAACTCAGGAAACTCACGCAGCGCTGGATTCCTCTCCACGAGTCTAACCGCCACCACCACATGCTTCATACACGCTGGAGGATTCTCAGCGGAACAAGCAGCTGCCACCCGGTCCCAGATCTTGTCTGCTGTCATCTGCAGCTTCTCTGGGGGAATCCCGAGTGACGACATGCCCGATGGGAAAAGACCTCCGGATGGTGCGAACTCCCGGGCCGGAACAGAGGCAGGAGCGGGATCCCGAAGCGAGGGGCGACGTCTCCTCCGCTTCAGCTTCCTGCCAGGATTTCCCTCCAGCCCTTGGAGAATCTCACGCTGGGCGGCGATGTCATCTCTCCTCACGCTTACCTCTGGATGATTAGTGAAGCGGGGGAGAGAATCCAGAATTTCCTCGGCTAGGTCCAGGTACCAGGGCACTTCGTTGTTGTATTCGAGGAGGGAGGCGGCGACAAGGACTCTGTCCACACGCTCGAGGGTGTCAGCGAGGACAGCGTCCTGCCTCCGAGCACGAGACCTCCACGATGGCATGCTTCAACACGGCACCCAGACAGGTAGGAACAAACAGTCCACTACTGCAAACTGCACGGTGAATGGCGTCTCGAAACAACGCCTCCTCTCCGGGCGTTAGGCGGCAGTCTACTGTCACAACGGCCCTCACGGACCGTCACAAGACGCCTCAGTCACCAGTGAGTTTGCAGTGGTAATTTATTGTGGATAAGGATGAACACACACAGAACACATACAGCGGCTGAGTGAAGTCTGAGCCGGGGAACACCCGATGCGCCAGACGACAACGTTAATGATGCCTAGCTCAAACAGGAACATACCTGAGCATAAAGGAGCACCATCAAAACGTAGCAGGATATAACAGATAATCGTAACCGATGATCATAACAGGAGAACATAACAGGATATAACAGAGACTGCCGCGCTGGAGGACATTTAGCACCCGCTTATATCTCTGGCGGCTAATGACCCCAACGCGGCACAGCTGCTGCTAATGACAGCAGTGCAGCAGCTGACTTTGACAGCAGGGAGCTCCCCTGGGCGCCTTCACAATAAGAGCCCGAGGAGCTGGAAGGAACCCTCAGCTGCCAAAGCCAGGGAACAAAAAGATATGAGACCCGAGTGTGGCCAGAACCGACACTCGGGTTATGACAGTCAAGTTAGAAGCCTGTCTTAAGGAAATCAAAGCTTGGATGACTTGTAATTTCCTGCTATTAAATTCAGATAAGACTGAAGTCATTCTTGTTGGTCCAAAAAACCTTAGAAATTCCTTTCCAAATCAAACTTTCAGTTTGGATGCAGTTACTCTTTCTCTTAATAGCTCTGTGAGGAACCTTGGAGTTATTTTTGATCAGGATTTGTCCTTCAATTCACATATTAAATTTGTTTCTAAGACTGCCTTCTATCATTTGCGTAATATTGCCAAGATTAGGAGCATCTTGTCTCAGAGTGATGCTGAGAAGCTGATCCACGCTTTTGTTAGCTCGAGATTAGATTATTGTAATTCTTTATTATCAGGCTGTCCTAAAACATCTTTAAAAAGTCTTCAGCTGATCCAAAATGCTGCAGCAAGAGTTTTAACAGGTACTAGAAAGAGAGATCATATCTCTCCGGTTCTGGCCTCCCTTCATTGGCTTCCCATAGAGTTTAGAATTAAGTTTAAAATCCTTCTTCTTACTTACAAAGCTCTAAACAATCAGGCTCTTTTTTATTTAAAAGATCTGATACTACCGTATCATCCTAACAGAGCACTACGCTCCCAAAAGGCAGGATTACTTGTAATACCTAGAATCTCCAAAAGTACAATGGGAGGCAGAGCCTTCAGTTATCAAGCTCCTCTCCTGTGGAATCAGCTGCCAATCTGGATTCGGGAGTCAGACTCGATCTCTGTTTTTAAGAATAGGGCTAAAACCTACCTTTTTGATATAGCCTACAATTAGGGAGGGATCATGTGTTTCTGAACCCTCCCTTAGTTATGCTGCTAATAGGTTTAGTCAGCCGGGGGACCTCCAGTAATGCACTGGGCCTCACTCCTTTCCTCACTCTCTATGAAATATTTTTTTTTTTTTTGCTGGTCATTAACATTTGTTTGTTCTCTCCCATAGATTGAGTCCCCATCGTGCTGTTTGCTCTCTACATGTCTGTTCTTTTCTTCTTCTCTATCCCCTCACCCCCCAGCCAGTCGCAGCAGATGACTGCCCCTCCCTGAGCCTGGTTCTGCTGGAGGTTTCTTCCTGTTAAAAGGGAGATTTTCCTCTCCACCGTCGCCAAGTGCTTGCTCACAGGGGATCGCCTGATTGCTGGGGTCTTTCTTTCTGCAACTGTGGGGGTCCCCCCTACAGTTGATAGTGCTATGAGATGACTGTTGTTGTGAAATGGCGCTATATAAATAAAGTTGAATTGAATTGAATTGAATTGAAAAAATAAAATGCTGTGACTTTGTTAGGGTCTGCCGTTGTCTGAGTATCTTTCATGTTTATTTGTTATTTAATAGGATCCCCATTAGCTGGAGCTTATGGTTGCTGCTATTCTTCCTGGGGTCCAACACAAAAGGTGAGGTGAGGTTTTGATTTGCCTTGAGAACCAGAGCTCACTGGATGATGCTACACTCTCAGCATCATCGCCACCCGTTTTAACGACAGTGGGAGGATACCTGTGAGCATCTACACCCACTCTGACAGTGCTACTATGGAGTTAGCTTGGTGACCATGGCTTTTATGACTATTTTCATTCAGTTCTAGTCAAACTATTACATATCCCTGTTCTCACCTGTATCAATAAGCCACAGTCGAAAACATATGTTGCATCTTTCTATATTTTGACCATAATAAGTCAGCAGATCAGGCTCAGGTTCAGGTTACTTTATTTGTACCCACAAGTAGATTTGTTTTGCAGTCAGGTGACATCCTTTTAGACACATATTTACAAACCACAATTACATTCAACATGAACACAAACACAGGCACACATGAAGGTGACTATAAACACGATAAAAGTACTCAAAGCTCCACCAATCAGGACACAAGACAAAGAGATAAGAGAAACAACAAAGAGATAAGAGAGAAGGGTCATATTTAAAAAGTTAAGAACAAAGAGATTAAAAACTCAATAAAAGTCTGAAGTCTAAAACCCAATAAAAGATTTAAAACCCAAGTAAAAAACCTACAAAAATAAACAAATATAAAATAAAAATTAATGAATAGATAACTAAATTATGTGCAATATATTGTTACATCTTGTTCAACTCTTTGACAGCAGCAGGAACAAAGCTGTTTTTGTAGCACTGGGTTTTACATTTTGGGACAGCAAACCTCCATCTGGAGGGGAGAAGCTGAAAGTGGCAGTGCAAAGGGTGGGAGTCATCATTTAAAATGGAGGTAGCAATCCTCTGTACCTGTCTGGTGTACAGGGATGTCAGGCTCAGCTGTGACTCACCAAGCAAACGACTGGACCATCTAACTACCTGATCCAAGGATTTCCTCTGTTTCAGTTTTATCTGACCAAACCATGACACTAAAGAAAAGGATAAAACAGATTCAATAAAAGCCCGATAAAACATTGTCATTATGGTTCGGTCAATTTGGAAGTGTACGAGTTTCCTTAAACAATGCAAATGTTGCTGACCCTTTTTGCACACCCTTTCACAGTTCTCTTCAAAGTTTAAATTACTATCAATAATCGTCCCAAGACATTTGTAGGATTGCACACATTCAGTGGTCTGGCCTTTTAGTACAGTGATGTGGGAGTTTTCCTCCTAAAGTCAATAATCATATCTTTCGTTTTTGTTGTATTCAGCTGCAGGTAGGAATCCTCACACCAGTGAACAAAGTCATCAACTACTGGGCCGTGGCCACTCTCACCATCCTGGAGGAGACTGACAATGACTGAGTCATCAGCATACTTTATAATGTGTCTGTTGTCATGTCTGCTCCGACACATGTTTGTGTACAGGATGAAGAGTAGTGGTGACAACACACACCCCTGAGGACAGCCAGTGGAAGAACACTTTTGGTCAGACAATGTACCATTGACCCTTACTCTCTGTGTCCATCCATCCATCCATCCATCTTCTACCGCTTTTCCGGAGGTCCGGGTCGCGGAGGCAGCAGTTCAAGCAGAGAAGCCCAGACTTCCCTCTCCCCAGCCACCTGCTCCAGCTCTTCAGAGGGGATACCAAGGCGTTCCCAGACTAGCTGGGAGACATAGTCTCTCCACCGAGTCCTAGGTCTGCCCCGGGGTCTCCTCCCAGTGGGACGTGCCTGAAACACCTCAAGTGGGAGGCGTCCAGGAGGCATCCTAATCAGATGCCCATACCACCTCAACTGACTCCTTTCAATGTGGAGGAGCAGCGGTTCTACTCTGAGCCTCTCCCGGATGACTGAGCTCCTCACCCTATCTCTGAGGGTGAGTCCAGCAATCCTACGGAGAAAGCTCATTTCAGCCGCTTGTATCCGCGATCTCGTTCTTTCGGTCATTACCCAAAGCTCGTGACCATAGGTGAGAGTAGGAACGTAGATTGACTGGTAAATCGACAGCTTTGCCTTAGAACTAAGCTCCCTCTTCACCACAACAGACCGGTACAACGTCCGCATCACTGCAGATGCTGCTCCAATCCGTCTGTCGATCTCTCGCTCCATTTTCCCCTCACTCGTGAACAAGACCCCAAGATACTTAAACTCCTCCACTTGGGGCAGGAGCCTGTCCCCAACCCGGAGAGGACAATCCACCTTTTTCCGGCTGAGGACCATGGACTCGGACTTGGAGGTGCTGATTCTCATCCCATTCTCATTTTTTTTTTAACCAACAGGACACAGAGAAAGCTTGGATCCCAAGCTTTCTCTGTGTCCTGTTGGTTAAAAAATCCAGAATCCAACCCACCAGACTATTATTCAAATCAAATTGTTGCAGGAGCCTTTGAACTGTGTCTGTGTCTCGCTCCTTCTCACGGATGTCAATCCAAACGGAAAAACAGAAAAATGGAATTTCGGGCTTTAAATGCAATTGACACCACCTTTTCAACAGAAAATCGGGCCCGGGGGAGCCCAAATGTGTGACTCATGGGTTAATTACCTCCGCCAAAGGGGGAGGTTATGTGATCATCGGCGTTGGTTTGTCTGTTTGTTGGTTTGTCTGTTTGTTTGTTTGTTTGTTTGTCTGTCTGTTAGCAAGATAACTCAAAAAGTTATGGACGGATTTTCGTGAAATTTTCACAGATTGTCAGAAATGGGGTATCCTACAGATGATTACATTTGTGGTGATCCGGATCACCGTCCACAAGAAAACCGCCATTACGCAAAATGCCATTTTCGTGAATAACTACTAAACCACTAATCCTATCATTGTCAATCCAATTGTTGTGAATCCAATTGCTAGTCATATGTTTTCATGGTCAAGGAATCTGAAAGCGTACACACAAACACTGTATGGGGCGAACTGTGGCGCTAAACCGCCATTACGGAAAATGCCATTTTCCTCAATAACTACTGAACCACTACTCCTATCATTGTCAATCCAATTGCTTGTCATATGTTTTCATGGTCAAGGAATCTGAAAACATACACACAAACACTCTATGGGGGGAACTGTGGCCGCCATTATGGAAAATGCACCACTAATCCTATCATTGTCAATCCAATTGCTAGTCATATCTTTTCATGGTCAAGGAATCTGAAAATGTACACACAAACACTGTATGGGAGGAACTGTGGCCGCCATTACGAAAAATGCCATTTTCCGGAATAACTACTGAACCACTAATCCTATCATTGTCAATCCAATTGCTAGTCATATCTTTTCATGGTCAAGGAATCTGAAAACGTACACACAAAAACTGCATGGGAGCAACTGTGGCCGCCATTACGGAAAATGCCATTTTCGTGAATAACTACTGAACCACTGCTTGGCATATGTTTTCATGATCAAGGAATCTGAAGACTGTATGGGGGAAACTGCGGCGCTTGGCGGAGGTCTGCGCTCTCCGAGTGCTTTTCTAGTTGGAACTCATGTGTCTGTGTGATTCGATTGAAGATACAGAAGACATCTATCTGTTTGGATATGATCACAGGATTTCTACTGTTTGGCTCTGGAGTTTCCTAGTGTATCGGAAATTTAAAAAGTTGGAAGAGCTGGTCAAAATGCGGATCCCGGCGAAGCTCCTTCAACAATTCGACCAGCAACTTTAAGCCTGTGAATTGAATTAATTGTGATGCACAGAATCGCAAGAGAGTGGAAATTACTATGCTCCAAGGGACTGTGCTCATCAGGCCTTGATTCGGCGTCCTTGGGAACTCATTCCTCCAGGTGCAGAGACTTTGCAGGAAGGTGTTTTGGCTTCTCTTTAACCAAAACAATTAACAACATTTGCTGTTGTTCAGCAAACCGGACTCTTCAAGGACAGCGTTATCATGTGTCTAATACAGAACTTTGCCATCTGGCATGCACGAAGAGAGACAGACTCTGGGACATGCTTATCTGTGTTTTGAATACATGAACATAACACCCATCCGTTGCCAGGAGGCGCCCCTTTGTTGTGCACCAGCAACTGATACATACATCAACACCGCACTCACACTGATTACATGCTGACTACACACATTGGTCTCTCTCTTCTTTGTATTGTGTGATCTGTATTGGTCTGCTAATTGTGCTTAGAGGGTTTTTTTCTATGTAATCACAATTTTGCTCATACAAGCTTTATTTTGATTAACTATGTTTTTTCTCTCTGCCCATTGTGTCATTCCCTCCCCCATTCCCCTCTTTACCCTCCACTGATGACAGGCGCCTTCATGGCCGCTGCGTCATTGGAGGCGCTTATCAAGCGCGCCCAATGTCAAGTCAAATTCCTCGTTTGTTTACACTGTAAACACGCTTGGCAATAAAGCTATTCTGATTCTGATTCTGATTCTGAACTAAAATATGGGGTTGGATTGTATTGAAAGCAGAAGAAAAGTCCACAAATAAAAGCCTGGCGTGTGTCCCATTAAAATCCAGATGTTTAAAAAGCATGTTAAACAGAGTGACAGTGGCATCCTCCACTCCTCTGTGAGGCCTATAGGCAAACTGCAAAGGATCCAGTGCATGATCAGTCTGCTTTAGGACCTCAAATCTGACCAGTTTTTCAAAAATTTTCATTAAAATTGAAGTCAAGGCAACTGGTCTAAAATCATTTACCGTTTTAAGACAGCTGGATTTTGGAACAGGGACAACCACAGCATCTTTCCAGATCTTAGGCACATGTTGTGTCTGTAAGGACTTATTAAAAATGTAGTGAAACACAGGACTCAGTTCATGTGCACAGGACTTTACCAAGTGTCCACATATATTATCAGAGCCCTGACTTTTGTTCACTTTTACAGCACAGAACGCCCTTTTAACATCCTGCACCTCAATATTAAAGTGCTGATTGTCTTTGAGTTTCTGTTTCAAATCTTGGGTTTCTGTGCTAAAATCAAAGGAATCAAAACGACCATAAAAGCAATTAAGAGCATTAGCCAGCTCTGTGTCTGAATTAAAACCATCTTGACATAACGCACGGCCCAGGAGACACACACGCAGGCTCAGGATAGATTCAACAGCTTTATTAGCAATAGGGAAGTGTATGGCTGCGTGTCTGTGGAATAAGAATGTATTGGTGGTGGCGTCTGCGTCAGGCACGGGGGCAGGAGGCCATACAGCCGGACAACCCTGTGGGAGAGAGCAGAGGGAGAAGGGTAACAGGCACCACACCAATACAGGGAAATGATGATGATAGCTGGCTTACTTGGTTGTGACAGGTGGCTGGTGTCGACAAGGGCGGAGCCCGGGAGACAGCGACCTGCGGTACCTGTGGCAGCAGCGTAGAGCCAACGGCGAGGTGATGAAGTCCGCCGCCGGGGATGTCCACCTGTGCACAGGGGAAAGCTAGAGGAGAGAGGTAAGGGGAGCTTACCCAGGATATCTTCGCTAGTAGGTTTGAGACCCGTAGTAGCAAAGGGGCCGAAGTAGAGAGACGGCTTCAGGCCGAAGCCCAGGGCAGAGTGGATTAAATACCTCGCCGCTGACGAGGAGCAGGTGTGCGCGCGGCTGGCGCCGCTGATGAGCGGCGAGTCATAACACATCTAAAAGCACATGATTACTGCGCTCTGTGCTCTGAAGGCCTGCAATAGTTTTCATATTGGCCCAGGCTGAACCAAGCTTCTTTGCTGCCATCTTGCTTTCCAATTCTGATTTATAATTTTGTTTTGCTCTTAAAATTTCGGCCTTCAGCTCTTTTGTGGCAACCTGCCGCTCAGAAACATCCCCCTGTTTAAAGGCAAGTGCTTTCCTCTGTAAGCAAGATTTAACTGATTTAGTAACCCATGGCTTATTGTTGGAATATATTTTGACACGTTTACGTGGAACAATCATATCCCTGCAGAAAGTCATGTAAGCGCATGTCACATCCACCAAAGAGTCCAAATCATCTCCGCAGGACAGCGTGAACACCTCACAGTCCATACAGTTAAAACATTCCTGGAGGCAGAGCACTGAATCATCTGTCCAGACCATTATGTCCCTGGTCTTCGTCTTTTCTCTTCTGAGAGCAGTTTTATATGTGGGCAGCAAATGTACACAGTTGTGATCTGATTGTCCCGCTAGCACATTGGCTAGTCGGCCAGGGTCAGTCTGTTGACAAATTAGAGCTTGCCTCAATGAGGAAAGACCAACAGATCAAGTTGCCTAGCATTAGCAGAGTTACCAATTCACTCATTCTGGGGGGTTTTCTGTGTAGGTTATATTGTACCTCAGGGACCAATCATACCCCATCAAGCACTCACAGCACACACCCCTGTCCTAGATAAAGCTTTATTCATGCTTTTACACTCTAACATTCAGCCAGTTTTACATTAGTTAGCTCTGGTTGTCTTCCATACTAGAGTTGTGAGCTAGCCAGCTAACATTGGCCTCAAAATGTGCCCTGCTCAGCGTCAACGATGAAAAAAAGATAAACTAGGGTGAACTCGGGCTCATGAGCATTTAAAGAAACATGCATTGAAATAGGTCATTATGCGAAAGCCTGGTTAATTTGGGTGGAAAATTGTGCTGCAATAATTAAAGTTTGATGTATTTTGACCAAAGCATGTCACATAACATTCATTATTCAGCGTAGGGATAAGTTTGGCAGGTTATTGAAGACAGACACTGAGTAAATAAATGTGTTTTATATGTATTTTTAAATATTTATTATCAAAAGCCTCAATCGTACAAAGAGAAATTGACCTTGTTAATACTCAGAGGACTGCAAAGAAATCCATTTCGTCCCACTGTTGACTGGCCTCTGGGTTCCAGCACAGAGTCAGTGATCCATAATGAAATCTTCACAGTGCGCTGAGACATAAAAACAGGCAATGATTAAGATTCATCTTTAAATTTCTGCAGTAATACTGCGGTCCGTAACTTTCATGTTCTTTTCTGATTTTAGCGCAAGTGCATCCATATATGAACATGAGGGATAATACTACTAACAGATGAGACTTATATGTTAGTTCTGACCTTTGCTCTGACCTTAACACTTTCTCAGATGCTGAAGCTGCTTTGTGCTGTACTGTGTCCAGAAAAAAAAGTTAGCAGTTGAAAACTTCACCTCGACCTCACCCTCTGGAAGCCAGAGGCAAAGCTCTGTAGCCAGATCGCTTTGTCCTCTGATGTCTACATAATATTTGACCCTTAATGTAAAGTATCTCAGGAATTTGGACTTTGAGACAGAGTTGCGTTTAAGCCAGGTATGTTACAGGGAGAAGATCAAAGGACACCTGCGGTTGTTGACATCTTTATTCTTGTCTGGAAGGAAAAGGGTTTAGCGCATTAAAATTCAACCCCTAGGAAGCTGTATGTGAGCAAACACAGTCTGCTCCTGCTACTACTGCTACTGTTTCTATTCTTTAATTTGAATGAGCATAAATACGCTGCTGTGGCTACTGGCTACATCTTTGAAGTCATCACATTAACATAGCTCACTACAAATGTTCAGGGGTGCCAACTATTTCTTCCCTACGAAATAATAATGTATGCAGTACACTGGTTCTGAGGGGGATGAGAGGTGATGCCATCCCCCTTGTTAACCCGCCATAACTTCCCATTATCTAACTTCTTCACTTCCCGCATATCCATTTGGATGCTGCACCCCTAACAAATCTTCTATATGCCTCCCTATCCTGCACTTGTGTGCCTGCTTCTGCGATGCTCTTGCCAAGCACATCAGCAATGTCATCCTCCAATCTCCTCCATGGTCTTCCCTTTTGTCTTGTTCCTTGAATAGTGCCCTCCAGCATGGCCTTCTCTAGGCCTTCATGGCGTTTGATGTGTCCAAAATACTTAAGTTTTTGTGTGTACACAAAGTTCAACAGACAGCCCTCTTTGATGTGAAGTTCTTCTAAAACTGACTTGTTTGTCCCATGTAGTGTTAAGATATTCGTAGTATTTTCCAGTAGCGCACATCTCAAAAGCTGTTATCTCCTCTGTATCTACCCTTGACGTAGTCCATGTCTCACAACCATAAGTTGCCAATGGAAAGACACACGCACACACAGGAGTCTTAGTTTTGTTTTCCTGTCTTCACTTTTCCATAAGTTTTGCAAACCGGTTAAAGTTTTAATGCCTTGACTTAGTCTTTTGCTAATCTCTGTTCTGTTGTTTCCCCTGCTGCAGAGGGTTGCTCCTAAGTATGTGAAGTTCTGTATATTGTCAATAGTTTCATTGTCCACCATCACGTATGCTTCTGCTGTTGTTTTGTCTGTCTTCACATTTTTAGTCTTTTTAGCATTTAATCTGAGATTGGCTTGTTCAATATGTTTTTTTTTACTGTTTTTATGAGTGCTTCTAGGCCTTCAATTGATGTTGAGATCAAGGCTGTATCATCAACATATCTGAAATTTCTTGATTTTTTGACCATGAATTTTTGGCTCCTGGAAACCTCCACATCGGTCATCTTCTGCCTCCTTCCCCGTGATGGCCTCTGTGTATACACTGAACAAGTACAGTGAAAGAATGCACCCCAATACTACCCTGTTTGTTGAAATAAAAATATATTCTGATTATGGAACTTCAAAATTTGCTGATAACTCCCTAGCACCAGCAGACAAGTGTGTACATTTTTCTCAACCCCCCCGCTTTCAGTTTCATTTTGGTTCTAGTTAATATTTTCTTTACTATATCCTATGTATGCTCAATTCTCCACTATATGATAGACCTCCCAAATTGATGAGAAAAAGGGAACTTTATGAGGAAGAATGTTAAAAAAAAACTATGCAGCTGTAGTAAATTTACAAAAAAGGCTCCAAGTTATGAGATAAGACATCACTTGAAGAAAAAGTCCTGGAAACTGGTCAGAAGAAAGTTATTTTTCAAAACTCAAGTAACCTTTTTTAGTAGGTACTTTCTTACTCTTATGCAAAGCTTTTTTTATATACGTATATACAGTATATTTATTACTATTTATTGCCCATAATTATTGCTTGAGGGCAATTTATGGACATTTTATCCACCTCTTGGTATACAGTATATAGGACTTCTTGCAACCAAATATCTTACCTACTGTGATATAGTATTTGTAATAATAATGGAGTCATGCAAGCAGGGCTTGGCATCATTTGTGCTCATTAGCCAGTGTGACTACTAGGGTTCTAGAGTTAGTGGTCACTGAGCTCTACAAACTACATATTTGACGTTAAAATAAAGGTAAAACTATTTTAAATTGCACTGTTCTTGTGGATCTGGGTGAGCACTGCATTGTCTTGTTGCTGGTTACCCTTTGGCTGATTCAAAACATCTTTCATCAGAAGCCACAGGTGATCACCTGTAGATGATTACTGGCCCCACATCTACATAAGCTCCAGTTGAGGGCAGCCCATCGTGGGATTGTCTCGTGGGAAACCATTCTCATGACAGTCTGGACTGTAAGCAGTTTTTTGCCTCATCTGCTCTGTTCCCACTCACCAACCCCTCTCCTTGATCTCAAGTGACCCTACCAGTCTGCCTTTCAGCTGCTCAGTTCTTCTGGGTCTGACGTACTCACCCAGCTAACTGCCCTATTCAGCCTGCCTATTTCTCCAACCCTGGATCCGCTCTTCAGGAAACTCCTCAAAGTAAGATCACGGAACAATTTACGTAAATTCCTAACCTCTCCAGTCAGGATCTCTGGACTTCCATCATGTTCCTCTTTGCTGGACCCTTGTCTCTAGATTCTCCGGACCTCAGGAAAGTCCCTAAGTATAAACTCTGAACCTTTGCATACCTATCTATAAATACAAGAAATCTGTCAGTTTGTGTGTGTGTCTGTAACGTTCATAGGACATCATAGGACGGCCTATGATGTTCCTATGATGTTCCTATGATGTCTCCATCATAGACGTCATGCCTGCCTTGATGTCTTTATGATGTCATATACAGTGATGGCTGCCTTGATGTCTACATGAAGTCATATAGACCATGAGGTCCTATGCCTGCCTTGATGTCTTTATGATGACCACCAGGACTCCCGATGCCGTCATATAGACAATAGGACGATGCTGTCATATACATAATCATATACATAATCGCACTAGCTACCTATGATGTATGCATTATGTCCTAGGATGCCTGCCTTGAAAATGGTGATCATGCTACTGTGAAACTTTGATGTAGATCTTCAGGACTCACAATGCCATCATATAGACAATAGGACAATACCATCACATACATAATAGGACTGGCTACCAATGATGGAGGTATGATGTCCTATGATGTCCGAGGATGCCTGCCTTGCAAATGGTCATCATGATACTGCGAAACTTTGACCAACAAAACTGACATTGCAATGCCTCAAGATACATTATTGAACAAATACAGCCTCACCTGCTGGTTGCAACATCTGTGATTGGTGTCAATGCTGGACGCACTCTCCTCATTCCACAAATCGCACTCACACCATCTGACAACATGTTGCCGTTCACCTTACTTTACAGCGCATTGCTTTCTGCACAACAGATTGCTTCAGCAATGTCCAATTCTACCTAGCCGCGAGCAGAGTTGCCAGATCAAGCACTCTTTGTATTCTTGCTCAAGATGAAGAAACTAAACAAAAGTGTCGCTTTCTGAGCAATGTTGTTTTAAAACAGGTGCTGACACAGTAAAAATGTGGAACCTTGAACAATGGCAACAAACGATCATAGGACTTGATATGACATCAAAGGCAGGCTGCACTCACAATCATAGGACTAGCTATGACATCATCAAAAATCAAAGGTAGGCATGACTCATGATCATAGCACTCACTATGGCATTATCAAAGATCAAAGGCAGGCATCAATGAACGAGTGGTGACATCAAAGATCCAAGGCAGGTTTCACCATGGTTGCTGTTGCCATGGTAACAATAACTTTCTACGGCCATGCAGAAATGTTTGCTTACACTTGCTTTCTATGGCCATGCACGGGTATGCACGGGCATGCACAGGTATCAGCAACATAGGACATCATGCCTGCCTGGATGTCTTTATGATGTCATATACAGTGATGCCGGCCTATGATGTCCCGATGCTGTTCGTATGAGGTCTGCATCATTGTACATCAGGCCTGCCTTGATGTCTTTATGATGTCATACACAGTGTTAATCAAAAGCATCGCTTTCCGTGCAATGTTGTTTTTAACGAGGTGCTGACATAGTAAAATGTAACCTTGAAGAATGGCAGTCTACACTACAAATCGGTACAATGCCAAGCAAAGCACTGATTTTAGCCGGTTGCTCTGGTTTCTTGCTTTTGATGGCCATGCACGGGTCTTGCAGAAAAGTGTCCAAAGCCACTTTTTGCTCAGATCAATTTTCATGATCCTCTCCATGAACTGGAATTATGAGGCACCCATCCCTCAACCAGTGGTCTGAACAAAGAAGAACAAGAAGAAGAACAGGATCCACCAGATGGACAGCAATACAGTGAGAACTGCTGCACGTCACAAAAGATGTCGTCAAGATGAAACACCTCAGGTTCGAGCAGTACACCGTAGCCATGACTGTGAACAACACAGCCGTCTGAGACAGAAGGACACCCTTCAGCACCGGGCATGCAGAAATACTTCCTTAGACTTGGTTTCTATGAGCATGGATGGGTATGAACACAGCCGTCTGAGACAGGACGAGACTCTTCAGCAACGGACATGCAAAAATGCTTGCTTATACTTGGTTTCGACGGCCATGGACGGGTATGCACGGGTATGTACTAGTTCAAATAATGACTCTGAAATCAGGATCCTCTTTAGCCCGCGACCTATGGGTTTAAGACCCTAACCTGATTCTTGTTACCAGTCCTCACTGTGACAGCCCCGTATTGGCAGTTTGCTGTGTCTCTCTCTGTTTGTGTGTACTCCTTTCAGGTAATTGGTGGGGGTGGTTTGTCAATCTGATTGACTCAGAGATGTCATGTGTGGCGAGCCCTCGCCCCCTCCTTCCTGTTCACCGTCTCGCTCATCAGATGCACCTGCTGATTCCTGCCTGCCAGCGTTTATAAGGAAGCAGTCTTCAGTGATTCAACACTGGCTTGTTTGGGTATACTGCTCAACAGACAGCTCTATTGTAAGCGGTTGTTTGTCTCATGACATTAATTTACGATCTCTTCTCTTCCTCCTTTTCCAGGTTGCTGCCAATGGAGCGGTGCGTCTGCAGGGATTTGGTGCACTCGCCAGCGTGTTGCTCCACCTCTAAGCAGCCTTCCTTCTCTGCCCAGTCAGACCCAACCATCCAACCCGTCCGGCAGTTCTGCCTGCTGGTTCCTCTCCTTTGCAGGGTTCTGTACTGGTCTCCTCCTATCTCCTACATGAGTGGCCTTATTTGTTTTCCCATTAAATCTCCATTCCTCTCTAATCAGCCTCGTCTGTCCTCCGCAGGGCTCCTGCTTTTCTGGCAAGTGATTGGCATTGTTTCCTCAAGATTGCTGTTTTGAACATTCTAATAAAAGATCAAACATTTTTTGTGTGTTCGTTTGGTGATTGCACGTTGGGCTCAGGTGGCTTGTCCAGCCAATATGACAAGAGACCTTGGCCCAATTAGCTGAGCCAGCCTTTAAATTCCCACCAACCCCTCCACTTCAGAAAGACTCTTCCCAAACATAGAGCAGTTTTGTTGCAGTTAACTTGGATTTCATTTGACATTACCACCATTCTTGTTTTGTGTGTAAATTAGTTCATGTCACCAAATTCACCTTGTCGACCTTGATTGTGCTCCTCTCTTCTTTTTTGCCACAACCTTTGAGCCAGTCGGACTAAGCGGCTCACTTGTAAGACCTTCAACTTAGTAATATATAAATATGCCTACCTCAGCTATAACTCTGATCACTTACCTATCCCCTTTGTCGCCGCCTGCAGGAATTGACTCACCACACTGTGGGTCTGAAAAACGTTTTGTTCAATAAAGATTCATTGTTTGTATGTGGTTGCATGCTACCCTTGGGTCCTCCTCTGGTTCTAACATTACAACTGTGTTCTGTACAAAGAAAATAAAAGCATTCATATTCTAACAATATTACTGATTTAAAATAATAAGTGATTTTGTTTTCCAACTAAATTTGTAGCATTCTAGGTATGGCACACTTTCTCACCACACTCTTCCTCTTCTTTTAAATTTGATTAGCGGTTGGCAACCAGAATGCAGGTGCATTACTGCCACCTAGTGGGTTGGAGTGTGGACAAAAAATGGCAAGGAAAAGAAAAGCTAGATTCTTTTCATTTGTCCAGCTGCACTTTTATGTACCTAATTAATTTTAAATCTACATATATTTCTTTATCAGTTGTTCTTCATTATCTTATCGTGATCAGATCTTTCCTTTGTTCCTGATAACCCTGACATTCCAGTAAAACATGCTGAACTGATTCAGGAACACCCCAATATGAGCAGCTGCCAGTTGGGTGTTTGTCTATTCTAGCACTTGGTTAAAAGTGGTGTGCCCTATTCTTAATTGGGTGATGATCTTCTCTTCTTTCCTGATTCTGCCTATCCTCATTCCAGTTTACCTGCTTCACTGCACATTTACTACTGATCATCTACCTGATTCTCCTCAGCTGCACTCAACGTCTCTGCTTTTCTTTATCAGCTACCTGCCTTTAAATAAGGAGTCATTTCTCTTCAAGGGACTGTCACATTACTCTGCATGCTGTTAGCACTGGAACCTCCTGTGCCTTTATTGAGTGTGCTGACCTGTTGTGCTTCCTCTCCTCACCTTCTCCCAGCACAGGACCAGTAAGAGCTCAATATACATTGTAATCCCTTTTCTCTACTCACATTTCCTCTCTGGACCTCAACTGGGAAATCCTCTTGGTGGACTTGGACTACCCCCCCCACCCCCCCACCCCATAGTGGTTCCAGGGCTACACACTGTTTTTCCTCCTCCTAATCAACACTGAAGCCTGGGTCACAGCCTGCCATACAGGCTGCTATATGGCCTGTCTGCATGCAGATTTTGGGCCAGGTACCATGCAAGTGTTTCTTGCAAATTTTTAGAGCATGTAAGCACATACGGAGGATGATGGACATATCCATCAAACTCTATGAATTCTCTGTGAGCAAAAGCTCGGAAGTGTGATGTGCTTCACTTGCAAGGTGTTTGCATGTTAGACGTATGACTTTTGAGGCCCCAAGGAAGAAAAATCATGGTATATCACAATAAAACTATATGTGTTATAATACTTTAACACATTACTAAGAGTGTACAGTACATCATTGTAAAATTTTTCTAAATTCTAAAAATGACAAAACCAAAATCAAATTAAACATTATTTTAATTATGTGTGGTGAGACAAGCAGTTCAGCAAAGAGGTTGTGGTCCATCTGGATGAAGGCCAAGTAGTCTCCTTGACATTCTTTGTCCAGCTCATGGAAGGGTGTCAGGTACTGGCCAAACAACCTCCATTTTTTTTGTTTTTTTTTTTAATTGAAAGAATGATAAATAACTTACTGACAGCTGGTGAGTATATTTGATAAGGGGTCTTCAGTAAAAATATTTAGGAAAGGATCAGCCTGAAAAGAAGGTGATGTGATGTTGTACAGGCTTGGAGCGGAACAAACCTGGATTTAAAACGTTTTTATTTGAGCTGTTCGACAGTGATCTTTTTTCATCTTTCAGCTAAGGTAAGCACCATTTAAGGGGTGTATTTGAGTCTGTAAAAACCACCTTGGTTATAAATTTGATGATTATTTTTATCTATAAGGCTTATTGGTCGCATTGAAAGCCGAAACTGCTGCAGCTGCACTTTGGCAGCAGGCCACTGCTGAGGTTGCCAATTGCTAGTGGGGAGGAAAAAAAAGGGCAGCAGTTACAATATATTATCTGATACAAACTATTTTTTTTGTTTCAATATTTTTTTCTAACAAAGATACTTGTAAATCAAGAAAAAAATGTTAATATAACTGCCATCACAAAAGGGTAGGCCTAACTATTTAAATTTGCCACAGAGGCAGGCAACATATGTGTCTGTTACTTTGCCCCATCTCCTTGTTATGTCTGGAAATGAGACCAGCAGACGCGTTGTCTGTGTTGAGGGTTAGCTTTAATGAACTGCTAGCCAACACGTGGAACAGGCAAACAATACGCTAATAGCAAGCTAAAGGAGGTGTGGTACAGGAGGTAGCAGGCTAGAGGCGGAGTGCCACAGAGAGAGCGACTCCCGACCCCTCATATACCCACGGCGTGGTGACGTCATCCGTGCCTGCGTCCCCACATCCGTGGCGTGCACGGTGGTACTCCAACATGCCACATTTCACATTTTCACATGTACATATGGAAAATTATAGCAAAGCAGCTAATTTCCATCTCAGGGTTTCCTCTGGTAGCACGCTTGAAATTATGCTGCCACTCTATGAGGTAGGGCTGTGGGATATGGCAAAAAATTCATATAAGTCATCTTATATCACAATAATGATATATTTTACGACATATATTTTCTGTAAATTCTACAGTTTAGATAACACAGGGTTACAAAAATAATTTTTTTGTAAGTTGTCTGTGTTTTTTCAACTGATTTAAGACATTTTGCACTGCTGAATCCAAAAATGGCATCCGCTTCTCTCGGTCAGGTCAGGTTTTTATGCTAAGTTGATTTCTAAAAAAATCTGATCTTCTGACTAAATCGATTACATTTTTGTGACATTATCAGTTGATTTTTGTTAACATTTCTCATCCAAAAAAGATTTTGAAGAGAAAAAATCATTTTCTAACACAATTTATTGATTAAATGTTACAAACTTTGATTACTGTAAATTGAATAGTAGACATTGATGAAGGTAAGTACATGTAAATTGAATGTTACGTCATCATTGTTCAAAATTCAGAGCTTCAACTTCCATTTATTTGAACCTCTAGAATGCTCAGCGGCAGGGATGTCTCTCTTCAGAGTCCAACAGTAACCAGCCGTCATGACAATTTATGACATCATGTCATAAATTGGCACATGCAAACTCTTCAGAGTTCGAGAAATTTCAAGAAATAAAAAAGAATTTTGCATCATATAAAGCGAAAATACCCATACATGTAAACAAAAATGTAGAAAAACAACATGTGGCCATAGTTCAAAAAGTTGACCTGATTGAGCAAAACCAATGTGATTTTTGGATTCAGCACATCAAAACTGTCCTAAATCAGCTAAAAAAAAACTTAGACAATAAATTTGGTGTTGACCAGTGTTATCATATAAAAAGGACCATTTTTTTACATGTACCATTTTCCTTCATAATTTTGCATTGTTATAAAACTAGTACATACCCGTGCATACCCATCCATGCCCATAGAAACCAAGTATAAGCAAGTATTTCTGCATGCCCGTTGCTGAAGGGTCTCCTCCTGTCTCAGACGGCTGTGTTGTTCACAGTCATGCCTGCGGTGTACTGCTGGAACCTGAGATGTTTCATGTTCACGGCATCTTTTCTGACGTGCAGCAGTTCTCCTCATTCTATTGTTCTCCATCTGGTGGGTCTTCTTCTTCTTCGTTCAGACCACTGGTTGAGGGATAGGTGCGTCGTAATTCCAGTTCATGGGCAGGATCATGAAAATAGATCTGAGCAAAAATTGGCTTGAAGAAACTGGCTTGAAGGCCCGTGCATGCCCGTAGAAACCAAGAAACGGGAGCACCCGGAGAAAATCAGCGCTTTGCTTGGCATTTTACACATTTGTAGTGTAGACTGGCATTCTTCAAGGTTACATATTTTTACTGTGTCAGCACCCCTTTAAAAACAACATTGCTGAGAAAGCGACACTTTTGCTTAGTTTCTTCATCTTGAGCAACAATACAAAGACTGCTTGATCTGGCAACTCTGCTCGCAGCAACGTAGAATTGACCATGGCTGCAGAAATCTGTTGTGCAGAAAACACAAACGCGCTGTAAAAACTGGCCCAGTGACTTATTCACCTTGCCAATTTTGAGCCATATGACATCATAAAGACACATTTGTCTATGTGCCGTCATATAGACCATTTGCTGTGACGTCACACGTTTTTTTTACGCCGCCATATTGAACGGCGGAAGCGAGTGGACGGCGCATTCAGCAGCTGTTCAGCGTTGTACCAGATCGCGATATATTTACCTGATTTCAACCTACGTCTTTGTTTTATTTTATGTTGGCATTGAATTAGACTATGTTGTTTCACTGCTGTGCCTTTGGGTGTACAAATCGCCAGAAAAAGGGATCCAACTTGAAGTTTTACCGGCTCCCAGCTGAGGAAGACAGGCGCAGGAGGTGGGTGGCAGCGCTAAAGAGGAAAGATTGCATAGCCGCCTTACTCGCGGCTACGCAATCAACATTTTATGTGATGCACGCAATGAAATAACCTGAAAATTATATATACCGGTAACAATTAAATTTATCACTTATGATATATTTTACATGCAATAGCTAAGCTAGTTGTACAACAAAGAAATATTATATTCTATTTGGCCAATACATTTTATTATTTTTAGTAAACCTCAGGTGATGATACAACCACAATCTACATGCCACACACACTTAGTTCTTCAGATTTTTCTGACTCCTTGAAATTGCTCTACAATCTGGACAGCACCACTTTTTCTTTGGAACATTTTTCAACCTGAGACACTGTACATGGAACTGACCAATTTGACAAAAGCAATAGATGCATCACCACAGGTTTTTCTGCAGTAGCAAATGACACTAGTATTATCACCTTTTGGGGTTTCTTTTGTCTTACAAGATATATGAAACAAATTTGGATTTTTTGTATACCATTTGGCGAGTAGTTCTGGTAAAATGACAGACCTGTGATATTTACCAACAAGTTGAACTTTCTCATTAAAAAAGAGGTCATCAAACTCAATTCTTTGAACATTACAACCTTTTTCAGTCCAGAGAACAAAGTCACAGTAAGAAAGTTCTGTGACACCCAGTTGAGCTTGGATTTGGTAGAAATATTTATGAGATGGTTTCAGCTTGATGTCGCCATCACTGTTGCTTGCACAAAACTGAGGTTCTTCCACCGCTTCCTCTAAAGCCTGATTCCTCTTACAGAAAGGACATTTCACCTCCACCAGACCCTCCCCACAGCAGCTACAGGAGACAAATCCATCCGGAGAGGCACCCATGAAGGGGAAGCACTGACTGAGGACTAGTCCAGCATCACACACTAGTAGATCCTGGTGCTGAGAAGACCTGATTTCTTCATACTGGTCACGGGCCACTTTCTCATGGTCGCATCCCCATCTGTAAACAAATCGGCAAAATTATTGACAGAGTACCAAAAAAAATGTACCAGTATTCCTTAAAACCAATATAGAACTATTTTGTGAAAGAAATCTGAATATTTTACATAGCACAATGAAATGACAATTTTTTTAGAATTATGTCTTCTTTACAATTTAAATGTAGTCAGTTTCCATGATCAACCAACTTAGGACTCAATGATTCAATACAGCACCAAAAGTAGTTTACAGTAAGTAGCTAAGCATAGCAGGATAAAAAGAGATGATTACCGGTAAAAAAAACAATTCAGGAATTGCATGCAGCCTTGGCGGAGGTTTGCGCTCTCCGAGTGCTTTTCTAGTCTCTTACTTTGTTGCTTTACTGGTAAAACTAACTGGGTAGCATATCTTGTTCAGCAGGCTTCTCGAAGGAGCGTCAAGATGAGTCTGTGCAGCTTCTTTGAAGATGGATGCCGTTATTCTGCCAACTCGCTGCTGATGCCACAACACACAATTGCTCTGCGATCTGGTAGTTTCTTCAACAAATTTTACCTGCAGAAGAAACAATGTCTGATATAACTAACCTAAATTTTCCTGCATAGATATTATGACGTCCCACATAATGATTATGTAGCATTTAATAGACTGTAAAGCACTTTAAACGTTGTTATTTTTAGAAATAAATTTTAAAACATTTGCAGAAAAATTACCTGCTCAGGAGTGACTTTCAGAAGTTGTTGTACCTGTTCACATCTATTCAACAGCTGCTCAAAGGTAAGCTGAAGGCAATCAGGACTAAAAAGGGTATCCAGAGAAGCAGGACAATCATTGTGGGCCACCTGCAAATATAATTAGATGTTCTTTTCAACTGACATGTGTAGTTATACAGTTGTGGAACACTGCATATTTAGTTCTGTTCATCAGTCTTCATTCATTTTCGATTATACATTAGACATGATGCCATTTTCATTCATCTAAAAAATCAAGGAAAAAAATTGTACCAAAGCTATTAACCTGTGGAATGTACTCCTGATTATAAGGCTCAACCAGAGATAGTATAGCACACCGTTTGCCTATCATTCTAGAAGTTTGATGCAGCCTTTGATACAATGCTCGGTGATCATTATCTGATGGAGGGGCAATGGGCTTGCTTTCCCTTTTACGGGGAATATGTTTTTTTTTCTGCATTGACATCCGTTGTTTTGTTTTGGGTTTTGAAAAATCGATATCACGCAATGCAGCAAAAGGAAGCTTCAAGTTTGCTGTTGGTGTATTCCAGGCGCAGGGAACATCAGTGCAAGTCTGGCCTTGGGACAGGCGGACAGCACACTCAACAGCAAACAACACAGCTGCAACATGCGAACAAGTCTCTCCTAACCCTGCCATACAAGTACAGTGTGAAGACAATATGACACCATCTTGATTCATGATCACCCAGGGTTTCAGTGGGGGGTCCGACATCTTCAGGGAGTGATGTACCTGTAGTGGATAAATATTCTTATAATTAATATGTGGGTATGATGACTTTTTATCTGGATATAAGTCTTTCTTGTATAGACTGAACAATAAAATTTGTAATATATCTAATAGTGTTGGGAGTTGTTTATCGAGTATTCTATTGATAAGACAAGTATTTAAAAATCCTTTTACAGAATATATAGATCTATAAAAATATTTAATTATTTTTTAATTTAATTGAGATACTATATATACAGCTAATAATAATACTAATAATAATTGAATATTTTATAAAATTTTAATAATTTATCACTTAATAGATTCTATATAACATGACAAATCTATACAGTAGGGGAGAGAATAGAGTCTGAATTTTGGAAAAAATAAAGGAAAAATACCTGAGCCTTCACGACATAGTGGACCGTTGAAGTGATGACTGGGGATATCAGCACATTTCTCACAAGCCCAGCAACAAAATAACTATAAGCGTCCAAACTTTTGTAGGCTTTCAGAGACTCTCCAGTGTACCTAGACGGTGTGTTGACCAGGTAGTTGTAGATGTCCATATAGTGTACGTCAGGTTTGGGGCAAAAATCTATGAAACTGGTGAATTTTTCAAGCGACAAGTTGTAAGGGTCCACGCCGATAACACTGATATTTTCCATGTACCGGTCACGATGTTTTTTATCTAGTAGTTGCGCTACATCGGACAAAGCCGGCACATCTGACTGAACGGACGCCATGCTGAAACGCACTCACACAGCTCCCGACTTGCCGTCCGATATGGCGGAATCAACAAAAATCACGTGACGCGGGACGTCACTGGCAAATGGTCAATACATCTTTATGACGGCATCGCAAATATCTTTATGTCGGCATTGTGAGTCCTATGATGCCTGAGTTGGTCTATATGACATCATAAAGACACATTTGTCTATGTGCCATCATATAGACATCATAGCTTTATGATGGCATCACGAGTCCAATGATGCCTGAGTTCATAAGACGTCCTATGATGATTAGGCAGAGATCATAGGCCGTCCTATGATGTCCTATAAACGTGACGGACACACAGATTTCTTGCTTTAATAGAGTGATAGTTTTGTAATGTGCATTTGAGACTTGATTCTCGTGAATTTCAGGTTTTTCTTCTAAATCATATATTGTGGAGGATTTAAATCAGGCGAGATATGACGGGCTGGAAGGTTGCAGAGTTTTATCTCCTCCATGCAAATGAGACGCACTTGTAGCACTGTGCGCTACAGTGGTCCACTGTGCTGTGCTGTGTGTGCTGTGTTATGTCGTGCTGTGCTGTGTTGTGCTGCTGAGGCATGTATAGCAAGCTCTTTTATACATAAGATAAGATAAGATAAGATAAGATAAGCCTTTATTAGTCCCACAATGGGGAAATTCCAGGATTGCAACAGCACAGGGATAGCAACACTCAGAGCAACAATCAGAAGGCAAGAAAAAACAAGAGCAGCGAGTATACATATGTACATATAAACATAAATATATAGACACATGATGTGGAGCATTGTAGCTAGATGGAATAAATATGTAAATATATAAACACACAGTGCGGAGCATTGTAGCTAGATGGAATGAAACAGCATAATCGTCTACTTAGTTATCCTACATGGTATGATTATGTACCCATACATATTGTCACCCTCCGTAGCTACCGGTATTGTCCTAATTGTATACCGGAGGGGACCACTGTGTAAGTCTATTGCGTCTTTTGCATTCAATACTATTAGGTTGTCACATGTTATGCAAACAGAGAGAATGCATGGCACATTAGCATATTGATATACATATCAGTCAATACATATGATTAGCCTGACCAACTGGCGCCCGGACATCTTCTCCTTAATCCGGGGATGTACAGTATAAACAATAGTTCATTGTTCTGGTTGTCCTCCCAGGGGCTCTCTGTCTGTATGTGAATGGTCCTCTGCTTCTTCCGGACCTTCTCAGTGTGAGAATGAATGTCCCTGTAGATTGTGGTAGGTCACCACAATATGAATAAAAAGTAAACATCAATAGGTTAAATATTTCCTGAGCCAGAAGACAATAGCAAAAAAAAAAAAAAACATAACATAAAAAAGTCTGAAAATGAGAAAATTACCCATGGCTGCCATCTACAGACAAATTAGCTGTTAGTTTAAATCAATGAAAATTTAAGTGTAGACCTGCAGCCTGCCATTCTGGCCTGATTTAACCTGTTTGCTTCTTAGTAAAAATATTTCAGATTGATCATGATCTGAAAATCAAAGGCACAAAAGACAATGTTATAAAATACATATGATGACTTTATTCATTCATTCATCTTCTTCCACTTAATCCTTTTCGGGTCGCTGGGGGTGGGTGGGGGGGGGGGGGGAGCCTATCCCAGCATCTTTGGGCGAGAGGCAGGGTAGACCCCGGACAGATCGCCAGTCCATCGCAGGGCCAACACAGAGAGACAGACAACCTGCTCATTATCACTACTGGACTAATCAAAATGATTAGAAATCAGATAAATTACATTAAGGGCCAACTTGCTCCGCCAACCCATTTTAATGTATTTATTATTTATTTTGCGTGTATGTGCCACCATCATACACTTTTGCAGCTTTAATAATTTTTTTTCAGACGAAACTAAGAAACGCAGCAGAAACTTAAACAACAACAAAAAAAAAAAAGATGGTCTGCTACAGTTTCCAGTTAGCACAACTTAGCATCTCATTTAGCATTTTATAATTAGACATGGTGCTAATGTTACTTACCTTCTATTAAAACGAGGTTAGCGAACTGTCCTCTCTGACGCAGCACGATAAACAGTCCCACATCCCTGGCAAACAGGAGTAGCAGCTATCTGAACCAGTAGTTTGGAGTTAGCATTAACAAGCGCTTACAAGTAGTGGTGAGGTAGGAACTTTACTGAATACACAGGGGTATGTGCATTTTAAATATGATATAAACGATAGAGTATTCTATGAAACGATAGACGTTTTTATATCGTCATCTGACATACAGTATATTGTCATATCACACAGCCCTACTATGAGGAAATATAAATTTAAGAAAAAAATATGAAGGAATGACAGTCCGCAAGCGCGCACACGAACAACCGGCGTGACCATCATCCGTGCAGAGTTCAGAAGCCCCCCGCCCGTGCGACTGCTTCAGTCAGCAGGCAGAGTGTCTCTCTAGCATCACAGTCCGAGAGAACCATGAGCTTATTAAAGTACTTTAAATGCAGAAAAAAATCAGAAGAGGTACTGTATGTAAACAGTGAAGGCATTTATCATGGTTTTAACCCGCCGGTAACAGGAGCAATAATGGAAGAGTCGCTTAGCTAACAGGTGTGGTTAAGAGCTCAAATAGGTTCATTTTGTCTTCTTTTTAATTATTAGTGTTTTGTTTTTCTTATTTCAGACAAGGATAAGAAGAAGGTGATTTTACCATAACCTTAGTTAATATTAATTAACTCATTTATGTTCATTATTATGTACCTGGCAAGTTAAGATGACCGAAATTCATGAACTCAATGACTTTAATCTGTCAGCAGCCTTCAGAAAAAACTAAACATTCCAACATTTGGATTTCAAAATAAGGGAGGTTTTTCCTGCTGTCTGGGTGGTGAGGAGAGTTCTAAAAAACTATAAATATATAGAAATATTATAACAGAAATAACTGCATCTTTTATCATTTAAGTTAATTTATTTCATTAAATACAATTTCATTAAAAAAAAATTCTTTGAAATCAGAGATAAATTATTGTTCTGTTCTGGCTCTGCAAAATTATGGTCAAATGTAAATTGCTATAAGTATGAAAAGTAACAAAAAATTACCACAGTCTGTTTCAAATTTATTAAAAAACTTAATTTTATTTTAAAAAATAGACAAAAATTAGCCATAAAATAATCCACAAATTTAAAATAAAGTCTCAAATATACAAGAAAAGTCAATTTTACAAGAGTAAATTACAAATTTGAGGAAAATTGTTTCAAATTTAGATAAATTTACAGAGAAAAGTAGAAAACTATAAGAAAATTGTTATAAATTTTGGAGGAAAAACCTCAACCATTTAAGACTGAAGTCATTACTCAGGTTTTTAAGTGGGTGCTCTTTGTACCCTTAGCTCAATTAGAAAATTTGGGTTGTCTATGTGGCTCATATATTTTTGCCAACATATGCATAAGCACTAAGAGAAGCTTAGGACTGCATGTGTTGATTGACCTCACGTCTTGGATGGGACAATACGTCTGGACCCCCTGTGGATAATGGCAGGAGGACGGAGGTGCTGTTATAAGACTCTGAAAGGACTTCCTGACCCCCTGGATCCAGACGGAGGACTAAAGGACTCGAGGGAAGAATTATTGTCAAATGGGGGTTTTGACAGCAATGTGTAATTCTGCCTTTGATGTTCATGTATAAGAGCGAGGGTTTTGACGCAGCTCACTCTCTTCTGTTCTTGAGAGAAAAGCTGGGGATGTGATTTCTGCAATAAACCTGAATTGAGGAATAATTCAGCCTCTTCATTTCACGCTCCCCGCAGTCTACTTTTATTAATTTCAAAGCACTGCTTTTACATGAGTAGAATTTTCAGCTACTATACCCACTTCTGATCATGTAATTTAAGTATGCATGAGTAAATTACTATTATGAATGTTTTTTCCTCCTTCCCTACTCTCTCAATGGTAAAAAAAAAAAAATAAATAAATAAAAAAACAAAAACATGAGAATAAAAATACAAAAAAACAATTTTTTGTCATTTATGAAACCATGACAAAAAAATCCTGTAGGACAAAACAAGACACTTAATATTTTCTAACCTGTTTGTATACCACCATACACAGAGAGAGAACCTGAATTAGACAGGGCACAGAGAACGTCTGGGTGGGACCCCAACTTGCCCAATATTCCAATATTCAAGCCTTGATTGTACAATACTTTCAAATGGTAAGTTCTATATTCAAAGTTACTGTGCAAAATTTTTAAAAAAGAAAAAAAAATTGTATAAAATTAACATATTCTGGTTACAATAGTGTCATGTGTTTTCTGCCCCCCATTTCCCCACCAAAAATATGTTGCCACCGCACCGAGGTCTTTAAGCCAGAAGAAACATTGCATTTTCAGTTCCATGGGCAGGTTAATGTCAAACAATAAAAGAAAATAGGGGTAAAACCAAAAATAAATACAAAAGACAAGCAGACAACATAATGCAAATCTTAATACACATAATGGGTTGAAAGTTGGGGATCACAAATGTTATTTGCACCTAATTAGACAGACAGACAGACAGACAGGTAGATAGATAGATAGATAGATAGATAGATAGATAGATAGATAGATAGATAGATAGATAGATAGATAGATAGACAACTTTTGCTGACTACTTTGTTGATGTACCTTTGGCAGAAATTACAGCCTCAAGTCTTTTTGAATATGACGCCACAAGCTTGGCACACCTATCTTTGGGCAGTTTCGCCCATTCCTCTTTGCAGCACCTCTCAAGCTCCATCAGGTTGGATGGGAAGCGTCAATGCACAGCCATTTTCAGATCTCTCTCGAGATGTTCAATTGGATTCAAGTCTGGGCTCTGGTTGGGCCACTCAGAGACATTCACACAGTTGTCCTGAAGCCATTCCTTTGATATCTTGGCTGTGTGCTTAGGGTTATTGTCCTGCTGAAAGATGAACCATCATCCCAGTCTGAGTTCAAGAGCGCTCTGGAGCAGGTGTTCATCCAGGATGTCTCTGTACATTGCTGCATTCATCTTTCTCTCTATCCTGACTAGTCTCCCAGTTCCTGCTGCTGAAAAACATCCCCTTAGCATGACACTGCCACCACCATGCTTCACTGTAGGGATGGTGTCAGCCTGGTGATGAACGGTGCCTGGTTTCCTCCAAACATGACGCCTCCCATTTACGCCAAAGAGTTCAATCTTTGTCTCATCAGACCAGAGAATTTTGTTTCTCATGGTCTGAGTCCTTCAGGCGCCTTTTGGTAAATTCCAGGCAGGCTGCCATGTGCCTTTTACTAAGGAGTGTCTTCCGTCTGGCCACTTTATCATACAGGCCTGATTGGTGGATTGCTGCAGAGATGGTTGTCCTTTTGGAAGGTTCTCCTCTCTCCATGCTGGAGCTCTGACAGGATGACCATTGCGTTCTTGGTCACCTCCCTGACTAAGGCCCTTCTCCCTCATTTGCTGAGTTTAGATGGCCGGTCAACTCTAGGAAGAGTCCTGGTGGTTCTGCACTTCTTCCATTTATGAATGATGGAGGCCACTGTGCTCATTTGGACCTTCAAAGATGCAGAAATGTTTTTGTACCCTTTCCAAGATTTGTGCCTCGAGACAATCCTGTCTCGGAGGTCTAGAAAAGAAATTCCTTTGATTTCATGCTTGGTTTGTGCTCTGACATTCACTGTCAACTGTGGGACCTTATATAGACAGGTGTGTGCCTTTCCAAATCCCGTCCAATCAACTGAATTTACTACAGGTGGACTCCAATTAAGCTGTAGAAACTTCTCAAGGATGATCAGTGGAAACAGGATGTACCAGAGCTCAATTATGAGCTTCATGGCAAAGGCTGTGAATACTTATGTAGATGTAATTTCTTAGTTTTTTATTTTTAATAAATTTGCAAAAACCTAAAAAAAACAACTTTTTTCATGTTGTCATTATGGAGTATTATATGTAGAATTTTGAGGAAAAAATTAATTTAATCCATTTTGGAATAAGGCTGCAACATAACAAAATGTGGAAAAAGTGAAGTTCTGTGAATACTTTCTGGATGCACTGTAGATGTACTTTATTGATCCCAAACTGGGAAATTGCAGTGTAACAGCAGCATGACAGTCGACGACCAAAACGACAGAAACATACACAGCATAATGGACAAAGGGATTACCCATGGAAAGTAAAACTGCTTAAAACATATATACATCATAGATGAATAGATGGTGACCCATATAGGTACATTAATCATATGGAGTGTTAATTATGGAGTGTTAAATAATATTACACAATGCCCATAGCACACCATTGCAAATGACTGTATTGCACAATGCCCGAGGCCCACACTTATACATGATTATATTGCATGATGTCAATAGCATGTACTTAAATGCGCAACCGTTGTAAAGTGGTGTCCGAAAAACATACCAATAGAAAAACATACAATTTTAAGTAGAGTTGAGATAACAGTTATGTTCTTCCTACCTCTACCTTGAGGTGTCTGATAAATGAAGTAAGAGTCGGTAGTTCCCGTATTGCATATGGTATTGAATTCCAAGTTTGAGATGCACGAAAAGAAAATGTATTTTGACCAAAAGTACTTTTCCTAAGTGGTATGACGCAGTCACCTCTAGAGCCTGCTCTGGTCCATCTTTTTGAGTTTTTCTTTATAAATTCTTGTAGTGGAGGTGGAGCTTGGCCATGACAAATTTTATAAACCAGTACAGAGTCAATATATTTTACAATGTTGTCCCAATTTAATTGCGCATGTTTCTTTAAAATCTGACAGTGATGATACATTTTCATTTTTTTAATCAAGGACTTTTAAAGCTTATTTACAAATGGTTTTATTTGGTTTTAAAGTTATTTTACAGGTCATTGTCCAACTCATTATGCAATAGGTCATATGTGATATAATCACTGCATCAACTTACATTACTCACAAAAAGTTGGGATATTCGGCTTTTGGGTGAAATTTCATGATGCACCTAAAATGCACTATAACCTTTTCAGGTGAACTTAATTTGACCTTCTTTGACCTTCTGAATGCACATGTCCAACTGTTCAGTGTTTCAGTACTTTTTGCATAACTTGTTCTCTAACAAGGTGCTTAACAGCAAAAATCACAACAGGTGTTTGATCCATCAACCAATAAATTTTCTGGTCCAATTAGAATTGGTATTTAAACAGTCCTCTTCATCATGCTGTTCACATTTTGACATCATGAGACCAAGACGACACCTAAGAATTGATCAACAGTACCTCACCATTACAAAGCTTCAAACAGGATGTTCTCAGAGGGAAGTGGCCACTGAGCTTATAGTGTCACAGAGTGTCATCAGCAGGTTGCAACAGAGACACAACGAAACTGGAAGAATCACAGAAAGGCATAGAAGTGGACATCCTTTGCCCACATCCCACGCTGATGACCACTTCATTGTGAACAGTGCCCTGCAGAACCAAATGATGAATGAATCAAGTGTCCTTGAATTCCCAAAATTAATAATAATCAAACAACTCCAGTCCTGTTTTATTGCAAGAAGTCCTTTTTTTTCTCTCTTTGTCCTGCATAGATAAATATAAGCCAGCCAAACTGCCGATATTCCATGTGGTCATGTGCATAAAACCTCAGGGGCGCCCCCCCCCCCAAGGGGGGGGCAGGGAAGGCCATGGCCCCTTCTACCACCACTTGGGGCCCCCCAGGGACCACCACTGGACAGTCTAACAAAATTTTATAACTTGTTTTTCTTGTTTTTCTATGTTTTTCTATGTAAATCCTCACTGGGAACGGCAGGGTTGGTTCATTTAAAGTAACGGCGGAATGCTCTGAGGTCGGGGACATGTACCAGCCAGAGCTCTGGCCAGAGGGCGCATTGGTGCAGCGATATTATGAGCCCCGGGGGGCTGGGAGGGCTGGAGCTAGTGGAGCAGCTGCTAGGGAGAATATGCGGGCACCCACGGATGATGGTGATCTTTCTTAACTCTTCTTCCTCTTTTTTTGATAGGTATTCAGGTCATGTCTTACAACTGTCGTGGCCTTAAACTGGGGCAAAGTGCTGGGGAGAAAGCTCGCCGGTTAGTTATTGACAATTTATTGAACAATTGTGATATTTTGTGCCTTAAGGAAACGTTTCTCTCTGAACATGACTTGGAATGTTTGAACTGTCTTAACCCTGATTTCCATGGTGCTGGGGAGTCTACAACTGACCTCAGCAAGGGGATTATCAGGGGTAGGATACCTGGAGGTGTGGCTATCCTCTGGAGAAAGAAGCTGGACTCCTTAATAAAAGTAGTCTGACTTGGTGTAGATTGGTGTATTGGTGTGCAGTTTAATTGTAATGATAAGGAATTCCTCATTATTAATGTATATACGCCATTTGAGTGTCAACAGAATGAGGATGAATATTTAAATAAGCTTGCTTTTATTAATTCTTATATGCAAGACTATAATAATACTTGTATTTTTATTATGGGGGACTTGAATGCAGACATATCTGACACTGACTCCTTATTCGCAAAACATATGTATCATTTTTGTTATGAGAATAACTTAATTTTGTCAAGTAAGGTGTTAATGCCTTCTGATAGATATACCTATATAAGTGAGGCCTGGCACACTACGTCCTGGCTAGACCATTGCATCAGCACTGGTGATGCACATGCCTCTTTGGGTGGCATGAGTATTTATTATGGGCTAGCAATGTCTGATCATATACCGTTTGAGATGATAATTAATGTTGACTGTCTACCTGCACTTTGTCAAAATGTCAGTCAGGATGAGGTGGGAAAATTAGACTGGGACACTCTTTCTGAGGAAGAAATTGTAGAATACTGTGTCCGTACAGATAAATCCTTAAGTAAAATATGTCTTCCTAGAGATGCTGTAATGTGCAGCGATGTGAACTGTAGCATTGTCAAGCATAAGAAATACCTTTGTAGTTTGTACAATGCTATAGTTAACTCCCTGTATAAGGACAGTAAGCCTTATTATAGGAAGATACGTAAAACACATAATGTAAGACCTGGCTGGAATGAGGCCGTAGCTGTGCCTTATTCTGAGGCTCGGGTGGCATATAAAGCATGGGTGGTGGCTGGGAGACCCAGACAAGGGCCAGAATTTGAGATGAAGAAATGTACAAATGCAAAGTTTAAGTATGCTATTCGTCATATTTCTAAAAATGAGCAGCTAATGAGAAGTAATTCCTTGGCCAAGAAATTGTTAGATAAGAATGTCACAGATTTTTGGAAGGAGCTTAGACGGATTAGTAATAGTAAAACGTCTTTGCCCTGTATCTTGGAAGGCATTTCAGGTACAGAAAATATTGTGGATTTATGGCGGCAGCATTTTTATTCATTATTTAATTCAACTAAGGATGAAACTTATAAGGTACGGAAAGTAGAAAGGGACGATTCGCTCCTGATTGACACTCATGCAGTGACCAAAGCCATTAGAGAGCTATCAGATAACAAAGCGAGTGGTTTAGACTGTATTTCTGCTGAGCATCTTAAATATGCTAGCTCAAGAATTGCTCCTCTTCTTGCAATCTGTTTCACCAGCTTCATGATTCATGGGATGTTACCAGAATCTTTATTGTCTGTTGTGTTGGTACCAGTCATTAAAGATAAAGATGGCAAGCTGTGTAGCCTGGACAATTACAGGCCCATAGCTATAGCCAATATAATATCTAAAGTACTGGAAAAAATCATGTTTGAAAAATTAAATGTATTCATCAAATCTACTGATCATCAATTTGGATTCAAACCCCATCATGGAACAGATCTGTGCATATATGCTTTAAAAGAAATTATAAATAAGTACAGAAATCAAAATTCTTCAGTTTTTCTGTGTTTTATTGACGCCTCCAAGGTGTTTGATCGCGTTAATCACAGGATATTGTTTAGGAAAATGATTGACAGGGGGGTTCCCAAGTACTTAGTACGTATCCTGATTTACTGGTACGCACATCAGAAGATGCTGGTGAAATGGGGGAAGAGTCATTCATCCCCATTTGGTGTGAGCAGTGGTGTCAGACAGGGCAGTATATTATCCCCTATTCTATTTAATCTTTACATGGATGAGTTGTCAAAACAACTGAATGCCTGTAAAACTGGGTGTTTAATAGGGAATAAGTTAGTGAATCATTTTATGTATGCTGATGATCTAGTTATTCTCAGTCCAAGTAGTGCTGGTCTTCAGGAGTTATTAAGAGTGTGTAGTGCTTATGGAGAGGAAAATGACATAAAATATAATACAAATAAGAGTTGTGTGCTGATTTGCCGCACTACAGAAGACTTGTTAATGAAATTCCCTGTCTTTGAATTGGCAGGCAGGGAATTAATTGTCAGGGATAAAATTAAATATCTGGGACATTTTATTAATGATAGAATGACTGATGATGATGATATTTTCAGACAACACTGCAAAATCTACATGCAAGCAAATATTCTTGCACGCAGGTTTGGCTTTTGTTCAGATGAGGTGAAGCTGGTTCTTTTTAAAACCTATTGTACACCTTTATACACTGCTCATTTATGGATAAATCACAGGAAACAAAGTATACAGAAATTACAGGTTCCTTACAATGATGCTTTAAGAATTTTACTTAAAAAGCCTCGATGGTGCAGTGCTTCCGAGTTATTTGTCTCATCACGTGTAAATACACTGCATGCAGTAATAAGGAATCTTATGTATAAATTCATCTGTCGGCTTGATGTATCTAGAAATGAAATCATTCAGGTCATGTCTAGCATTAAGCTCAGTTCTATTCGCTGTCAGTCACAGTTTAGAAGGCACTGGTACAGTAGTCTTTTTAAGTCTTTTTAAAGTCTGTACTGTTTTTGTACTTCTTTTAGTAGTTGTGTCTTATTTTTTTGTAACTTTTTGATTGTTTTTCTTATTAACTGTTTCAACTGTCTTGTTTATTTTATTTTATTTTATTTTATGTTATTTTTGATGGACCATGAGTCTGGAATAAAGTTTTTGATTGATTGATTGATTGATTGATTGATATGTCATATTTTACACGTAGTAAATGTTTAAGAATAATTGTACTGTACATTATTAACAAACATTAACAAAATACAGCAAAACAGGACAGATCACATTGTCAAGGTGCGTTCAGACCAAAGGTGAACGGGCACGCAGCATGATTACATTTTAAATTGATGTTGATGTTCCACTCCAAGATTTTCAGTGGCCCCCATGTGCCCCCCCCCCCCATGAAAAATTTCTGGAGGCAGCAAAACCTACATTTCCCATGGAGCAAGTGGCAGAAACTAGCTGAAAATAAACACGTGAACTCAGCTTTTGATTGATTGATAGATCTCTCGGCGCCACACCAGTCGGCTGCCTTTTGCAACAGCGGCTCGATTCCGAGTTTTTTTTTTTTTTCCCTTCCTCTCTCTTTTGATCACTTTTTTTTTTTTCACCCCACTTATATCACGGACACACAGATCGTCCCAAATGTCTCCTGAGCCGGTGGACGGAGCCACTGTTTATAGCAGGATTCGATACAACAGGGAAGAGCTGCTAGCATTTAACCGCCACCCGGTCCCACTGGAAAAACTCGACATACCGAGAGAACTGAGGCGAAAACGCCGCGGCTGCCGGGCTGGAGTAAGGCCGAGGACAAAAAATATAAGGTACAGACCCTCCCTTCCATCTGTTGTCATGGGAAATGTACGGTCGATACTGGGAAAGTTAGATGAGCTAGCGGCTATCTCCCGTTATGATAGCACTTACCGGGAGTGCTCTCTCCTTTTGTTTACTGAGACGTGGCTAACTGAACTAGCAGCAGATGCTAACATTGAGCTGGAGGGTTTTCACATGATACGAGCTGACCGAACACCAGAGAGTGGCAAAACTAGGGGCGGTGGAGTGATAATGTATGTTAACAACAACTGGTGTAGACCGGGACATATCACTGTTAAACAACGACACTGCAGCAAAGACATTGAGTTGCTAGCTGTTAGCATGAGGCCTACATATCTCCCGAGAGAACACTCACACGTGATCTGCATTGTTGTTTATGCAAATCCGACGGCGAACGCTGGGACAGCGCGTGACGTCATCCATTCAGTAACCAGCAGGCTGCAGACAGAACACCCAGATGCTCTTCTCCTCATCTCAGGCGATTTCAACCACGTTTCACTGTCTCCCATTCTGCCCACTTTCACCCAGTATGTCACATGCCACACTAGAGACAATAAAACACTGGATTTGTTCTACGCAAACACTAAGGAGGCGTACACCTCATCACAACTCCCCCCACTTGGGAGATCGGATCACAACTTGGTTCATCTCCGACCGGTGTACAAACCCCTAGTGCACAGACAACCTCCGGCCATGCACACTGTGGAGTTATGGTCTGAGGAGACAATGGACACTCTAAAGGACTGTTTTGAAGCCACTGCCTGGAAGCAGCTCTGCGATCCACATGGTGAGGACATCGATGGCCTCATTCACACCTTCACGGGCTACCTCAGCTTCTGTGTGGACAAATCCGTTCCCACCAAGACCATACGGCGTCACTCAAACAACAAACCCTGGATCAACCCTGAGATAAAAACACTTCTGAGAGAGAAGAAGAGGATCTTCAGGTCGGGGAACAGGGAGATGCTGAAGTCCGTACAGAGGGAGCTGAGGAGAAAGATCAGAGAAGGCAAGGACAGCTTCAGGAAGAAGATGGAGGACAAGCTGCAACAGAGCGACATCAGCGGGGTCTGGAGAAACCTCAAAACCATCTCGGGGCTCCAGAATACCTCCCCCCAGGCCACGGGGGGCAGGGAGTGGGCGAACAACCTGAATCTGTTTTTCAATAGATTTGACCAACCGCCCTCCCCCCTGTCTGCACAACAACCACTGCTGCCTCTAAGAAATCAAGTCCTGCTACCCACTCCCCACTCCACCGACACCCCCCCCCCCCACTCCCAACACACAGCCCCCCATCCTGACCCTGACCAAGACCCAGGTGAGGACGGAGCTGAGGAAGATTAAGGCGAGGAAGGCGTCAGGACCGGACGGCATCAGCGCAAAGCTCCTCAAGTCCTGTGCAGACCAGCTGTGTGGGATTGTGACGTATATCTTCAACATAAGCCTGAAACTGGGGAGGGTACCACAGCTGTGGAAAACATCTTGTGTGGTACCTGTACCAAAAACTTCCCACCCCAAAGACCTGAACAGCTTCAGACCGGTGGCCTTGACGTCCCACTTGATGAAGACCCTGGAGAGACTGCTCCTTGCTCATCTCCGCCCCCTGGTGGAACCAGCGATGGATCCACTCCAGTTCGCCTACCAGCATGGCATTGGGGTGGAGGATGCGGTGATCTTCCTCCTTCACCGTTCTCTGTCCCACCTGGAGAAGCCCAGGAATATGGTGAGGATCATGTTCTTTGACTTCTCCAGTGCTTTCAACACCATCCAACCGATGATCCTGAAGGACAAGCTGCTGCGCGCAGGGGTGGACCAGCACCTGTCATCATGGATCCTGGACTACCTCACGAACCGGCCTCAGTTTGTGAGAACCCGGGACTGTGTTTCCGACACGATCATCAGTAGCACGGGGGCCCCCCAGGGAACGGTGCTGGCTCCCTTCCTGTTCACTCTTTATACTGCGGACTTCTCACACAACACAACACATTGCCATCTACAGAAGTTCTCTGATGACTCTGCGATCGTTGGTCTCATCTCCAGCGGAGATGAAGCTGAGTACAGAGGGCTTATCCAGGACTTTGTGGACTGGTGCCATCGGAACTGCCTCCAGATCAACGCGAGGAAAACTAAGGAGCTGGTGGTGGACTGCCGCAGGCATGGGCAGCCCCTCACAGCACCAGTAAATATACAGGGAACAGACATCGAGATGGTGACATCCTACAAGTACCTGGGTATTCATCTGAACAATAAACTAGACTGGTCACACAATACTGACGCACTCTACAAGAAGGGACAGCGCAGGCTGTTCCTGCTGAGGAGACTCAGGTCTTTTGGTGTACAAGGGGCGCTGCTGAAGTCATTCTATGACACGGTGGTGGCATCAGCCATCACTTTTGGAGTGGTCTGCTGGGGCAGTGGCATTACTGCAGCCGATAGGAAGAGACTGAACAAACTGATTAAGAAAGCTAGCTCTGTCCTGGGGCAACGCCTTGATCCGATGGAGGAGATAGGAGAGAGAAGGACGGTGGCTAAACTGTCATCTCTGCTGGAGTCCGAGTTCCACCCTATGCAGGACATACTGGATGCACTGAGGAGCTCATTTAGCAGCAGACTACATCATCCCAGGTGCACAACCGAGAGGTTTCGTAGGTCCTTCCTACCAACGGCTGTCAGACTGTACAACCTAAGCAGGGCTGCTCACAGAGATAGCAAAAAGACGTAACAAACTAATAGTTTTTTTTGAATGCAAAAGATGCAATAGACTTACACAATGGTCCTCTCCGGCATACAACTAGGAACATACCGGTCGCTATGGAGGGTGAGAATATGTATGGGCACATAATCATACCATGTAGGATAACTAAATAGACGGTTATGCTGTTTCATCCCACCTAGCAACAATGCTCTGCACTGTGTGTGTTTATATATTTACATATTTATTCCATCTAGCTACAATGCTCTGCACTGGGTGTGTTTATATTTATATATCTATATATTTATTCCATCTAGCTACAATGCTCAGCACTGGGTGTGTTTATATTTATATATCTATATATTTATTCCATCTAGCTACAATGCTCCGCACTGTGTTTTTATATATCTACATATTATTCCATCTAGCTACATTGCTCCGCACTGTGTGTGTTTATATACTTGCATATTTATTCCACCTAGCTGCAATGCTCCGTACTGTGGGTGTTTATATATTTACATATTTATTCCATCTAGCTACAATGCTCTGCACTGTGTGTTCATATATTCATATATTTATTCCATCCAGCTACAATGCTCTGCACTGTGTGTCTGTGTGTGTGTGTGTGTGTATATATATATTTTATAGTAATATGTACATATGTATATTAGCTGCTCTTGCTTGCTTGTTTTTTTTTTGTTTGTTTGTTTTTTTTTTCTTGCCTTCTGATTGTTGCTCTGAGTGTTGCTATCCCTGTGCTGTTGCAATCCTGGAATTTCCCCGTTGTGGGACTAATAAAGGCTTATCTTATCTTATCTTATAAAACAGTTTTGTTTTTTTTTTACAGAAATTATCTGTAAATTCTGTAATTTCCCAGTTTGGGATCAATAAAGTACATCTATCTATCTATCTTTGCAAAAGGTTATAAATAATAAAAGTTCTATGAGACATTTCTATGACTGAATTTATGCTTTCAAATATGGTGTGATGAAGGGTTGAATTGTTTTAACAGTTCAGCTGTTTATGATAATGCATATATTTCTTTGTTTCCCTTGAATGAAAGACAGACAGATGACAACAAAACCCAAACTATTGATATCAACCCAAAATCAGTGTATTCCTACTTAAAAGACTACATTTGTGTGCCCTGATATCAGTACAGTCCTCCTCGTACCTCCAAATAAAGAGTAGTGTGCAATGTGTCACAGAAGCAGTAACCTACATCCAATTAATGATTGTTGACATGGTCACAAGATCTGTTCAGAGAAAACAATAAACGGTGTTATGCAGTGTTAGGAGCAAGGCATTACAAAGTATAACTCACTGACAATAAAACAGAAATTGTACTTGTTGGTACACCCTCCACCTTAACCAAATCCCCCAGTTTCTCCATTGATATTAATAACTCTCCCATCTGCCCTTCCCCTCAGGTTAAGCGTCTGGGTATCATCCTAGACAGCACTTTATCACTCCAGTCTCACATCAGTAACATCACTCGGTCCGCCTGTTTTCATATTCATAATATTAACCGACTGCGTCCCTCCCTCTCTCCGCACACTGCTGCCATCCTCATCCATAGCCTTGTAACTTCCCACATTGACTACTGTAACTCACTTCTCTTTGGTCTCCCAAATAAATCCCTCCACAAGCTACAGGTCCTTCAGAACTCTGCAGCCCGGATCATCACTCGCACCCATACATAGAACACATCACCCCCATCCTCCAACAACTTCACTGGCTTCCAATAAAGGACAGAATAAACTTCAAGATACCACTCCTCATCTTTAAAGCCGTCCATAATTTGGTCCCTTCATATTTGTCTGAACTCCTCCACATTGTCACCCCTAGCCGCGCTCTCAAGTCCTTCTCTTCCCCTCACCTCGCTATCCCTTCTGTCCGTCCCACCACCATGGGGAATAGAGCCTTCAGTCGCTCTGCTGCCCAGCTCTGGACTCACTCCCACCTGACATCAGCAACATTGACTCTCTCCCATTATTTAAATCCAGACTCAAAACTCATCTGTTTAAACAAGCTTATTCTCTTTGATAATTTACTTTTTAATTCACTGTTTTGGTTTGTTAACCAAGTTTCGTTATTGCATTTGAATCTGTTTTAAATGTTTTAGTTAAGGATGAGCCGATCCAATCCACCGTATCAGTATCAGGATCGAGCCAGGCAAAAGGGTTGGCTCAGTATTGGTAAGGAATTAAAGTAATTTACTGAGCCGATACATTAATAGTTTTAAAATAAAATGAAGGCACAACCACGTTCACAGTCACACTGTGTGCAGCTTCTTTAAGCTAAAGCAACAAGTGTCACTGGAGCCTGTCTGTGGGACTCATCTCGGTATGTTGCTGTGTGGTACCAGCGTTTACAATTTTCTTCTTTCTTCCTTCATCATAACGTCAACACCAGCAACTTGATAAAGCACTTGCAAAAGTATCACAATAGAGGAGTATGCTGAATTCTGTCAAGAACAGAGCAGAAGGAAGTGCTTCTCCAGCTTGGAAGCTGGATGCTAAAAGTGAAACCTAAGCAAAAGAATGAAACTGAAAGTAAAAACCAGACTGGAGCATGGAAACAAAGACATAACATGGGCTTACCTTTCGACAGAGAGTTACAGCTGATGAGAGGTAGGTGACAGAAACATAAATAGCAAATTATGACTGGAACAGGGATGACTTCAAATTAAGAGCAAACCTAAAATCTAATAATGGACAGAGAATATCATCAGAAACACCATTGAATCAACCAAGGACCAGGATGATAATAATAATTATCAATGGGGGGGCAATGGATCAGCGTTCTCGTCGCGCCCTCCGCCAGTACCCGGGCTTGCCTGGGGAAGCTAATGATCCTACCAGCAGACTAAATTCGAAGAGACGACGCCTCTGTGCCAAGTCAAAGAAGAATCCTAGTCACAGTCCTAAAGCCGAAAGCAAACAGCCCCAAGAGCACTTTGTGGTAGGATCTGCCCTTCGCATATTACAACTAAACGTTGAAGGCCTATCTGCAGCCAAGCGAAGCCTTATCGAAGTCCTCGCCTTCCAACATTCGATTGATGTAATCTGCCTCCAAGAGACTCATATTGGCACAGAAGAAGCTGGCCGCTTCACCATCAAAGGCTTTGACCTCCTGTGCTATGTTCTACATGCTAAACATGGACGTGCCACCTATGTGCGTTCTGACATAGTTGAAGCAAATCACCTGATAACAACACATTTCTCAGACACCATAATCATTGGTGGCTTCCATACTGTCAATGTGTACAAGCCCCCTAATGCCAACTGGGATCTGCAGGTCTTACCCACCCTACCCCACCCTGCCATCTATGTGGGGGACTTTAACAGCCATCACCCTGACTGGGGGTACCCAGCAGTGGACAGTGATGGGGAGGCACTTTCAGACTGGGCATCCAGAAATGACCTCGCTTTGATATACGACCCCAAACAAAGAGGAACCTTCCACTCTGCTAGGTGGAAGAAGGACTATTCTCCTGACCTGTGTTGGGTCAGCTCTTTGAATGGGGAGCCATATCCTACACAGATCCTCATTCTTGATGATTTTCCACACAGCCAACACCGGCCCCTGCTTGTACACATTGGCTTACAACTTCCAGTCATATACAGCCCAAGGAAGATGCGCTGGAACTTCCGCAAAGCCAACTGGAAGAAATTCAGTGAAACTCTGGACCGGAGCATTGTTACCATCCCACTCCACACCATCACTGTAGATGAAGCATACAACCGCTTCTGCAGCGCAATCTTCAAGGCTGCCCATACTGCAATCCCACGAGGCTACCGACCCCTCTATGTCCCATGTTTGGACGGAGAAAGTGCTGCCCTCCTACAATCCTATCAAACATCAGGGGACCCAGAGATAGCAGACCATCTCATTGAATCGCTAAATACAGCCCGGCGAAAGAAATGGGAGGAGACAGTTGCTGACCGGAGCTTTACCCACTCTAGCAGGAAATGTTGGAGCCTCATCCGTCGCCTAGGAGCTGCACAGAAGCCCCCTAGCCAAAGCCGAGCATCCGTCACACCCAACCAAGTTGCATCCCACCTACTGACTATCGCCAAAGCACCCCAAGACAAAGACACCAGAAGAGCAGTTACAACTGAGCTAAAAAAACACCAAAAAATGCCTGTAGAGGAAACGAACCCTGAACCCTTCGAGGCTGCTGAACTGGAGAAAGTCCTACAGGGCCTCAAATGTGGAAAGGCAGCAGGATACGATAACATCTTCCCAGAATTCATGAAGAATCTTGGCCCCCGAGCCCTAACCTGGTTGACACAATTCTACACAAGGATCACACAAACGAACTCGATCCCAAAGAAATGGCGGACAGCAAAGGTCATTGCCATCCCAAAACCTGGCAAAGACCACAAACTACCAGCAAGCTACCGCCCAATCTCCCTACTCAGCGTTCCTTACAAAATCATGGAGCGCCTAATACTGCAACGCATTTCCCCAGAAATAGAGGATATTCTAAGTGTGGATCAAGCAGGTTTCCGCAAGGACCGCAGTACAGGAGAACAAGTACTGGCCCTAACCACCTTCATTGAAAATGGCTTCGAGAGCAGACTGAAGACAGGGGCTGTGTTTCTCGATCTTACAGCCGCCTATGATACGGTCTGGCACAAAGGCCTCCTCCTGAAACTTATAAAGGCGATCCCTGCTTGGGCAACAGCAATTATAAAAACCCTGCTGACCAACCGAAGGTTCAGAGTCCACCTCAGTCAGAACACAAGTGCATGGAGAATGCAGAAAAACGGACTCCCACAAGGCTCAGTTCTAGCTCCAACTCTGTTCAACCTCTACATAAACGACCTGCCTACTACAAAATCCCGCAAATTCATCTATGCAGACGACATCTGTTTGGCATTCCAAGCACCAGACTTTGAACCACTGGAACGGGTGCTCACGGAAGATCTTGCTAAACTGGACCAGTTCTGCAAAATCTGGCGCCTAAAACCAAGCCCAGCAAAAACCGTCTCCAGTGTATTTCATCTCCACAATGCAAAAGCTGCCAGAGAACTAAACATCCACCTGAGCGGACTCAAGCTTAAGCATGCCCCAAATCCAACTTATCTTGGAGTGACCCTTGATAGGACCTTATCCTTCAAGGAACATCTAAAGGGGACGGCTGCTAAGGTGAAAGTACGAAACAACCTGCTCTGCAAGCTCGCTGGTGCAAAATGGGGGGCGGCAGCCTCCACCCTGCGCACCTCAGCACTGGCCCTTTCATACTCTGTAGCAGAATATTGTGCCCCTGTCTGGTCCAGGTCATCTTACACACACCATGTAGACACCCAGCTCAACTCAACCATGAGAACTATAACTGGAACAATCCGCTCAACACCACTCCCCTGGCTCTCTGTACTGTCAAACATAGCCCCTCCACACATCCGGCGAGCAGCATTAACTCAAAGGATGCTCCAAAAAGTTAAAGATTTTCCTCACTTACCAATCCATGCAGATATCTACACCCCACCCACTGCCCGACTTTCATCCAGACGGCCGATTTGGAAAAACCCTCCCCCAGCTGACTTTACCATCCAGACAGCTTGGCAAGAGGAATGGGAAACCAAGGAGGTCCCAAACAAACAGCTGGTGATAAACCCCAACCAACAGGTCCCGGGCACCAACCTCCCAAGGAGACAGTGGTCTACACTCAATCGCTTCAGGACTGGACATGGCCCCTGCTTGGCCAGCCTTCACAGATGGGGCAGTAGCCCTAGCCCACTGTGCGCATGTGGAGAGGAGCAAACTATGAAACACATCATAGAGGCTTGCCCGCTCCAAAGACTGGAAGGAGGATTACACACCCTCCATACAGCAAACCAGGAGGCAACTGCTTGGCTTAAGGACTTTGCATTCGCTAAATAAATAATAATAATAATAATAATAATAATAATAATAATAATAATAATAAAAAGAAGAAGAAGAAATGTCAAAAATACAACTTAAATGGTAGTTCCTTTATTTTCAGATCTACACCAATTTTTACCTCATGCATAAAGTGGCACTTTGAATTTCATTTGAATGTTTACTTAAATACTCAGCTTCAAAGTTTTGCATAAACTTGCACTTAAACCTTCAGAATGCATGTTTACATAGTGCTGACCAGTGAAATGCTGCCAATGTTGCAAAGTTTAAAATTAAAAAAAAGCAGCAGTGTTGGTGAACTGAGTCAAATTTGTACTATATTCTTTGACTTTTAGATTTGTGGTTTTATGCATGCAAAATGCAACCAGTCATTACCAAAGTACTGTATGTTCTGTACTTTTGTTGTTTTAAATAAGAGAGACGGTATTGGGTTTGGATTGGTATTGGCCGATACTCAAAGTCACAGTATCGGTATCGGACTTTAAAAAGTGGTATCAACTGCTCAGTGTGATAAATTGGAATATCACTGAAGGGTTGATTTGTTTGAGTGATTCAATTCGGGGAGTGAGGCACAGGAATTTTTGGATTCATTGCACACGGAGTGATGCGTTTCAGTTGTTTTTTCTTTTGGTTTTGATGATTGTTGCTTGCAGCTCAGTTTCTCAGAGGATTAGAATATTATGTGGGACCAATGAGAAAAAATGGATTTTTATTACTTTTGAACAGATTCGTTACTCGTTACTCATTTTATTTTTTTTATGTAAACATGGATAGATATTTTTAGCATAAATAAATGAAAATACAAACTGACCCTACTGTAGCTGAGACGTAGCCGTCAGTCGACGTGACCTGTTGCAAAGAGCCGTGAATCTTCATCATTTTGAGTGGAAGAAGAGATGAAGTTACTTTGTTTTTGTGGAAATGCACACATTATTTTTCCTTTCTCACAATTAAGGACAAAAGTATATTGATGGGTTGCAAGCTAAGTGCTGATCGAGACCTATTGCATTCTTTAGTAGCACCTGATTAAACAGCAACAAGCTCCGACAAAGCTAGTGCTAAGGACTGGCCAGCTATGCTAACAGTTAACACCATGAAGTGGATCTACGCTATCTGAACACAAAGGCGGGATTTCAAACACTGGCATGCATCTGGACAGTTTGTGACCCAGCAAGAATTAAACCAACTGAATGCCAGATACACTACTCACAAAAAGTTAGGGATGTTTGGCTTTCAGGTGAAATTTATGAAAAATATAAAAAGTTCACACTACAGTGAAATTATATCATGATATAACAATTTACACAATTTTGTTGTACTGTACAATGACAATAAAGCCTATTCTATTCTATATTATATCATGAAAGTAGGGCAAAATAGGGCAAAAAATAGGAGGGCATTTAAGTAGACGCATGCAATGGTGATTTCCTCATCTCAAACAATTTAATAAAACAAAAGCCAACAACAGTGGTGTATACCACAACAAAAAATGTCAGTGTCTCAATAACTTGTCATGTGCCCTTGAGCAAAAATTACAGCTTGACGATGATGTCTCATGCTGTTCACAAGTCAACTTGTTGTCTGCTGAGGCATGGCATCCCACTCTTCTTGAAGGGCGGCCCTCAGGTCATTGAGGTTGTAGGGTGCATAGTTATGAGTCTACACGGCAACTCAGCTGATCCCATAGGTTTTCTGTGGGATTCAGGTCTGGAAAGTGCAGGCCACTCCATTTGAGGTACCCCAGCCCCCAGCAGCCATTCCCTCATGATGCGACCTTGATGAGCTGTAGCATTGTTGTCCATGAAGATGAAATTAGGCCTGTGTTGTTCAGGCAGGGTCACAATGACTGGATTGATGATGTTATTCAGGTAGTATTGGCTTGCCACTGTACCATTCACAAGGTTCTGTATTGACTAGACACGCCTGCCCAGACTAACACTACCACCACCAAAGGCTCATCTGGTGACAACATTGGCTGATTCATAGTGTTCTCCTTGACTTCTCCAAGATCATTGGCTTCCATCATTTCTGTCAACGTGAATCGACTTTCATCAGAGAACAGCACTAAGGCCAACTAGTCCCTTGTCCAGCATAAATGCTCCCTGGCACATGCAAGACAATGACACCTGTGCCTGGTGGTGTGGTTAGGTATCCTTGCAGGTCATCTAGCACACAGACCATGCTGATGTAAACAGTTTCGAATGGTCTCACGTGACACTTGGGTGCCTCTCACCTCCCTTAAATGTGCCTGGAATTGAGTGACATTCATCATCCAGTTCTGCAGGGCACTGTTCATAATGAAGCGGTCATCAGCGTCAGATGTGAGCAAAGGACATCCACTTCAATGCCTTTCTGTGATTCTTCCAGTCTCTGTATCTCTGTTGCAACCTGCTGATGACACTCTGTGACACTCTAAGCTCAGTGGCCACTTCCCTCTGAGAACATCCTGTTTGAAGCCTCGCAATTTCAAAGTACTGTTGATCAATTGTTTGGTGTCTTCTTGGTCTCATGATGTCAAAATGTGAACAGCATAATGAAGAGGACTGTTTAAATACTAGTTCTAGTTGGACCAGAAAATTTACTGTTCGATTCATGGATCAAACACCTGTTGTGAATTTTGCTGTTAAGCACCTTGTTAGAGAACAACAAGTTATGCAAAAAGTACTGAAACACTGAACAGTTGGACATGTGCATTCAGAAGGTCAAAGAATGTCAAATTAAGTTCACCTGTAAAGGTTATAGTACATTTTAGATGCATCTTGAAATTTCCCTAACTTTTTATGAGTAGTGTATGTACACATTCAGCAATTGTCAGTCAAAGCGATCTCACATCAACTATGCACCTTATTCCTAGCTCCCATGATGCTTTGCGTGAATCATGGACGAAACTTCTGGTACTAGTTTAGAATGTGTGGTTGTCACTGAAATGGAACACTTTTCCTTATCAAAAAACAATGACTTCAGCATCAAAAATGCGGGAACACAGCCTTTTGCACCTCAAAAACAATAGTATTGTAGAAGCTGGGTTAATCATCTCAGACTAGATGCAGAGGGTAAACAGAGAAGGACAATAGGTATGGAGATGAGAGAGATTATGGTGAGGTAGCAGGAAGAAGTAGCTGGGGGGAGAAGGGTTGAATGTATTGTGATGCGAGATGTCATACAGATGTGAGATTTATTTATTTTTTTTAGATTTAGTATACTTTATTGATCCCCAGAGGGGCAATTGAGGGTCATCCACCACCTGGATGGATGAAGCAGCCACGATACGGCGCTATCCCTTAACCATTCACACACACATTCACACCTAGGGCCACTTTAGAGTCTCCAATTAACCTAACCTGCATGTTTTTGGCATGTGGGAGGAAACCGGAGGAATCCCGGAGTAAACCCAAGCATACACGGGGAGAACATGCAAACTCCACACAGATCACTGTTGGTTGGGGGCTGGGATCGAACCCACGATCCCACGATCCCCACGATCCCCCGGCCAAGGGTAAACTGTGCTGCCGCAGTGCTAACCACTGCACCACCGTGCAGCCCCGATCTGGGGGTTGATATAAAAGGAGAGACCCTGGTGTATTGATATATGCTTTTTCTGTGTATGACCGATGTGAGAGTGAATAAAGTCGTCTGCTGCATAAATCTGCCTCCGTTATTTGCACTCACCACACTGGTGACCCCTTGACGAATTATGGAACATGAGGCAAGAATCCCGGAGTCGGCCTGGACGGGAACCCCCAGCAACGCATGCGCTGTTTCGGTCAAACTACCGGACTTTTGGCTGCACGACCCGCGGTCTTGGTTCCACCACACCGAGGCTCAGTTCGCCCTCCGGGGAATAACGGCAGACGACACCAGATATTACTATGTGGTCGCAGTGCTGGACGCTCGCACGTCTCAGCAAGTAGCGAGCCTGCTCCAATAGCCTCCAGCCCACGACAAATACGGGGCTCTCAACGCCGCGCTGACCCAGAGCTACACACTCTCGGACTGTGAGAGAGCAGAGAGGCTCCTGAGGCGCTCCGAGTTAGGAGATGGGTCGGAGGTCGAACTGATGGAGAAAATGTTGGTGTTGATGGGCACGGACAACGGGCATTTTCTGTTTGCCCACTTTTTCCTCCGGAACCTCCCAACAGAGGCGAGAGCGGTTCTTGCCAATTTGCCGTTGCTGGCCGCGCGTGACTACCGTGCACTAGTCCAGGAGGCAGATCGGATCATCCTCACCACCAGAGCCCTCACAGTGAACGCGGCGTCGTCGGAACCCAGCGAGACGACCAGTGGAGGCGAGGAGCTGGAGATGGTAGCAGCAGCAGGGGCCAGGAAGCGCCAGAGAGACACGCTCTGCTTCTACCACTGCCGCTTTGGAGAGAACGCACACAGATGCGTGCCACCGTGCCAATTCAAGCATTCGGGAAACGCCAAGGCCGGCAGTCAGTAGCAGCTGCAACCGCCTGTGAAGAGAACAAGCTGCTCTACGTGACGGACTCGCGCTCGGGGAGACGGTTCCTTGTAGACACCGGCTCCCAAAAGAGCCTCATCCTGCCGTCCTACACCGACCGGCTAGCGGCCCCCAGCTGGTAGCTGTAAACGGCTCAGACATTAGGACTTTTGGTGAGAGAACACTGACTTTATCCCTACACAGCCATATGTACAAGTGGACTTTTGTCATAGCGGCACTGAGTTTCCCAATCCTGGGAGCTGATTTTCTGTGTGCACACAGGTTGCTAGTCGATGTTGCTAACAGGCGCCTGGTTAATGCAATGTCTTTTGATTCTCTCCCCTGTACAGCTCGAGGGGCCGGGCCAACAACACAAGCCAACGTCACAGCTCCAGGAGGTAAGTTCCACACACTGCTCACTCAGTTCCCAGCACTCACGGTCCACACGTTTTCAGCGGCCAACACTAAACATGGGGTGGAACACTTTATCACCACCACTGGGATGCCCGTTTTCGCACGACCTCGGCGCCTGGATGCAGCTAAACTGGCCATAGCGTGCAGGGAGTTTGCCAACTTGGAAAGGTTGGGCATCATCAGGCGCTCAAACAGCCCTGTGACGATGGGACAGGAAGCATGTTGGCAAAGGTATGTGCAATAAATCTTTTAACTATTATTTTACAAGATTCTTAATCATACTAATTATCTCCCAGGGCATTAAAATTAACCAAGACAAATCATAAACCATTATGTGCATCTTAACCAAACAATCATACAACAACACAACAATACAGACACAACATAATCATAATATAACCAGACATACAGTGGTGACATCCTATCGTCACATTTCCTCCCCCCTTTCCCAAGAATACAGTACTCTTATGAGTCATGTATTCTAGAGAGGCTATCAGCCACAAGGTTGGTTTTCCCTGCCACATACCGAACAGTAAAATTATATGGTTGGAGGGACACATACCACCCTGTAAGACGACTGTTCACATCCTTCATTCTATCTAACCACTGTAAAGCCCGATGATCTGTCTATAACAAAAAAAAATGACGCCCTCCATCCATCCATCCATCTTCTACCGCTTTTCCGGAGGTCCGGGTCGCGGAGGCAGCAGTTCAAGCAGAGAAGCCCAGACTTCCCTCTCCCCAGCCACCTGCTCCAGCTCTTCAGAGGGGATACCAAGGCGTTCCCAGACTAGCTGGGAGACATAGTCTCTCCACCGAGTCCTGGGTCTGCCCCGGGGTCTCCTCCCAGTGGGACGTGCCTGAAACACCTCAAGTGGGAGGCGTCCAGGAGGCATCCTAATCAGATGCCCATACCACCTCAACTGACTCCTTTCAATGTGGAGGAGCAGCGGTTCTACTCTGAGCCTCTCCCGGATGACTGAGCTCCTCACCCTATCTCTGAGGGTGAGTCCAGCAATCCTACGGAGAAAGCTCATTTCAGCCGCTTGTATCCGCGATCTCGTTCTTTCGGTCATTACCCAAAGCTCGTGACCATAGGTGAGAGTAGGAACGTAGATTGACTGGTAAATCGACAGCTTTGCCTTAGAACTAAGCTCCCTCTTCACCACAACAGACCGGTACAACGTCCGCATCACTGCAGATGCTGCTCCAATCCGTCTGTCGATCTCTTGCTCCATTTTCCCCTCACTCGTGAACAAGACCCCAAGATACTTAAACTCCTCCACTTGGGGCAGGAGCCTGTCCCCAACCCGGAGAGGACAATCCACCTTTTTCCGGCTGAGGACCATGGACTCGGACTTGGAGGTGCTGATTCTCATCCCAGCCGCTTCACACTCAGCGGCAAACCGTCCCAGCAAGAGCTGTAGGTCATTGCTGGATGAAGCCAACAGGACAACATCATCTGCAAACAACAGAGATGAGATCCTGTGGTCACCAAGCATGACACCCTCCATTCCCTGGCTGCGCCTAGAAATCCTGTCCATAAAAATTATGAACAGGACCGGTGACAAAGGGCAGCCCTGGCGGAGTCCAACTCTCACTGGGAATGACTCCGACCGAGTGTTGGCAATGCGAACTAAACTCTCACAACAGTCGTACAGAGACCGAATAGCTCGTAACAACAAGCCCGATACCCCATACTCCCGAAGCACCCCCCACAAAAATCCACGAGGGACGCGGTCAAATGCCTTCTCCAAGTCCACAAAACACATGTAAACTGGTTGGGCAAACTCCCACGAACCCTCAAGAATTCTCGAGAGGGTAAAGAGCTGGTCCGATGTGCCATGGCCAGGACGAAAACCACATTGCTGCTCCTGAATCCGAGGTTCGACCAACGGCCGGACTCTCCTCTCCAGTACCTAGACCTTGGGAAGGTCTATGCCAAGGTACTGGAGAGGAAAATGACGCCCTAACAAATAATATTTCAAAGACCCTATTGCCCATTTTATGGCAAGACATACACAATATAAATATATAAATAACACACAATAAATAGTCATATAAATAGTTCCATAAAAAACCTTAACCCCTATTTACAAATATTAAACCACCCCTATGACTAACCATACATACATGCTGACATAATGCACGGCTCAGGAGACACACACGCAGGCTCAGGGTAGATTCAATAGCTTTATTAACAACAAGTGTGTGTGAGTGTGTGTCTGTGAGATGGGTATGTGTTGGTGATGGCGTCTGCATCAGGCACAGGGGCAGGAAGCCGTTCAGCCGGACAACCCTATGGGAGAAGCAGAGGAAGAAGGGTAACGGGTACCACACCAACACAGGAGATTTGATAATGACAGCTGGCTTACTTGGTTTGGGCAGGTGGCTGGCGTTGAGCAAGGGCATAGCCCGGTAGACAGCGACCTGGAGCGCCTGATGCAGCAGCGAGGAGATGACGGCTGGAGAATGTTGTTCGCCGCCGGGAAATCCACCTGTGCACAGGGGAGAAGGCTGGGAGGAAAAGGTAAGAGATCCTTACGTGTTATCTTGCTTGGTGAAGGGGATTCCTTGCAGCAAGAGATGCCGATGAGAACAGACGGCTTCAGGCCGAAGCCCAGGGCAAGGCGGCTTAAATCCCTCGCCGCTGACGAGGCGCAGGTGTGCGCACAGCTGGCGCCGCTGATGAGCGGCGAGTCGTGACAGTACTCTCCCCTCTAGCAGCGCCTCCTGGCGATGGTTTCTCCGGGTGCGCTCGGTGGAACTCAGCGATGAGGGACGGATCCAACACAAACGAGGGGGGCACCCATTGCCTGTGTTCAGGTCCATAGCCCTCCCAATCCACTAAGTACTGCAACCCACGACCCCGGCGCCGGGAGTCCAGGATGGAAGAGACTAGCCAGGCCGGATGGCCATCTATCATCCGGGGCACGGGCTGCGCTGCAGGGGGAGGGCAGAGGGGGTCGGAGACCGCCAGTTTCACCTTGGAGATGTGGAAGGTGGGATGGATGCGGAGGGGGGGGGGGAATAGCCACACGCACAGCCACCGGGTTGATGATCTTGGTGATGGGGTATGGGCCCATGAAATACTGTGCCAACTTCCTCCTCTCACCCTTTAAACAGACATCCTGAGTGGACACGTAGACTCGTTGGCCTACCTGATAGGCAGGGGCAGGTCTCCTGTGCCGGTCCGCCATGGACTTGTTGCGCTCCGCTGTGCGTAAAAGTGCGCTGCGCGCCGAAGACCAAATGGAGCGGCACCGCCTGAGGTGCACCCGGACTGAGGGAACAGTCAACTCACTCTCCTGCGTAGGGAACAGAGGAGGATCGTAGCCCAGGGATGCCTTGAATGGGGACATCCCGGTAGCAGAAGAGCGGGCGGTGTTATGGGCGTATTCCACCCAGGCGAGGTGTGTGCTCCAGGACACAGGCTTGGATGCAGTGACGCAGCGGAGCGCAGCCTTCAGCTCCTGATTGGTCCGCTCACACTGCCCGTTGGATTGGGGGTGATGGCCAACGCCCTGGGAGCGTTGTAGAAAGACCTCCAGACGTCCGAGGCAAACTGGGGGCCCCGGTCCGAGACCACGTCTACCGGAATCCCGTGCAGCCTGACCACGTGCTGGGTGAGGAGGTCCGCTGTCTCCAAGGCAGATGGGAGCCCCCGTAATGGCACGAAGTGAGCGGCCTTGGAGAAACGATCCACGATGGTCAGGACTGTGTCGAAGGTGTTGGAGACAGGAAGACCGGTGATGAAGTCTAGGGCGATATGCGACCAGGGCCTGCCAGGGACGGGCAGGGGCTGGAGCAGGCCCGCGGGGGGGGGGGGGGGGTTACCTGATTTGCTGGTGGCGCAGACGGGGCAGGCCCGGGCATAGCGGGCGGCGTCCCTCCGCAGACCCGGCCACCAGAAGGAGCGTTGGAGCAAGTCGATCATCCGGGAGGACCCAGGATGGCAGGTGAGCTTAGATGTGTGGAGCCAGTGGATGACCTCCCCCCGGACAGTGGACGGCACAAAAAGCCTCCCCTCCGGTCCGCCACCAGGGTCCGGTTCCAATTCCTGCGCCTTCCGGATCTTGCTTTCGATGTCCCACGAGACGGCCCCCACGACGCACAACCTGGGCAAGATGGTGTGGACAGCATCTTCTGACGCCTCAGGGGCAAATTGCCTAGAGAGGGCGTCGGGCAGGCCGTTTTTGGAGCCAGACCTGAAGGTGATGTTAAAGCGAAACCTGGCAAAGAACAAGGACCAACGCGCCTGGCGGGCATTCAGACGTTTGGCAGATCTTAAATATTCCAAGTTCTTGTGATCGGTAAGTACCACAAATGGCAAGGCAGCCCCCTCCAGCCAGTGACGCCACTCCTGAAGCGCGAGCTTGATGGCGAGGAGCTCTCTGTCCCCCACGTCGTAATTACGTTCCGCCGGGGACAAGCGCCGAGAGAAGAAGGCGCAGGGCCGTTTGGCCCCGTTGACAGGCGACCGCTAGGACAACACCGCCCCCACCCCCGTGTCCGAAGCGTCCACCTCAATGATGCATTGCAGCGCGGGGTCGACTTGGCTGAGAACCCGGAAGGAGGAGAACTCCGCCTTCAGCGCCTGGAAAGCAGCTGCGGCCTCTTCAGTCCACCGGAACGGGGTCTTAGGGGAGGTGAGGCGGGTCAGGGGACCGACGATGGCTCCAAAATTCGGGACGAAGTGGCGGTAGAAATTGGCAAACCCTATGAACTGTTGTACCTGCTTCCTTGATGTAGGAGTGGGCCACTCTACCACCGCTTTAACCTTCGCTGGGTCCGGGAGCACCTGGTCATGAGAGATGACGAACCCGTGGAAGGACGTAGTCTTGGCGTAAAATTCGCATTTTTCTGCCTTGACATATAACCGGTTCTCCAGCAGCCTCTGAAGGACCCGCCTCACGTGGACCTGGTGCTCGTTCTTCTCCAGATCCTCGTTCCTGAATCTGGAGAAGATGAGGATATCGTCCAGGTAGACGAACACGAACAGGCCGATGAAATCCCGGAGGACGTCATTAATAAGGCGCTGAAAGACGGCTGGAGCATTGGTCAACCCGAACGGCATAACTAGGTATTCCAAATGACCGTTCGGGGTACGGAAGGCTGTCTTCCACTCGTCTCCCTCCCAGATCCAGACGAGGTGGTATGCGCTGCGAAGATCCAGTTTGGTGAACCAAGTCGCCCCCTGGAGGGAGTGGAAGGTGGTGTCCATTAGGGGCAAGGTGTAACGGTCCTTCTCCGTGATGTCATTGAGGGCACGGTAGTTGATACAAGGACGAAGGGAGCCATCCTTCTTGCCCACGAAGCAGAACCCAGCGCCTAATGGTGATGATGAGGGGCGGATGATTCCAGCACTCAGCGACTCCTTCAAATAAGTGTTCATGGCCTCCTTCTCTGGCGCTGACAGGCTGTAGAGACGTCCCGAGGGTAAGGGTGCCCCCTGGCGGATGTTAATAGTGCAGTCATAGGGCCGGTGCGGAGGAAGAGACATCGCCTTGGACTTGCTGAAGACCATGCCCAGGTCATGGAACTCCGAGGGCACCAGGGTGAGATCCGGAGGCACGGCGTCCTTGGGAGTAGGAGGAGAGGACGGGGCGCAAGCAGCGGATTGGAGGCAGGTGCCCATGCAGAAGGAGCTCCAGGCGGACACTCTGCCGGACCTCCAGTCCAGGACAGGATTGTGGAGGCGGAGCCATGGGTATCCAAGAATCACAGGTGATACAGAATATGGTAGGATGTAAAAGGTGATTTCCTCCCGATGATTTCCTGAGATAATTACTGGGACAGGGGTCGTCTGGTGTGTTACTTTTCCCAGGGAAACACGGGAGAGATTTACTAGGGCAAGAGGAGACTTGAGTGGGTGGCAACGGATGCCCAATCGGGTTGCCAGGCTCTGTGAAATAAAGCTACCCTCCGCGCCTGAATCCACCAGTGCATGGGTGAGGTGCCCTGTGGGATTGTGACAGAATCGGATGGGCAGCGTCAATTGAGTGAGGGGAGTTAACCGATTAGCGTCCGCGAGGCCCCCTACAGTAACTCGCGGACCTCCCCGTTTGGCTTCTGTGGACAATGCTCCACCGTGTGTTGGCTGCCCCCGCAATACATGCAGAGGCCCAACTCACGGCGGCATTGTTTCTCCGCTGGGGGGAGCTTTGTCCAGCCTGTCACCATCGGCTCCGACTCCTCGGAGTACCCCGGTGACGGCAACGCCAGGAGGCGAGCTTGGGGCAGGCGCGCCGAGGCACCTCGAGGGCGAGAAGAAGACTTCCGCTCCGAGGCACGCTCGCGCAGCCTGTTATCCAAGCTGATGGCAAGGGAAGTCAGCTCCGCTAAGGTCTCCGGGATATCCCGTCCAGCCAGTTCATCCCTCAGACCAGCGCTGAGACTGCGAAGGAAGATGCCGCAGAGCGAACGTTCTCCCCAGCCAACCTCCTCCGCAGCAACCCGGAAGTCGATCGCTTAATCAGCGGCCGACCGGCTTCCCTGCTGGAGGCTGAGAAGACGATCGACCTGAACGCTCTCTGTACGCGAATGATCAAACACTTCCAGGAACAGTCTCACGAACTGGCCATAGGTGAGGGTGGCGTAGCTGGGCTTCGCCATTACGGCGTAAGCCCAGGTAAGCGCTCGCCCCTCCAAGAGATTTCCTATGTAGCCAATCCGGCTATGGTCTGAGGGAAAGTCTCTGGGAACGCGGTGAAACACGGACTTACATTGCATGATAAAGCCCCGCGCTCCACCGAGCTTACCGCTAAAGCGGGCGGGGGTCGGAATAGGTGTGAGCCGTGCCGGTGCACCCGAAGCAGGCTGAACGGCCGCTGGAGCAGCAGGAGCCGCGCCACCCAGACGAGCCGGGGGGAACGGATGTTGGGGGTCCAAGCGGTCCAATCGGTTAGTAATTGTACATAATTGATTTAAGATCACTTGTTGTTGGTGGGCTATTAGATCCACTCGAGCCTCAAGGGTGGAAAGACGGCGTGCGAGCTCGCTGTCTGCCGAGCCGCTCTGCTGAAGCTGTACTGACATAATGCACGGCTCAGGAGACACACACGCAGGCTCAGGGTAGATTCAATAGCTTTATTAACAACAAGTGTGTGTGAGTGCGTGTCTGTGAGATGGGTATGTGTTGGTGATGGCGTCTGCGTCAGGCACGGGGGCAGGAACCCGTTCAGCCGGACAACCCTATGGGAGAAGCAGAGGGAGAAGGGTAACGGGTACCACACCAACACAGGAGATTTAATAATGACAGCTGGCTTACTTGGTTTGGGCAGGTGGCTGGCGATGAGCAAGGGCGTAGCCCGGTAGACAGCGACCTGGAGCGCCTGATGCAGCAGCGAGGAGATGACGGCTGGAGAATGTTGTCCGCCGCCAGGAAATCCACCTGTGCACAGGGGAGAAGGCTGGGAGGAAAAGGTAAGAGATCCTTACGTGTTATCTTGCTTGGTGAAGGGGATTCCTTGCAGCAAGAGATGCCGATGAGAACAGACGGCTTCAGGCCGAAGCCCAGGGCAAGGCGGCTTAAATCCCTCGCCGCTGACGAGGCGCAGGTGTGCGCACAGCTGGCGCCGCTGATGAGCGGCGAGTCGTGACACGTGCTTCCTGTGGGTGTCCAGGCAAAAGACTCCATTAGGAGTTGAAGGCCTTATATAGGACACCAGCAGGGAGCAAATATGTATGGTTAGTCATAGGGGTTGTTTAATATTTGTAAATAGGGGTTAAGGTTATTTATGGAACTATTTATATGACTATTTATTGTGTGTTATTTATATATTTATATTGTGTATGTCTGGGGAAAGTTATTTATGTATTTTTATATATTAGTGGGTATGTGTAAATGATGGAAGATTTGTTGTTTTACTTGGGATTATGGTAGGGGCTAATCAGCCCTAATTATCTCTGTTAGTATAAAACAGGTGTGATGATTGTGACCAGGGATCGAGTTGAAGCGAATCAGGATAATTGAGAGATTGAGTTAATCAGAATCGCCAAGGAGAATCAGAATCCAGATCATCAGAATGAAAGGAGATGATCAGAAGGATCAGAATCATCATCGGCGATCATTGTTGTTGAAGTAGAGCTTGAGAATCCTGTCGGATGTCTGGAACTATCTATCAGTAAGATTATTGAAATAAAATATTGGAAAATTGAAATCTCGCCTCCTACTTGCCATAGCTTCTTGACAAGCCCATGGGCATCCCCGCTACACATGGTCCCTAAGGCCGAGGGATCGTGGCGACCGTGCAGAGATTTCCGCAAGTTGAATAAAGCCACAGCGCATGACCGCTACCCGATTCCCCATATTCAGGATTTTTCCGTTCACCTAGCCGGGGCACGCATTTTTCCTAAAATAGACCTGGTCTGTGGTTACCACCAGGTCCCAGTGTGCGCGGAGGACATACCCAAAACAGCGGTATTAACTCCATTTGGCTTGTTTGAGTTTTTACGCATGCCCTTTGGATTAAAAGGCGCGGCACAGACATTCCAACGCATGATGGATGCGGTGTTGCGCGATCTGTCATTTGTGTTTGTCTACCTGGATGACATCCTGGTGGTCAGTGCGTCCGAGGACGAACACGTAACACACCTCAGGACGGTTTTCCGAAGGTTGGAGGAGCACGGGTTAATAATCAACCCGGCGAAATGCCAGTTCGGCGTGACGGGGATTGAACTTTTTGGGGCAAAGAGTTTTGGGGGATGGTTAACTTTTGTAACCGGTTCCTCCCCCGTGCAGCTCAGCTCATGCAGTCATTGTACGCCGCGCTCAAGAAACGGAAACCGGGAGACAGAGTCGAATGGACTCCGGAGCGGGAGCAGGCATTCTCTGAGGTTAAAACAACCCTGGCAAACACCGCACTGTTGGCGCACCCAGACCTGGCGGCCCAGTTAGCGCTCACTACCGACGCCTCGGATGTGTCACGGGTGGCCCTCGCGAGCCACCATAAGACGCCAACAAGTCACCGGTGAGTTTGCAATGATGTTTTATTGTAAACACAAACAAAGGATAATACACAAAGTGACAGAAAGGAATGAACCACGGTGGGCTAAAACACACAACACTGGATGTAGAAGCCGCAAGGCTGAACAAGTTCACTTACGGTTCCAGGTTAGGACGAAGGATGATCATAGACGTGGGATAATAAGGAATATTGGCATCTGAGAGGGACGCTCGCTCGACGTCTGATGAGGGATGTTTGACGGAGACTGCTGCATTGGGCTGCATTTAGCGTCTACTTAAATGCCGGCCGCTAACGAGCCCTGAATGCAGCACAGCTGGCAGGCTTTGACAGCAGAAAGCTCTTCTGAGTGCTGTCACAATAAGAGCCCGGGGAGCCAGAAGGTAATTACTGCTGTCAAGCCTGCAGGAGATGACATATGACCCGAGCGCGGACGAGATCCGCGCTCGGATCATAACAGGACGTGGCCATAGGGGCCGTCGTGGAGCAACACGTCGCCGGTTCTTGGCAGCCGCTTACTTCTTTCAGCAGGGCTTTGTGCGACAGTGAGCATAAATACAACGCGTTCGACAGAGAGTTGCTGGCTCTCCACCTGGCCATACGCCACTTCCAGTTCTGGCTGGAAGGGCGCAGCTTCACCGCATTTGTGGACCACAAGCCGCTAACGTTCGCGATGGCCAAGGTTTCGGAACCATGGTCGGGCCGGCAGCAGAGACAGCTGGCCGCGATCTCGGAGTTTACGACCGATATTCAGCATGTGTCGGGTAAACTGAATGTGGTGGCGGACTGCCTCTCGCGCGCAGTAGTGGCCCCGGTCTGCGTGGGGATAGATTATACAGCCATGGCCGCAGAGCAGAATGGCGATGTGGACGTGTGCGCACTCCAGTCTGGACCAACAGGGTTAAGGCTGGAGAGCAGAGTACTGCAAGACGGCAGCCCTCCCCTAATCTGCGACGTCTCCACGGGACGCCCGTGCCCGGTGGTCCCAGTTGCTTGGCGCCGCCGAGTGTTTGAGTCAGTTCATGCTCTGGCGCATCCAGGAGTGCACGCGTCAATCAAAATGGTGGGAGTGAAGTTCGTATGGCCAGGCCTGCGCAAACAAGTGAAAGCGTGGGCGGCAGCCTGCGTAGGGTGCCAACGAGCCAAAGTACACAGACATACGAAGGCTCCTTTGGAGCCGTTTCGTATGCCGGCTAAGAGGTTCGACCATGTTCACGTGGACCTCGTGGGCCCCCTCCCGTCATCACAGGGGTTCACGCACCTTCTGACAGTGGTGGACTGCACCACACGCTGGCCGGAAGCAGTCCCGCTGGCAGCAACCACGTCCGCGGACGTGGCGCGTGCTTTTTTGACGACATGGGTGGCACGTTTTGGCATCCCGTCGGACATCACGTCCGATAGGGGCCCACAATTTGTTTCCGACCTCTGGTCCACGATGGCCCGCAGCCTGGGTGTTGCAATTCATCGCACAACCGCGTACAACCCACAGGCCAATGAGTTATGCGAGCGTTTCCATAGGTCGCTGAAAGCAGCACTCTGGGCTTCACTTACGGATGCAAATTGGGTAGACCGGTTGCCGTGGGTTCTGTTGGGGTTGCGTTCCGCACCAAAAGAGGATTTGGAGGCTTCCCCGGCAGAGCTTGTTTTTTCTCAGCCACTGCAGCTGCCCGGGGAATTTTTGCCAGATAATCCAGCGCCGGACAACTGTCCATCTCAGCATTCGCAGCATAGCGCAGATACAGGCACGCTGCCTGGCCCGGCCCACCACTGTTTTCCACGCGCTTTTGTGCCAAAAACTTTGAAGAACGCGGCGTTCGTGTTTGTCGGGCACGATGCCCACCGCCCCCCATTGCGCCCTCCCTACGATGGCCCGTTCAGAGTGCTGGAAACAGGGGACAAACATTTTTTGTTAGACTTGGGGGGGGGGGGGGTTCGTAAGGAGAAAATATGTATAGACAGACTTAAACCCGCCTTTGTGGTGGCGGACTAACAAGTGATGTTGGCTCGGGCCCCTCGGTGTGGAAGACCCCCACTGAGAACTCCCCAGGTAAACGATTCATCAGAGCAGCCACACGGGCAAATCAAAGGTTCCCCACCCCTCGCCATGGCCCACCCGCAGACAGACACACCCCCAGGAGCCTCTCACGGGCACAGCAGTGCCGTGGAGGCGGAAAACCCCTGTTACAGCAGATACGGAAGGAGACTGAAGCCAAAAGGATGTGAGGACTGAAACTCGGTCTGAGATTCTGGGGAAGGGGGGGGGGGGCGGTGTAGAAGCTGGGTTAATCATCTCAGACTGAATGCAGAGGGTAAACAGAGAAGGACAATAGGTATGGAGATGAGAGAGATTATGGTGAGGTAGCAGGAAGAAGTAGCTGGGGGGAGAAGGGTTGAATGTATTGTGATGCGAGATGTCATGCAGATGTGAGATGGGTGGTTGATATAAAAGGAGAGACCCTGGTGTATTGATATATGCTTTTTCTGTGTACGACCGATGTGAGAGTGAATAAAGTCGTCTGCTGCATAAGTCTGCCTCCGTTATTTGCACTCACCACAGTATAATCATACCACACAACTATGGAGGGATGAGAAGATGACCTTAAAAAGTGACCTGGCAGACAGTAGCTCCGTTTGTTAGAGATGCTGCTAAGATGCTAACGCTGTAAACAAATAAAAGCTCTGAGATATATCAATGTCTCCACCGCAATAAAGTTGGATGCATTTTGTTAAAATATGTTGGACATAATCAGATTTACCTTAGAGCAGACGTAGACTCTAGTCAGAGCCACAAAGAACCACAACACCGTGCTTGGGTGTTTTAATGTTGGGGTAAATACAGACAGCTACAGCTGCTCGTTTTACCCCGAAATTAAATTGCTCATGCTGCTGTCAGGCCCTGAATGCTTGTTATTTAACTTAACACGTACAGACTATTTCTGACAGTTGTTCAAAATTTTATTGATCTATATTTTGTCATAATTTAAAAATGAATGCATGCTGAAGCTGCTAGTCCATATTGTTCCAAGGCAGTGCAACGAATGCAAAAAAACAAAAAACTATTTGATATCTTTCAAATCGTTTAGCCTTAGGAAGCAAACTGTTACTATTTTTTATTTATTATTTTACTTCATGCAGCCTTCATTCTGGTGACATATATAACACATAAACATCAGATCTATGACATCCACACAAGTGAAAACATACCTGCTGTGCTCTTGTGTCTGTCCTGTTTCTGTACCACCGATCACACCAACAGTCCTTTTTCGTTTTCAGTGCATCATCTACGCATTGCCGGTGAGAAGCCTCCATTTATACAGTCTATGGCACAACCATGAACACCGGCAACAAGTACCAGAACAACGCTAAAACATTCAAAAAAATACAAAAACTACAAGTACTGAAATTAGCTGCCACTTGAATGCAAAACACCTATGTGGACTATCCACCTTATTCCTAGGCCCCATGATGCCTTGCGTGAAATATGGGCACAACTTCTGGTACTAAATTAGAATGTGTGGTTGTCACTGAAACGGGACACTTTTCGTTGTAAAAAAACAATGACTTTGGCATCACAAATATGGGAACACAGCCTTGTGCACCTCAAAAACAGTAATATAACACTGTTCAACACCAAATTTATTGTCTAAGTTTTTTTTAGCTGATTTAGGACAATTTTGATGTGCTGAATCCAAAAATCACATTGGTTTTGCTCGATCAGGTCAACTGTTTGAACTATGGCCACATGTTTTTTAAGTTTTTGTTTACATGTACGGGTGTTTTTGCATTATATAATGCAAAATTCTTTTTTATTTCTTGAAATTCTCTGAATTTTGAACAATGATGATGTAACATTCAATTTACGTGTACTTACCTTTATCAACGTCTACTATTCAATTTACAGTACAACTGTACAACTGCTTACAACTTAGCATAAAAGCCTGACCTGATTGAGAGAAACGGATGTCATTTTCGGATTCAGCGGTGCAAAATTGTCTTAAATCAGCTGAAAAAACACAGACAACTTACAAAAAAAATATTTTTGTTGTGTTGTGTAATCATACCACTTCTCACAACTATTGAGGGATGAGAAGATGACCTTAAAAAGTGTCCTGGCAGACAGTAGCTCCGTTAGTTAACTCCGCTGTTAAAATGCGAACGCTGTAAACAAAAGCTCTGAGATATATCAGTGTTTCCACTGCAATAAAGTCGGATGCATTTTGTAAAAAGATGTTGGACATCATTAAATTTACCTTAGAGCAGACGTACGCCACAACACTGTGCTTGGCTCTCATCTGTCACCATGTGGCAGACGCCACAACACCTTGCTTGGCTGTCATGTTAAATGGTGCTCACTTATATAGCGCTTTTTCTCATCTCTGGATGAGCAAAGCACTTTACAGATCCTGCTATCCACCCATTCACACACATTTACACACTGATGGCAGCAGGGCAGCCATACACACAGAGGCGCTAGCCTGACCACCAGGAGCAACTGGGGGTTCGGTGTCTCGCTCAGGGACACTTCGACGTGCAGACAGAGCGGGAATCGAACCCCTGACCTTCCGATCAGTAGTTGGCCACACTACACCTGCGCCACAGCCGCCCCACTTGTTATTTAACTTAACAGGTACAGACCTTTTCTGACAATTGTTCAAAATTTTATTGATCTATATTTTGTGATAATTTAAAAATTAATGCATGCTGAAGCTGCTAATATCAAGCCCATATCGTTCTAAGGCAGTGCAAATGCAAAAGACCCCCCCCCCCCAGCAAAAAAAAATAAAATATTTGATATCTTTCTTAAATCGTTAAGCCTTAGGAAGCAAACTGTTACTATTTTTATGTATTATTTTTACTTCATGCAGTCTTGCATCTGGTGACATACAGTATATGCCGCATAAACATCAGATCTGTGACATTCATACAAGTGAAAACATACCTGGTGCTCTTGTGTCTGTCCCACCGATCACACCAACAGTCCTTCTTAGTTTTCAGTGCATCATCTACGCATTGCCGGTGATAAGCCTCCATTTATACAGCCTGGCACAACCACAAACGCCAGCAGCAAGTACCAGAACTACACCAAAACATTCAAAAAATGCAAACACTACAAGTGCTGAAATTAGCTGCCACTCGAGTGCAAAACACATACTGTATGTGGACTATACATTAAAATAAATTTGGAAAACATTTAAAAACGCTATTTTTAAATGCCCCACTACTCCACTCTTGCTGACTGATTTAACACAGCTTCAGCCAAAACCGGAAGTTCCGCCCATAATCGTTCCTACAGCGGCACCCCCAGGAATAAGGTGGATTGGAAGTATATTTGACCAATTTTTGGTGCAAGCTTTTTTGGCATCTTTTTCAAAAATTAAATTATGATCAAAGATGACACTCTAATATATTTACATATCAAAACCATACAAAACTACACAAACACTGTGGCTTGATATACTGGCTGTGCTGTGATGCAACACATTAAATAAAGCTGAACAGGATTATAATTCCAGTGTGTTCTCTTGATAAAAGCAACCAATCACTGCCATGTCGGCTGCTGTGTAAACATGCATAAGAAGCAGACAACACAGACCATTTGGTTAGAATGAACAGAGAAACTTTGCTCAGGCCAAATCCCAGCAGAGTGCAGCAAAAATAGAAGTTCTGCTGCCAAGCATTTGTTGTATGTGTGATCAGTTGGAGTAGCAGCAAACATAATGCAATCCTTTTTTTAACCAGCTGCTTTAAAACTGCCAGTCTGCTGAAGATAATTCAGGGCTGTTCCATCATCTCGCAGCTTAGTCCAGTGGGTGCTGCATAATACAGTCCACAGTGACTGAAGGCTAATGATGCAAAAAGTAGTTTTATTAACCTGTGATTATGCCACTAATCTTGGGGAGGCTAAGCAGGCCGAGTTATTTACAGGTTTATAGAGGCAGCAGGAGTGAGCAGATGAGCGTGGGATGGCTTTTAAGATTTGTCAGGCTTTGTCAGAATATATCACTCATCATCAACTGATCATCAGCCTCCTCCTCCTTGATTTAGCCCTGGGAAATGGAGTAAGTATACAATATGATATGCGTTATTGACTCTTCAGGGAAACTCATTTTGGGCATAGTGGAGCTGCATATCCCACAATTAACAGTGTACAATTTTTTTTTAAAAAAAATAGACAAATACATAAAAATAAATGGCTGCTGTGAGCACAGTAGGGATTTTTTTAAAAAAAATATTATATTTGACAGCATAAAACATTATATAATCAGAATTTCTACTTCAGACTTTACCACACTACACAGTAACAGAGGATCCAACACACATATGGGATAGGATCTGCATACCAGACAAATAAACAAAGGGTACCAATTCAGGTGACATTTAATTTGCTCAAAAAGACAGATTTAGGTTCATAATTCTATTACATCTAGGGCTGCCAACTTTCTCACAGCCAAATAAGGGACAGAGGGTTTTAACTATTGCTTGGTGCCGCGACACGCATCGCGGAGGACCAGACCGTTTACTGGCCGAGGGTTTGAGAAAACGTGCGTCACGGGCCGGGGACCGCCAGCTGCCAGAACCGGGTCGCCGGAGCGGCACCGGTCCGGGCGGGATCCGCCGCCGTCGACCTTCCCCTGGGTCAGACGGATCACTTCTGCCAACCCGCCTAAAAGGCGTGACCGGCGGGCGCGGGGGAGAGCGCTCTCCCTCGCCCCGACCGACGGTCATGGAGCCGAGCCCACTTTGGGCCAGAGGAACCGGCCGCCCGAAAGCCTGAGCCCGGCGGAGGTCCTCCGAACGTGGGACAAGGTTCCAAGGTTGTCATAGCCAGGAGCGGCACTGGGGTTAAGCTCCCAGTGCTCATAAAATGCTCCTTATGGCGTGCGCCTCTGACAACTAAGTCCAACTCCTAGCCTGCCCGTGTGGTTTAGCCTCTAAGCCCGGCGGAACTGCTTTTACTAATAGGAGAAGGGGCGAGGGCGGATCTCTGGCGCCTTAAAACCAGATGCTTTGGGTAGATGGTGGCTCGTCAACCTGGGAAGGTAGCCCATCTAGGGGAAGGTAAACCCTGATTTCAAACCTCTGCTGCCTCGTGGCACACCCGGTCACGGGAAAGGCTTCGGGAGTCAACCCTGAGGAAAAATCCGGAGTCGGAGCCCCTAAGGCAGTTCTCTGTTGTGCTCAACATCGTTCTGGCAGCTCCTGCGACGCCGCTGGTGCCAAACTATAGCAGCCCTGCTGTTCCTTTGGATTCATCAGTGACGTGGAGAGGGGGGACATGCTGCATGGGTAACATCTTGTCCTCCATATCTTCCTGCCCAGGCTTGAATCCTACCAACGCCCAACGCTGGAAGGTAGAATACCGGTGCGCATCGGCCTGTTTAGCCACAGGCAGTGCTGTTCCAGCAGAGTAGACGTTCAGGATTCTCTTCCATGGTCATCATAGACCGACGGAGGCCGACGATGACGATGGTGCCACGATGTTGTGGACATTACTGTTGTCATCAGTGTTGGGAGTAACGCGTTACAAAGTAATGCATTACTGTAATGCCACTACTTTTGAGGTAGCGTGCCGTGTAACAAAATTGCTGTTTAAAAATTCAGTAATGCGTTACAGTTACTGAAATTTGATCAGATGCGTTACTCGCGTTTTTCGTTTTATTAATATGGATAGATATTTTAGCGCAAATAGACGATCATACAACTTGCAGTTGCTAGACACCCTCCTCATCAGCTGCCAACTGGGGATGAATACGCAGTTCCGGTGGCTATGGGTGGGACTGCCATCCCCAGCGCCACCACCGGCCTCAAGCCACTGGGGGTTGTCATGCTAAAGGCAAAGGCAAGCAAATAAATAAGCAAATAAATATAAACTGGCTCTACTGTAACTGACGCAGCCATCACACAGTCTCCTCTGCGGGTCCGTTTCCTGTCCTACCCCAATTTACATCACAACCCGGTGAAGAAATGCCATGGCGGTGGCGACTTCTCATATCGAGCCCTGATCACTTGTTGCCCGAGCGGTAAGTAGCCCCTATCAGCTCCTACCTCTGTGGTTAAACACAAGTATTTTTTGAGTAAGAAGCTTGCATTTAATGTCTGCATTAAATGCATTTAAAGTTTTCTTATGCACAGAGAAAAAGTGACTGTGATTTATTGCAGTGAAGAACAGTTTCTTGTAAGCAGTGAACTTTCATTTGTCTGTGCTTTCTATTTTATTTTATCTCATTCATTTACATCCCGTTGTGATATGCAACTATTTCATGGAAGTAAATCCTCTAAATATGCATTTTTAATGGGCTGGTCCAGGGGTGTCAAACATATGGCTTGTGGGCCAAAAACGGCCCACCAGGGGGTCTGAGAATTTTCTCTGTGAATTCACATCTTTATTTCTAGTAAATTTCTGACTTTCTACTGATTACAATAATTTGAGTAAATCAGAAACATGTTTTCTCTGTAAGATGAGACTTTTTTCTCATCAGTTTTCTTTTTCTTCTTTTTTCTGATGAGAACAAGGGGCCCTTGATCTTGCTGTGTGTGCAAGATGATTTAAGTTGTAGTGGACACAATACATACTGTATGGCACTCCAATCAAGACAATGGCGTTGGTGGGGGAGAAGATAGTTAGGGATGCTAATGAAGAAAGGTGAGAGGAGCTAACAAACAAAGATGTGCCTTTCGCCCCCGCCGTACCAGGTTCACACCTGAGGACGCAGGGGTGCAACTGTATGGCATCAAGACCTGCTCTGTGACGTGTGTGTCAATGTCATGTTAATGTGTGTACATGTCTTTCATGTCTGTATGTTAATGTGTTTACCCTGTGTGCAGGAGGTGGGAATATACTGTAAGTGTATACACGAGTTCGCTCAGGCACTCAGAGTTCAGAGTTTCTGTGTTTCATGTTGGAAGGTGAATAAAGTTTGTGTGTCGTCCAGCTTGCTGCCTCGTCTGCTTTCATCTTCCACAAATTATCCATTTAAAAGTAATGTGAAAGTTACTTTTCCAAGTAACTAGTTACTTTAATCATACAGAAACTCAAACATAACTCAGCTACTTTTGAAAAGAAGTAACTAGCAACTGTAACTAGTTACTATTTTTTAGTAACTTGCCCAACACTGGTTGTTGTAATACTGGGATTTTTTTTTTTACCTTGATAATACCTTAAAAATATTGATATTCAATGTCATGTTTAATACTACAAGGGAAAAAATACCACACTGTAAACCTAGAATTTTCATATTTTTATTATAAAGCCCATGTGTCAACTTGCTGACAGAAGACACTGGGAAAGCTGCAGCTGGTATTAACATATCTGCTTGGAACAAAATGAACACTTCAAATATCTTGAATCAAAATATATTGCTATTTCAATATTTTGAAAACATTAGTGGATATAGTTTGTGAGGTTTCGTGAAAAAAACAAAATAAATGTGGACATTTACAGTAAATAAAAAAACAAAACCACCATTTCAAATCCATAAGGCATTACTCACCAAATCTATTTTTCCATGAATAATTTTTGTTGCTCTTGACTGACTCTAGCAGTCCCTTGTACTTTTGCACAGCCAGAGAGAAGTCCTTACATGACAAGTCACAGTTCACAGATATTGCAGGTTGTAGTGGCACAGTCTTTTCTTCTTCACAGGTTTATCTATGTTTACAAGTCACAAAACTGACCAAACAGCAAGAGGCATCACCAAAACGTTTTCTTTGCTGGCATTTACACTAGATACAAGCAATGCATTCTATGGGAACTGTGATTGGTTAATTGTCACCCTTGACCCAAGGGGTGACCAGGGTGTGATCAGCACAGCAATCGGCTACTTTACCTGCAATAGCGCTGCATTGCGTTAGGGTGCAATCTAGTGGTTTGTGCAGCTACCTTAACTTGCCGTTAGGCCCTGGGGCTGAGAGGTGTTGTTGGACCCAAACTACAACAGAATTGCAGTTTAAAAATGTGTAATAGCTATGTTTTTAATAGTGGATTGCATTTATATAGCACTTTTCATGACACCCAGAGACACTTTACAATAAATCCATTATTCATTCACTCCACAGACAATGATAGTGGTAAGCTACCTCTGTAGCCACAGCTGCCCTGGGGCAGACTGGTGGAAACATGGCTGCCAATCCATGCCAACAGCCTCTCCGACCACCACCGAATATTTATACATCAGTGTCATGAACCATGAACACACTGGAGACAAGGTGGGTAAAGTGTCTTGCCCAAGGACACAACAGCAAGGTGGGGGGGAGTGGGATTTGAACTACCAACCCTCCAGTTGTTGCATGACTTGCTCTACCTCCTGAGCCACGATGGCTTCATTTTTATTTCTCTTTGAGAAATAATGCAACTTTGAGCAAGAAAACACAACTATGCTGCAAAAAATCAAATATAAGTAAAATGAAATAAATTAAGGCTGTTTATGCTTGTTTTTTTTTTTTTATCAGATGAGATATTTATTGTTGCTGTCCAGTTTATGTGTAAGAAAATTTTACATGCTTTCCAACAGTTTTAACTTGTTTTACGCATTTTGATAAGTCAAATTTTCTTGCTCTGTTGGCAGATAATTTTACTTAAACAAAAAAAAATCTGGCAATAGATAAGTCTAGTTAAAATTAGAAATAAAACTATCTGCCAACAAAGTAAGATTAAATTGCATAAAACAAGTAAAAACTTTCATAAAGTAAGTAAAATCTTACAGAAAACTGCACAACAAAAACAAATTCTTGCCTTGTAAAAAATTATCTTGAGAGAAAAATAAGCATAAAGCCTTGATTTAGGATATTTTATCTTGCTGAGATTTCCCTTTTAACAGTGTGACAGATACTGCCTTTGGCATAAAATTACATCAGTGAAGAATTCCTGATTCAAACAATGCACAACAGAAGCAATCAAAAACCTTCACGGGTGGCTGGAAAGCACTGCAAATAGCATGTCTTCCCTTTTTAGAAGTTCCTTCTTCTGGCCTTCTTTAAAGAAAAATTATTCATTATGTCCTTCAAGTCCAGCTCACGAACATCGTCATACTCTATGGACGCATGCTTGATCCAGTCTACTCTTTACCAAGTTCAGAGTCCACTATCCCACGTACAGCTGTCTGATGTAAGCAGTCATGACCTCTCCTCTCCCGTTGCCCTTCTCCAGGTGAGTGCTTTAATGGCCCACCTGTCTCCTTGGTGCAGTAATTAGCAGCTCCGCCTCCACTCAATGCTTCAGCTTAGAAAAATGCTTTGTGCTTCAGGATTTTTTGAGCAATTCATTTTCCCTTGGCTCTTTTCCTCAATAATTTTATGAGCACCACTTTCAAACTTTTTTCCGGACATTTTGACCAAGCTAATTTCTTTTTACCTCTCACTGGCGCTTGCATAGTCACGTGTCAAAACAATTCCTCTGATAGGCTATTATTATGTGGTATCCATGTGAGGCACTTGTAAATTAGACCAATCAGCAGTCACACATGAATATCAAGTGATGGACATAGAATCTGATGAATTAACAACAATGTGATCTTTTTCATTGGCTCATTATAGACCCTTAATTTTCATAGGGCCCTGGGCTTCAGCCCAGCCTAGTACGTATGTTCATTAAGGCAGCCTTGATACAGGACAACGCACATCCCGCTTGGGACAAATATATTTAGCCCAATAAATGGGACTTCCCAGCTAAAACGGCACGGTTGGCAACCCTGATTACATCTGCTGTGGAAGACTTACAATTTGGATGCTGCTGTGAATGTCTATGTGTTAATTATATTTGTACATACTAGCAGCTGGTTCACAACTTCTGTCATTTTTGTCATCAAGTACAGCTTATTAAACCAGCAAGAAGAATTGAAAAAAAAATACCTGCAAAAGTAAACAGATAAGAATAATTCATTTAAAGATACAAGTATCAACCAAAAAATGTGCAGGCTGGAGCTTTAATTTATTATGCCTACCTTTTCTATATAACATACTATACTCAATGGAAACACTATTTACATTACAGCAGAGAAAATTTAAAATGTTTAATATTCATATTTGTTTAACTCCATATTTCATATCATAAACACAAAAACAAGCAATTTGGGGGAAAAAAATTATCTGTCAGTGTGTAATGATCCCTGTGGTGAGAACTCTTTAACACACACACGCACACACGCGTGCACACACACACTTGTTTACCTGCAGCTACCACTGCTGATCACCTCAACTGCTGTTGATTACGCTGCCTGCTATAAAAGAGCAGCACTCCAGTCAATCCCTGTGAGATTGGGATGATACCTTGCCTAGTCAATGTGCTTCACCTCCTGGTCCAGGACCAGCCTTTCCGCAAGCCCTGCTGCCTCATCTGTGCCTCGGTGCCCATTGTGTTACCTTGCTTGGATTCTCAAGTAAGCAACCTGAAAATTCAACACACAGCTCTTTCTGCTCAAACCTCAGGAAGCCTCTCCAGTGGCCCTCTGCATACTTACCTGAACAGTCTCCACTATCGACATGTAAGCTCAGGTGTACCTCTTTAGCCGCTTAGTTCCAAACAGTCACCTTCCTCCCTACCACACTCAACCTGTAGTGACAAATCTCCTTACTTTTTGCTGTTTATCTCCTCCATCTCTCGCTGTGATTATTTACCCGTAAACATAATTGCCAATTTACCATCTTCCTTCTCCACTGGAGTGCTGGTGAACATAACCCTGCAAAACAGTTCACTAAATACTTAATCTTGCATCCAATTTCTAAGCTGGTTTCTGAAAGGGTTAAATGGAAAGTTAGAGTGCCAAAATAATAATTCTGTAGATAATCTCCCTTTATGCTCTACACATATTCCGTACATATTCTGTTTGCATTCTTATGAACAAATATGTTGTGTTAAACTGGAATTAAGCAGAGCTATAGAGCTCTCTCTCTCTCTCTCTCTCTCTCTCTCTCTCTCTCTCTCTCTCTCTCTCTCTCTCTCTCTCTCTCTCTCTTTATAGTCAGGTCTATCACATTAGATACACACCCGGATCCAACACTCAAGTACACTGTTGATTGCACATTCTGGAAACAGCGGCGTGAGCAGTGGATGGCCTGTTCACATCAGAATTAAATTGGCCAATCAGACAGTCACATACAAGTCCATCCTGTTGTATGGGGATTGGCCCAACCAACCCAAGAAGATTAATGTATGTCGCACCCAGAAGTTGTGGTCAGTGTGGCGATGCTCCAGAGGGGGCTGCATCACGCTGCACCCAGCGCTGCTTGCTTTACATGTGACCTCCAAATAAATGTTACATCTTTAAATTGAAGAAATCTCCAGCTTGTTCTTGGATCTTTCCATCAAAAAATCGGGTATTTTTCTAACATTTATATGTCTGCTTTTGGGTCCTTGTTCAGTAAAAACATTGGCACATTGTTTCATATGACCTTGGGTGTTTTGCTTCACTTTAAGCAGGTTTTCATCGTGAAACATTAATTGGTGCAATTTTGTTCGGTGCTACCTTGGTAATATCTTTTGGCATTGACACAATATTAGCCCAACAGAGGTTGCTATCTTATTTTAATTGTGAAGTTGGGAGTGTTGACCAAAGTCACCTATTTGTAAGCCAAGAGACTCTGCTTTGTATCCACTGGCTTTTGTCTAGCACAGGGGTGTCCAACCATGTGCCATCGAGGGCCAAGACCATGCAGGTTTTCTTTTCTACTCAGTCTCTTCAGCAGGTGTTTTCACTTATCAGTAATCAGTGGGAAGACATTCAGTCAAATCTGCTGTTGAAGACACTGGTTGGCAATAAAGCCTGCAGGGTTTTGGCCCTCCATGGCACATGATTGGACACCCCTGGTCTAGTATGTCAAAATATGTGCATTATAAAATAATCCTGCACATTTAATAATGGCCTGTTTATGGCAACAAATCTGTTTCACAGATAACCAAGTGCACCACAATTAGTTCACCAAAAGGGCCTTATGTATTAGTGAGACAAGCCAAAAGCTTTAAGAAAATGACACAAATGGTCATTGTATACTATTCCACAAAGCAAGCACTCTTTTGGTTTTAGCTGTATTTAAACTTCAAAAATCAAACAGTCAATGTTTGCTACACTAAAGATGGCTTGTAAATGTCAAATAAAATCCAAGGAAACTTTTTTGTTAGTAAACTATTTAGCAGTCAAGGACTGACACAAAAACCTGAGGGCAAACAGTGGGTACAGATTAATGTCTTTGCAGGGCAAAACCTTAGTCTTTCTTAATTTGCCTTGGAGCCCTGACACAGCACACTCCACTGAGTTACACGAGGCTTGTACAGCGTGACCTTTCCTACAAGCTGACTTTCTAGGTTTTATGCAGACCTTGAAAAATATGTCAATTTAACAATATGCCCGCAACACTGTCAACTTGCACAGCTTTTAAAAAAGTTTTAAAATATATTGGATGAGGAATGAGTTGTGATATTCACCACACATTCTTTTTAGCTGCCAAAACTAGGTGCAGAAACCTGTAATTACTGGATTTAGTCTGAAATTTTTGTTGTATTGAAATACTGTTTTGCTGAATATTTAACCCCTTAGCATCCCAGTCAGTTTTCCTCAGAATGCCTAAAAATAGCATACACAAAGTAGATCAAAGTCTTTCATCTCTGAGTGACAGAAAATTTTAAATGTCCCATGGGCAGAACACCAGAATTTTAAGAGGTTAATGTTGTCATTGGGTAAAGACTAACTTCAGTGACAGAACAACAGACCTTGAGAGTGGTCAAGTACTGAGGGAGGAGGTAGTGGAAGCGGTGTGCTGTCTCAAAGGAGGGAAGTCCCCAGGCTGTGATAACTGATCAGACATGGAGGACCAGAAATGATCAAGGCACTTACAACCATTTGGGCAAGTAAACAGTGGCCAGAAGAGTGGACCCAAGCAATCATTCCACTCCCCAAGAAAGGAAACTGGAGACAGTGGAGAAAGTGGAGACAAATAACAGCACATACAAAATGGAAATAAGCACAGAAAAATGCAAGATCCTGGTGAACATTAACATGCCCACAACTTCTACCAACATCACGATGCGTTTTCATACACTGGAGAAGGTAAAGACCTTCAAGTACCTGGGCATCATCATCAACAAAGAGGGCACACGCACACAAAAAAATCAAGACTAGGCTGGCCATTGCACTATCCTCTATGGCAAAGTTAGCACGCTTGTGGAAAAGCCATAACATCAGACTCCATACAAAGGTCAGGCTGTACAAGGCCCTTGCAGCTTCCATTGCCTTGTATGGCTGTGAAGCATGGATGCTAGTAGCAGAAATGGTGTGCCGTATCCAGGCTTTTGAGATGAAATGCTTCAGGAGAATCCCGAACATCTTTTACAGAGACGGAAAGACCAACGAATTTGTCTGGCAGCAAATAACACATGCTGGCAAACGGGAGCCCCTGCTAAAAACAATCAGGCAAAGAAAACTGCGGTGGTTCGGGCATTCCCCAGGGAACAGTGGAGGGTGGAAGAAAGCGTGTATGGCAGAGAAAATCTTGGACATCAAGGAATGGACCGCAATGGACATCCCCACCCTAATAGAAACAGCCCACAATCAAAGCAAGTGGAGGGCCATCTGCAGTTCCCAGCCTGGTACCCCTACAGTCGTTCCAACCATGGGTTGAAGAAAAAGAAGAAAGAATCCAGTAATTCTACTGTAACCTGTACAAGACTGAAGACTTGGTAGCCTTGTTCCCACTACAGGAAACAATTTTAGGAGACAGGAACTTTGGTAAGGGCCGTTCCTGCATCTGGTCCTCTTGCCCATTGTGTCTCCATGGTGGGGGTAGGAACCATCAGTCTAAAGACCATGAGCATGGCCTTGCCTGCCGAGGGCTTGACAGGTGCCTCCTTCACAGGTGGGGAATCATAATCCTTCAGTTGCTTCAACTGGGCTTTAGTCTCTGGATCATACTGATGGACCCATGTTTCATCCTGTATGCTAGTCTGTCGAATAAATTCTCCTGGTTTTCTTGGCACATGGCCAAAGGAGCCTGGAGCACATGACTCGTTGATGTTTCTGGCAATGTGTGAACAACTGGGGAATCAATCATGCAAACAATGTCCATATGTGTAAATGGTCGTGGATGGATTTTTTTTTTTTTCAGACCCCACACTGATTTTGAAATCTTGCTGGCGAACGTTATGTGACAGTCCTCCAAAATGGTGGCCTCCACTTGCCAGATGGTGCCTTCATCAATGCCGCAGTGTGGTCTCTTGAGAATGGGTGCCATTTCCACTGATGTCCAAACACACTTGAACTGTCAGTGCCAGTGTTTAACTACGTCATGTGATGGAGCATCCCCCACATAAGTCTCTTTCATCTCATCGAATGTCTCCTGTGGTGTGCGGCCTCTCAAGTGCAAGAAGCTGATGACTGCTCTGCATTCAACTGAATTCATTGTCACACCTTACTGCACCTTAGCACCTGTAAAAGAGAAACATTTAGGAGTTCAGAGCTGCAACTTACCATGTGACCAATAGAGATATGTATTATTATACAATTTCAGCCTTCTACAATAACTGAAAGTGGGTCAGACGAAATCTTTAATGAGCAGCCCTTGTATGACATCTCCTTGTGTTCAGTTGCCTGCTCTGCTGGGCATTCATTTCACCAGAATCAGATACAAACTTTGAAGTTCTAAAAGCCTTTCTTTGTGTTAAGTTTGATTTTTCACTACCCTTGCACTGTGAACAAATTAACAATATTGTGGTAAATATCTCTTTGTTTTGCAGCAACAGAACGGAAAACTAACTCAACCATAGCCAGTATACAAGCTGTTTAAAAAGGGGGAAAAAAGTCATATTTCTTGATTTTTTTTCATTGCTGTAATATCTGGCTTCACCACAGGAGTGAACAAGGACATCTCCTAATCTTTTTTTTTTAGCCCCTTTCTTTTTTGTGGAACAACTCTGCTAAATTCAACCAATTTTCCCCCAATAAACAGCATAAGACAGATGGAGTGCTTTCATCCAGTCAGCAAATCATGTTGGGTAAGATTGATGTTCCCTTGCTTTCTTTCTCTCATCCAAACACACACTCCCTGTCTCTCCCTCAGATCACTGTGTGTGTGTCTTTGTGTGTGTCATTGTGTTCATGTGGTCAGCAGTAGGGACACCTAAATTGGCAATCCTGTGAGAGTTGAGCCACTTCAGTCTACTGCCTTCTTCTAATCATCACACTGTTAAGACACAAAAAGGAATATTGACAAAATATAGTGTGAGACAAGGACTGTCATTTCTTTGCTTGTTGTAGCTGCAAATTATGATGAGATCATGAATTGAAAGAAAATTGACAATGAGAGGAAACACAGCATTTGGTATCAAAATTGTCATAACAAAGGGAGATGGTGAACTCTTTTTTTTTTGCTTCTCAAATCTGAGTCACTCTTTCATAACTAATTCCCACAAATCCGCCACTGTATACTTTAAGTAATTGGTCTGAAATCCTTCTTGTACCATTGTATTTTGATGACAGCTTATCAATGATCCCTGACACCTCATTCTTTAGCCGCAGACATTTATAAGCCACACCAGTCTTCTGCTATGCAGGTTTGGCTGCAATTCTGTCAAGGTCAGAAATCATCCACTGTCAGAAGTATTTTTCTAGTGAATATAAGACTTAATTGTCCACTGAGGGTTTTTTTGTTTTCTTCTTTCCGCCCCCCTCCCCCCCAAAAAAACAAACTTGGACAGTACCACAAAAGACAGTCTAGAGACAGCAGGACATTTCATCGTCAAGTTTATACATACAGTACCTCGGAATTTGGATGAATAGAGAAGCTGATTTGTTTGATTCATCACAATAAACAATTGGGCAAATTGTGGGACACATATGTGGGTTTCATATGCTTCACATGTATATTACTGTATGCTTATTGTATGCTTCACGTCTCAGAGGAACAAAAGGACTGAACCTCCTAGGGGTAACAGGAGGATGTGAAATGTGGCCTTTTGTATGCAAAGAGATGACCTTGAGGGATTTCCTGACCACCAGTGACTTTAGGTGGAGGTGAGAAGACCTGGAGGAAGACGCATTGTGACTTAGGATTAAAAGACAATGTGACTGTGTGCTTTGATGTCCTGGGGTATAAAAGGGACAGATGTTGGGGGGTTCTTTCTCTTTCTGTTTTTGGATGATGTTGGAGAATGTGAATAAACCTGACTTGTGAAATAAACTCAGCCTCGTCCTTCCACACTCTCCACAAAATAAATAATACAGTTATGCATTGTCTTTCAACCAATAGAACCAGTGCTCAACCCAAGTAATTAAATCAAAAATTCTTTGAAATTCTTTGCCATAAACCTAAATAATGTGTCACAAAGATGGTTATCAACTTTTTTGATAAATAACAGTCCATGAGCACTCAGATGAAATGCATTTAGAGAATCATGAGGTTCTTTCCATATGAATAATGGAGTACCACTTTCATTCAGAGAAATTATGAGGGGAATAAATGACAAGGATTTAAAGTATTAAATATCATTGTAAAAAAAACACAAGTGGCTGTTACAAGGAGCAGGAAAAGAACTGCTCTCCAAAAGGACCTAAACTTAAGTTAATCCCTTCCACAGCATGCAGGACACCATGTGGTGTATGGTCTTTGGTATGACCTGGCCAGGATTTGAACCCACTATCTCCCAGCTGTGGGGCGGATGCTCTACCAAATAGGCCACCACTCTGGTAGGGGATTTTCAGTAGTTAAACTTATAAACTCCTGACTATTTATTACACATTACAAATATGATTTGTAATGTTTGAAAATATGAAATGTAATGTGTAATAACTATTAACGCAGTGGTGGTCTAATGGTTAGGGATGTGGACTGGTGAGCGGAGGGTTGCGGACTCAATCCCTGGACTGGCAGGATTAGATCTGGGTGGGACAGATAGCGTAGCAGTGTTTGCCCCACCCTTCTTAAGCCCACTGTGATGCCCTTGAGCAAGGCCCTTAACCCCAACTTCTCCAGTGGAGCTGCTCAGCGGCCACAGGTCAGTCAGTGGTTGTACTGGGCAGCTTCCTGGTGTGAGTGTGAACAGGGTGTCCTTGAAAAAGAGAGGTTCCGCCCTCCCAAGAGAGTAGACACTTTTTTTTCTTCTCTCCTGCTCTGACTTTTTCCTCCCCTCCTAACTACTGGATCCCAGCTTGCTGTTGTCTGTCTGCGTCCAACTGTGACCGCCGAAAAGAAATTATGGAGTTAATAAGCTGGGCTTTGAACACAATTGACACTATTTTTTCAACAAGGAAAAGTGCTCCGGGGGAAGCTGTCTGCCCCGCTGGAACGGCTCCAGTGGGCTATTTACGTGACACAGGTAATTGGAAAATGCTGTGTCTCTCTAATCTCTCTATCGAAGATATTGAAGATTTGTTTATCTTCGTAATCTTGGTGATTGGGATAATTCTGATTGGGACGGGAATTGTCTTGGTTTACCGCAAATTGCTGAAGATGGATTCAACCTATCAAAATGCTGGCCAGGCGAGGTGCATCCAACAAATTGAAAAACTGGAGAAGACCCTGATAGCGACTACTGGAGAACTGTCTCGTAAGGTGGATTACATCATGGGTTCGCTCAGGTCTTTCCACGACGAATTCAAAGCTGCGCAATGAAGGATTAATGTACTGAATCTACAGAAGAAATACAAGTCTTCTCTGTGATCAGTCCTATTTGGCATTATTATTCCCCATGAAAATTCCTCCTGGCTGTCTGCAGACTGTGTTTTTTCAAAATCATGAGCACAAGGCCTTGGACAGCCAGCTGCAGCGCCAGATAAGACTGGCGCCAGACAGACAAAACATCTTCTGCCAAGGGTCCTTGGGTCTCTCTTATTATCATCAACACTGCTCAACACCGCACACACATTGATCCATGAACTGAATAAAGATAACACTGCTCTCTTGTGTCCTGTGAATTCTGTGTGTAGCGAATATATGTGCATCAAGCTTTTTTTTCCCTTGAACTCTTAATATTGATTAAGTATGTAACCAGTATTTTGAATCAATGATTTTTTTGCTCCTTCCTATTGTATCATCTTTATGCGACCTGTACCCTCCTGCTGACAGGCGCGTTGCAGATGCGCCGCGGCACGGAAATGCAGGTTCATTACTGTGTCAAGTCAAATTCTCTCGTATGTTATCAGTGACCTGTTAATGTACTTGGCAATAAATCTTTTTCTGATTCTGATTCTGATTCTGCCTCTCAGTGGAACTACCCTGTATAAATAAAGGTTAAATAAAAAAAAAAAAATCTATGCATATAACTCAGTGCATGCTAAAGTCTCACTTTATTTCACACATAACAGTTGTACATTTGGCCCATTTACTTATTTTTAATATATTTACACATCACTAAAAATCAATAAAAGAATATAGAAATAATCTAACACCATCCTATAATGAAGGAGACATACGACCTGTTTCTTTTGGCCAAAGTAATAATAGTTTTGTGTTCTTTGCTACAAATACCAAAAATCATTTTTTAGATTCATTTGTTCATTCTGTGGGTTTTAACTTGATAAAATATACCCGTGTATATATATATATATATATATATATATATATATATATATATATATATATATATATATATATATATATATATATATATATATATATATATATATATATATATATACAGTATATATATATATATATATATACACACATCCATCCATCCATCTTCTACCGCTTTTCCGGAGGTCCGGGTCGCGGAGGCAGCAGTTCAAGCAGAGAAGCCCAGACTTCCCTCTCCCCAGCCACCTGCTCCAGCTCTTCAGAGGGGATACCAAGGCGTTCCCAGACCAGCTGGGAGACATAGTCTCTCCACCGAGTCCTGGGTCTGCCCCGGGGTCTCCTCCCAGTGGGACGTGCCTGAAACACCTCAAGTGGGAGGCGTCCAGGAGGCATCCTAATCAGATGCCCATACCACCTCAACTGACTCCTTTCAATGACTCCTTCCCCCTCATGGATCGTCACCTTATCGTGGTGGGGGGGTTTGCGTGCCCCAGTGATCCCAGGAGCTATGTTGTCCGGGGCAATTTGCCTCTGATAGGGTCTCCCAAGACAAACTGGTCCTGGGTGAAGGGCCAGACTAAGAACGATCCAACAGACTCTCATGATAAATTGTATATCAAGGATTCAGTGTACCCCACCCGGTATGGGGTTACCGGGGCCCCACCCTGGAGCCAGGCCTGGGGGAGGGGCTCGAAGGCTAGCGTCTGGTGGCCGGGTTTCCACCCATGGGACCCGGCCGGGCTCAGCCCGAAGGAGTTACATGAGTCCGCCCTCCAGTGAGTTCACCACCTGCAGGAGGGATCATAGGGGTCCGGTGCTATGTGGATTAGGTGGCGGTCAAAGGCGGAGACCTTGGCGGACTGATCCCAAGCTTTATATATATACACTCACCGGCCACTTTATTAGGTACACCTGTCCAACTGCTCGTTAACACTTAATTTCTAATCAGCCAATCACATGGCGGCAACTCAGTGCATTTAGGCATGTAGACATGGTCAAGACAATCTCCTGCAGTTCAAACCGAGCATCAGTATGGGGAAGAAAGGTGATTTGAGTGACTTTGAACGTGGCATGGTTGTTGGTGCCAGAAGGGCTGGTCTGAGTATTTCAGAAACTGCTGATCTACTGGGATTTTCACGCACAACCATCTCTAGGGTTTACAGAGAATGGTCCGAAAAAGAAAAAATATCCAGTGAGCGGCAGTTCTGTGGGCGGAAATGCCTTGTTGATGCCAGAGGTCAGAGGAGAATGGCCAGACTGGTTCGAGCTGATAGAAAGGCAACAGTGACTCAAATAACCACCCGTTACAACCAAGGTAGGCAGAAGAGCATCTCTGAACGCACAGTACGTCGAACTTTGAGGCAGATGGGCTACAGCAGCAGAAGACCACGCCGGGTGCCACTCCTTTCAGCTAAGAACAGGAAACTGAGGCTACAATTTGCACAAGCTCATCGAAATTGGACAATAGAAGATTGGAAAAACGTTGCCTGGTCTGATGAGTCTCGATTTCTGCTGCGACATTCGGATGGTAGGGTCAGAATTTGGCGTCAACAACATGAAAGCATGGATCCATCCTGCCTTGTATCAATGGTTCAGGCTGGTGGTGGTGGTGTAATGGTGTGGGGAATATTTTCTTGGCACTCTTTGGGCCCCTTGGTACCAATTGAGCATCGTTGCAACGCTACAGCCTACCTGAGTATTGTTGCTGACCATGTCCATCCCTTTATGACCACAATGTACCCAACTTCTGATGGCTACTTTCAGCAGGATAATGCGCCATGTCATAAAGCTGGAATCATCTCAGACTGGTTTCTTGAACATGACAATGAGTTCACTGTACTCAAATGGCCTCCACAGTCACCAGATCTCAATCCAATAGAGCATCTTTGGGATGTGGTGGAACGGGAGATTCGCATCATGGATGTGCAGCCGACAAATCTGCGCCAACTGTGTGATGCCATCATGTCAATATGGACCAAACTCTCTGAGGAATGCTTCCAGCACCTTGTTGAATCTATGCCACGAAGAATTGAGGCAGTTCTGAAGGCAAAAGGGGGTCCAACCCGTTTCTAGCATGGTGTACCTAATAAAGTGGCCGGTGAGTATATATATATATATATATATATATATATATATATATATATATATATATATATATATACACACTACCGTTCAAAAGTTTGGGGTCACTTAGAAATGTCCTTATTTTTGAAAGAAAAGCACTGTTTTTTTCAATGAAGATAACTTTAAACCAATCAGAAATACACTCTAATATCTAATATACATTGCTAATGTGGTAAATGACTATTCTAGCTGCAAATGTCTGGGTTTTGGTGCAATATCAACATAGGTGTATAGAGGCTCATTTCCAGCAACTATCACTCCAGTGTTCTAATGGTACAATGTGTTTGCTCATTGCGTCAGAAGGTTAATGGATGATTAGAAAACCCTTGTGCAGTCATGTTAGCACAGCTGAAAACAGTTTAGCTGGTTAGAGAAGCTATAAAACTGACCTTCCTTTGAGCAGGTTGAATATCTGGAAAAAAATTATTATTTCAAATACAAATCATTATTTCTAACCTTGTCAATGTCTTGACTATATTTTCTATTCGTTTTACAACTCATGGTGGTAAATAAGTGTGACTTTTCATGGAAAACACAAAATAATTGTCTGGGTGACCCCAAACTTTTGAACGGTAGTGTATATACCACGTTACATGCTGGTGGATCATAACCACCCTGATCTAAATCCCACTGAGAACATTTAAGGATAGATGGCAAAGGAAGTCTATAAAAAAAAAGGCATCAGTTCCAAACCATGGATGCTCTTTGTGAAGACATCTTCACCACATGGAGCAACATTCCCACAAGCCTCCTGGAAACACTCGCATCAAGCATGCCTAAGGGCACATTCACACAGCCACTGTTTGGTCCGGACCAAAGGACTATCCGGTTTGGTTTGTTTGGCGCCGTTTAAACGCGTATTCGAACTCTGGTGCGCACCAAACAAGTGAATTCTGGTCTGCCCGAAAACGGGGGTTTCGGTTTACTTGCAAGTGCACCAAGACCGCTTTACTTGCAGTGTGAATGCAAATGGACTATCCAGCGGACCAAAGGGCGGAAGTGCCCTTCGGCGTATGTGTAACCATAGCAACACGTAGTCTGAAAAGAGGAAGTAGCATTTACCATAGTGCATTTTGGGTAGAAAATAACAAGGACAACTGCAAAAATCCAAGAAATCCTTTTACTGGAGAAAACCGAGGAGAAAAGCTAAAAAATGTCTCATTTATGGCGGAAAAACAACCCGGCTGAAGGGAACAGATTTCCATTTTCGGTCCTGGCCAATCGATGAGCCAGATTTTTCTTTTTTGCCAAGATTTTTTCTTCCTGGTCAGTGGTGGTTTGGTCCGCTGCAGTGTGAATGCAAACCAGACCAAACGAAGGTGCAAAAATTCTCAGCATTCCCCACACAGTCGAAGCAAGACCCTCGCACTATCCTGGTGTGAATGCAGCCTAAATTAATTTTTTGAAGTTATCAGCAAGACACTTTTAGTTCTGATCTGGGGTTTTTTGGGCTATGATCTTAAACTTTTGACCAGCTAATGGACAGCCTGTTTGAGTTTAAATGCAGTTTTCAACAAATGGCCTATTCTCTATTTTTTTTTTTTTTTTTTTTTTTGTATTTTGTGCTTGTTTCTCCTTTCTGCATTGTGAAGCTCGTTTTACAGCCTGGTTACAGTCCATTTTGTTCAGCAGTGTGCGTGTGCATCATATGCAATAAAGGGGGTGCACTGGAACAGAATTCTTAGAAGTTACAGGACAGTTGCCATAGCAACACAGCACTGAGTGGCAGTCACATGTGACAGCTTTATTTTGTATGCAGCAAAACAAAAATCACACAAAATATTTAGTCACAGCAGTGCACAGAGTGACCTTTTTTTTTTACTTTAGATTTTAATACCACGCCATTTACTTGACTGTAGTCTTCTTCTACTAGCTATTGTCACGTTCTGGTGGGGTCGCTGTGGCAGAAACCGATATAGCTGCCATATCCATATAGAATATAGGTTGGAGCTGCTTTTTTTTTTTTTTTTTTGCCGGATGCCCTACCTGACGCAACCCTGCCCATTTTATCCAGGCTTGGGACCGGCACAATGAGTACATTGGCTTGTGCACCCCTGTGGCAGGGTAACCAATATTTCCCTCCTCCATTCCATTTTTGCTGAGCACCAAGCTGGATGGCTGGAAGTTCCATTTTTATATGGTCTTCGGCGTGACCCAGCCGGAACTTGAAGTCCAACCTCCCAGTTGTGGGGCGGATGCTCTGCCTCTAGGCCACCACTCCGGTTTACTTGACTGTAGTGATGTGTGGATAAAGACCAAGGAGCATATAGTAAGTGAAGAACTGATTCAGACCCTTTAATTATTCATTTATTTATTTTTTTTGCCAATTAATCAAGATAGAATAAGATTAGCTCTCCACAGTACAAGCAGGTACTCTGTGTACTGCTGTGACTGAATATTGTGCGTATTTTTTGTGTTTTACTGCAAACCCCAATGTTCTCATTTTTGCGACTCAATGTTTTTTAACTTACATGAGTTCCGTTTGGTGACATCATACGCATACCCTCTATATTCCACAAGTGGGAGTGCAATTTTAATGGATATGAAGACATCACAGCAGTGATCCATTCATGATACCACATGACCATAAGTATAATAATGCTTTAATACAGCAGTTCCACATGCACAATTCCTTAACAGCAATTATAGGACAAAAAATCTTTTTTGCATGTATAAGCAGTTATTTTTGTCCACTGACAAAATGGTCCCTCCTGACTGTACCCAGTTAACTATATGTTCTTGAAGATAACAAAACTTAAAATTAATACTTAGAAAATGCACAATATGGGTCCTTTGAGTGCAATATCAGAAAAGAACAGTAAAATGAACAGTACACAAAGACAAAGAATTAAAATACATTTATGCATGAGTTACCACAATTCACCATGGTGATCTAGCCAGGTAAAAGAAAGATGCTGATACTAGCTGCACCTTGCTAAGCTGTTAATCTTGCTTCCCAGTACAGTCCTCGGGGCTCTGGTGCATTAAGAATTACTAGTATCCTAGGTTACTAGATGGTAGAAAACTGTGTTCAGCCCAAACACAAATGGACGTATTTTAACTCAATATAAACATGTGACTAGACATGAATTTGCCATCTGAACAAGTTGCAGACAGTCGGAGTTGCCATTATAACTTCTGCAGCTGTGTTCAACCTGCTGTGGAAATTCCCAATACACAGTCATGTTTAAGTTTACGTCATCCGATGGGGTCTCACCTGAAAAATGTCCCTGGCTAGCATGTCTATGGCAGGAGTCCACGTATAAATAACTCCAACACTCCGATTCAGCTGCAGAGCCCCCAGTCCGTCTGTCTGTAGGTGAGTGCCAGTCTCATTTTCAAACTAGTTTACTCTCCAATTAGGGCTGGGTGATACAACAAATATATTCATTATATCAATACATTATACTATGCGCAATACAAAAAATTGTTATGACACCTCATGTACCATTACGCAGCGCACAGAGGGAGGAATGGAAAACCCACGCGCAGAAGTAATTTTGTGCATTTTATTAAACATAAACCCCAATATAGTCCAGCAAACGGTCACGCAATAAACAGAGCGTTGATATGATTGAAACTGAGGCCACCAGACATACAGGGATGCCACCTGGATGCTCAGCAGCCCGAGGGAGGGAATGCCTAGTGCCGCAGAACTGCTGTCAGCACGAGGAGAAAGGCAAACATTAACTTACAGCTGGAGCAATCCAGGGCCGTCCGTGCAGTCCGGTGGATGAGAATGAGGCAGGAGCAGCCGCTAACACCAAATAAGTAACAACAGTCACGTATCGTTAGAGAAGACTAATTTAGTCAGGCTGAAAGTAACCGTAGGGAATGATAGCTTGCATACACAGAGAATCAGAATCAGAATCAGAATCAGAATCAGGTTTATTGCCATTGTTCATGTAGTACACAAACTAGGAATTTGTCTCGGTACAATGCTGCAACATTAAACATGATAAGATAAGAGAAATAAACTATACATGTAATAAAGTGTAGGATAAGATTAAGTGATACTGGTCAACAGTTAAAATATATATTAGCCAGCAGCAGATACTGTGGAGAACTATATAGTGCAGTCGGTAATGCAGGAAGAAAACAGTGATGATTGACATGAGTCTGGTTGAGCTGCTGTACATGGTGCACGAGAGTCAATAAGTCACATAGTGTTCAGCAGTCTAATGGCAGAGGGGAAGAAGCTGTTCATGTGACGGGAGGTTTTAGTCTGGATGGACCGAAGTCTTCTACCAGAGGGGAGGGGGGCAAACAGTATGTGACCAGGGTGTGAGGGATCGGCTATGAGAAACACGCTGCTGTGTATAGGGCAATGCTCCAGCAATCTCTTCTCCCTCAAACAGAGCTTAAAGTGTACCTGTGGTGGTCGTGCAAAAAAAGATATTAGATTGAGCCCCTGGCTCACTTTCTAGTTCAATTTCAAGGTAAAATTCAAGTTTAAGGCAATTTGATATAAATCCATTGCTGATGTGCTTGTTCAGGTATGCCAGCAAAACATATTCGCAGCCATATTTGCCTCTACATGGACTTCCAGGACGCTTCCTGTGACGTAATTTAGTGGCTACCGCGATCTGGATCAGTATTGGCTGAGCCTCGAGTACCCGGATGTGCAGCGGCTTTTGGGATATTCTAATTCAAATTCAAACGTTTATTTCAAACTCAGGGTTCATATTAAATGCAGAACTGAAACGAGTAGAAAATAAATAAATAAATGCTTAAATTCGGCGGGTCGTCTCGTCTGATCTGAGGTCGTTAACAGCCGCAAAACGGCAGATTATTTAGGCTCTTCCGTCGCCGCTATAAATAGCGGCAGACAGCGCGTTGCGTTGTATGAGGACCAAAATTCAAACGTTTATTTCAAACTCAGGGTCCATATTAAATGCAGAACTGAAACGAGTAGAAAATAAATAAATAAATGCTTAAATTCGGCGGGTCGTCTCGTCTGATCTGAGGTCGTTAACAGCCGCAAAACGGCAGATTATTTAGGCTCTTCCGTTGCCGCTATAAATAGCGGCAGACAGCGCGTTGCGTTGTATGAGGACCAAAATTCAAACATTTATTTCAAACTCAGGGTTCATATTAAATGCTGAACTGAAACGAGTAGAAAATAAATAAATGCTTAAATTCAGCTGCTTGTCTCATTTGATCTCGTAACTGCCGCAACACGGAAGATGATTCTACAACTATATACAGAGCAGCAGTTTGTGTCCCCAAACCCAGCTCACCTTGTCAGAAGATCGGAGCGGAAACAGGGCACAGACGAATAATTTCAGATGAAATTGCGTTGTGTGTGAGGACCACTTCGTCACCTTAACCCTCAGAAGACCTTTCTGGCTCAAACCTGTAGCCATGTTGGACAAATTCTTCCTCAGAGTCCGACAATTCAGCCATAATAGAATAAAAACACTCACAACAGCACCCTAGTCTCTCATACAGGCGGAGCATTGACTGTTGAGTATCAACGAAGTGACGTCACATCCGCATGTGTCATGGCTGCGCCCACAGTTTTCATTGGCTGCCCATGGCCAAGGTCCTATTTGAATATATGTCTGGTGGTATATGGCTGGCAAAAATTATTTACCAAAATAAGAAATACTTTTTCATAATGTTTTCAAGTCAAATGCGTCTTCACGACCACCACAGGTACGCTTTAAGTAATAATCATACTAATGAGGGAAGAGACCGCCGGTGTGGAAGAGCGTGAGCTGGATCAATTGAACCCAGGTGTGCATGAGTGAGTGTCAGAGCATGTGGATGGGAGTGAATGAGGTGTGTGTGTATGTGTGTGAGACACCAATAATAAGGAACAGCTGGTGATACTGACAGAAGGAGGAGGTGTGCCCGAGCTGTCAGGGAGCGAGGACCCAAAGGGCTCCCTGAAGTGCCTGATGGAAAACAAATAGTGAAACAGGTCAAAATAGCCACGGGGTCAGAACTGGGTTTGGGACCACCAAACCCAGGTTCATGACAAAAAACGTTTTTATCTCAAAGCTCAAGCATTTCTGCGGCTGTCAGCTTCTCTCTCCTCTCCTCTCTCCTCTCACAAAGCCGCTTTCCCCCGCCTCCCCACACCGTGTTTCATTTCAGGGTAATTGCCAGATCTGGGGTTTTTTTCCCTCACAATTTTGTTCTTTAGAAACTGCTTCTTTTGAGTCTGTTTTTGTAGAGCAGAGATGCTTGTTTATTCATGCACTATCTGGCAACACTAGCAGAGTGCAGAGAGAGGGGGAAAAAAATGAAATGACACACACACACTGGCTGCAGTGCAGCAGACTTGAACGAAAGGAGAAAAAAGGACCAGCTCCAAAGGTAAAAATTGAACAAAATACAGTTTTATTTCATTTCAGTGAGCCTGTAACCACCTGACTATGATCCTCGGGACAAGAGCATAATACCAAATTAATCACACCTGTGGATGCACACCTTATATATTGTAACGTCGGGGCCATGTTGAGGGGGCAGGGATTTCCCCAGCATGCTTTGCAACAGAGGACGTTATTGTGTGTGTCTATTAAGTGTTATTACTGAGTTATTATACTGCTGTGTCATTATTACTGCGTTATAATGACCCAGCAGTGTTTTATAGGCAGGAGTAGGGCAAGATGTATTATGTGTTGTATAACCATGATTGAAACGGAGGTCTGGGAGAATGACCTCCCCTCCTGTCTGTTCTCAGGGTGTTGGAGTGTGTGAATAAAGCCTGTTCGTCACTACTATCTGCTCCTTTTCTTTGTGTGAACTTTGCCTACGTCACACTGGTGTCAGAAGTGGGATGAAGCAGATGGAAGCCAGGATCAGAATGGAGCGGCTTATTGCTCAGCTGGTAACGAACGACAGGGCCGAGACACCAACCCCCGGAGCCGCTCGCCGGGACGAACGAAGCAGCGGACCCGGCGGGGCCAGCGCACCCCGCCCCCTGCCTTTTTCAAGGCAGAGCGAGCGGAGCAGAGCAAACCAGCCCCGCTTCCTGCCCTTTTCAGGACAGGATGGGCTGGTGATTCCAGGAGGAACGATCGACCGGGAGGTGACCACCCCATCCGTCAGGCAGCGAGCCAAGATTCCCCGCTTCAACAGCGAGACCTCGTTGGATGACTACCTGATCCAGGTTGAGCTGGCCACCACGCTGAACGGCTGGTCGCCAGAGGAAACCGCCGTGCAGGTCGCGCTGGCCTTGGAAGGGAGGGCCCTCTGCACGTTCTCTGATCTCCGGCCTGAGGAGCGCTGCAGCTGGCCAGCGCTACAAGGAGCGCTCCGGAGATGATTTGGGAGAATGGCAGATGCTGAGCACGCCCAGGAACAGCTGACCCACTGCCGTCGAGGCAGCCAGGAAAGCCTAGGAGCCTACGCGGCAGACATACGGCTGCTAACACAGCGCAGCTATCCAGATTTTGCCCCGGAGGTGGTAGAGAAGCTCGCCCTCCGGAACTTCATCCAAGGTCTCCGCCCGGCCCAGCTCCAGAGCCACGTACGGATCCACGCTGCGAGCGACTGGGAGACTGCGGTGGCAGAAGCAGAGCGGGTGGAGCCACTGATGAATCGCACAATTGAAGCGTCGACGTCGAGACCAAGAACCTACCAGGCCACGGCTGAGAGCGAGGGGGAGGAGGAGGAGTTACGGCAGACCACGGCGGCGCGTCCACGGAGGAGACGGCCGCGGCGACACGAGGAAGGGTGCTTCCGCTGCGGAGAGCCGGGGCACATCGCACGGTACTGCCCCGCGCCCACCCCGCGGAAAACTGGCCCCTCGCCGACGTTAAATTAGAGCGAGGTGGCATGGACGGGGAAAGGCCGCCTCCCGCAGATGCTTCCCCCAGCGGTGACGTCACCAGGGCCTTCGGCGTGCAGCAGCAGCAGAGCGAGCAGGACAGATCCGGTCTTTTCCCGGGCTTGGCAGGGGCTGGACGCCTGGACGCAGGCCAGCGGCCGCCTGAGAGGTCCTGGCAGCGGTGGGAGTCGTGACTTCCGCTGCCAGGGGAGGGGCTGTGCATAGTCCTGCTGAAGCTGTTGGATGTGCTGGTCGCCGGGATCGAAGCTGCTCCCAACACCTGGATTGATTCGCGTTGGACTTCTGGGTTGTATAACCATGATTGAAACGGAGGTCTGGGAGAATGACCTCCCCTCCTGTCTGTTCTCAGGGTGTTGGAGTGTGTGAATAAAGCCTGTTCATCACTACTATCTGCTCCTTTTCTTTGTGTGAACCTCGCCTATGTCACAATATACCCCTTGTATCCACCCATTCTTCCTCTTTCTATACTTCTGGTCGGTGAGAGCTTATACCAGTCTGTTTAACATTGTGTTTTTTGTGCTATTTGGGCTGCCTTAGCCTAGGTACCCCATTGCTGTGTAATAAAATTGTTGTGTTTTCTTCTGAATGAGAGAAGGTTTACAACGGCTGTGCAGCGTGACATGCACTGTCCGTACCTGCTTAGAGGTATGAAAAATACACTTGCCTTCTTTTCAGCCAGAACTGTTAACAGTTTAGCAGCGTGAGGTATTCAATTCAATTTTCAGTTCAATTCAACTTTATTTATATAGCGCCATTTCACAACAAAAGTCATCTCATAGCACTATCAACTGTAGGGGGAACCCCCACAGTTGCAGAAAGACCCCAGCAATCAGGCGATCCCCTGTGAGCAAGCACTTAGCGATGGTGGAGAGGAAAAACTCCCTTTTAACAGGAAGAAACCTCCAGCAGAACCAGGCTCAGGGAGGGGCAGTCATCTGCTGCGACTGGCTGGGGGTGAGGGGACAGAGTTCAATTCAATTCAATTCAACTTTATTTATATAGCGCCATTTCACAACAACAGTCATCTCATAGCACTATCAACTGTAGGGGGGACCCCCACAGTAGCAGAAAGACCCCAGCAATCAGGCGATCCCCTGTGAGCAAGCACTTGGCGACGGTGGAGAGGAAAAACTCCCTTTTAACAGGAAGAAACCTCCAGCAGAACCAGGCTCAGGGAGGGGCAGTCATCTGCTGTGACTGGCTGGGGGGTGAGGGGATAGAGAAGAAGAAAAGAACAGACATGTAGAGAGCAAACAGCACGATGGGGACTCAATCTATGGGAGAGAACAAACAAATGTTAATGACCAGCAAAAAAAAAAAAATATATTTCATAGAGAGTGAGGAAAGGAGTGAGGCCCAGTGCATTACTGGAGGTCCCCCGGCTGACTAAACCTATTAGCAGCATAACTAAGGGAGGGTTCAGAAACACATGATCCCTCCCTAATTGTAGGCTATATCAAAAAGGTAGGTTTTAGCCCTATTCTTAAAAACAGAGATCGAGTCTGACTCCCGAATCCAGATTGGCAGCTGATTCCACAGGAGAGGAGCTTGATAACTGAAGGCTCTGCCTCCCATTGTACTTTTGGAGATTCTAGGTATTACAAGTAATCCTGCATTTTGGGAGCGTAGTGCTCTGTTAGGATGATACGGTAGTATCAGATCTTTTAAATAAAAAGGAGCCTGATTGTTTAAAGCTTTGTAAGTAAGAAGAAGGATTTTAAACTTAATTCTAAACTCTATGGGAAGCCAATGAAGGGAGGCCAGAACCGGAGAGATATGATCTCTCTTTCTAGTACCTGTTAAAACTCTTGCTGCAGCATTTTGGATCAGCTGAAGACTTTTTAAAGATGTTTTAGGACAGCCTGATAATAAAGAATTACAATAATCTAATCTCGAGCTAACAAAAGCGTGGATCATCTTCTCAGCATCACTCTGAGACAAGATGCTCCTAATCTTGGCAATATTACACAAATGATAGAAGGCAGTCTTAGAAACAAATTTAATATGTGAATTGAAGGACAAATCCTGATCAAAAAAAACTCCAAGGTTCCTCACAGAGCTATTAAGAGAAAGAGTAACTGCATCCAAACTGAAAGTTTGATTTGGAAAGGAATTTCTAAGGTTTTTTGGACCAACAAGAATGACTTCAGTCTTATCTGAATTTAATAGCAGGAAATTACAAGTCATCCAAGCTTTAATTTCCTTAAGACAGGCTTCTAACTTGGCTAATTGATTAGTATCATCTGGCTTCATTGACAGGTATAATTGTGTGTCATCTGCATAACAATGAAAATGTATACAGTGCTTTCTAATAATGTTGCCTAACGGAAGCATATATAAACTAAAAAGAGTAGGGCCTAGCACAGATCCCTGTGGAACTCCATGACTAAGCTTTGAGCTAAAAGAAAACTCATCATTTACATGAACAAACTGGAACCTATCAGATAAATAAGATCTAAACCACTGCAACGAAGTTCCATTAAGTCCAACATAGTGTTCTAATCTATCAAGTAGAATATTATGATCAATAGTATCAAAAGCTGCACTAAGATCTAAAAGGACAAGTACAGAAACTAGTCCATTATCAGATGCAATGAGGAGGTCGTTAGTGACCTTCGCTAAGGCTGTTTCAGTACTATGATGGATTCTAAACCCAGATTGAAACTCTTCAAGTAAACCATTTCCCTGCAGGTGGTCAAATAATTGCGTAGCAACAACTCTTTCTAAGATTTTTGAAATGAAAGGGAGATTAGAGATTGGTCTATAGTTAGCTAAAGCTCCTGGATCTAGCGCTGGCTTTTTGAGTAAGGGTTTAATTACAGCCGTTTTAAAAGCCTGCGGTACATGGCCTAAAGTTAATGAAGAATTGATTATATGAAGAATAAAGCTACCAATAAGTGGGAAGACTTCTTTAAATAACCTGGTAGGAATAGAGTCTAAAAGACAAGTTGAAGGTTTGGATGAGGAAACTATTTTGTCTAACTCACAAAGGTCGATTGGAGTAAACTCATCAAGACAGACATCAATAGAAGGAGTTGTAATAGTTACAGTATTTAAGTTAACTGTGGGAAGAATCTGATTGATTTTATCTCTGATGGATGAAATTTTATTATTGAAAAAGTTCATAAAGTCCTGACTAGTAAGCTCTAAGGGGATGCTAGGATTGACAGAGTCCTGACTCTTTGTCAACCTGGCTACAGTACTGAAAAGAAACCTGGGATTATTCTTGTTCTCTTCTATTAATGCAGAGTAATAACTCGTTCTAGCTTTTCTAAGAGATTTTTTATAAATTAAAAGATGATTTCTCCAAGCTAAATAGATTTCATCTAAATTAGTAGAGCGCCATTTTCTTTCTAATTGACGAGTCTTCTGTTTTAAGCTACGAGTTTCTGTGTTGAACCAAGGAGTTAAAAATCTCTGATTAGACTTTTTCTTTTTTAAGGGGGCCACCAAGTCTAGAGCCTGATGCAGAGAAGCTGAAACACTATCCACCATGTTATCAATTACAGAAGGAGCAAGCTGTCTATAGCTTATTTCCGTTGTGTTGACACATGGCATAGAGGAAACAATCTGCATAAATTTGGAAACAGCATCATCTGAGAGGCATCTACTGTGATAATATTTTTCTTTAGGAGCCAAATAGTCAGAAATAGTAAAATCAAAGGTTAACAGACAATGGTCTGACAGTACAGGGTTATGAGGAGACACTACAAGATTTTCTATTTCTATGCCATATGTCAGAACAAGGTCCAATGTATGGTGGAGGTAATGAGTAGAATTTCCTACTTTCTGAGAAAACCCAATCGAGTCTAATATTGAATTAAAAGCCACATTAAGGCAGTCACTATCTACATCCACATGTATATTAAAGTACCCTACTATAATTATTCTATCAGATTTCAGCACTAAATCAGCTAAGAAATCAGCAAATTCGGATAAAAATTCTGAATAGGTTGATGGGGGACGATAAACTATGGCAAATAAAATTGGGTTTAACCTGAAATTGCTAAAGTGCCCAACACTGAGGACCAGGCCCTCAAAGGAATTATAACATGTTTTTTGCTTTACATTAACTAGTAATTTGGAATGGTAAATTGTTGCTACTCCTCCTCCACGACCAGAACTTCTGGGATTTTGACAGTTTAAATAACCAGAGGGAGTTGATTCATTTAAACCAACATAATCCTCTTGCCCTAACTAAGTCTCTGTAAGGGAAATTAAATCAATCTGATGATCAATTAACAGATCATGGACTAACAGAGACTTGGGAGTTAGAGACCTAATATTTAATAAACCACATTTAATTTTTAAATTATGAGGAGGAACAGAGGCCAAATCATTCAATTTAGAGGCTTTATGTTTAATTTGAGTTTTACCAATATTTTGCTTTATCACTTTGGGATGCTTATACATTATATTTTTATTTACTTTGGAGGGAGCAGATAACGATTCTCTGATGGGGAAGACAGGGGCTAAGCTGAGGGGTGGCGGATGAAGAGGAGCTGCAGAGAGGCGTGTAAGACTGCGTCTCTGCTTCCTGGTCCCAACTCTGAGTAGTCATGGTTTTGGAAATTTGGATAAAAAAGATGCCAGATTGTTAGATAAATGAGAAGCACCATCCAAAGTGGGATGAATGCTGTCTCGTCTCATAAGACCAGGTTTTCCCCAAAAAGAGCTCCAATTGTCAATGTAGCCCACGTCATTTTTAGGACACCACACAGACAGCCAGCGGTTCAAGGATGATGAGCGACTAAACATGTCATCACTGGTCAGATTGGGGAGGGGCCCAGAGAATACTACAGTGGCTGACATCGTTTTTGCAAAGTCACACACCGATTCTATATTAAGTTTCGTGACTTCCGACTGCCGGAGACGGATGTCATTAATGCCGGCGTGAATAACAATTGTGGAGTATTTACAGTTACTTTTAGCCAGCATTTTCAAATTTGACTCGATGTCGCCTGCTCTGGCCCGAGGAATACATTGGACTATGGCCGCTGGAGTCTCTAGGTTCACATTTCTGACTACAGAGTCGCCAATGATCAGAGTTTTTTCCTCAGCGGGTGTGTCGCTGAGCGGGGAAAAACGATTAGAAACGTGAACAGGTTGGTGGTGAACCGGGGCTTTGCGACTAGGCTTCCTTCTCACCGTCACCCACCCAGTCTCCTCGCTGCTGAGGAGAGCCGGGGAACCGCTGACAGTGGGACCTAAGCTAGCTAGCTCCGCTGCAGCTAATGGGCGTCCGTCGAGATTAACTGGCGCAGACGGTGTTTCAATGCAGCGGATCCGGGATTCCAAATCAGACAACCTCGCCTCGAGCGCCTCAAAAAGACAACATTTATTACATTTACCGTTATCGCTAAAAGAGGCAGAGGTGTAGCTAAACATCTGACAGAGAAAGCACACCAGAGGAGGAGAGGAAAGAGAGGTAGTAGCCATAGCTAGTGGCTAGCTAGTGGCTGGAGAGCTGGAGAGCAAACTACACAGGCAGACAGCAAAACAGGAAGTGACGATACGTTACCACAAGGAAGTGACGATCCACAGAGAAGAAGAAAAGAACAGACATGTAGAGAGCAAACAGCACAATGGAGACTCAATCTATGGGAGAGAACAAACAGATGTTAATGACCAGCAAAAAAAAAAATATTTCATTGAGAGTGAAGGAAGGAGTGAGGCCCAGTGCATTATTGGAGGTCCCCCGGCTGACTAAACCTATTAGCAGCATAACTAAGGGAGGGTTCAGAAACACATGATCCCTCCCTAATTGTAGGCTATATCAAAAAGGTAGGTTTTAGCCCTATTCTTAAAAACAGAGATCGAGTCTGACTCCCGAATCCAGATTGGCAGCTGGTTCCACAGGAGAGGAGCTTGATAACTGAAGGCTCTGCTTCCCATTGTACTTTTGGAGATTCTAGGTATTACAAGTAATCCTGCATTTTGGGAGCGTAGTGCTCTGTTAGGATAATACGGTAGTATCAGATCTTTTAAATAAAAAGGAGCCTGATTGTTTAGAGCTTTGTAAGTAAGAAGAAGGATTTTAAACTTAATTCAAAACTCTATGGGAAGCCAATGAAGGGAGGCCAGAACCGGAGAGATATGATCTCTCTTTCTAGTACCTGTTAAAACTCTTGCTGCAGCATTTTGGATCAGCTGAAGACTTTTTAAAGATGTTTTAGGACAGCCTGATAATAAAGAATTACAATAATCTAATCTCGAGCTAACAAAAGCGTGGATCAGTTTCTCAGCATCACTCTGAGACAAGATGCTCCTAATCTTGGCAATATTACGCAAATGATAGAAGGCAGTCTTAGAAACAAATTTAATATGTGAATTGAAGGACAGATCTTGATCAAAAATAATTCCAAGGTTCCTCACAGAGCTATTAAGAGAAAGAGTAACCGCATCCAAACTGAAAGTTTGATTTGGAAAGGTATTTCTAAGGTTAAGGGTATGTACTACCCTTACCTGCTTAAAGTTTGTGATGTATTATTGTGCCTTCTCTTCAAGCACAAAAACTGTTTAACAGCTTAACAGCACACAATACGCTTTATCTGCTTGGGAAATGTGATATATTTTTGCCTTCATCAAGCAGGAATTGCTTAACAATTTAACAGCAAGGCACAATTTGTCAATAATTCTGTATCGTTTTCTTTTTCTCGACTGACAGGCCTCTTCTTAAAAGAAAAGCAGAAGTCATCTTTGTCTGGGTACTGAGCGCTCCTGTGCTTGGTACACTTTTGTGGGGAGTGGTACTGCATACAGGTGGGAACTGAAATCTGATATTGCTATGTTGTCTTCTGACTAGTGCGCTTGTACCTCATGGAACAGCCCTTTGGCCTGTTTATAATGACAATAATAATAATATTTAAAGCTGCGAGCAGCGATAAACGGGCCCTTGCGTCCTCGCTAGACCTCGGCCTTACCACTCAGAGCGCGTAACTCTGCGCAGGCTCCATTTCTCCATCACCAATTCTCTCCCTCCCGCTCTTTGTCCGTCCTTCCATAACGCCATATGCCGAACAATTCGCCATCCATTCATCCATCAATCCATTCGACCATCCATCTGTCCATATCACTATCCATCATCAGTCCATCCATCTGTACATTGCAAGTGAGCACCTCGGCAGAGGTACTGTATAAGCTAGTGGATTACGTCAAAAATCTAATGTTTGTCCATAGCCTAATGGCCACTTCTGGTGAAAATTTCACCAGGAAATTTGTTTGAATTTAGACGAGCTATGCCATCGCTATAAATGTTTTGTTTTTGTTTTGTTTTTTTTAACCGAGGGGCACTATAGCTATATGTGGTATTGCCATATAAATCTGTTCTGGGTGGGACTAGTACCATGTATATCAAGTTTGGGTCCGTTTGGACATTGTACTTGTGAGTTATGACAACTTCCTGTCCACTGGCAGTAGGGGGTGCTACTGCTGTGTCTCATTGTGTATTACAGAAATGTTCACCATTGGCTGCCTATTCGACATGCTAAATTTGGTTGACTTTGGAAAAAGACTCCAAGAGTTATTTAGCTTTGTTTCTGCTAGGGGGCACTAGAGCTATGTGTAATTGTTCATTATAGAAAGGTACAGTGTTGGTTAACCATGCACCACACAAAATTTGGTTTAATTTGGACTAAGTATTTCAGAGTTATAAGGCTTTGTTTTTTTTTCTGCTAGGGGGCACTATAGCTATGTGTCATTTTTCTTTATTCAAAGGTTCAATGCAGGCTACCGATGCACCACACAAAATTTGGTTGAATTTGGACAAAGGATGCTTGAGTTATAAAGCTTTGTTTTTTTTCCTAGGGGGCGCTATAGCTATGTTTGTTATCATTACAAAAATCTTTTCTGGGTCTGACTACTACATATATGTGAAGTTTTGCGGCATTCGGACAATCTACGTGTGAGTTTTGAAAACTTCCTGTCCATTGGCCGTAGGGGGCACTGTCACGATGTGTAATTCTTCATTATAGAAATTATCAGTATTGGCTATGTATTCACAGCACAAAATTTGGTTGAAATCAGTCAATGTATGCCAGAGTAATAGCCATTGGAAGGGTGATAGCGATACGTCAAATTTGGCCACGCCTCTTCCCCCAAACTGCCAGGCATTTGGAGAAGTTTTCAACAACTATTGATGGCATATGGGTATAGATGATTGGTACCATTTATGGTACATTCCATTCCCAAGGTATTAAAAAACAACATGATGCAAACTTTCTGATGAAAAACTTTCTGCCTCCTATAGGTGGCGCTGTAGATTTCTATGAATATTGCTCTATAGAACTGCTTTAAATTGGACTAATATCAAAAATACTGAATTTGGTTGAAATCCCACCATGCATACCAGAGTTATTGCCATCAGAATGTTCATAGAATGATCATGGCAAGGCATCAAACTTTGCCACGCCCCTACAGCCAAACCGTCCAATGTCGTGAAAAGTTTTCAATAACATTTAATGGCACATGGGTATAGATGATTGTCAGCACAAATGAGCTCAATCGGACTAAAACCCTAGGACGAGCTCGAGCAAATGTGCGAGGTGGAAATTATGTCAATGCCACTTCCTGTCAAAATGGCCGACTTACTGTTGGGTGTAGACCATCACTTCTATGGAGTTTTTTGCATGTCTTGACATGTTAAACATTTCACCCAACTTTCATCTTTCTACACAAAAGTAAGCGTGTGCCACTCACAATTGACTTCACATGTTAGGTGGCGCTGTAGAGCCATTTTTGTGGGGTCATTCATATTTCCTCCAAAATATCAAATTTTTTGCCAGTCTTGAGGTCCCTGCAAAAAATGATGAGTTTTCGTGCAAGGTGACTACCCCAGAAATGAGATCTTAGATGGAGAAGAAGAAAAAAGTGTTGTGGGGAACACAATACACTGGTCCAGCATGCTCTCACACCCAGATCACAGGAGGAAAGACAAGGACAATGGACCTAAGGAGAAAGAGCCTCGGGGGGTAATCAGACTAGATTGTTAAGTTATGCGTCCCCCGAGGAAAGAAAGAAAGAAGAGTCGCCTTTTGCCCCCTGCTGTACCAAGGCCACGTGAAGAGGCAGGGGGATGAATGTATAAGTAACAAATGTTATGATAATCACATCACAGAATCCTTTTGTAAATACACGATGCATAATGCGCCAGCCCCAGTTTCTGTGCGTGGTTAATAAAGCTATAAAGGCATAATGCAAAGAAACTAGAGAAGCTTTTTGCTCAGCCCCAGCAGCCCCCACTGGGGCCAAATGGCTGTACATGTTGTTAAGATAAGATAAGATAAGCCTTTATTAGTCCCACAATGGGGAAATTCCAGGATTGCAACAGCACAGGGATAGCAACACTCAGAGCAATAATTTAGAAGATAAGAAAATAAGAGCAGTGAATATACATACACTACCGTTCAAAAGTTTGGGGTCACCCAGACAATTATTTTGTGTTTTCCATGAAAAGTCACACTTATTTACCACCATGAGTTGTAAAATTAATAGAAAATATAGTCAAGACATTGACAAGGTTAGAAATAATGATTTGTATTTGAAATAATATTTTTTTCCAGATACTCAACCTGCTCAAAGTAAGGTCAGTTTTATAGCTTCTCTAACCAGCTAAACTGTTTTCAGCTGTTCTAACATGATTGCACAAGGGTTTTCTAATCATCCATTAGCCTTCTGACGCAATGAGCAAACACACTGTACCATTAGAACACTGGAGTGATAGTTGCTGGAAATGGGCCTCTATACACCTATGTAGATATTGCACCAAAAACCAGACATTTGCAGCTAGAATAGTCATTTACCACATTAGCAATGTATATTAGATATTAGAGTGTATTTCTGATCAGTTTAAAGTTATCTTCATTGAAAAAAACTGCTTTTCTTTCAAAAATAAGGAAATTTCTAAGTGACCCCAAACTTTTGAACGGTAGTGTATGTACACATAAATATATAAATATACTATATGCACAGTGCGGAGCATTGTAGCTAGATGGAATAAACAGCATAACAGTCTATTTAGTTACCCCACATAGTATGAATATGTACCCATATTACCATATTATGAATATGTACCCATACCCTTCCCAAGTAATTGATATTGTCCTAGTTGTATACTGGAGGGGGACCATTATTGTGTAAGTTTGTTGCGTCTTTTGCATTCAATACTATTAGGTCATCACGTTTTTTTACAATCTCTGCAAGCAGCCCTGCTTAGGTTATAAAGTCTGACAGCCGTAGGTAGGAAGGACCTGCAAAACCTCTCGGTCGCGCACCTAGGATGATGTAGCCTACTGCTAAATGAGCTCCTCAATGCATTCAGTATGTCCTGCATAGGGTGGCACTCGGACTCCAGCAGAGATGACAGCTTAGCCACCCTCCTTCACTCTCCTATCTCCTCCACTGGGTCGAGGCGGTGCCCCAGGACAGAGCTAGCTTTCTTGATCAGTTTGTTCAGTCCCTTCCTGTCGGCTGCTGTGATGCCGCTGCCCCAGCAGACTACTCCAAAAGTGATGGCTGATGCCACCACCGAATCGTAAAAGGTCTTCAGGAACACCCTTGTACACCGAAAGACCTGAGCCTCCTCAGTAGGAACAGCCTGCGCTGTCCCTTCTTGTAGAGTGTGTCGGTATTGTGTGACCAGTCTAGTTGATTATTTACCTTTTTTTCTTATTAAAGACAAAAATAGAAAGGAGATGTTTTTACCTTCTTTACATGTTTCGACTGTTCACTGCAGCTTTCGTCAGAGTTCATACATGTGTAATGACAATAAAGTTGAATCTCATCATCTCATCTCAAGTGTCATCTGATTGCTGCCAGGTGTCATTTTATCAGCTGACTTTGTAGGCGGGGCCATCCCAGCAGACCTATCAGATCCACCAAGCTGGCCCCGCTTTCCGCCATCCGATGGTCTCTGGAGAATGTGGTCCCAGGTGTGGGAAAGCATAAAGGCCCCCTCATCCCGGTTCAGAATCAGAATCAGAATCAGAATAAGCTTTATTGTCAAGCATGTAAAAAACACACGAGGAATTTGACTTGACATTGGTGCACGTGCACGCGCAACACAACGACACGGCGGCCATGATAGGCGCCTCATCAAACAGAGATAGATAAGAAAAAGAGGGGAGGGGAGGGGAACGTCACAATGGGGGGAGAGAAAAAAAACTTCGTTATCAGAATACAGCTTATGAATATTTAAGCAGATTATGATTACAATGAAAAAAAATCTCTCAATAGCACGGAGCAAAATTCACACGATGACAAAGCAGTTGAGAGAGTCAGTGTATGTTTTTATATATATCAGTGTATGTATCAGTCCTGTAATGAATGTTGTATGCTGTGTAATGTAGGTGTGTCAATCGCTAGTGAACAGCAGAGGGTGCCTCCTGGCAGTGGATGGATGTTAGTCATGTGATCTATGGCAAGTCCAGAGTCTCTCTCTCTTGCTTGCAGGTGGCAATTGAAGACACATGGTGTCCTTGGGAGTCCAGTCTGCTGAAACAACAGCGATTGTGTCGATTGTTTGGGTTAGCAGAGCCGATCCTTCCGCTTATCTCCATCGAGGAGGAATGTAAATATAAACAGGGCGCCAAAGACAAGGTCGAATCTGCACAGTGCACTCAGAGAATAGAATGTCCCTCACCCGTGCAATTCTGTGCTTCAAAATTTCCATGTACAGGCTTAAACTTTAACATTTCTCTGGAGAGCACTGGCGACTTCAAGATGTATTCCACCATCTGAATCACCATTCAGTTCACCATGCCGCCTCGTGCACTCCCCAACTGGTCGAATTGGTGAATCAGAATCAGAATCAGAATCAGAAAAGATTTATTGCCAAGTACATTAACAGATCACTGATAACATACGAGAGAATTTGACTTGACACAGAAAATGAACCTGCATTTCCAGTGACACGGCTGCATCGGGGACGCGCCTGCCAACAGGATAGAGGGTACAGGTAGCATAAGAATAAGAATAATACGAGGAACAATAGGAAGGGTAGGAAGGAGCAAAAAAATCATTGATTCAGAATACTGGTTGCATAATCAATCAATATTATGATTACAAGGAAAAAAAAAGCTCTCGATGCACATACGCTAGACAGGATTCACAAGACACAAGACACAAGAGAGCAGTGTGTGTATCTTTATTCAGTTCATGGATCAATGTGTGTGCGCTGTTGAAGCAATGTTGATGATAATAAGAGAACACAAGGGCACTTGGCAGGAGATGTTTTGTCTGGCTGCCGCCGATCGTCCTTATCTGGGCAGGCTGTCCAGATGGCTGTCCAAGGCCTTGTGCTCGATGATTTTGAAAACACAGACTGCAGACAGCCAGGAGGAATTTTCATGGGGAAATTGAGCCAAATCGGACTGATCACAGAGAAGGCTTTTTATTTCTTCTGTAGATTCAGTACTTAATCCTTCATTGTGGGGCTTTAAATCCATCGTGGAAAGACCTAAGCGAGACCATGATGTAATCCACCTTCCGAGACAGTTCTCCATTTGTCGCTATCAGGGTCTTCTCCAATTTTTCAATTTGACAGATGCACCTCGCCTGGCCAGCATTTTGATAGGTTGTATCCATCTTCAGCAATTTGCGGTACACCAGGACAATCCCAGTTCCAATCAGAAAGATCCCGATCACCATTATCACGAAGACATACAAATCTTCAATATCTTCGATAGAGAGATTAGTGAGACACAAGATCTTCCAATTACTTGTGTCACGTAAATAGCCCACTGGAGCCGTTCCTGCGGGGCAGACAGCTTCCCCCGGAGCACTTTTCCTTGTTGAAAAAATGGTGTCAGTTGTGTTCAAAGCCCAGCTTATTAACTCCATAATTTCTTTCTTTCGACGGTCGCAGTTAGACGCAGACAGACAACAGCAAGCTGGGATCCAGTAGTTGGGGAGGAAGGAAAAAAAAGTCAGAGCAAGAGAGAAGGAAAAAGCGTCTGCTCTCTTGGGAGGGCGGAAGTGAAGTGGAGGTACCATGAACCTAAGGAGCTTAGGTTCATGGTATCTTTTCCTGCTTCCTGATTTCTACGGCCTCCTTGATCCAGCGTTTGTGTCTGTTGCTCTCCGATCCAATAATTTTTGCGTTGTCCCAGTCCATGATGTGATTATTTCCTTTGCAGTGATCTGATATTGCTGATTTTAATGTTTCTTGTTCTGCCTTTTCTTTTTGTGATCTTGTGAGTCGTCCTTGTGTTTCCTTCTCACATTCCTTCTGGTGTTCTTTTTTCCTTGTGGTGAATGATCTTCCGGTTCCTCCAATGTAGGTTTTGTTGCATGATCTGCATGATATTTCATATATTACATTGCATTTTTTGTCTTGTTCTATTTTGTCCTTGGTGTGTACTAATAACTGTCTTAATTTTTTGTGCGGTTTTACTGCTGTGTTTATTTTGTATTTTTTCATGATCCTTTGAATTGGTTCTGTCATCCCTCGGATGTATGGTATAGTTATGGTGTACTTGTTTTTGATTTTGGCTTTTGAGCTGTGTCTTGTTTCCTGTTTGTTTTCTTTGTTTTTGACTTGCTGTTTCCCTCTGTTTATGGCCCATACTGGATATTAGCAGCATATGAGTGCATGTTTTATGTGGTTTTCCTCCTCCTGTCTGTCTTCTTGGTCTGTGATGATGGTGGCCTGTTCATATAACGTCCTGACAACTGATAGTTTGTGTGCTGTGGGGTGTTCTGATGTCCATAATAGGTATTGTTCTGTGTGGGCTGGTTTCCTGTAGACTTTGATTTTAATACTGCCATCATCGTTGTGCTGGATTTTCATGTCCAGAAAGGCTATGATGCCATTTTCTTCCTCTTCGTGTGTGAATTTTATATTCCCAGTGCTGTCCATGCTATTCAGATGGTCGGTAAGTTCTTGCGTGTGTCCTTTCCTTATTTTCTCCAGAATGTCGTCCACGTATCACATTTAATAAGGGCAACACAAATAACAGCCACGAAGGGCGACTTACAAAAAGGCAATTAACGAGGACCACAAAAGGTGACTACAGAAAAATGCAACAAAGGTAAACCATGAAAGGTAACTTACAGTTATACTGACGAGGCGGAGTATAAGCAGAGAGTAAGAACAGGAATAAGACGGGAGAATTCCTGTCTTCACAAGGCGAGGTTGCCTCAAGGAATGAACCCCGCGAGCGAGCTTAAATAATAATAGGTGGAAAACCAAAATGTGAATCAGGTGTGGATGCATGAGTGAGAAAGTAATTAAAGATAACTAAACAGCTGTGACAACCCGCAAAAAGATTTAACAGGAGAAAGTCACAAGACTGCACTGTCAAAATAAAAGCACAAACCAAAATGGAAGAAACTGAAGAACAAATACGTATTCAGAAAATGAGTAGTAACCATGGGGCAGCGTGGTGGCGAAGTGGTTAGCACTGCGGCAGCACAGCAACTCACTCTTGGCTGGGGGATCCTGGGTTCTATCCCAGCCCCCGACCAACAGTGATCTGTGTGGAGTTTGCATGTTCTCCCCGTGTCTGTGTGGGTTTACTCCGGGATTTCTCCGGTTTCCTCCCACATGCCAAAAACATGCAAGTTAGGTTAACCGGCATCAAACTGGGGATTCTAAATTGTCCTTAGGTATGAATGTGAGAGTGAATGGTTGTCTGTCTCTCTGTGTTGGCCCTGCGATGGACTGGCGATCTGTCCAGGGTGTCCCCTGCCTCTCGCCCAAAGATGCTGGGATAAGCTCCAGCACCCCAGCAACCCGAAAAGGATTAAGCGGAAGAAGAGACAGACGGAGTAGTAACCATGTGTTGTTTATGTGTTTGTGAGTGTTGCCCACCCATGTAGGACTACATATGACAGTCACCTCAACCTATGTTCCAGATTTCATGACTCCTGGTCATTCACAACCATTACAACAAGATCACGGATTGAATGGCGAGGAGGGCATGTCCATGGTAACGGCAGTGGCGCCATGCTAAAGGTGATGTGCAGTTATGATCAACCAGGTGGTCTGATTAACCTCAGAAAATTGCACGTCATTCTGGAAAGCAGCGCGTGAGTATGGCATGTAAGTTATTTCAACTTCCTGTCCATTGGCGGTAGGGGGCGCTGTTGCTATGTGTCATTCTTTATTATAGAAATTATCAGTATTGGCTACCTATTCACCACACAAAATTTGGTTGAAATCAGTCAATGTATGCCAGAGTAATAGCCAATGGAAGGGTGATGGCGATACTGCACACTTGGCCACGCCCCTGCCGCCAAACTGTAGGGCATTTGGAAAAGTTTTCAACAGCTTTTAATGGCACATGGGTATAGATGATTGGTGTCATTTGTGGTGACAATCAGACTATTTATTTTAGAGATATTGAAGAAAACCTTTGGTGTAACCTTCATGTCTCCAAGAGAGGGTGCTATTGCTGCTCATGAATATTCATAGCTGTAATTGTTTGGAGGCATACCCATATACATCATACCTATCTTGGTGCCAATCCGACATTCCATTCCTGAGGGATTAAAAAAACATGATGCAAAATTTCTGCCTCCTATACTGTAGGTGGCACTGTAGATTTATATGACTATTGTTCTAAAGAACTGTTTGGAATTGGACTGATATCCATAATATTGAATTTGGTTGAAATCCGACAATGCATACCAGAGTTATTGCCATCAGAATGGTCACAGAATGATCATGGCAAGGCATCAAACTTTGCTACGCCCCTACAGACAAACCGTCGCACTTGTGGAAAAGTTTTCAATAACTTTTAATGGCACATGGGTATAGATAATTGTCACCACAAATGAGCTCAGTCGGACTAAAACCCTAGGACGAATTCGATGAAACGCGCAAGGTGGAAATCAGGTCACCGCCACTTCCTGTCAAAATGGCTGACTTTCTTTTGGGTGTAGACCATCACTTCTATGGAATTTTTTGCATGTCTTGACATGATAAACATCTCACCCAATTTTTATCTTTCTACGCGAAAGTAAGCATGGGCCACTCCCCACTGACTTCACATGTTAGGTGGCGCTGTAGAGCCATTTTTGTGGGGTCGTTCATATTTCCTCCAAAATATTAACTTTTTTACCAGTCTTGAGGTCCCTGCAAAAAAATGGTGAGTTTTTGAGCACGTTGACTACCCCAAAAATGAGATCTTAGATGAAGAAGAAAAAAAAAATTGAACAAATTCAATGGGGCTCTCGCCCACTAATGTTGTCAATGGCTCAGGCCCTCATAATAACTCCTGTTTTCTCTTCTATTGTTCTCTTGGACGAATAATGGCTTCTGCAGGGAGTGAAAGAGGGGGAAATAGCCCAGGCACTGGTATGCAACCATTCCAGGACTCCATCCCTCCAGGTTGAAGTGCTCCAGCTGGAACTGGGAAGGCCAGCAAGATGCAGAAGCAGATTGAAGGAAACCACTTACACGATCCAGGGGGTGGGTTTCATGCAGAGCCAATTGGAGGAAGTGCATAAGACCATTGAACATATGGCTGCAAATCACTGTCACCTTTAGGTATGCCACACCAGGCTCCTGTATGTGCCCTGAGGCCACATCCTGATGCAGTGTCTTTCATGGCCTCTGATAACTTGGGTAAGACCATCGGCTCTGGCTGTGGCACCAATGGGTGAGTGGATGTCTCTCTGAGGATGATGATGAATTCAACAGTGACTCTCCGGTCAAGAAGGACCTTCCTGAGCCCTATGATATAGCTGTCAGGGCACTGCCCTCTGGAGCAGCATCAGCTGCTGGGCTTCCAGCAATTATGGATTTAATAAGCTGGGCTTTGAACGCAATTGACACTATTTTTTCAACGAGGAAAAGTGCCCCGGGGGAGGTTGTTTGCCCCGCAGGAACGGCTGCTGCGGGCTATTTGAGGGACACAAGTAATTGGAAACTCTTGTGCCTGTCTGATCTTTCCATCGAAGATGTCGAAGATTTGTACGTCTTCGTAGTAATGGTCATCGGGATCATTCTGATTGGATCTGGGATTGTCCTGGTGTACCGTAAATTGATGATGATGGACATAGCCTATCAAAATGCTGGCCAAGCGAGGTATAACCATCAAATTGAAAAAATGGAGAGGACTCTGACAGCGGCAAATGGAGAACTGTCTAGGAAAATGGATTACATCATGATCACGCTGAGAGCCGTCCATGAAGGATTCAACATCCAGCAATGAAGGATTAAGTACTGAATCTGTAAGAGGATATAAAGTTTCTTTCTCTGGGATCAGTACTATTCGACTAATCTGACCCCCCTCACACAAGTCCTCCAGATTATCTGCAGTTTTTTGTTTTCAAAACATTTGAGCTGCACTGACTCCACGGACAGCCAGCTGCATGGCCCAAGGACAATGCCAGCAGCTAAGACAAAACATCTCCTGCCAAAGAGACTTTGTTGTTCTTAATTGATACAAACACCTACACTCAACACTACACCCACACTGACTCAAAAACTGATGGAAAAGATCACTCACTCACTGCTCTCTTTGTGTCCTTGTGTACTTTCTTGTCTGCTAACTGTGCATTGAGGGCTTTTTTTCTTGTAATCATAATATTGATCATATATGACCGGTATTCTGACAATCAATGGTTTTTTGCTCTTTCCTATTGTGTTATCCTTTTCTTCCCTATGCATCCTGTACCCATCTGATGACAGGCGCGTTCTCAGATGCTGCCGTGTCACCGGAAATGCAGGTCGTTTTCTGTGTCAAGTCAAATCCCTCGTATGTTATCAGTCATATCTGTTAATGTACTTGGCAATAAATCCTTTCTGAGTTCTGAGTTCCTCCCCCATCTTCTCCACCTAGGTCTTCGGCTTTGGACAGAGGTCCTGCAGCCCAGAGGTGGGTTCCCTTGCCAGTTTATCCTGACTTTGGGAACATCTGCAGAAGTAGTGAACTCATCTAAGGAGGCTGCTGCTCCTCCTTCTAGACTCAGTATTTTGAGTGGCACTGCGGAGCAGGGCTTCGATGGTGCATTGAAGGTGGGCTCTACCTTTGCATGGCTGGCTGGAGCTCCCTCCACAGACAGCAAGTCTATTCACCATCCCAACAGGAAGTGGCATGCCACTGATGAGTTAGTAGCTATCGCCTACCAGTCTGTGGCTATGGCCTCTAGGCTGGCAAATATTAATACACTTTAGTGTATTTAGAAGGTCTGATAAGGGACCTACAGTCGAAAAGCAGAGCTGACCTACCTGCGTTGGAAAAGATTGTTGACACTGTGATTCAAGGAGCTAGCTTCAGGCTACATAGCACTTGGGAATTCCTTGGCCCAGCTGACTATGGCTGGTGGCATGTGCGGTTGAGCCATTCTGGATTAGCAGATACAGACAAGGCTGCTGTTTTTGATTCTGCAGTAGTGCCTCGTGAGGTCTTTGGGCTTGCAGCAGAGGTGGGGTGAGACGAGGTGCAGAAGGTGAGACTGTGCACACAGTCCTTTCATCGGCCAGGACCATCCAGGTCAAGTGTCCGGAGACCTCTTGAGGTTGTGTGAGAATCAACAACGGCTTAATTTCACAGAGCCAAGTTCCTCTCAGTGCTCGGGTCACCCAAGGCAGAGGGCCTCTCGGCAGCGGGTACAGGTTCAACTGCACTCACGGCCGTGGTCTCGGAAGTGTGCAGGCCGTGGTTCTGCCAAGCCCCTCCAGCATTTCTGACAGTACACTTCCCCTGACATCAACCTTCTCCACAGCGCATCTCATGAGTTGGCGTCAGTGCACCTCATGTCCATGGTTGATCGATACACTGGAGTGTGGATACCGCCTACAATTCAGATCTCATTTCCCAACTTCAAGGGGTTTTGGAACCAAAAGTAATGAGAACTCTCTTTCCACGGTTCTGGGCAGCGAGGTCTCTGCCCTGCTGGGAAAGAACGCAATACGGTCTCTGTCTCCAGGAGAAGAGAGTCAAGGCTTTTGCACTGCCTATTTCTTGTCTCCAAGCAAATTGGTGCCTACCCACAGAGCAACCAAAGGACTGACCCCCCCCCCCCCACTGTACCTTTCGCTACTTACAGTAGCTGTATGGCCTAAGTTCAGAGAAACAGAGATAGGTACCGCCCTATACACCATATGATGCTGTGGGAGGGAAATAACTCACTAACTAAGCGAACCGGGGTCCCCGTCCGATTCTAGACCTGAGACGGTTGAACAGGTATCTCAAGGTGCTCCATTTTCCAGTGTACAGGCTGAGGACATTATTTCAGGCCATAGGGCCACACGACTGGTTCACAATAGTGGACCTTTATGATGCTGATTTCCATATACCCATAAATCCAGCCCACCTGAAGTTCCTCAGTTTTCCTTCAGGACAAGCCTTTGGTTATAATGTCCTGCCTTTCAGTCCGTCCCTGTCACCTTGGACATTCACCAAGTGCATGGACCGTGCACTCGCCCCACTGTGGCAGGGGGGCATTCGAGTTCAATTATCTGGACGATTGGCTGGTTGTGGGCCATCAGAAGCCGTAGAGAGGAGCCATATGGAGACCATATTGGCTCACCTGGCTGCACTCAGGCTACATTTAAATGCCAAGAGAAGCTGCCTGGTTCCAACCAGTGTTGTTGAGTACTTGGGGCTCACCCTGGATTCAGTTGCCATGAGGGCATCCCTGACTCCAAGGAGAAGACAAACTATCAGGAAATGCATCACGAGCTGCATTTCACAAAGGACTGTATCAGTGCAGCAGTGCCAGAGGATCTTAGGTCTATTTGCTGCAGCTGCCCAGGTGGTGCCACGCTGGGTCTTTTACATGCTTGTGCCCTTCAACCAGTGCCCAGAGACAAAAGAAGGAGGCTAGTTCTTTCTGAAGGAGCCTCATGGTTCTCAGGTGGTGGAGACACTCATCAGCAGTCCAAGATGGTGTTCCCCTAGGCCAAGAGGATTGCAGGTTGACCATTACAACTGACACATCCCTCACAGGCTGGGATGCAGTCTGGAAGGGCAGGTTTGTTCGAGGACACTGGGCTCCGGCTCAGTGGTCTTGGAACATAAATCATCTCGAGATGGAGGCAGTGCGTTTAACTCTGGAGCTTTTTCTTCCAGTCATTCAGGGCAGAAAAATTCTGGTGCAAATGGACAGCACAGCTGTGGTGTCGTATATCAACCGGCAGGGCGGTCTGAGGTCTCCCTCTCTCCATGCAAGGGCACGCCATCTGCTCTTGAGAGTTCAGGCCAAGGGTATGTTCCTGAGGGCTTTTCAGCTGCCGGGGCCCCAGAACATAGCGGCAGATCTGCTGTGACGAGGGGGTCCCCACCCCTGGTGAATGGCAACTGCATCCAGAGATAGGCGAGCAGATCTGGCTTCGGTTTGGCCAGGCAGAAGCAGACTTGTTTGCAACGGCGGAGAACACTCACTGTGCTCTCTGGGCCTCAACGCACGGCCTGCCAGGTCCACTAAGTGCAGATGCTCTGAGTGATGCCTGGCCTCCAGTGAAACCGTTTGCATTTCCACTACTTCTTCTGCCAGCTTTCCTCGCAAAGGTGAGGCTATTGTCTGTCCAAGTAATTTGATGGCCCCGAATTGGCCACAAAGACCATGGATGGAGGAGATCCATGAGATATTGGGGGGCCATCCTTGGCCTCCCCCAATTGGATGGGGTGTGCTCTCACAGGCGCAGGGCAGGATTTGTCATCTGAATCCCCAGCTCCTGAGGCTTCATGTATGGCCCTTGAATGGCAGCGATTGTGTAACTTGGTTAGATGAGGAGGATAGACACCGTGCAGGCTTCACGGCCCATCTACCCCACTGCAATGCAGTATGAAGTGGAGAGTGTTTTGAACTGGTGTGGGACCAAGGGTGAGGATCCGTTGACGTCACATCTCTGTCATCTTGTTTTTTCCTCCAGTACCTCTTCGCTGAGGTTAGGTAGAGTCAACTATTGGGGGCTAGCTGGAAGCAGTGTCAACTGCCCATGAAAAATGTATGGCTTGTTGCCTGGGGCACATTCCTTGTCTAAGCAATCTTTGAGAGGCGTGAGATGGAGCCGCCTGTCCCGGCGTCCTTGCTGCCCACTTTGGATCTCCCGACAGTTCTCAGGGCTCTATGCTTGCCCCCTTTTGAGCCACTCTCCATTGCTGACCTTTGTCTGCTCTCTGGGAGGACTGTTTTCTCTTGGCAATTGCCTCGGCCAAGAGGGTCAGTGAATTGAATGCGGTATCTGTGGATGCAGCATGTCTTAGGTTTGATGGTGATCAGGTAGCCAACCTGCAGCCCAACCCAGCTTTCAACCCAAAGTGCTACTAGTGGGATTGTTTTTTCCTCTCATGCTTCAAGCCTTCTACCATCCCCTACACACTTCTTCGGAGGCTGAGAGGCTCCTTAGTTGTGCCAGTAGGGCCTTTTAGGTTTATGTTGACCTTACGAGGTCTGTCCACTCTTCAGACAAGCTTTTTGTGTTCTATGGAGAGTCCACAATGGGCAGGCCTATCTCTAAGCAGCGCCTGTCCCATTGGATAGTCGACCTAATTGCCTTCATGTATGTGCAGGTTGGAGTGGAACCATCAGTTGTAGTCAGGCAGATAGGTGAAACAATTGTTCACTTCTGGATAGAAGCATGAAATTTGGCATAAATGTAGTCCAATAAGTCCTCTTTCATATAAGATTAAGACCCACTTCGAATCTTGCTTGGTACTTGCATTATTCAAGATGGCGTCCAAATATGGCCGCCAAAAAACACGTTTTTGCTTATAACTAGAAAATGTGAGCTTTTAGGGCATAATAATGTATTGTTGACTAATATAAATGTGTACATTCCACACATTTTGAGCCCAAAATCAAGTCTGTATGACAAACGGTTCTTGAGATATAACATTTTGAAAATTGCCACAAACTGTATAATCTTAATCATATCAAAAGTTACCGAGATACAAATGCTGAACAATAGCAATTGAACATTTATGGTATATGTTCATTTGAATCACATTCGAAGATCAATAATAGCATAATGAGAAAACCCAAGAAAGTTAAAAATACAAAACGCAGTCAGTGATATGCCAAATATTATGTAATCGAGTGTAACCTCATTACAACCCATGCATCAACAGAGTGAAGTGATCGAGAAGACCTCCGCTAACCTTCTGCCTGGTGACATGCACCACCACAATAACACAGAGAAGTGCAGCTTAAATTGGCCCTGCTGCACTTGCACAAGCCCCTACAAGCTTTCTTGCAACCACAGTGCACAAGCTCTTGACATACTTTGGAAGCTTCAGGGAGAGTGGTCCACTTTGGGACGAAGCCTTCCCTTGCTTCAGTCCATCCCCAATGTGTAGGACTTGGTAGATTTTGCACTGGATCCAGTGCTTGACCCCACACATAGACACCTTGATAAGCAGCTCTTTTGATATGTTCTGTTAATGCTGCCTTTGTTGGTGGAATATTTTCAAGTGACTGCGTTCCTTGTGCAAAAAGGGTCTGATGAGCTTTGTTTACCTGATACAGTGGGCAGGTACGACTGTACATTATTACCATGTACCGTTCAAGAACAGCTTCATCCTCTGCTGTTATAACTTCAGGAGTGAAGCTCAGTTTCCTGAATACAGGTGTCACTTCAGGAAAAACTTCCCAAGCATCAAATGCAGTCTTCTTGCCCCTGCCAGCAAACGAGGAAGTAGTGTCTGAGCCACTGAAAGCATGGAAGAAGGGAAGGGCTTTGCACTTGTCAGGACCAAGGCTACCTGCCAAGCTGTTTGCTGATATGTAGGTGAAATGTTTTCCCACACCAAACGCCAGCCACAGGTCAATGTCCAGCTGATTTACATATGTAACAGCTAGAACAACAACATCTGTGTCAACTGTCCTTATCAATACACTCCTGTGGCCTTGAGCTGCACCATGGGCAACATGCAACATAAGCCTTGTATCAGCTTCTTCATGATCAGTTGGATCAATGCCAGCAGAAGCCATGTCACTTGGTCTGTTGCTCACAACATTCACATCAGAAGTTGAAACAAACAAGACACCTTCCACCTCTAGAGAAGCCAGTTCTCTACCTAGGAATTGGAATAGCTCTGCTTTGTTATCGGTGCAGCGCAAAAAGGTCTGCCAGTTACTGGGAATGACAGTGTCAGGAAGCACCTTTCTTCGGATACCTTTGCCTCGAGACACTCTGGTTGCCTTTTTGAGGCTGCTGTCAAGATATCGGTCCCACACTACATCAACATGTTTCACATCTTTAGCCTGATGAATGATGTAAGGCAAGAAAACTCCCCTTGAATACTCTTGGAAAGTCTTTGCTTTACCAGGTGCAAGCATATTCACAACAGCTGCTCCATCAAAGACCTTCATGGTAACAGCTGGTAACAACTGATTTTGTGATACCCCAATGCACTGAAGCAAATCTGACTTCTTGCCTTGACGCAATTTGCCTAGAGCAGACAGTGAAGGAGGATGGGCATTGTTTTCATGTCTGAAAAACTCCTCTGTTTCCATCACGGGTTTGACAGGCAATATAGAGCCGAGCAAAAAGATTGCAATCAGATTTCAAAGCAGACACCTTAGATTGACTGACATTGTTTGTCACTTCATAAGTACCAAACAGAGGTAGATTGTTTCTTGAAACTGTGTCAGTTAAAGCAACTGTACGCTTATTCAGTCTGTTATCAACAAACTCCTGATACTGAGCAATGCCTAATTCGTGCGCTGATTTCACTGCATTAATAACATGGTGAGGCATTATTTCATTGGTGTCAAGTCTAACAAGGTCATTGCTTGTCTCTTTGAAGGGATTTCCCATGTCCTCTAATGAAACTTCTAGGTTACAAACATTTTTTGCAAATGCAACCTGGACACTTGGAATTTGATCATGATGCTTGAGATTCATTGCCTTGGGCTTCAACAGAGATTCTTCTAGCTCACTAACAACCCTAGCAACTTCAGGGCCAGCAACCAACCACCTTCTTAAGGCAGAAGGATCCTCAGTGAGGCCTATAGCACCCCCTTGGCCTTTGATCTTGGCATTCTCTTGTTCATGACAGTGGTCCAAAGCAATCATCGAGAAAGCATGATCTGACTTTTTTACAACAAAATTTCCATCCATGAAGTTCGAGTAAACATCAGGGTGAGTCTGATGTAGGTTAAGCATATCCCGTACATGGATGGGCAGCCATCTGGCATAATGGTAGCAGTCTAAGGCAAACATCCAAGGTGTCAGTTGTCCAAGGACTTCAACGTACAAATTGAAGTTTCCTTCTCGGATGGCCCTCACATACTCAAGGAGAAGCAGCTCTAGCTTCAACACAGTATCATATCAAATCATAGTTAGGCCTGAAAAAAAGCAATCTGGACATCCCTGTATCTCAATACTGACACTCCCACTGCTGTACCTGAAATGAACATAAGTTGCATTATTGTGATTACTTGAATAAGCCATATCTCAAGAACCGTTTGTCATACAGACTTGATTTTGGGCTCAAAATGTGCAGAATGTACACATTTATATTAGTCAACAATACATTATTATGCCCTAAAAGCTCACATTTTCTAGTTATAAGCAAAAACGTGTTTTTTGGCGGCCATATTTGGACGCCATCTTGAATAATGCAAGTACCAAGCCAGATCCGAAGTGGGTCTTAATCTTATATGAAACAGGACTTATTGGACTACATTTGTGCCAAATTTCATGCTTCTATCCAGAAGTGAATGATTGTTATGAAAATTGGCCCTTATCTGCCTGACTATTGGGCTGGTGGCTCGCTCAACACGGGGATTGGCCACTGCGTGGGCGTTGTTTAGGGGTGCACCCCTGGAGGAGGTGTGTGCAGCTGCATACCGCTTGGGCTTCTTCCTCAACATGTTCCCGTTTCTATAGGCTCAACCTGGATTCATCAGTCGTCCCCTCATCTGTTCTGGGGGGTCACAGCAAGTTCTTAAGTTGCATCAGTTCCCTCATGTAAGCCGGCATATGCGCCTTGTGCTCGAAAGGTTTTTGTTTCAGCGCCGGTTACCTGGAGTAACTGGCTTAACTTGTACGCACTCAGTTAAGTACAATAAAGGAGCCAAACTCATCTGATTGTGTTTGTGCTTAGTGGCATGATTGGGGCATTGTGTTCTTTTGGCTTGTGGGTGACGCTGCTTCCATTCTCCTCAGGACTCAGAGGACTCAGGACTCAGAACTCAGAGGACTCAGTTACAGGTTCACTGAAATGAAATAAAATGTACGTTTACGGATGTAAACATGGTTTTATGAAAGAAAGTGAACCTGTAACCATTCATATTTCTTCGTCAGTGGAGGCAGGCTCCTCCCAATCATTAGAAAGAGGAAGAATGGGTGGATGCAAGGGGTATATATAAGGTGTGCATCCACAGATGTGATTAATTTGGTACAATGTTCCTATCCCGAGGATCATAGTCACGTGGTTACAGGTTCACTTTCAATCATAAAACTGCGTTTACATCCATAAATGTACGTTTTGTGCAAATTATGTTGCACTTCCACCAATTTATTTCATCACTTGAGATGTCATTCACTATAATATGAAGAATGCCTTAAAATCTGCTCTCAACATCCCAGGTAGCCCCTACAAAAAAATAAATAAATAAATTTAAAAATTAAAAAAAAAAATTAAACAAACCAGCCCTATGAAAATGACTATATGGCTTCTTCATCTGGAAAATTTATTCCATACAACAAAAGTGCAAAACAGAAAGAGATCACAACTGTAGTCACAAATTATACTGCCAAAGACATGGCCCTTATTGTTAAAAACATGACCAAACAGAAAAAGTGGACTTAAATTTATATCGTTTTAAAATATTTTTCTCTAGAATTCTTGCTTAATGCACTTTTTTTAATTGACTTGAGTCTTTTTTATTTTGTTTTGTTTTATATGGTTTTATTACAGGCTATAACAGGAAGGCCTACAATTATTTATTTTGATTTGTTGCAAATTTGAGTGGGGTTGTCTGACTGGTTCAATAAAGTTAGCTAAATTTAACTTGATTTTACCCCCCCCTCCCGCCCCCATATGCAATTTAAAAAAATGCAGTTGTTTCTGTTATCATTCCGGTGTCATTTTATGCAAAGGTTTTACATTTATACAATGGTTTGGAGGAAATCTCAAGATATCGTGCTATACAGTATATCGTGTATCACAATAAAACCCTAAATGTATCACGATACATGTTAAAAGCCATATCGCCCAGCCCTATCTCCAATGTTGATACTTTTACTCCGGTGGTGGCACAATCTCAAGGCCATTACTAGCTAGTGCTATCCCTCAGACATGAACGCGTTCGCCTCTTTCCATTGACTTTGTATGTATTCGCACCACGTGAAAAATTGTCTTCACGTTTGGTGTGAACACACCTTTAATGTCAAAATCGGCCCTTTCAGGGCAGAAATGAGGCACCAATCGCCAGCAGTGAGTCTGCACATTTAATTATGGAAAAACACAAAATAATAGCCACGAAGGGCAAATACAAAAAGGCAATAACTGAGGACCACCAAGGGCGAATACAAAAGGCTATTTACCAAGACCACGAAGGGTGATTACAGAAAATGGAAACCATGAAAACCACGAAAGGTAAACTTACATTAGTACAGACGAGGCTGAATACAAAGCAGAAGTTAGACTGGAATCAGGCGTGGGGATTCCAGTCTACCAAAGGCGAGGTCGCTATAAGGAATAATCCTTGCCAGCGAGCTTAAATAATACAAGGGAAAAACCGCAAACATGAATCAGGTGTGAAAGTAATGAGAGAACCCAAAACAGCTGTGTCAACCAGCGAAAAGACTTGACAGCAGGAAGTCACAGACTGTGCTTTCAAAATAAAAGCACGAAACATAATGGACAAAAAATCAAGACTAAATACAAATACAGAAAAGGAAAAAACCACAAAGACCGGAGCGCGGCACAGACCCGCGCTCAGCATCATTACATTTAATGGTAATTTATATAAATATTTGCTATCCACCTTATTCCTGGGGGTGCCACTGTTGGAACGGTTATGGACAGAACTTCCGGTTTCGGCTGACCTAGTGTTAAATCAGTCAGTAAGAGTGGAGTAGTAGAGGCATTTAAAATAGTGTTTTGAAGTTTTTCTGATTCTTTTTAATGTATAGTCCACATACGTGTTTTCCACTCAAGTGGCAGCTAATTTCAGCTATTCTAGTTTTTGTATTTTTTTGAATGTTTTAGCATAGTTCTGGTACTTGCTGCTGTTCATGGTTGTGCCAGACTGGATGAATGGAGGCTTCTCACCACACGGTGACAGATGACATCCAAGCACGGTGTTGTGGCGTACGTCTGCTCAAAGGTAAATTTGATTATATCCAACATACTCTAACAAAATGCAGCCGACCTTATTACGGTGGAGACGTGCTGGGTGGAATGCCCACCGCGTCATTATGAGTACAGGTAACAAGAAGTCATAAATCATGACTCTTTGTTTGCTAGCGGCAAGTTCCGGGTAAACCCCCATGAGTGTCTGGCATCATTGGAAAGCTTAGAAATCGTACTTTCTAAAAATACCTATGTTTTTGCAGAAGACATAACTTCTGACCAATCGAACGCAAGTTTTCAACCTAGCTAAAATATAAACAAATCATCTTTTTCTGGGTCAGTTTTTGTGCACTACCTACAAATTAAATATCTTTTTGAAGGTCTTTCAATACAGAAATGGAAATAACATTACATCACTTTTGAAAATGTCCTTAAAGTGACTCATTTTGCCAGCATGGGTCATTTGTTTACACCATTAGCATCTTAGCGGTGGCGCTAACTAAAGGAGTTACTGTGTACGAGGCCACTTTTTAAGGTCATCTTTCCATCCCTCGATAGTCATGGGAAGTGGTATGATTATGTTACTGTTTTGAGGTGCAAGAGGCCGTGTTCCCACATTTCTGATGCCAAAGTCATAGTTTTTTAACAAGAAGTGTCCCGTTTCAGTGACAATAATACGTTCTAAACTAGTACCAGAAGTTGCTACCATAATTCACGCAAGGCATCATGGGGCCTAGGAATAAGGTGGATACTGTGGTTGATATGAATTAGAGCATGTCAAATATTTAATACAATTAAGCAACCTCTACATATACAGTAAATTCCTGTAGGCTTGATTCATGTGAGTGTTAATGTAGTTGTTGACCCCTGCAGGTCTCTCAGTAGCAAAATTTTACTATTATTATTATTAGCAAGATACTGTTAGGAAACCACTCACTTCCAAATATAAACACACAGAAGCAGCCATAAGAAAACTTATAACGTTTAAAAGAGAATAAAGCTGACTCCTTCCCTGAGGGAGATAATTAGCAGCCACACAATCCTCTGTTTCATCTCAAAAGAAGCTCCACTTAATCTCTCAGTATTTCCAACCGGTTCTTCAGCTCCGACTTAATTCACATTCTGAGCACAGCAGATCTATCACTGGCTGGCTTTCTTGTGAAAACTTCAATATGGATCTGGGTTTTTGACTGACTTTGTACTTCAGAAGGTCACCTGCAGGTTGAGACCAGCAGTGTTCAGAGAAGAAAACCCTGGTTAACTTACATCCACTATTATGCTACTGTTTTTTGGAAGTAACGTCCCTGTGGGAGAGTGAATGTGGGGCCATTAATAAACTGACAGTTAAAATATCTGCATCTCAATTTTTTTTTTTCTCTCACGGCACTGTTGTGCTTTAAGTTGATGGACATTTCCACCCAACACTTGTGTAAATAGGTAACAGTCTGTAAAAAAAAAAAAAAAAAACACAACAAAAAAACAAAGCCTCAGGTGCACATGGATTAAAGATAAGTTTCTTGAATCCCCTGTAACTCCCAAATCCCCAAATTCCCATCCAGTTTACTGTTTGTTCTTTTGAACTCTGGCTTTCAGTCAACATTTTGGGCAAGGCAAACAAGAGTGGATTATAAGGTCAGGCCTGATAACCTCCCATAAGCCAATGCAGCATCACCACTTACTTGTATCTGACAGACTTTTACACATTTAGATGACCTACAGAGGCTTTGCGTATAGAATTGGGTCATGATCAAGACTAATTTTTGGTCAGACAAGCCAATACCGCTTTGATCTGATTTCCCAAGGGAGAAAATGCCAATAGTCGGAAGAGATGATTGCTGCACAGCATAAACCTGAAAGATAAAAATAAATAAATAAGTACTCTAAAACAGCTTAGATGATACTGGTGTCAGGCAAGGAAAAGCACCAATGTTCAGTTCACCCAAGCTTAGAAGAAACAGATAGTCAGTGAAAAGGCTTTATGTCAGGCTCTATTAATCCATGGCTACGCTTAAGAGCTGGCTGTTAAATCATCTTTGAGTGTGCACTATGGTAGCTTAGTGCTGATGTTGCACCTCATTCCACAGATGGGAAAACACTGAACCACCACAACTGAGGCTTCACTTCCCAATTTAAGTCTCAGAAACTCTGCTGACTTCATGTTCCAGCTTCAACAATTACAGTAAGTCTCAGCCTTGGCTTTCTCCGGTTTGTTGTTTGAGAGCAGATTTTTGCAATCCAACGGAGCTGGAAACTACTCACCTCTGTTTAAATGGGATGAACTATATTATATTGTATTATCAGTGAAGAAACTGCAACTTTATGTTTATGTCTTTGAGTTTAATGTGTGCTGTACATAGTTACAGTGGTGTGAAAAAGTGTTTGCCCCTTTCCTGATTTCTCATTTTTTTGTATGTTTGTGTCATGGATGGCCCTCGCGGGACATCAATGAGACACTATAGGCCAGCCGATGAGTTTGCATATTCATTAACAAAAGGTACAAATGACAAGATGAACAGCCATGTGGGGCAAAAACACGAATGTTGACTAAGGCTAAGGCTATAGACACTAGATAACAGACTCTGAGGAAACACTTACTGGGAAACAAAGAATCAAAAAGGGAGACTGGAGTCGGGGTTAGGGACTCCAGCCAAACGTTGTGTGGGTCCAACGTTGTGCGAGGTCGCAGCGAGGAGTAAACCTCAGCTGCTCCCTTAAATAATGCAATCTGACTAATCAGAAAGGAAAATGTAATCAAGGAATGTAATTCAGCTGTCGCGGCTCGGCTCGGCTCTGACAGCCAGAAGTCCCGCCGTGATGCTGTCACAACAAAAGCCCTAGAAGGCCATAATAACACGGCCCGAAATGGGATGAAACGGGGAAAATGCTGGACAACCCAAGCGCCGACAGAATCAGCGCTCAGACCATGACAGTTTGTCACATTTAAATGTTTCAGATCATGAAACAAATTTAAATATTAGACAAAGATAACACAAGTAAACACAAAATACAGTTTTAAATGAAGGTGTTTATTATTAAGGGAAAAAAATCCAAACCTACAGGGCCCTGTGTAAAAAAAGTGATTGCCCCCTAAACCTAATAACTGGTTGAGCCACTCTTAGCAGCAACAACTGCAATCAAACATTTGCGATAACTGGCAGTGAGTCTTTTACAGTGCTGTGGAGGAATTTTGGCCCACTCATCATTGCAGAATTGTTGTAATTCAGCCATATTGGAGGTTTTTCGAGCATGAACCGCTTTTTTAAGGTCATGCCACAGCATCTCAGTCGGATTCAGGTCAGGACTTTGACAAGGCCACTCCAAAGTCCTCATTTTGTCTTTCTAACGCCATTCAGAGGTGGACTTGGTGGTGTGTTCTGGATCATTGTCCTGCTGCAGAACCCAAATGCACTTCACCTTGAGGTCACGAACAGATGGCCAGACATTCTCCTTCACGATTTTTTGGTAGACAGCAGAATTCATGGTTCCATTTGCCACAGCAAGTCTTCCAGGTCCTGAAGCAGCAAAACAGCCCCAGACCATTGTTATGTCTGTAAATGACAGAGAGCGAGGCAAGTCTTCATGCAGCAAACAACTCTCTAACTTTATCATACAGAACAGGGTTTATATACAGAATGGGCCGTGCCCACCTGACGTCACCCTGTGGGTGGGCACGGCATCCCAGACACACATCCATACACCACACCACACCCCTTCAAAAAAAAAAAAAATCAAGCACACAGGAAACCCACCCAAATCTGGCAACCCGACTCACACACTAAGAACAGAGAGAAAAACAGTAATAAAGCAACCTATCACATTCACACAAACAATAGAACTGGACCTAGTGTCAAAAAATAAAATTAATCCCATATTGCCACTCACTCACATGCACACCAGCATCATATATATATATATATATATATACAGTATATATCATTATTTACACAAATAAATAATTAAATGACACCACAGTTTCTGAGCAACCACCAGTCGCCGCCCCCCAGGGTTGAAACACTCTTTTCTGGCCAGCCTGTCTCCACCTCTCCAAACCCAACTGTTGACCCGCAAGGAAACCTGACCCAGTCTCCCATGCCCGCCACGTCATCTTCGGACCCTCATTCTGCGTCACGTCGTCCTGCCGACCCGGTCCGAACTCTCGCTCTGACGATGGCGTTTGGCGTTCAAAAAACCGCGCCAAAATGTCCCGCTCTGCTCTCTTTTCTTTTGGCCTCGAACACTCCGAATTTCCGTGGTCGTGCTCCTGGGACTGCCGAAACCCACTCGTTGGCGCCGCTCGCTGCCACTGTGTCCTGCGGCTGCTGTCGCTCCCCTCTGGGGCCCGCACCATCACCTACGCCGGGCTCATTCACTGAACCAGGCTCCTCGCCACTGCATCCAGCGCTCTCAGTCCCGGTGCTCCGCTGTGCTGTCACCGTGTCCTGCGGCCGCTGCTCCTCCTCAGGAAACGCACCATCACCCTTGTCGGGCCCGCTCACCGACCTGGGCTCCTCACCACTGCAACCATCACTTTCAGTGTTAGTGCTCCGCTGCGCCATCATCATGCCCGGCTCTCGTGGTTCACTTTCGGGGTCCGCACCATCACCATCGTTGGACTATCTCACCGACCTGGGGTCCTCACCGCTGCATCCATTGCTTTCGGTGTCGGTGCTCCGCTGCGCCGCCATCATGTCCGGCTGCGGCTCTTCCTCGAAGTCCTCGGCCTGCACTGTCCCCCTCGTCCGCTGTACAGCCTCCAACAGCTGGGCCAACTCCTGCTGCATCGCCTCTCCGACCTGCTGCATCACCTCTCCAGGGCTCTCGAAGTCACCCTCACTGGTCCTCCGACACCGGCTCCTGATAGTCTTTCCCAGCACTCCCGGTGTCGGTGCTCCTCTGTGCCGTTACCGCGTCAATGGCCAGGGGCTCCTCCACATGTGGTCCCAGTTCTGACTCGAGGCCCAATTTTGTGCCATTAGCCTCGTTTCGGTGCAAAACTAGCTTATCAGCTAGCCTGTCCATAGACTCTGACTGAGCCGTTAGCTTTCCAAAGCTAGCTAGCTCCTGCTCGACCAACGCCATCAGCTTCTTCGCCCACAACTCTCTGGCCCTTGACTACTCCGCGAAGTGTGCCTCCATGAGCCCGATAGCCTCCACGTAGTCCTTACTCGTGCCCAGCAAGTCGAGAATCCTTTGGCCCTCCGCGCCAAGGTTACAAGCCAGGAGGGCCTGCCATTGTCTCCCGTCGAGCCAAGGGAAATCCAATGAGGATACGTACCCCTCGAGGTCCCGTCTCCAATGCGACCACGAAATCAATGGCTCACCTGGGCTCTCTAGAAACGGCCACAGCCGCTGCTCAAACTAGCATGCACCCATTGTGCTCCTCGTCGCCAAATGTTATGTCTGTAAATGACAAAGAGTGAAACGAGTCTTCATGCAGCAAACAACTCTCTAACTTTATTATACAGAACAGGGTTTATATACAGAATGGGCCGTGCCCGCCTGACGTCACCCTGTGTGTGGGCACTGCATCCCAGACACACATCCATACACCACAACCATCACACTACCACCACCATATTTTACTGTTGGTATGAGGTTTATAACCGCTCCCAAAGTCTTCTTCTAGGTCAGAAAACCACGCTCCAACTGATGTTGACAAGTTTTTTGTTTATTTTGCCACAGCAAATCTTCGCCCTTAAACACCGTGAAAAACTAAAAATACAGACATAAAAAACATGAATACAAAATAAATTATAACACTTAACAAATGTTCATAAACAAAAATAATCACATACCGTGTGCGCCTTCTGCCTAGAATTTAGGAGTTGTTAGTCATGTCACAAATTTCCCAAACAAAGTCCTCTCTCCAAAGTCCTCTCTCCGCATCTGATTGTGGACAGCCTCCAGCAGCCGTGTGACTCTTCTAATCAGGCATGTGAACAGCGCATGCCTACCATCCATTTTTGCACCATATCAGGTCCAGGTCCGCCGCTGTTTCCTCACAAACATGGACAACATTTAACAGTCCGGCTGCCTGCAGGAAAAACACTCTGTCCTCTCTCCCGACACTCGCTCACACAATGGTGCTGATAGGTGGAGCGAGACGCCTGCACGAGCCCCCTTCACGAGCTGTCCGACTCACCCGCGAGCTTGGCAGCACGAGCGCATATGCACCGCGATATGGAGGAACTGAAGGCGGAGAAAAGGACACCACTAACGTCCGCAACACTGGTGCACACACCCATAAACAAACATTATTTCAGAAAAAGAACCAAAAATACATAAACCTTTTCACTGTGACAGCTACAAGGTTCCTTTTCCGAAATACTGTGTTGCTTTTACGCCGAATGTAATGGGACACACACCTTCCAAAAAGTTCAACTTTTGTCTCGTCAGTCCACAGAGTCTTTTCCCAAAAGTCTTGGGGATTATCAAGATGTTTTCTGGCAAAACTGAGATGAGCTTTTATGTTCTTTTTGCTCAGCAGTGGTTTTCGTCTTGGAACTCTGCCATGCAGGCTATTTTTGTCCAGTCTCTTTCTTATGGTGGAGTCATGAACACTGGCCTTAACTGAGGCAAGTGGGGGCTGCAGTGCTTTGGATGTTGTTGTGGAGTCTTTTGTGACCTCTTGGATGAGTCGTCGCTGTGCTCTTGGGGAAATTTTGGTCAGCTGGCCACTCCTGGGAAGGTTCACCACTGTTCCATGTTTTCGTCATTTGTGGCAATCACTTTTTCACACAGGGCCATGTAGGTTTGGATTTTTTCTCTCTTAACAATAAACACTTTCATTTAAAAACTGCATTTTGTGTTTACTTGTGTCTTCTTTGTCTAATATTTAAATGTGTTTGATGATCTGAAACATTTAAGTGTGACAAACACAAAAAAAAAAAGAGAAATTAGGAAGCGGGCAAACACTTATAAACACCACTGTATGTGAATAGATACAGTTTGCATTCAGGAGATATGGCAAAAGAAAGGAAACATGCAAAAGTTATGGGAAAATAAAACAATGTGGCCTTTTGTTAATGATTCAAAAATCCTGTCTATTAAATCCATATTTAATCAACAATTATTTAAAGATGTGCTGCAGTGGACAGAAATCCCCCAAAACAATTCTACATTGTATAAAGACTTAGGTTGAGTTGAGGGCAGTAGTCGCTCAGGAGGTAGAGCAGGTCATCCAAAAACTGGAGGGTTGGCGGTTCGAATCCCTCTCCCCCCACAGCCATCCTGCCATTGTGTCCTTGGGCAAGACACTTTACCCACCTTGCCTCCAGTGTCCATGACACTGGTGTATGAATGTGAACAGATGTTCGGTGGTAGACAGAGAGGCCATTGGGGCAAATTGGCAGGTTTCAATCAGTCTGCCCCAGGGCAGCTGTGGCTACAGCAGTAGCTTACCATTACCATTGTCTGGGGAGTGAATAATGGACTCATTGTAAAGCATCTTTGGGTGTCATGAAAAGCGCTGCGTAAATGCAAGCCATTATTATTAAAATGGTATCTTATGTCCTTTTTTCTACAAGAAAACTTTCATTGTCTTACAGTTGATTGTGAAAACTACTGTAGTTCCCTTTTCCTTCTCCTTCAAACACCAGGATCTAATTTGGCTCCCCCACATCCTACCCATGAGCATGCTGATGCACTTCATCTCCTCCAAGACCACAGCACACAGGAGTCTTCAAGCTGGCAAATTTTAACAACCAGTGCTTAGTCCTGATTGATTTACCTGTTATAGTGGCGTCACAAAAATGTTCCATCAAAACTTGCCTTTTTCCAAGGGGAGGAGCTTAAAGTGACACTCCACCAAAAATCAAGTTTCTTCTGTTGTTAACAAGTCTGTAACATGTTTTTTGTAACTTACAAGATGTATCAAGAGCAAAATTTGTCCCAAATCCCAAGTCTGGATTTTTATGTTGTGAATGTCCAGTTAAGCTCCGCTCCTCCCCCAAAACTGCAAGTTTGGACAGAGCGTTTCTAGCTACATAAGAATTCCTGCTTAGCCTGATTGGTTAATGTTATAACCAATCAGGCTAAACACTGGGCATGGCTAAACACCAGAGTTCACTCCCCCAAGGGAAGAGAGAGGAGTCGACGTGGCTTCGTGGGCACAGGCTCATGGTCTACCTACCACTGACCACGCTGCAGTAAGCATTCCTTCCCAGCGATGACGCAAAACCAACCACGGCCACCCGTAGTTTTCCACCGCTGGGGCTATCATATTCCAGAACCCCTAAGCACACGCGGGGTGTGGTCAGCTTGGAGACCGGAGTCCACCGGCTGCCACGCCCACACGTGCAGGGTCCCAGAGGTGCCCACAGAGGAATGGGAGGCACACAATTCAAAGACCGAAAGAAAGAGAGATGGGGGGACAAAGGTGCCAAGACCGCCACCCATCCATTTTGCATTCATTTGACTCGGTTCAGTGAAGAGGTTTTCGGGGGAGACACAAACACCCCAGGTGCTCCATTCCGTCCCCGCCAGGGTGAATGGAAGAGGAGACAGTTGGGTAACCAGTGGTGGTGGTGGTGCGGGGGGGGGGGCAATGGTGAAGCCGCGCGCACTGAGGTCGTGGTTCCACCGTGCATCGGACCGCTGGCCCACAGCGAGCTGCCCAGTGGGCACCCGTCAGCCCCCAGGTGGGACCGCCGAGAGCTAGATCACTTTGGCAGTGGTGGGCAGCGTGTGCATGTACAGCTGAATACCTCTGATGTTTTGACTAGCCATTGTTTAGTTAGCGAAACAGTTTTTGGTGTTCTCAGGTCAGACGAGAAGGGAGAGCTGACCTTGCAGCATCCGCTAGTGGTGGGCAAGAGTATGGGTGGAGCTAATTAGAATATTCATAGATCTGCACATACTTAACCTGTTGCACTCCTGTGTACCGCGGACGGGCACTGCGTCTCTGCGTCCTAGAGCGCACGAGGGCACTCTCGTGCACTCTAGGATGCACGAGGGCGCTGCGCCAAGAGCGCACTGAAAAAAAAAGCTGCATTTCCATTCTTCCACTACAGACACAGCCGCAAACAGATCAGATATGATTGACCTCTCATTCGACTAATAAGAGCCTTGAATTGGGTTTCTGAAACCTTGAAGAACCAATGACTGAAAACCTAGCAAGAAGGACCCACCTACCAACGCTGCAAATGCAGCGAGCCAATTGAAGCACAGAAGTTCAAAAGCTGTTTTGTGTAAGGCTGGGTGAAGAGAGACTGACTGCTGCAGATGAAAAAAGGACCCGCAGGAAGAACCGTCACAGACCCAGCAGCATGGAGACCACCCACAAGTGCGACCTGTGTAACAGGGACTGCCATTCGCGCATCGGCCTGTTCAGCCACAGGCGGTGCTTTTTTTTTTTTATTCCAGCAGAATAGACGTTTAGGATTCTCTTCCATGGTCATCATAGACCGACGAAGACCGACGACGAAGGTCGTAAATCATTCGCCAAAACCGCAATCATGGAAGCGCAAAACCACAATAATGGAATTATGTTTTGACCGGGTCGCAAGACCAGAACCACGAGTCCGTAACAAGGGACCAGCGTCGCGTTCGTCTGACAATGAGGAAGAGAAGTTCGCCAGGACACTGCTGCTGTGAAGAGGTAAGTGTTATAAGCTAAATTATTCTTTATCCCTGAAAATTGTAATCAAAAATGACTTTTGACCGATCGGTAAATTACAACTGTGCGGCGCATGAAGTCCGAAGTCCGTGAGCCGCGGTACACGGTTCGTGCGCCGCGTCCGGACCGTGAACGCCTCCCCCCCCCCGCTACTCTTCTGTAGCGAGGGGGGGGGGGAGCCGCGGTGACTGCGCCGCGGTCTCCACATTGCATGACTATTCCGTCATGTAGCGATGGCCAATGTCCGTCCTCTGTAGCGAGGACCCCACACACACACACAGCCCTGAGTGTCACCTTTCATTAGAGCCCAAGATGAAGCTTCTATATTGAATCATTCAAAAGTTACAGACGTTTTTCGAAACTGTGCCATTTGGCACAATTTGGCACAGTTCAAAAAAGCCTGGGAACTACCTGAGGAAAAAACTGTGTAATATATTCATTTTTTGTGGTATTGTTACAAAATTTTGACCTCAGCTGGATAACAATTGGTTCTACATTTCTGTTGCATTTTCCAGCCCGGATCTGAAGCTGTGTGTTATTTGCAAGCATTTGTATCCAAAAAAACACCCAGGCCAAATTTATTTTCTTCAAGTTCAGTATGTTTAGATGACTGTAACTCAGTGGCCGGAGCACTTAGATAGATTATGACTGTTTTGCCAAAAAATTCAAAGTGTTTTCTTTTAAATGAGACCAACCCCATGAAGATGCTGCAAAGGGCTGAAGAACAGCTTTCGATTTACTTTGGGCACATTATTTTTTGGCGTTTTAAGGGAAATTGACCGGAGTGCAAGGGGTTAAGTAGGTGGAACATGTAAACACTCTTTCCAAGCAATTCTTGACATAACGCACGGCTCAGGAGACACACACGCAGGCTCAGGGTAGATTCAACAGCTTTATTCAACAACAAGGGTGTGTGACTGCGTGTCTGTGAGATGTGAATGTATTGGTGGTGGACGTCAGCTTCAGGCACGGGGGCAGGAAGCCGTGCAGCCGGGCAACCCTACGGGAGAGAGCACAGGGAGAAGGGTAACGGGCACCAAACCAATACAGAGGGATAATGGGATATGCTGGCTTACTTGGTTAGTCAGGTGGCTGGTGTTGACAAGGGCGTAGCCCGGGAGACAGCGACCTGGAGTGCCTGTGACAGCAGCGAGGAGACGGCGAAGCAGAGGAGAAGTCCGCCGCCGGGAAATCCACCTGTGCACAGGGGAGATGACTGGAGAGGGAGGTAAGAGATTCTTACATGAATGATCTTGCTGGTAGAAAGGGGTTCCTTGCAGCAAGCAGGCCGACGAGATCAGACGGCTTCAGGCCGAAGCCCAGGGCAGAGTGGCTTAAATCCCACGCCGCTGACGAGGTACAGGTGTGCGCGCAGCTGGCGCCGCTAATGAGCGGCGAGTCATGACAATTCTAAGGCAATGAAAGTTTTTTTTTTTTTTTGATAAAAAGCCACAAAATACTATTTTGGGCAATATACATTTGTTTTTGAAGTGGTTTTAGAGCCACCGAAGTGCATCTTTAACTGAACTTTCACAGCAGAAAAACACAGACATGACACATAAGAGGGATTTTGCTCTTGATATGTCTTGTAAGTTGTAAAAAAAAGATGTTACAGACATGTTAACAAGGACAAAAACCTGATTTTAACTAGTGTGTCACTTTAAAGAATAACAAAAATGGACAAGGAAATATTTCCAAAATTCAAAAATAATTCAAAAATAATTGCTTTTATCCACCGTATTACTAGCCCCATGATGCCTTGTGTGAATTATGTGCGCAACTTCCTATACTTGTCATGAATGCCCCTCGAGGCAGAGAGGAGAGACCCACACGCTGGACTGCTGTTTGTGAAATTTATTGAAAACAACAAAACACAAAGTCCAAAGAGTGCTCCAACAAAAAATCCAAACTGACATACAAGCAAACTTACGGAGGAAACACACCAGAACAAGGGCTGCGTTCTGGTGGAGTCGAAGAAGGAGAAACTCAAGACTGCGGCAAGGCAAAATGAAAATAACTGCCCTTAAATGAGGTCAGAAACAAATCACACAAGTAATGACAGGTGTGGGTCACATGAGCGGGCCGAAGGTAACAATGATTAATAATTTGGACCATCTGGGAGCAATGAGAGGGGAGAGACCGGAGCTGACAGCTGACAGGGGCAACACCCACACGGACCAAAAACCCGGAAGCACCACTGACAGCTGTCAACCCAGAGGGAGAACACAACAGTAAGGGATATAAAGAACAAAATATCAGCAAATACAGACTGAGAAATAAATACTGTGGAGGAATAAGATCAGGCGAGGGGCGCACCATGACACGTCTAGGGTCACCAGTGTGGAGGTAAAGGATCAGGCGAGATGCGACGAGCTGGAAGGTTGCAGAGTTTTATTTCCTCCATCAAAATGAGACATACATCGTAGCTCTGTACTACCGTGTTACTGTGCTGTTGAGGCATGTATAGACAGTTATACTGTCACGGTGGCCCTCACGAGCCACCATAAAACGCCAGCAATCGCCAGTGAGTTGCAGTGACGTTTATTGGGGAGTGAAGGAACAGGGAAAAAATACACACGACAGTGCAGGTAGGATAATCACAAGGAACTTACAATAGATGATGAAAGAACGGTGTCTGAGCCGGGAGACGCCCGAAGCATCAGACGATGAGAACTTCACAGAGATTAACAGGAGGTATAACAGACAAAGTCTAACAGACCGTAGTATAACAGAGACTGCTGCATCGGGGTGCATTCAGCACCCGCTTTTAACACCGGGCACTAATGACCCCGAATGCAGCACAGCTGTTGGCTTTGACAGCAGGGAGCTCCACCGGCCGCTGTCACAATAAGAGCCCGGGGAGCTAGAAGGGATCCGCTGCTGTCAAAGCCTGGAAAGGTTGATATATGAGCCGAGTGCAGACGAGACCGGCATTCGGGTTGTAACATATACAGACAGAGAGAATGCATGGTACATTAGCATATTGGTATACATATCAGTCAATACACATGATTAGCATGACCAACTGGCGCCCGGACGTCCTCTTCTTAATCCAGGGATGTATAAACAATAGTCCATTGTTCTGGTTGTCCCCCAGGGGCTCTCTGTCCGTATGCAAATTGTCCTCTGCTTCCTGCAGACATGCTGAGTGAGGAATGTTCCTGTAGAGTTCGTGTTTCTCGGGCATGTGCAGCGGCGAAGGACGATGTATCAGTCTGTGGAGCCGGATTGTCCCTGTGCGTGGCATGCGCTTGGCGCAGTGACCACATAGCTGGCAGTTGCGCTGTCCTCGTAATCCTGCAGTGTGCGTGCGGGGCTTCGTTGTCGCGAGCTGAGTCAGGGTCGGGGAGCTTGGTGGAAATCAATGCAGTCGGCGCCGGTGATCGTCCCCGTTCAGGCTACTTCCTTCGTTTCGCTCGTGTTGCTGTTCATGGGCCGTGTCGGTCCCAGCGCTGCGCTCCGGAGAGTGCGCTCCGGTGAGGATGAAGAGGTTGCAGGCGTTCTCTGGTCATCTGTGTCCACAGCGCGGTGAGAGGGAGCAGACAGTCATTCTCTCTCGTCAGGTCACCAGTGTGGAGGTAAAAGATCAGGCGAGGGGCGCATCATTGACACGTCTAGGGACACCAGTGTGGAGGAATAAGATCAGGCGAGGGCGCACCATGACACATCTAGAGTCACCAGTGGAGGTAAAGGATCAGGCGAGATGCGACGAGCTGGAAGGTTGCAGAGTTTTATTTCCTCCATCAAAATGGGACACACATCATAGCTCTGCGCTACTGTGTTACTGTGTTGTTGAGGCATGTATAGTAAGCTCTTTTATACAGACAGAGAGAATGCATGGTACATTAGCATATTGGTATACATATCAGTCAATACACATGATTAGCATGACCAACTGGCACACGGACGTCCTCTTCTTAATCTGGTGATGTATAAACAATAGTCCATTGTTCTGGTTGTCCCCCAGGGGCTCTCTGTCCATATGCAAATTGTCCTCTGCTTCTTGCAGACATGCTGAGTGTGAGGAATGTTCCTGTAGAGTGTTGTGGGTCACCACAATACAACCTAATACAAAATAAGAGAGTAACAAAACTATGACATAAACAGGAAAATAAGAAACAGTACGAGAAATACAAAAACCAAAAGGCACAAAATGCAACAAATATACAAATATAGAGAAAAGCCATGAGACTAAGCATGGCGGAAACCTCCATTGCTCAGCTCATAACGGCAGTGGTCCCCAACCCCCGGGCCGCGGACGGGTACCTGTCCGTGGGTCATTTGGTACAGGGCCGCACAGAAAAAATAAATAACACACATTACGTCCGTTTTATTTATTATCAGTCTGAATGATGTTTTAGTTTGAAAAATTACCGGATTCTCTCCATTACATCCGTCTATGGCTCACTCTTGACGCACGTCAAGACGCTTGTCTCGGTGACGTGATACGTTACCGCTAAAATTAAAGGCCATTGCTGGACGGCAGACATTACGAGAGCCGCTGCAGAGATTTCTCTCAGAAAAGGAGTCACCGCTGGCAGCACATTTCAGTGACGGGGAATCACTCGCAAAACTCGCTTACTTGTGCGACATATTCAGCCTGCTCAATGAACTCAATCTGTCACTTCAGGGGAAAATGATAACTGTCTTCAAGTTGGCAGATAAAGTAGCTGCATTTAAAGCCAAATTGGGTTTGTGGGGACAGCGCGTGAATGGAGGTATATTTGACATGTTTCAAACATTAGTGGGGATTTTGGAAGAGACTGAGCCTGAGCCTTCATTCTCCCAGCTGGTGCACGATCACCTGTCTTTGCTTTTAAAAGAGTTCGAGCGCTACTTCCCAACGACAAAAAATACACGAACTGCCAAAGAATGGATGCACAACCCATTTCTCAAGAAACCAGGTGACTCCAACATGTCTGTGCAAGAAAATCAACTGCTGGAGATCGCAAATGACAGCGGCCTTAAAAGCATGTCCGAGACAACAGCTCTGCCGGTGTTCTGGATTAAAGTCATGGCTGAATACCCTGAGATTGCCACAACAGCACTGAAAACTCTGTTGCCATTTCCAACGTCATATCTGTATGAAGCAGGGTTTTCTGCAGTGACAGCAACCAAAACAAAATTATGAAGTAGACTGGACAAAAGCGACACACTTCGGGTGTCATTGTCTCCCATTACCCCTAGATGGGACCGTCTCATTGCAGAGAAACAAGCTCAGGGCTGCCACTGATTCAGCGTTGTGGTGATTTGTATTTTTCATGCACTTTATATTTGCGTTGTGGTGTATCTTATTTTGAAGGCATGTTTAAACGTTACCAGAGTGTGTTGTGGGCAGAGAGGATATTACTCATGTTATGTTGTTGTTGTCGCGATGTTAAGAGGACGCTGCTAAAGTTGCAAACGAGTACACAGTGGATTCATGTTTATTATTATACTTAGAAAATACCACAGTTTTTATGCTGGTTGTATCATGTTCTTTTGTTGTATTTATCCACCACACCTTAAAGGCCGGTCCCTGAAAATATTGTCTGACATTAAACCGGTCCGTGGCACAAAAAAAGTTGGGGACCACTGCATGACAGTACTAGTTTTGAACGTGGAGTTTTCATAGAAACGGGACACTTTTACTTGTTAAAAAAACAATGACTTCTGCATCAAAAATGTGGGAACACGGCCTTTTGCACTTCAAAAAGATTAATATAATCATACCACTTCCCATGACTATGGAGGGATGGGAAGATGACCTTAAAAGGTGGCCTTGCAGACAATAGCTCCGTTAGTTAGCTCTGCTGCTAAAATGCTAACACTCTAAACAAATAAAAGCTCTGAGATATATCAATGTCTCCACCACAGTAAAGTTGGTTGCATTTTGTTAAAATATGTTGGGCATAATCAAATTTACCTCAAAGCAGACGTAGAATCTAGTTAGAGCGACAAAGAACCACAACACCGTGCTTGAGTGTTTTAATGTCAGGGTAAATACAGAAAGCTGCAGCTGTTTGTTTTACCCCGACATTAAAATGCTCATGCTGCTGTCATATCATGAATGCTTGTTATTTAACGTAACACGTACAGACCTTTTCTAACAATTGTTAAAAATTTTATTGATCTATATTTTGTGATAATTTAGAAATGAATGCATGCTGAAGCTGCTAATATCAAGTCCATATCGTTCCAATGCAGTGCAATAATGTAAAAAAAAACAAAACAACAACATTTGATATCTTTCTGTCATGGGGGGGGGGGGCCACCGGGCGCATGCTTCAGGGTTTTCAATTATGGTTTGTATTTTTGTATCTCAATTTATTTTGTATTTAGTATAGTCAAACCCCGTTCGCGGGCTATCACACCTGAGTTATTTTTGATCTGATTATTCCTCATTCATGTCTCTCACACCTGATCAGTATATGTAATCAGTCTTGCTTGCATATTTAAGGACTACTGCTCAGTTGATTCTTTGCTGCGTCATTTACCTTTCTCACGTACCCAGACGGAGTCCCTGTCTCTTTCCTACCTTAATCATAAGTCCAGCCTCCGAGCTGGGAAACCGTAGCATCCTGTCCTGTTTGTAAGGCCAGCCTTTGAGCTTTGAAACCGTAAAATCCTGTCTTTGTCGTAAATCCAGCCTCTGAGCTGGGAATTCATAGTATCCTGCCTCAGTCATTAGTTTAGTGTTTTTCTGTACTTTTGTGTTTGTGTGTTGTTCATTATTAAATTCTGCACACTCACAGCCTACGCCTGATGTCTTCTGTCCGCCCCTGCCGGGCCGGTTCATGACAAAATGACGCAGCCAGTATAAGACGCCAGTGGCTGTGGGTTTTGCTTTTTTCTCCCGTATATTTGTTTAAGTCTGTTTTTCTGCGGGGATGTCAGTCCGCATGGACTTTAGTGTTTGTGGGCTTAGTGAGGTTGAGTGTTGGACTGTGGGAGTGTTACGTAACATGTTATCAGCTCATGCTTCTCTCACTCCCGAAGCGGCCCAGGAATGTCTGGTTGGAGCAGCACAGGTGCTTGAAGCATGCCCTAGCCTGTGGAGCCACCCGGACCTCAAGGACCTACTCCTCTCCATTACCAGCCCATAACCCATGCTCCACGGGCAAACCTCTTCCACATCCATGCCTGCGCCGACGAAGAAGCGTCCCCGGGCATGGAATTCCCCAGTCTCTCACCACTCTCCAGCAGCAGCCCTGCCTTCTCCTCCCAAACAGTGGCCCATGCCATCTGCCGTCACTCCAGCGCTGGAGGAGCCCGCAGCCTGCTGTATTGGATATGCAGTCCTCATGCCCTCTGACGGTCCCAGTGCCGAGGAGCTGGAGGAGCGCCAGCAGGTTTTGGCAGTGGAAAAGGAGCTTTTACTGGAGTACAAGTCATGGCTCCTTCCTGAATTTGTGCAGCGGGAGGATGAGGTTTCACCGGGTACCCTGAAACCTGCGCCAACAAAGAAGTGTCACCTGGTTTCGGAATCATGGGACCCGGTGCCATCGGTGAGGCATTCTTTGGCTCCACCACTCAGGCCTGGGGTTCAATTTGCTTCCGTCCCACAATCACGCCGCGAGAGGAGGCCAAGTAAACCATCTGCACCGAGGTCTGCACCGACAAACCAGCGTCCCTGGACTCCGGCGTCTCACCTGTCTCCGCCTCTTCGCCAGACAACCTCCACCGCTCCTAGGAGGACATCATCTGGTCCAGCAGCAGCAGCTACCATCACATCCCGGGAAATAAGGCAAGTGTCTTTTCATTCTCTGACTTTTAAAAATGAATAGTCTTGCTTTATTCCCGGTGGTGAGGCTCAGCAGCTGCAGCCCAATTTAGCTGAGTCCTCACCACCTGCTGCTGTTAATTTCCCCTCACCTACTTGTCCCATGTCCTCTCCTGTTTCCCCTGAATGTCTGCCGGTCCTGGAAGAGATGACGGAGAGGCCTGTGGCCCTGGAAGATCCTGTTCCAGCCCCGCAGCCACGTCTAGGACAGGAGAAGAGTGCCCCCTGTGCCCTGAAGACTGAGCCGACAGGAGAGTGTCCCCTGGCTTCAGCTGCATGGGTCTCTGCACCATCAGCGAGGCAATCTCCAGCGCCGGCCACCGTGCCGGGAGTGCACCGGCATTGGCCGCCCCGCCTGGGGGTGAGGCCGCCGCAGCAGAGTTGCCAGAGTCCTGGACGGCAGTGGAGCTTGAGTCTAGCCAAGTACTCTGTTATGTTCTTACATCTTCAGATCTAGAGAAATCTTGTCTAGCTCGTGGTGTAGAGAATCAGTTGCAGATGTCCTCTGCTCCTGAGTTCTCTTCGCTGGGCTCCACTACCTCCAGTAATTGTGTTCCGGTGTTTTTTCCTCTTTCTCCATCCAAGGTGACCATGTCAGGAATAGACATCCAGATGAATGGGTCCGAGATGTCCCAGCCTGATTCTTCGGAGTCCCGGACAGCAGTGGAGCTCGAGTCAAGGCAAGTACTCTGTTCTGTTTCTATGCCATCAGCTCTAGAGAAATCTTGTCTTGCACATAGTGAGGAGAATCAGTTGCAGATGCCGTCTGCTTCTGAGGTCTCCTCGCTGAGCTCCACTGCTGCTGGTGATTTTGATCTGGTGTCTGTCTCTGTTCTCTTTCCTGAGCCATCGCCTGAGGCCACTGAGGATAGTCAGCCTTTGCCCGAGGTCACCGAGATCCCTCCATCTCCTCCAGAGGTCACCAAGGTCTCTCTACCTTTGTCCGAGTTCACCATAAATCCTCCACCTTTGCCCAAGGTCACCGTGGGGCCTCCGCCTTCGCCCAAGGTCACCGTGGGTCCTCCGCCTTCGCCCGAGGTCACTGTGAGGCCTCCGCCTTCACCCAAGGTCAACATGGGGCCTTTGCACAAGGTCACTGTGGGTCCTCTGCCTCTGCCTGAGGTCACTGCAGTTCCTCCTTCTCCGCCTGAGGTTGTCATAGTCTCCCCCTTCTTCTCTGAAGTCACCGTTGGTGCACAGCCTTCTTCGCCTGAGATCACCATTGGTCCACAGCCTTCACTTGAGCTTGCCAGTGATCATCAGTCCCCCTCATCTAGTTCTCCTGCCGATCAGCTGTGCTCTTCATCTGGTCCCCTCGCTGGTCAGTCATCCCCTTTGCCTAGTCTCGTCGCTGATCAATCACCCTCCTCATCGGGTTTCCACCTCTCAGCTTCTGCAGTCCGCAAAAGGCACTGGTTCCAGCTACCACCTCCAGGAGAGGGTGAGTCATGCCCTGCATCCTGTTGGCTCAGGGATGCTGGGAGACCACCCAATGGACTACACCATCTGCCTGGGGGGCTCTGGAATACTGGGAGGCCACCTGATGAAATATTCCATCTGTTAAGGTGGTCCTGGAATTCTGGTAGGCCTCCGGACCTATTCATCACGGGATCAGGTGGTTCTGGGATTCTGGGAGACCACCTGAACTGTGTCATTTTGCCTTTCAGTATCCCTAGTATTCTGTTGCTACCTTATCTGTCAGTGTGTGGGTCATGAGTATTTTTTGTTGTTTCGATCCCTCCTAGACTGGGTTCCCCCTCCACCCTCCCAGGGTGTTTTTTTTTTTTTTTCTGTTCCTTTTGGGGGGTGTTTCTGTGTGGGTGGTTCTTTTCTTTTTTTTCCTTTTTTGATGTTACGTTGGGGTGTCTGGGAATCCACTCCTTGAGGGAGGGGCTCTGTCATGAAGCGGCGCTCGGGGGAAGCACCAGTCGCATGCTTCAGGGTTTTCTATTATGGTTTGTATTTTTGTATCTCTGTTTATTTTGTATTTGGTATGGTTTGGTATCTGAGTTTGTCCTTTTGTTTCTTATTCCGAGTTTCTTGTTATTTTATCTTAGTTTTGGTTTTACATATTCCTGTATTATCTTGTATTTATCATCCTGTTTATATTTGTCCTTATCCTCAGTTCTCCCTTTGTAACCTCAGTACTCATCAGCATTGTCTTATGAGTACTTATTGGGTTTTGTATTCCTTCCTGGTTTTTGTCTTGGCTGTTAATATTTACGCTTTGAGGATTTTGGTCTGTTCCTGTTTTAGTATTATGGTCAGTTACCTTTTTGTTTTCCTGTGCATTACCTTCATAGCCATCTTCATAGCCACCGAAGTGGTGACTCAGTTGGTAGAACATCCACCCCACACCCGGGAGGCAGGGGTTCAAATCCCGGCCGGGTCATGCCGAAGACCATATAAAAGTGGAACTTCCTGCCATCCAGCTTGGTGCTCAGCAATAAATGGAATGGAGGAGGGAACTCTGTGGCGGCGCCTTGCATGGCAGCGGCCCTCTGATTCTGCACTTGGGGTGTGTGTGATTTACACTGTAGATAGGTAAAGCACAATCTCGTTCTGCTGTGCATGATTGGTTGTACGGTTGAATGACAATAAGGGTGATTTAATTTAATTTAATCTGTTGCATTGTTTCTCTCGGTGTGACAGCTGTAAGTGTTACTTCTGGTTGTCAAACCCCGTTCGCGGGCTGTCACACCTGAGTTGTTTTTGAGCTGATTATTCCTCACTCATGTCTCCCACACCTGATCAGTATCTGTAATCAATCTTGCTTGCATATTTAAGGACTACTGCTCAGCTGATTCTTTGCTGCATCATTTACCTTTCTCGTGTACCCAGACAAAGGAAGAAGTCCCTGTCTCTTTCTTGCCTTAATCATACGTCCAGCCTCCAAGCTGAGAAACCATAGTACCCTGTCTTATTCGTAAGTCCAGCCTTCGAGCTTTGAAACCGTAGAATCCTGTCTTTGTCATAAATCCAGCCTCTGAGCTGGGAATTCGTAGTATCCTGCCTCAGTCATTCGTTTAGTGTTTTTCTTTATTTTTGTGTTTGTGTATTGTTACCTCCGCCAGGCCGCAGGCCAGGAGGTTATGTTTTTGCCGGCGTTTGTCTGTTTGTCTGTCTGTCTGTTGGTTAGCAAGATAACTCAAAAAGTTTTGGACGGATTTCGATGAAACTTTCAGGCGTTGTTGGAAGTGGTACAAGGAAGAACTGATTAAATTTTGGGGATGATCCGGATCACCGTCTGGATCCAGGAATTTTTTAAAGGATTCTTTAACATTGTGAGATAGGGCCCGGAAGTAATGTGTAGTTCAGTGCTTCCGCCAGCAGGAAGCACTGAACTGCATATTGAAGCTCGTCGAGCTTGTGACAGAGCCGCTAAAATGCAGCATACACTGAATGAGAGCCCACAGGCTCGTTGAGCTTATGACAGAGCCGCTAAAATGCAGCATAGACTGAATGAGAGCCCACAGGCTGCTGCTTCTCGCCGTGCTAAAGACAGAGACAGTACATGGCAGCATAGACAGGATGAGGGGCTATCCCCAGATGCTACTGAAGCTCGTCGGGCTTAGTTTTATTTTATTGATTTTTTCTTATTACCTCCGCCAGGAGGTTATGTTTTTTTTTTACATGAAGATTGGAGTTAATATTGTTCTATTCTACACTACGTATATGTAACGGAGTCAAAAATGTGCTTTAGGTATTTCTTTTCCTCAGTTATGTTTTTATTTATATTGTTGTGAATTTTATTTTACTTGAGTGTTTTATTTTGGCAGTACGCTTCTCGCATCCGCTCTTTCTGTACCTCCGAGGCTCCGGTAGTTTAGTCCTTCCCCACAGTATCGCGTTGCTTTGCTGTGGGTAAGTTGTGTCCAAACGCTGCTGGCACTAAATAATGGTATTGTTCGTTAGTCTTATCATTTAAACTGTAACCTTGGTTTGTAATTGTTCGTTATTAATTTGACATGTCACTGTAGTGTATTTTTTTTGTTGTTTGTGTTGTAAATGAGAGTTTTGTGGGTGTTTCGGCACACATTGGGAGTCCGCTAGGCACCATTTTGGAGTTTCACGCCAATGTGGGTTCTGTAGTGACTCCAGCAGCCTGTGTCATTGTGTAATTTATGTTTTGTTAATGTAGGAGCCTGTGTGGGATCAAGGTACAGACGGAGCGTGATGCATTTTGTTTTATTTCTCCAATAGGTATGTTTGTTTCTGGAAAATTTTTATTATTTGAAATGTAATTTATTTTTGTATTGTGAAGTTATTTTAGAGCTCCTTTCCCAAACAGTATCGCGTTGCTTTGCTGTGGGAGCCTGTGTGGGATCGAGGTACAGACGGAGCGTGATGCATTTTGTTGGAGAAATAAATTGTGGAAACAGCAGTCTGGTGTCATCGTGGTCCCTATGCCGCACACACGCATGCATTGATGTTCCCGATCACGGCCGCTTAAGAGTGCCCTCAAAAAGAAGAACCGTTACGCTTGTGACGAGATCTGTTACACTGGTGCCGTTGACCCTTGGATCTTCAGATCAGCTGGACGCCGGTCACCGTGGATGCTGCATCGCCATACTGGGTCTACGCTGGGACGTATATGTGGTCAGGCATATACAGGACTATTGTAATATGTTTTAACTGATATATGCCACCTTATTTTGGAGTTAGTCACAACGAGGAAAAAAAAAATTCACTGTGTAAAGTAGTTCAAGAAAAAAAAAGGGACAAAAAAGACATGGATAATTATAAAACACCTGTTTTGCCAAAAGGGAAAGGTATCTGGCGCAGTGATATTGCTATTAGTAGAGATGTGGGACATTCAAAATTTATGAACAGTGGTGGGGATACAGGGTTAGGTCAGAGCCCAGATTGTATTCCTGTTGGTGAGTTCATGAGTGAGGGTCCTCATGTTTTCACACCCTGCAGTAATGTCGGTGCCATTGAAAATTTTACAGAGATGGTGGGGCAGCTTGGTGCTCAAATTGGTGAGTCTATAGTCACTAAATTAATGTCTGCTGGTGTTGTGAATATGACCAATGACAACCAGACTTCTCCTACTGATCGAACAGCACATTGTGATGTTACCAAATGTGACCCCCCACATGTGACTGTTCATGTTAAGTCAGACGGAGAACTACGTATATTTAGAGGTGACGGTACTGACAAATATTCAGTTCGGGACTGGATTGACTTGACTAAGACTGACCTCAAGAAGAGAGAGATTCCTGTGTGTGAGCAAGCAGGAGAGATAATGTGCCATTTATTGGGCAAAGCCAAAGATGTTTTGAAAGTTGCCCTGCGTAGTGACCTGGAGCTAGATGCTAAAAAGGAACTTGAGATAATTTACGATGTTCTTCTCCGTTACTTCTGTGATGCCTCCTCATGTCTTCCGCTCGCAGATTTTTATGCAACCCTGCCCAGGCACAGAGAAAACCCAGTGGACTACTGGATAAGGCTGAACAAAGCAGCAGACCTGGCTCTTGAGGGCCTGCGTAGACAAGGTAAGCACACTGAGGACATGAGCAAAGAGGTTGCTATCATGTTCGTCAAAAATTGTCCTGATCCTGATCTGTCTTGCACCCTGAAGTGGAAACCACCTCATGAATGGACCTCACGTGATGTTCAGTTGAGAATTGATGATTATCAGAGAGAGGTTAGAGCTAGCGCCAGAGCACCTGATGGTCCACGGCTAATGAGTCACACAGCTACTGTAACATCTGACAAACCCAGGTTACCATCTTCAGCCATGACCATGCCAGAACAGTGCCACACCCCAGTCATTCCCTCTTCACTTCCCCAAACCCGACAGTTTACATGTCAGGGCCCCTCTCCATTCCCCATTTCTGACCCTACCCCAAATCCCCTCAACTCAGATTGTGCTAGTGTGCCGGTTGTTGTTCAAAATCTCCAACAGTCAGAGGAGAGGCTCCTCGGTCGCGTGGTTAATATGTTTCAGGAAATGATGGAGAAGTTGCAGCAGTGTACGATTCCTCACCCGACTGAGAGCAACAGATTTAGACATGCCCCTCATCAGAGACGCCCCAGAGAAGCAACTTGTATGGTCTGTAATGACACACGTCACTCCACCATTTCACATTGCATGTCTGAGAAACTGTGTTTTACCTGTCTTTCCCCTGGTCACACAAGACTGGCCTGTCCCAACAACAACTGTCAGCCTCCTTCTCTGTCTCAGGGAAAACTAACCAACCTGTACTTGGAGGGAGGCAGTGCAGGTCTCACCTCAAGCTCCCACTGCAGTGACACATCTGATGCTGAGTCGATTTTTGCATCGGTGAGAAGCTCATGTGATGATGTAGTTGTGTATCAGAATATTCACATAATTGGTAATAGTTCCAGCCTTTTCTACACACCAGTGGCTTTTGGTGGTGCAGTGATAATTGATGGCATGCTGGACAGTGGCTCCATGGCCTGCAGTATCAACGAGGATGCAGAGAAGAAACTGAGAACTGCTGGAGTAATAACAAATGAGAACCAGATTGATGTGAATGTGATGCTGGTTGGGTGTGGTGGACAGCGTGTCAGGCCAAAGAGTGCTTTTGACATTGTGATGGAGGTGTATGGTTGTAAAATGCTAGTTCCCACTCTGGTTGTCTGTGGTCAGCATGATGAGTTGATTATTGGTACCAATGTCATAAAGCACATCCTACACCATTCAAAACAATGCAAGTCCTATTGGAAAACAGTGTCTGGCCCCTGCCCAACTGCAGAACCAGAAGCTGAGCAGTTCTTGTCTATGCTCACTGGTTTGAACCCCTGGAAAGGAAATGACATTCCTGACAAAGTTGGTACTGTCAGATGTAACTCAGCCACCTACCTTGAACCTGGGCGTGAGTACCTTGTTTGGGGTAAATTGCCTAAAGACACTGTTGTATCTCCAGGCAGTAAAGTCATGACAGAGCCCACATCTTCTCGTTCAGCTCCTAGGGGTGTCCTAGTAGCTAAGATTGTAACTCCTATGTGGGGTGACAGGTGGGTCCCGCTCAAACTCATCAACACGTCCAACAAGCCTGTGTTGTTACGGCGCAATGCAAAGCTAGCCGACGTCTACACATGTGTAGCCCTTGAAGACATGGACGCAGCTGAGCAGTCTAGTGTACCAGTGACCTGCTACACACAGTCTACAACGGCATGTGATGCTGGTATGGAGTCTGTAAAAGAAAAACTCAAGTCAGTGGGGCTTTGTGACATAGACATCAATTCATGCCAAGTGTCAGAGGACTGCAAAAAGAGAATGGCTGACTTGGTACTTCAGTACGAGGATGTCTTTTCACGCCACCACCTAGACTGTGGAGAAGCTAAGGGCTTTGTACACCATATACATTTATCTGATGATAAACCATTCAGATTCCCATACAGGCGTGTACCCCCTAGTCAGTATCAGAAATTAAGACAGGTGCTAAATGAAATGGAGGAAAAAGACATTATCAGGAAATCAACTAGCGAGTATGCATCTCCCTTTGTTCTTGTGTGGAAAAAGAATGGCGACCTCTGCATCTGCACGGATTTTCGCTGGCTGAATAAGAGGACTCTGAAAGATGCTCACCCTCTACCTCACCAGGCAGATTGTCTGGCAGCACTGGGAGGTAACTGCCTCTTCAGCACAGTGGATTTAACGTCCGGCTTCTACAACATGCCGCTTCATGAGGATGACAGGAAGTATTCTGCTTTTACCACTCCGATGGGCTTGTATGAGTACAATCGCCTGCCCCAGGGATTATGCAATAGTCCTGCTAGTTTTATGCGTATGATGACTGCCATTTTTGGTGACCAGAATAATTTGACTTTGTTGTGCTATTTGGATGATCTGCTGATTTTTGCATCTGATGAGGAGAGTGCATTGCAGCGCCTTGAGATGGTGTTCAGCAGGCTGCGTAGGCACAACTTGAAGTTGGCACCCAAAAAGTGTTTTTTCCTCAGGAGATCTGTGAGGTTCCTTGGTCACGTAATTGGTGAGAATGGTGTTTCAACCGACCCTAGTAAGGTTGAAAACATCGCAAAAATGACTTGTGCTGACCTTATGGACACTGATGGTGTGACACCGTCTCAAAAAAGACTTAGATCCTTCTTGGGGATGGTTAATTACTATCAGCATTTTGTGCCAGGATATTCTGCCATTGCCAAGCCATTGTTCAGCCTGTTGAAAGGTGGAAAATTTAAAGGAAGATGTAAGAAAACCAAGATGGCTTGCAGAAAGCTTTGTGCTTCTGATTGGCCCCAAGAGCATATACATGCCTTTGAAAGTCTCAAATCTGCACTTGTTAACACTGTGGTCTTGGCTCATCCTAACTTTTACCGTCCCTTCATGCTTTCAACTGATGCATCCCTGGATGGGATAGGTGCCGTTCTGTCCCAAGTCCAGGAAGGTGAAAGTCATGCCAGACCTATTGCTTTTGCCAGTAAGTCACTGACACAGTCTCAGAAAAAACTATCCAGCACACCGACTGGAATTTCTGGCTTTGAAATGGTCCATCACTGACAAGTTTAGTCATTGGCTAAAGGGTCACAAATTCACTGTTTGGACTGACAACAATCCTTTGACTCACATATTGACAAAGCCCAAGTTAGACTGTTGTGAGCAACGCTGGGTAGCCAAGTTGGCTGCATATGACTTTGACATAAAGTATGTTCCAGGGCGGCAGAACATTGTGGCTGATGCATTAAGCCGTGTGCCTTTTGTCAAGGAAAATATTGGTCACAGACTGTTCAATGAGCCATATGTGAAACTCCTCAGTGAAGTCAAAAATGTGTCTACTGCCTCTGTTCATGATGCTTTTCGTTCATCCAGTGGTCACGTGGATGCGATGTGTGACAATGCTCATACCTCCCGGGCACACACTCAGATTGTGAATTCAGAAGAAGTGTCTGCTGTGATGCAGTCACACATTGAGTGGGATGCTGGTCCGAGGGCCCGGGCAATTGAAGCCTTGCAGTTTTTGCCCCAGTTAGTCCCACCAGGTCAAGACCCGTTGCCTGCCTATTCTGAAAAGGCTTTGTGTGACAAACAGTTGGAGGATGGAACTCTTTCTCGCGTCCTGTTCTATGTTGAAAGACATCGGAGACCCTCAAGGAGAGAAAGGGTGAAAGAATCATTTTCAGTGATTAAATATCTGAAACACTGGGATAAGCTATCTGTGAGCAATGGTGTTCTGTACAGAGTTTCAAGAGACCAGAGAACCAAGTCCAAACAGCTTCAGTATGTTGTCCCAGACTCACTTAAGGATGAGGTCTTGAAAGGCGTGCATGATGATGCTGGTCATCAAGCCCAGTCGCGAACCCTCAGTTTATCCAGACAGAGATTTTTCTGGCTGACCCTTGAGAGAGATGTTAGAGACCATGTCAGACACTGCCAGCGTTGTGTCCTCAGCAAGTCAGCTGAACCTGAGGGACGAGCTCCCTTAGAGAGCATCTTGTCATCTAGACCGCTGGAGCTGGTCTGCATTGACTTTTGGTCAGCTGAAGACTCTAGGAACAAGTCTATTGATGTCCTAGTGATAACAGATCACTTTACCAGGATGGCTCAGGCCTTTCCTTGTAAGGATCAAACAGCTAAGCAAGTGGCAAATGTTCTGTGGAATAAGTACTTTTGTGTCTTTGGATTCCCAGAAAGAATCCACAGTGACCAAGGTCCTAATTTTGAAAGTCAATTAATCAGTGAACTCCTCAAAGTGTCCGGTGTCAGGAAATCTCACACTACCCCTTACCACCCAATGGGAAATGGGAGTGTGGAATGGTTTAACAGGACACTGGGTGGGATGATTCGTGCACTGTCCCCTGAGGTGAAAGCTAACTGGCCACGACGGTTGCAGACTTTGACATTTATGTACAACTGTACAGCTCATGAGACGACTGGCTTTCCTCCTTTTTACCTCATGTATGGCCGTGTGCCCCGTTTGCCAGTGGATGTCATGTTTCGTTCTGTTCTTCGCGATGCTGATGTAACCAGTTACGACAAGTATGTGGCAACTCTCACCTGTGAGCTAAAAGAAGCAATGATGGTTGCTCAGGACCGTGCTGCTAAGGAGCAACACAGACATGCTAATCTTTACAACAGGAAAGTGACAGGATCCAAGATTGAGATTGGTGACAGGGTGCTTTTGGCCAACAGAAAGGAGAGAGGCAAAAAGAAAACTGCTGATAAGTGGGAATCAACTGTTTACACTGTAATGGATGTGAACCCACAGACCCATACATACAGAATTTGTGACACTCTTACTGGACGGACAAAAGTGGTCCACAGGAATCTGTTGATGCTGGTAAATTTTCTTCCTGTGATGGATGTGTGCGATGTGTCCAACCATGGTTCACCCACCTTACTTTCAGAAACCTTAGCTACAGACGTTGGTGATGATGAGACACATCTGTGGACCTCTTCGAGGGAGAGAGTGAGGCTGGTACAGGTGATCCGTCTTCATGTGGAGAAACACGTGAGCCATTAGTTGATCCAGAACATGTTGACTTTGAAAGGAGAACTGTTGAGTGGATCACGCAGCTCACTGAACCATCTGTGTCACAGGTAGACGTTTCTGATGTGACAAGTGTGTCCTCTGACCCCCAGAACTCGTCAGTTGCACCTGTTGCTCGAGGTGTAGATCATCCCATGTCCTCTGACTCTAGACCTGTGACTACAGCTGCTACTGATGCTCATGGTGGACGAACACTTGACAGTCAACTTGTTTCTGTTCCTGACTCCGAGAGACAGACAGACACTCCCCTTGCTCGCTGTACTGTTGACCAGACGTCACGTACACATTGTGACCGTCCGAATGCACAACCTCAAATCAGGTCAAGATTTGGTCGCCTGATTAAACCTGTGAACAGACTAGTGCAGACAATGTCCAGGCAAGATGTGGTTCGTGACAGGTTTAATGTTAAGGCTGTTTGTAGGTCTGTGTTTCAGACCCTGACTGATTAAATGTCACATGTGTGGACTATGTTTTTGTGGACTTAGCTTTGTTTTTTTTTTAATGTTCGGTTATTTTATTTTATTGTTCAAGAGCATTTGCTACACTTGTAGTTGGGGTTTTTGGTGGGGTGTACAAGGCACTCCATTACCAGTGGTTGGGTTGAGAGATAAGCGCTGCTCTCATGCCACTTGAGATGAGATTGAGATGAGATTCAACTTTATTGTCATTACACATGACTTCGTCGACTTCGTCCTTGTGTGGGATATTCTGTCAAATGGTGTTCTTTAACTAACCCCGGGTGTTTTGTGTATTATAGTGAATTCTGTGTAGCTATGGCTCAAGTTCAGTAAAATTCAGTGGGGTGGGTGTAACGGAGTCAAAAATGTGCTTTAGGTATTTCTTTTCCTCAGTTATGTTTTTATTTATATTGTTGTGAATTTTATTTTACTTGAGTGTTTTATTTTGGCAGTACGCTTCTCGCATCCGCTCTTTCTGTACCTCCGAGGCTCCGGTAGTTTAGTCCTTCCCCACAGTATCGTGTTGCTTTGCTGTGGGTAAGTTGTGTCCAAACGCTGCTGGCACTAAATAATCGTATCGTTCGTTAGTCTTATCATTTAAACTGTAACCTTGGTTTGTAATTGTTCGTTATTAATTTGACATGTCACTGTAGTGTATTTTTTTTGTTGTTTGTGTTGTAAATGAGAGTTTTGTGGGTGTTTTGGCACACATTGGGAGTCCGCTAGGCGCCATTTTGGAGTTACACGCCAATGTGGGTTCTGTAGTGACTGCAGCAGCCTGTGTCATTGTGTAATTTATGTTTTGTTAATGTAGGAGCCTGTGTGGGATCGAGGTACAGACGGAGTGTGATGCATTTTGTTTTATTTCTCTAACAGGTATGTTTGTTTCTGGAAAATTTTTATTATTTGAAATGTAATTTATTTTTGTATTGTGAAGTTATTTTAGAGTTCCTTTCCCACACAGTATCGCGTTGCTTTGCTGTGGGAGCCTGTGTGGGATCGAGGTACAGACGGAGCATTATGCATTTTGTTTTATTTCTCCAACAGGAGAAATAAATTGTGGAAACAGCAGTCTGGTGTCATTGTGGTCCCTATGCCGCACACACGCATGCATTGATGTTCCCGATCACGGCCGCTTAAGAGTGCCCCCAAAAAGAAGAACCGTTACGCTTGTGACGAGATCCGTTACATATATGTACATATTTTTAATTTCCTGGAAAGAAACGAAGTTAGAAAAATTATGTTAATGGTAGCTTTTCAATATCCAGAACTTATTATTAGGAATAAATTTCATGAATGTGTTCTCCAACTAAAGACTTGTACATGTTGTATCTCTTGTTAAATTAAATAAATTGTATTTGTGTAGTTCAAATAACATTTTTTTTTGTTTTCTTGACCAATCATATGACATACAGAAACACATGATACAGGGAAAGAACAATAACAAAATTAGTGTTGAATATTTATGGTATAAATCACAATACTGGGGGGGACTGTTGCTCTTGGCGGAGGTCTGCGCTCTAAATTCTGCAAACTCACAGCCTGCGCTTGGTGTCTTCTGTCCGCCCCTGCCAGGCTGGTCCATGACACTTTCTTAAATCGTTAAGCCTTAGAAAGCAAACTGTTACTATTTTTTTTTTATTTTACTTTATGCAGCTTTGCATCTGGTGACATACAGTGGGGTAAAAAAGTATTTAGTCAGCCACCAATTGTGCAAGTTCTCCCACTTAAAAGATGAGAGAGGTCTCCAATTTTCATCATAGGTATACCTCCACTATGAGAGACAAAATGAGAGAAAAAAAATCCAGAAAATCACTCTGAAGGATTTTTAATGAATTAATTGGTAAATTCCTCAGTAAAATAAGTATTTGGTCACCTACAAACAAGATTTCTGGCTCTCACAGACCTGTAACTTTTTCTTTAAGAGGATCCTCTGTCCTCCACTCGTTACCTGTATTAATGGCACCTGTTTGAACTCGTTATCAGTATAAAAGACACCTGTCCACAACCTCAAACAGTCAGACTCCAAACTCCACTATGGCCAAGACCAAAGAGCTGTCAAAGGACACCAGAAACAAAATTGTAGACCTGCACCAGGCTGGGAAGACTGAATCTGCAATAGGTAAGCAGCTTGGTGTGAAGAAATCAACTGTGGGAGCAATTATTAGAAAATGGAAGACGTACAAGACCACTGATACTCTCCCTCGATCTGGGGCTCCACGCAAGATCTCACCCCGTGGGGTCAAAATGATCACGAGAACGGTGAGCAAAAATCCCAGAACCACACGGGGGGACCTAGTGAATAACCTGCAGAAAGTTGGGACCAAAGTAACAAAGGCTACATCAGAAACACACTACGCCGCCAGGGACTCAAATCCTGCAGTGCCAGACGTGTCCCCCTGCTTAAGCCAGCACATGTCCAGGCCAGTCTGAAGTTTGCTAGAGAGCATTTGGATGATCCAGAAGAGGATTGGGAGAATGTCATATGGTCAGATGAAACCAAAATAGAACTTTTTGGTAAAAACCAAACTTGTAGTGTTTGGAGGAGAAAGAACACCATACCTACTGTGAAGCACAGGGGTGGAAACATCATACTTTGGGGCTGTTTTTCTGCAAAGGGACCAGGACGACTGATCTGTGTAAAGGAAAGAATGAATGGGGCCATGTATCGTGAGATTTTGAGTGAAAACCTCCTTCCACGAGCAAGGGCATTGAAGATGAAACGTGGCTGGGTCTTTCAGCATGACAATGATCCCAAACACACCACCCGGGCAACGAAGGAGTGGCTTCGTAAGAAGCATTTCAAGGTCCTGGAGTGGCCTAGCCAGTCTCCAGATCTCAACCCCATAGAAAATCTTTGGAGGGAGTTGAAAGTCTGTGTTGCCCAGCAACAGCCCCAAAACATCATTGCTCTAGAGGAGATCTGCATGGAGGAATGGGCCAAAATACCAGCAACAGTGTGTGAAAACCTTGTGAAAACTTACGGAAAATGTTTGACCTCTGTCATTGCCAACAAAGGGTATATAACAAAGTATTGAGATGAACTTTTGTTATTGACCAAATACTTATTTTACTGAGGAATTTACCAATTAATTCATTAAAAATCCTTCAATGTGATTTTCTGGATTTTTTTTTTCTTATTTTGTCTCTCATAGTTGAGGTATACCTATGATGAAAATTGGAGACCTCTCTCATCTTTTAAGTGGGAGAACTTGCACAATTGGTGGCTGACTAAATACTTTTTTACCCCACTGTATATAACAAGTAAACATCAGATCTGTGACATTCATACAAGTGAAAACATATCTGGCTCTTGTCTTGGTGTCTGTTCTGTTTGTGTCTGTACCACCAATCACACGAACAGTCTTTTTTAGTTTTTGGTGCATGATCTACTCATTGCTGTTGAAGCCACAGATTTGGCTGTGCTAATTTGTGAGACACCTCACCCCAAACAGCAGCAATAAGTACCAGAACTATGCAAAAACAATTAAAAAATATAAAAATTACAAGTGCTGAAATTAGCTGCCACTTGACTGCAAAACACGTATGTGGACTATACATTAAAACGAATTTGAAAAAACTCTGAAAAACGCTGTTTTAAATGCCCCACTGCTCCACTCTTGCTGAATCAGAATCAGAATCAGAATCAGCTTTATTGCCAAGTATATTTACAAGTAAACACACAAGGAATTTGACTTGACATTGGGTGCGCACATTAGGCGCATCCAATGACACGGCAGCCATAGAGGCTGACTGATTTAACACTACTTCAGCCAAAACCCAAAGTTGCACCCATAATTGTTTCTACAGTAGCGCCCTCAGGAATAAGGTGGATACAGCAGTTAGTTCAGACCAAGCGATTTAATTAAACAAGAGGGATTCCAGGAGTTTCTGTAATCTGTTAATTGCACTCCAGTTTCACCGGATATGTCTCACTCTGCTTCAAAGGTGTTCTAGTAACCATTAATTAGTAACCGTTATTTACTGTCGACTCCTGGTCGGCACTTTTAGGCAACATTAATGGAATACAGCAAAACGATGAACATTTTTCCAAATATAACATTTGAGTTAAATTATGAATGGTCATCAGAAGAGGAGGGGGAGGAGGAGGAGAAAGGAAGATGCCAGGCTATTTCCATGGAAACCTCCGGTGTGCAAGAATTTCATCAGCTGACCTGGACAATCTGGAGAAAAGCAAAAACGAGGATAACACAGTAAAGCCACAATACTTTTTTAGTGATGGACTCTGTTTCATCTGAACATGCCAAGAAAAGCAAGCGAAGTGTGCCGAAGAAATTGCTAGCAAACGAACTAAGAGCCATCAGCTAGCTACCCGTGAAAAGGCCATGTTTTGATCTCCGGTCTTTCACAGTACCAAATCAACAGGTATGTTTTATAAACACTTATTATTTTTGCACTTGACAGTATTTAATTTGCTTACATGTGTGTGGAATGACAATAGACGTCTTGATGTTGATTGAGCTGTTTAGCAACAGTTACTGGCTAGATTTAGGGACTTTTTTTTTTCTCAGCTGCGTAAAATATCTGGTTGAACTACCAAATCATAATATTTTGTCCAGTATTGCTGTCATTTAATAAATTTTGCTAACCGGAACTGTTGTATAAAAGCAATATTACACAAGACGTCGTTACGGTATCATGAGTATACTAACTATGGCTGTGATACGCAGAAGACATTAGATGTATCACAACCACAGTTACTATAATGCTGCTTAATTATTACTCTTATCTGAATTTATATGTTGTATGCTTTTGCCAGTATATATGGACCAACATTAAAAAAAAATTATATTGAAAACAGTTACGTTTAATGTTGACTGCATGCTTCATACAATGCATCTGATATAATAACAGTGCAGGGGCCACTGTCTGTCATTTGAAGGCTACTTAATCAGTGGAAGTAGTGTGTGAAGAGATGTTTGTTTTTGTTTTGTTTTTTCACAATTATAGCGCTTCAAATTCTGGAGTCTGTGGTAAAATCCATAAGTTTATCTTTTACCATTGCTGATGTCACGATCTGAGCGAGGGGGGATTCCACCAGGCTCAGTCTTTCTCTTTTCTTTTCATATTTGTACTGTGTTGTCATTTTGAGTCGTATTACTGTTATTTTATCCTTGGTTGATTTGCCACGTATTCTGTATTGCTTCTTAGTATGATTTATTCTCCTGTTTATGCTCATTATAGTTTGTTATTCACATTTTTGAGATTACTTGTCTTTATGTTGCCATCTCCTTATATTCTTATTCGGTTGTGTGTTCTTCCTTTAGGTTGACAGCTGTCAGTCACGTTTCCAGGTTGTTGCTCCATAGGGGGCAGGACTCTGTCAGCTGTCAGCCTGCTCTCTCCTCTCTCATCACCCCCAGCTGGTCTAAATTGTTTCTTTGCTTTCTCCTGCCCGCTCAGGCGACCCACACCTGCGATCACTTGTTTTATTTTGTTTCTAGCCTTATTTAAGGGGCTGTGCACTATTGTCCGGCGCAGCACCCTACTCAACGTATGAACGTAAGTTCCTCTGCCCCTTTTTGCCTTTTCTCATTTCGTGTTTATCCTTTGATTCCAACCGGCGTGTGTTCCACGCATTCTTTGGTTGTCCCAGTCGAGTGCTTCTCGTCTTATTGTTTTCTCATTGTTGTATTTTGCCCTCAGTCTGTGCTTTATAGTCCGCTCTCACTTTACTGTGGTGTTTTGAGTTGTCATTAATAAATGTGGAAACTCACAGCTGGCGTTTGGTACCTTTATCCTGCCCTGAAGGGTGTTTATGACAGCTGAAGAATCAAGCAGTTGGTGTTGGTATGGGATACCTGTGAGGTGGATGGATTATCTTTAAAAAGGGGTACTCTTTTAAAGGGGTCATTGACTGAAAAATTGTGGTTTTGTAGGTTTTAACATTCTGAAATGCATCTATTGGTCAGGCGATTATTGAAAAAATATTAAAACGTTTCTCTTAAAGCACAGCCTTTATATTGTTTTTCTCTTCGCAAAGCCATTTTGACTCTTCCAGGTTTGCTTCAAAATGTTATAAACATGACACTGCTTAATTATTGGCCAGCCTAACTATCTGTCATGTAGGTGGATGGGGAGCCAAAGGCGTTAGCTTGTGTCATTTTCACCATGATGCTACATTGATTTGTTTGCGTTAGCTTGGCTAGATGGTTGGAGTCTATCATTGTAACCCCATTACAGCTCTCCTCTGCAGGCAGAAGCTGTCCAAAAGGCTGCCTGGTAGTTTAACTGTCAATCCGGTCAGATTTGATTGCTATTTTCTATCAGTTTTATTCACCTCCACTAGAATCCTTGATCATCTAGCACTTGACCATATATTTTATTCTTAGACATTATTTAAGCTAAAGTTTTACTTTCTCAATATGAGACCAAAGGTGGCTAGCTGATGCTAGCAGTTTAGCCACTTATTCACTAATGTTTCTGTGTTTATTGTACTCCAGGGACTGGTCATATCCTATCAACCACTGAAACCAAACACCCCGTCTACCAGTCATGCATTATTTCATTTTTTCTTTAAGACAAATTTATGTTCATTGGTTCAGGCCCTATCCGTCCTAGGAGCTAGCCAGTTAAGATTAGAATAGTGACATAAGCAGGAGAGTGGCGTTAATTGCAGTCTTAGAAATTTAAAGAGACATGCACTGAAATCAGCAGTTGACAAAACAGTTGGCCGAATATAGTTTGCAAGGCAACCTGACCTAAATGAATGGGCAGTTCTTGGTGAACGTTTTTTCTGTTTGGCTTGCACATTCTGTAGTTATGTAGATCTATGGTCCTCTGTCAGCCGGTAGAGGACCCTAGTAACTATGGCGTAAACTGTAACCTACTTCAGCTTCATATTACGTAAGAATTCTCCGTTATACCCCCACCAAAAACAATATTTTATGCGTGATATCGTTTTACTTAAAAACTGACATAACCTCTACTCTCAAATTGATGGAATTGCTCTGAAAATAAAAGAAAACAAAAGAACATCACAAACTCTCTTACCTAGCCGCCATCTTTGTTTGCTACGCAAGTCATCACCAAAAGAGTTTGACCAAAGAGAAAACGGTTCGCAGCAACCGTGTCGTTAAGTTACGGAAACTAATGAACAGTTCCCAACAGTTGCAAACTGTTTTGTCAACTGAACGTGCCCCAGATTGGCTCAGTACTACCCACATGCAAGCACCAGGAATAGTTACATCATCAAAACGCTTCATCTCAATTTGCATTTTTGCAGGAGGCGGGACTTAAATGAAACTTCACAGCAAAAAACAGAGACATGACACATTTGAGCAATTTTGCTCTTGATATATGTTGTAAATCATAAAAAAACCATGTTACAGACATGTTAACAACAAAAAAAAATTGATTTTTGGTGGAGTGTCACTTTAACATTGCTGTCTATTAGGCTATGGTCACACTGCAGGTCTTAATGCTCAATTCCAATGTTTTTTTGCACACGTGACCCATATCTGATTTTTTTAAATGACAGTCTGAACAGCACACATCCTATTTTTTTCACACTAGACCCAGGCCACTTTTCATATGTGGTTCTAATTTGGATACATATCTGATATTTTACAAAGCGGCCTCAGTCTGAACGGTCACGTTACATTTCATCCAACTTTTTCCTCATTGAAGTGAGACAAATGTGACAATTCTGCCGTGGAGGATGTAGCAAGCATGGCAGACACAGCTGATTTGTGCTCTTTTTAATTTAGTTTAGTTTAATGTTTATTTGAAAGGGACAATACATACTAATGAACATTAATACAAATGTAAGTATGCCAGATTTAGCAATACTGCTAATTTGCATCTGTAGTCCCCTGGCGGGTCACAAAAACACACAAACAATCATACATGAGCAGAACAACTGCAATGAAACTGTACAAAGTGCAGAGTTAAGGTGTTACAAAACAAAATACTGTATTCAAATGTCACACGCGTGAAGTGCTGTGCATGCGTACACACACATGCACCCAGGCACCTCATAGCAACAGACAGCAACAAGTAAGAGGCGGGGCATATGTGTGTGATGCACAGGCACATATATATATATGCATGCAGAGCAGCCACTAGTTATGGGTACAGTTTTGGTTGTTTAAAAGCCAATTTTTACAATGACTCTTAAAAGTGTTTAGTGTGGTACGTTCTCTGATTGCTGGTGGTATTTTATTCCAGATCTTGGTGCTCCTCACTGATAGCACAGATTGAGCAAATGTCGTACATCTGTGGAGGACCTCACAGTCTCCTCTAGTGATTGCTCTGGTGGTTGTACCGGTGACAGTTCTCAGTTTAACTTGTTCCCCCGGGATGGGGGGGGGGGGGTGCATAGCCATTTAATGTTTTATAGATTGAACAAGCAAATTTGAGAGTTTTATTATTTTCAAAAGACAGAAGATTGTATTTCTTGTAAATGTGACAGCAATGATATGTGGGATCTTTCTTGTCAAGGATTTTTATGGCTTTTTTGTATAAAGATTCAGTGGGTTTGATTATGGTTACACCAGTGAGTGACCAGTCGGTAAAACAGTAATCGATGTGTGAGAAGATCATTGCATGCAGAAACATTTTGGCTGTATCATCTGCCAGCGATGGTCTAATTTGTTTAAAATTTCTTAGGTTGAATTTGATTATTGTTTGAGATGTGTTTTTTGGAGGAGTCTAAAATCAAGTCGAGGTACTTAAATTCCTTGACTAGTTGCAGCGCCTCCCCTTTTAAGAAAATGTTTGAGTTTGTAATAATTTATCGTTGTTTGGTGAACATCATGCAAACAGTTTTTTTTTTTGTGTGTGTGTGTGTGTGTGTAGTATGAGACATCAATTATTCAGCCAGTCATGGATTTGGGTTATCGCTGTTGTAAGAATACAGGTGGCTTCTTGTGTGTTTTTTGCAGGTGTGAATATTACTGTGTAATCTGCGTACATTTGGATATGAAGGTTTCTGCATGCATTTGGTAAATCATTTATTTATGTATAGGGAGAATAGTATTGGTCCAAGTATGGAGCCTTATGGGACACCCATTTGACATTTCAAATATTGCGAGTTGACACTATTGACCATTACGCATTGCTATCTGTCGGTTAAGTAGGATTTCATCCATTTGATAGCATGTTCTGAAAAGTTAAACTGAGTAAGTTTGATTAAAACGATATTGTGGTCACCAGTGTCAAATGCCTTCTTCAGATCTAAAAGCACAGCACCTACATAATTGCACTTATCTAAGAAAGATTTAGTTTTCTCTAGGAACAAGCTTATTGCAAACTCTGTTGTGTGGTGGGCATGGAACTCAAACTGTGCATGATGCAAGGGGGTGTTCCCATAATTCAGATGTTTACATAATAGTGTGGCAACCCATTTTTCAATTCTTTTGGAGATGACAGGTAAGATGCTGATTGGTCTGTAGTTGTTTATATCAGTTTTACCCCCCCGTTTTGAAAATTGGTCTGACCACTCCTACTTTTCAGGCAGCTGGGATGACAGCGTATTTGATTGATAGATTGATTAAATGAGTAATTGGACAAATGAGAGATTCTTTATTTTCTTTTAAAAATTTGCTGTTGAGACCATGCTCATTTGCTGCTTTTGAGCTATTCAATGAGCTGATGATATCTGTGACTTCCTTTTCAGTTATATCTAATCAAAAAGTGGTTGTGAGGGGTTAATAGGGCTAGAATTATGATCAGGTTGCATTGCAGGCCTTCAGAGCGCAGAGCGCAGTAATCATGTGTTTTTAGATGGTTTTAGTTCAGACACAGAGCTGGCTAATGCGCTTAATTGTTTTTATGGTCGTTTTGACTCCTTTGATTTTAGCACAGAAATCCAAGATTTGAAACAGAAACTCAAAGACAACCAGCACTTTAATATTGAGATGCAGGATGTTAAAAGGGAGTTCTGCGCTGTAAAAGAGAACAAAAGTCAGGGCCCTGATAATATATGTGGGCGCCTGGTAAAGTCCTGTGCACATGAACTGAGTCCTATATTTCATTACATTTTCAATAAGTCCTTACAGACACAACATGTGCCTAAGATCTAGAAAGATGCCGTGGTTGTTCCCGTTCCAAAATCCAGCTGTCCTAAAACGTAAATGACTTTAGACCAGTTGCTTTGACTTCAATTTTAATGAAAATTTTTGAAAAACTGGTCAGATGTGAGGTCCTAAGGCAGACTGAACATGCATTGGATCCTCTGCAGTTTGCCTATAGGCCTCACAGAGGAGTGGAGGATGCCACTGTCACTCTGTTTAACATGCTTTTCAAACATCTGGATTTTAATGGGATACACGCCAGGCTTTTATTTGTGGACTTTTCTTCTGCCTTTAATACAATCCAACCTCATATTTTAGTTGAAAGGCTCCTGCAACAATTTGATTTGAGCAATAATCTGGTGGGTTGGATTCTGGATTTCTTAACCAACAGGACGCTGAGAGTAAGGGTCAATGGCACATTGTCTGACCTAAAGTGCTCTTCTACTGGCTCTCCTCAGGGGTGTGTGTTGTCACCACTACTCTTCATCCTGTACACAAACATGTGTCGGAGCAGACATGACAACAGACACATTATAAGGTATGCTGATGACTCAGTTATTGTCAGTCTCCTCCAGGATGGTGAGAGTGGCCACGGCCCAGTAGTTGATGACTTTGTTCACTGGTGTGAGGATTCCTACCTGCAGCTGAATACAACAAAAACGAAAGATATGATTATTGACTTTAGGAGGAAAACTCCCAGGCACAAAGTCGCCATACTAAAAGGCCAGACCACCGAATGTGTACAATCGTACAAATATCTTGGGACGATTATTGATAGTAAATTAAACTTTGAAGTGAACTGTGAAAGGGTGTGCAAAAAGGGTCAGCAAAATTTGCATTGTTTGAGGAAACTTGCACGCTTCCAAATTGACCGAACCATAATGACTATGTTTTATCGGGCTTTTATTGAATCTGTTTTATCCTTTTCTTTAATGTCATGGTTTGGTCAGCTAAGACTGAAACAGAGGAAATCCTTGGATCAGGTAGTTAGATGGTCCAGTCGTTTGCTTGGTGAGTCACAGCTGAGCCTGACATCCCTGTACACCAGACAAGTACAGAGGATGGCCGACTCGATTTTAAAAGATGACTCCCACCCTTTGCACTGCAACTTTCAGCTTCTTCCCTCCAGAAGGAGGTTTGCTGTCCCAAAAAGTAGAACCCAGCGCTACAAAAACAGCTTTGTCCCTGCTGCTGTCAAAGAGTTGAACAAGCTATAAAAATTATATTGTACATATTTTATATTTACCTATTTTGTAAGATGTGTGCCTGTGTTTGTGTCTATGTTGAATGTAATTAGAGGCTTGTAAATATGGATGTCACCAGACTGCAAAACAAATCTACCTACGGGTACAAATAAAGTAACCTGAACCTGAACCTGAACCTGAACCAGGTGGATTAAATGAATTGGATGTTTCTAGCACAGAGTTTATGAAAAAAGTTGTTAACCTCTGTAGCAGTGACTGTGGGATTCTGTACCAATTTGTTATGAATATTAAGTTCCATGTCTCCGTCATCTTTTTTGTTCTGTTTATTAGTCAGTTTGTTAATACTATTCCAAATTTTTTTGCCATCACTTTTGTATTTTAAATAATGGTTATAAAAAAGTTTTCCTTCGCCTTCCTCAGGGTTTGTGTTACTTTATTTCTAGCAGATGTAAATTTGTGTCTGTCTGTTGTGAAACCTGTTTATAGAGCTATTTTAAAAAGTTGATCTCTGGTCTTCATTAGTTGGAGACATTCAGAACTGAGCCATGGTAAACTGATTCTTCTTCTGTTATTTGCTTTTTTTTGAAAATGCCACGATAATCTCTTTGATTTTTGTTATAAAAAATTCACTGCTGTGATTTATGTCATTTGAGGAGGGGGTTTCCTTCCATTCAATTTCATTTATTGCCATTGTTATATTTTGTTGTTGTTGTTTTGGGATTATATAATCTACTGTTACTTGATGATTTCTTAAATGGATCTGAAAACTGTTTCTGTGGAAGTTTTCTTGTTGCTAGTATTATATTATGGTCAGACAGCCCTGTTGAAAGGTTATAAGTCTGGGAGATTCTTTTAGGTCTATTTGTAAAATATAATTCAATTTTGAATTTTGACTGGCTTGTGACTCTGGTTTGTCTATTGAGTTATGTTATAGTGATCTGTAATGATTTTTAGATTTTTTGTCTTTTTTGTCATCCCAGTTTATATTAAAATCACCCAATAAGATTAATTCCTTTTTAGGATTACACTGATTAACCACTTGCACTCCGGGCAATTTTCCTAAAAATGCCAAAAAATAATGTGCCCAAAGTAAATCGAAAGCTGTTATTCAATCCTTTGCAGCATCTTCATGGGGTTGGTCTCATTTAAAAGAAAACACTTTGAATTTTTTGGCAAAAAAAACATAATCTCTCTATGTGCTCCGGCCACTGAGTTACAGTCATCTAAACATACTGAACTTGAAGAAAAAAAATTTGGACACAGTGTTTTTTTGGATACAAATGCTTGTAAATAACACACAGCTGTCCGATCCGGCTGGAAAATGCAACAGGAATGTAGAACCAAGTGTTATCCAGCTGAGATCCAAATTTGGTAACAATACCACAAAAAATGAATATTTTACACAGCTTTGTTCTCAGGCTGTTCCCAGGCATTTTGGAACTGTGCCAAATTGTGCCAAATGGCACAGTTTGGAAAAACGTCTGTAACTTTTGAATGATTCAATGTAGAAGCTTCATTTTAGGCTCAAAGGAAAGGTCACACTCAGGGCTGTGTCTGTGTGTGTGTGTGGGGGGGGGGGTCGTCCCCCCCCCCGCAACCAAGGACAGAGTTCGGCCCTCGCTACATGACAGATTACACTCGTTGCATGTTTCCACAGCAACGCTGTCACAGCGGCTCCCCCCCTCCTCGCTACTGTGTGTGTGGGGGGGGGGGGTTGTCCCCCCCCTCCCGCTCACTACAGAGGATGGACTTTAGCCATCGCTACACAACGGATTAGCCTTATGTGGTGACGTAGGACAGCAGTGCAGTCACCGCGGCTCCCCCCCCCCTCGCTGCAGAAGAATAGCGGGGGTGGGGGGCGTTCACAGCCTGTACACTGCGAGCAACCCCGTGTACCGCGGCGCACGAACTTCAGACTTCGTGAACCGCACAGCTGTAATTTACTGATCGGTCAAAAGTCATTTTGGATTACAATTTTCAGGGATAGAGAATAATTTAGCTTATAACACCTTACCTCTTCACAGCGGAGTCTTGGCGAACTTGTCTTCCTCATTGTCAGACGAACGCGACGCTGGTCCGCTCTGGTTCTGGTCTCGCGACTCGATCAAAACATAATTCCATTATTGCGGTTTTGTGCTTCCATGATTGCGGTTTTTGGCGAACGATTTTTCAAAACAAATAACAGTAGTAATTAAAAAAAGACTGGCGAAGGCGTGTGTGTCACTCAGCCTTCGTCGTCAGCCTCCGTCGGTCTATAATGACCATGGAAGAAATCATAACATCTACTCTGCTGGAACCAATACAAAATAAGCACCGCCTGTGGCCGAACATGCCGATCCACGAATGGCACTCCCTGTCACACAGGTTGCATTTGTGGATGGTCTCCATGCTGCTGGGTCTGTGGAGTAGTGATGTGCGGATCGATCCTGAAATATCGATACCTCCGATACCGGATCTTTATGCTCTAAAATCGATACTCAAATCAAAATATCGATACTTTTGATACTTAAGTCATTTGAGGTAAGGTATAAGATAAGCCTTTATTAGTCCCACAATGGGGAAATTCCAGGATTGCAACAGCACAGGGATAGCAACACTCAGAGCAACAATCAGAAGGCAAGAGAAAAACAAGAGCAGCGAGTATACATATATACGTATATCCTTAACAGAAACACGGTGAAAAGTAACTAAACTATTGAGATGTTGTCTAAGTGACACACGGTTGGTGGGACTACTTTTTCTTCCACCTGGGTAGGTGCGTCATGCATTTTTTTTAGATTTAAAAGACATATTAGGCGATGGTATTGACATGCTACTAGTCAAAACTGTTATCGAATGCATAGTGAAACCACTGACGTATATCTGTAACCTGTCTCTCCAATCAGGTATATTTCCCAATGCAATGAAAATAGCTAAAGTAATTCCGATTTACAAGACAGGCGACAGAGGGGAACTCTCCAACTACAGACCAATTTCACTATTACCACAATTTTCCAAGATACTTGAAAAAATATTCTATGAGAGAATTGACAACTTCATACTGAAGAATGATTTATTGTGTGAGCAGCAATATGGGTTCAGACACAAAAGGACAACAGCATATGCCTTAATGGAATTTACAGAAAAAATATCAACAGCCATTGAAAATAAAGAGTATTCAGTTGGAGTATTCCTGGATCTTAAAAAAGCATTTGATACAGTAGATCACAATCTATTATTAAAGAAACTACAAAATTGTGGTATTAGAGGGGTAGCACTGTCCTGGTTAAGTAGTTACTTAAAGAATAGATATCAGTTTGCATGTGTTAACAGCAAAAACTCAGAGTTACTGAAGGTCACCTGTGGAGTCCCACAGGGTTCAGTTTTGGGACCATTATTATTCAATATGTATATAAATGATATATGTAAAGTTTCAGAAAAAATGGACTTAATATTGTTTGCTGATGACACTAATCTGCTATGCAGTGGAAACAATTTGGAACAACTTCTGGATACACTCGGAAAGGAATTAGGAAAGCTGAAACTGTGGTTTGATTCAAACAAATTAACGCTCAATTTAAGCAAGACAAAATTTATAGTCTTTAACAACCATCACAACTACCCAGTACCCAAACTCAGTGTAAATGGTGTAGAGATTGAAAGGGTATCCGAAACTAAATTCCTTGGAGTAATAATTGATAACAAACTGTGTTGGAAGCCACATATTAATTATATAAAAGGTAAAGTATCCAAATCAATTGCAATATTACACAGAGTGAAAAATTTGCTGAATCAACCCACACTATACACCTTGTACCATTCATTAATACTCCCATACATGACATATTGTAATGAAGTATGGGGAAATACATATAAAACAAACATATATCCACTCTTTATGCTTCAAAAGAGAGCTATTAGAATAATCAACAAAGCAGCTTACAGGGAACCAACAAACCCACTTTTTCTTAAACAAAAAACTCTCAAGTTGAAAGATCTGATCGACTTTAAAACCGCAATAATAATGTTCAAAGTGAAGAATCTATCACTGCCCGCAAATATCCAAAAGTTGTTCCAAACAAGGGAGAAACGATATCACTTCAGAGGAACATGTATATTTCAAAAGCCTACAGTGAGAACAACCACCAAGCAACACTGTGTTTCAGTGCAAGGAGTCAGATTATGGAACGATTTTGGACCTGAATTAAAATCATGTACAAAGCTTGGACAATTTAAACAAAAACTAAAGGAAGAAATACTCCAAACTTATTTACAAGACGACATGTAAACTCACATAAGGATTGACATTTCCAGCCTGTGTTGTGTTGTAGCTTAGTTTTTCTTTTTTTCTTTTTTTCTCTGTGACACTATGTCTTAGATTTGTTTTTGAATAGTAACCACTTAACTTAGACTAGCTCAGTTTTCTTTTTTCTCTCAGTCACATTTTGTCTTAGCCTTGTTTTAAATTGTAATCGCTCTTGTCTTGTTTTCTCTTTTTTCTCCTTTGAATTCTTGGATGGAATATGGGTGGGCAATATAAGCTGCGGCTTCAGCCATCACCCATTTCGGATAACTCACGTGGAATTGTATAGTAGAAGGAGTCTTTGTCTAATTTGACCTTGTTGTTATATTATACAGTTTCTTTTAACCTGCAATGTACTATCCGAAATAAATAGTCACAAAAATATCGGTATCGGTATTGGTATCGCTGATACCAGCCTGAATTTTACTCAGTATCGGATCGGAAAGGAAATCAGTGGTATTGAACATCACTACTGTGGAGCTCTTCCTGTGTCCTTTTTTGATCCGCTGCAGCAGCCAGTCTTCACCCAGCCTTAAAAAAAAACAGCTCACGAACTTCTCTGCTTCAATTGGCTCACTGCATTCAAAGCGTTGGGAGGCGGGTCCTCCTTCCTAGGTTTTCATTCATTGGTTCTTCAAGGTTTCAGAAACCCAATTCAAGGCTCTTATTAGTCGAATGAGAGGTCAATCAGATGAACTAATCTGTTCACGGCTGTGTTTGCAGATTTTTTTTTCAGTGGCGCTTGGAGGCCACACCACCTACATCACCACCATCATGCGTCATGCGTCCAAGCGCGCACGAGGGCGCTCTCGTGCGCCCTCGTGCGTCTTAGGACGCAGAGACTTGCCCGCCCGCGGAACAACGGAGTGCAAGTGGTTAAAGGCCAAATGTCACGTAATTTTTTTTTCTAAATGATAAAATACACATAGCTTAAACCAAATATTCATACCGGAGACCATATCACCCACCTGTATTTACATAATTGCACAAAATACACCAGGTGAAGGCCCCACCTTGCTTGCTGGCTTGTGACAGCCAGTCCAGACCACGCCCATGTTTTTGACATCACCAGTTGTACCCTGGCTGCCCTGCCTATCCACATTCACACTTATCAACATTGGACAATCATGACGGAAAGTGACAGCGATTGTGAACAAATTAGTTTAGTTTTGTCTTTTTTTTTTTTGTCTTTTTTTTTGTCAGTGGTTCAGACAGTGACAGAGGCATTGAACCTTACCGGTTCGAGCCGTCCGAGACGGAATCAGATGCTTTGTCTGATGACAACAGTTCCAATGATGACCAGAGAGCAGAACCAGTGGAAAATGTCATTGAACTGGACATTAATCGCCTCCAGAATTGCGAAGCCGAAGGGGGTCTGTCGAGGGCGCCCCATAAATATTGATTTTTCGGAAGCCATTATTATTACAGTGGAGGAGAGCCGCTGCTGTCAAGAAATTGACCAGATCAATATGAAAATGGAGGCGCATACCAGTCAAGTGAGACGTTTTCGCCGTATTTTGGTGCCAAGCGCGGCTGTGGGGGACGGCGGAGTGGTGTGGGACACTTTTCTGGGAAATGTTTTAAATGTAGTTCGTGTTGTTATTGTCAAATATTTTAAGGAAAATACGGGGGAAATGCAATTTTAGCAAAAACGGGCGTATTGCCATTTCTGTACGCCCAAAAAAAAAATATACTGGAAAAAAAATTGAGTGTGTTGAGGAACACGTCCTGTCTGTGATCCCCCACAGCTGGTGCTGGCAGATCGCTCAGCGTGAGCTATTCTCACTACAATGAGAAGTGTGGAGTCACTCATTAGTTTGATTGTCTGGGCAGGCTGATTGCTCAGCATGAGCTATTCTCACTACAATGAGAAGTCATTAGGACAATGGTTTAACACGTTCAGCTGGGCAGCGGTTGAGGAACAGAGAGATCGCCTTACAAATACAGAATTCTGCTTTTTTTTTTATTTTGCGCCGGACGCTGAGTTGTGTTGTTATTGTCAAATATCCATGAATCCTTAAAATATTTGACAGTAACAACACGAGTTGCATTTGGGGCATTTCACAGAGAGGTGTCCCTTGTTGCTCCGCCGTCCCTTATAGCCGCTTTTTACGGTGTTGAAGTACGGCGAAAACGTCTCACTTGACAGGTATGAAAACATTTCCCAGAGAAGTGTCCCTTATTACCCAGCTGTCCCTGATAGTCCCGTTTTAAGGTATGGGTGAAATATCCAATTTTTTCTTTCTTGTTGCTCACTTCAACCTTCCAGTCTCCATATAAACAATCAATTGAAATACCCCAAGCATCAAACTCGGGTACAATCGATTTCGTCACTTCCGCCTTCTTCCCCAGGCGATTCCAGGGGCCGTGTCAGGCCAAGCGCGGCAGTTTTAAATTAACGAATATTCCGTTGTTACTGAAGCATATGCACCAAGACCCGAACGGATCGGTTCCCTTTTATATCTAGTTTCAAGATATTTAAAGTACCCTGTTACGTGACATTTGGCCTTTAAGAAGCACTTTGAATTGGTCATAAAAATCTGCTTTCAAGGAGGGTTTGCGGTATAAACAAACAACAGAGAAGGTCATATTGTCATGAGCAGCGGGAATGCGCTCCTCCCCTCCGGTCCCATCTCCTCCAGCTCATCATGGCACCTGAGGCAGAAGACACACCTGCGCCCGCTCATCAGCCAGCGTACTTAAAGAGGTTCCCTCCGCGCAGTCTACGCTGGCTCGTCTGGGTATACTGCCTGTCCTACGGACTAGCCATTAACCAGAATCGTTAACACATCGTTAACCTCCTTGTTCTCCTTTCTTTCAGGTTGCTGCCACCGTGTAGGTGTGTTCTCGGGACTGCGCGTGCTCTCCTGCTCCGCCTCACAATGCATCAGTAACTTCTCCCCGGTCAGGCACCATCAGCTTCACTACTCCCTCCTACCCTACTGGTTTGTCTATTCCCCGCTGGGTCCTGCCGGTCATCCCTGGATTTCCCAAGTAAGTGGCAATTTGGCTCGCCCCATTTTCCCCTTACTCCACTCCTCAGCTCACGGCTCTCGTCTTCTCTCCACAGGTCTATTTCCTCTGGCGAGTGACTGTTTCTGTAGCTGTGCAGCACTGTGTTTTGAGATTAATAAAACTGTCAACCGTGCCCCTCTGTGTGGTTCACCGTGTTTGGCATCGTGCGCGTGAGCTGTCAAAAACTAACACATCATGACACATATTGGCTGACAACTTAATGTTAACTCCTACACATTCTAGAATCATATCTTTTGACCATTCAATCTGATGACATTTTAAGGTATCTTTAACATATAGAAGAACTCCACCACCTTTCCCTTGTTCCCTGTCTTTCCTCTACACATTATAGCCATGCATGGTAACAACCGTTTCAGGTGACGAGGATGATGGCCAGGTTTAGACAAATCCATAAAGTCAATATTGGAGTTTATCAGCAGATGTTCTAGTTGTTCACATTTGGAGATCCTACTCCGTACATTTAAGTGCCCCCCCAAGCAGACCTTTTTTTTTTTTTTTTTTTTTTTACTTTGAGGGTCCCAAATTTGTTTTGCCTGGTTCAGGGTTTGAAAAACTTTTAGCGATCTATGTTTTTTAACACAGGATTTCTCTGGCGTGTTTTACACTCACCGCCGGCTGGTTGTTGAATTGCCACTGCAGTGGAGTCCATGCGCTGGGTTGTTGCTGCAGCAGGGACTGGCCCCGCCACAGAGACAGGCCATTGGGTCGCGTTGAATAGCCGTCTGGTGATGTGGGTTTTCTGGTGCGCCGTGGTGAGGAGGGTGCATTGCTGTGCTACAGGGTCAACTGCCAGTCCATCCCGGCTCTGTTCCGCTGTTGGTCCATGACGGTGAAGTTGGTGGGCTGCCTCGGCGCAGCCTGTGCCGATAGTGTGCGCGGCATTAATTCCACTGGTGAATGTGCTCATGTGCATGCTGGTCCCGTAAGCCACTGTGGTTTTGTTGCCTCCACTGATGATGGAGGCAATAACGGCGCTAGTCCTGTAGGCATTAAAGGCGTCTGTCCTGCACACAGGACCGTGGCCACCGGTCCTGGGTTTATTTCCACAGCACCCATCAGGAGCAAGATAACGCTGAGGTGGAATAATCTCACGAAGCTGTTGACTGTGCAGGATTACCCGTGGTAAGTTGGCGGTCTGGCCCGTCCTTTGTTCAGGTAACTCATGTACAAGAGATACTGGCTTCTATTATATACAGGGTGGAGCTGTTCTTTCCATCTTGTTGTTGAGAGCTGATATTGTACTGTACTTGGAATTAAGCACAGGAGTAAGGCAGCAGTTGACAGGTGGGATTGTAAGAAACATAGAGGTTTTACTGTAGTTTTAGCTGTTTTTTGAGCTTACATGCAGGACCCGCCAGGCTGCGTGCTCGCTCTGTCAGCCATCTTGAGAAGCCATCAATCTTCTTCTTCCCTTTATCACTGGATCGTAATTTTGTCGGCTCCAACTGCACACGGGGGTGGGGTGTAAAAGAGAAGCTGCTTGATAACAGTATAGATATATAGATTTATTTTTGTTTGCAGTGAATTGACTAAACAAACTTTGACTAAATAAAGTACATCTATCTAAACACAGTCAGCATTGAATAACTGAATTTTATAAACTCTAATTAAAGGAAAATGTATATGCATTCTGCATAAGCAACAGCAAATTTATAGTAAACAGTCAACATAAAAACTGAATAAATTAAAATTTTTAAACTCTGATCAAAAGAAAAAACATGAGCATTCTGCATAAGTAACAGCACTAAACACAATTACAGTTTAGTGATGTGGGATGATGGGAGCTGTTGTCCACTAGTCGTTTAAACAAAAACTAAATATTACTCTGTTATATGACAGCCGATAACTTTAATTATGTGTAAAATTATCTTTTAAATTGACAAACATATGTGTAACTTGTGGCAAAATTTGATTGGGATCAAAAGATAATTTTGCTCTTGCCATTCATTTCAATGGAGAGGTTTTTTTCGATTTAAGGTCCCATACACTGATCTCTATAGAAAAACTGGATGGATCATTGGCCGCCAGAAGTGAAGCCACCTGGCCGCCACACCAGCTCACCCAAGACACTCAACAAGCCAATGGAAAACGAATGGCCCCAGAAGCAAAGGGTGTCACCCCCAACTCAACAACCTCCCAAAAAGCCAACAGATCCTGAACTTCTTGGCACGGAGACAGAGCCCACAATCCCATGCAACCGGTGAACTACAGAAATTGATTTCTGTAATTGGTACATTTCTATAGTTCACCGGCTGTGCAAGACCACAAGCTGTGCCTCCACACCAAGAAGCACAAAATCTGCCATTTCCCCAGGAAGCCACCGAGGCAAAAGTGGCACCGCCCACCACCAAACCCATCCATTCCCCACCGACTCGCCGAGTGTCCCGAATACACCAACACGGTGGCCAGGTGGCCTCATTCGGCTCTGTACTTGCTAAAGGGGCATGAGCCATCCATCTTTTCTATAGAGATCAGTGTCCCATATGCAGACGTAGAGGGGGCGTGACTTAGGGTGGGAGCTGGGAGCGCTGTCACACAGACAGCAAAGCAGACCCAAATAAGCAACTACATGTTAAAAAAAAAACAAACCCATAAACCTGCAACCCGCGACTAACGAGATTTGCAAGCAACTTTAGAGAAAAACAAACCCAAAGTCATTTACAATAAGTGGACTTGGCAGCACTGAGTATTAACCTTATTTATACAGGTAATCCCACTGAAACACGGGGTCTTATTTTCAAGAGAGCTGTTTAATCGATCAGTTCTGTTAAAGCAGAGCTGATCACAGTGGTCATCTGGTGTGTAGAAGAATGAATCAGTCATTTATTTTGTGCATAATCATTTCTGAATGATTTTAACATTTTATTTTGCTGCACTGTATCAAGGTGAAGAAGGTCTGTTCTCCTCAGTCGTTCGGGGCTCATATTTATTTCCGTAAACATAACGCTGTGTCTGACGTTACGTTTTCTTCTGTGCATGCGGGTCACTTCATAGCTGTAGACCGTTCACACTGGAGTCTGATGGGGTCACATTTAAATTATAATGTGAACGCCCACAAAAAAAATCAGATCTCGGCAAAACATCGGACTTGAACATTAAGACCTGCAGTGTGATGGTAGCCTTAGTCTATCTATGGAGTCTCATATATTGATACATGATTGGCTTGAGTAATGAATACAGTTAGAGGCATGACATTCTTTTTTTATTGTCTCTCTTGTAATTGAAAGAGTATTGTAGCATTTTTGAAGAAAAAACATCTAGCATGCATTTAGGAGAGGAAAAATGGTGTCTTTCTGCAATCTGCTTCATTAACATGTCAAATGATATGGATTCTTTTCATATTCCAGTAAAGCATCCCAGTGAGCTTACAAAATAATTCCACTGCATAATTTAAGAGACTAATTTGGAATGCACAATGTAAATACTGACGAGCTGCGGTTGAAAAGCAGTCAAGGTCTGATCCACGTGGCCTCTTTAGATGCTATAAATGAAATTCCACATCCCCTTTTGGACTTTCAGGATGGATAAATTACACCAGTCAGACTTTTACCTCTAAATAGATATGGCACAGTGTGCTTGTTATAAAAGCAGAGTGCATCAAGGCCCAACTGAGAGCTTCCATGCAAAAATGAAGAGGGCAGGATTAGAATTCATAACTGCTAGTCCTTCAACAGAGACATCACGTTCCACTCTTTTGAATCAAAATTAATGTATTTAAGAATCAATATAATTTCTCTCAGAGGTGTATATTCTGTTCTGTGAGTCTATGAATATATAATTTGGAAGAAACCTGCTGGCAAATTAAACGATAAGAGCTATAATAAACTGCATTTGTGTGCCTTGAGAAAAGGATCTGTCCACATTTGTCCGTCAGTGAAAAGACAATCCGTGCCTCTATTCAAAATCTGGCAGCTATTATGAATAATTCATGACTTCAACAATAAAATATTGTCCCATGTGGTAATGTGCGGATGTTCTGCAGGAGTTCGCATCGCCTGGGACTTTGTGGTAGGCATGGTAAAGTAAACAAAAGCATAATTCTATTAAATACACAAGTAATATGTGGATTCATTTCATTTAGCATGCTTTGCACCGCATTTAGTGAAATAAATCTCAGCATAACACCAATACATGAACATTCATTAGCAGTGTTGGGCAAGTTACTAAAAATAGAAACTAATTACAGTTACTAGTGACTTCTTTTCAAAAGTAACTGAGTTACTTTACCAAATACTGCATGATTACCTCCGCCAAAAGGGGGAGGTTATGTGATCATCAGCGTTGGTTTGTCTGTTTGTTTGTTTGTCTGTTTGTTTGTCTGTTAGCAAGATAACTCAACAAGTTATGGACGGATGTTCATGAAATTTTCACAGATTGTCAGAAATGGGGTATCCTACAGATGATTAGATTTTGGTGGTGATCCCGATCACCGTCCACAAGAAAACCGCCATTACGCAAAATGCCATTTTCGTGAATAACTACTGAACCACTAATCCTATCATTGTCAATCCAATTGCTAGTCATATGTTTTCAGGGCCAAGGAATCTGAAAACATACACACAAACACTGTATGGGGGGAACTGTGGCCGCCATTACTGAAAAGGCCATTTTCAAGAATAACTACTGAAACACTAATCCTATCATTGTCAATCCAATTGCTAGTCATATGTTTTCATGGTCAAGGAATCTGAAAACGTACACACAAACACTGTATGGGGGGAACTGTAGCACTAAAACGCCATTACGCAAAAGGCCATTTTCGTGAATAACTACTGAACCACTAATCTTATCATTGTCAATCCAATTGCTTGTCATATGTTTTCATGGTCAAGGAATCTCAAAACGTACACACAAACACTGTATGGGGGGAAGTGTAGCGCTACACCACCATTACGGAAAATGCCATTTTCCTCAATAACTACTCAACCACTAATCCTATCATTGTGAATCCAATTGCTTGTCATATGTTTTCATGGTCAAGGAATCTCAAAACGCACACACAAACACTGTATGGGGGGGGGGGGGGGGACTGTGGCCGCCATTACGCAAAAGGCCATTTTCGTGAATAACTACTGAACCACTAATCTTATCATTGTCAATCCAATTGCTTGTCATATGTTTTCATGGTCAAGGAATCTCAAAACGTACACACAAACACTGTATGGGGGGAAGTGTAGCGCTACACCACCATTACGGAAAATGCCATTTTCCTCAATAACTACTCAACCACTAATCCTATCATTGTGAATCCAATTGCTTGTCATATGTTTTCATGGTCAAGGAATCTCAAAACGCACACACAAACACTGTATGGGGGGGGGGGGGGACTGTGGCCGCCATTACGGAAAATGCCATTTTCGTGAATAACTACTGAACCACTAATCCTATCATTGTCAATCCAATTGCTACTCATATGTTTTCATGGTCAAGGAATCTGAAAACGCACACACAAACACTGTATGGGAGGAACTGTGGCCGCCATTATGGAAAATCCCATTTTCCAGAATAACTGCTGAACCACTAATCCTATCATTGTCAATCCAATTGCTAGTCATATGTTTTCATGGTCAAGGAATCTGAAAATGCACACACAAACACTGTATGGGAGGAACTGCGGCCGCCATTACAGAAAATGCCATTTTCGTGAATAACTACTGAACCACTGCTTCTCATATGTTTTCATGATCAAGGAATCTCAACACTGTATGGGCGGAACTGCGGCGCTTGGCGGAGGTCTGCGCTGTCCGAGTGCTTTTCTAGTTAAAGTAACTAGTTACTTGGAAAAGTAACTTTCACATTACTTTTAAATGCACACTTAAATCATCTTGCACACATGGCAAGATAATTTAATTAATGGATTACATTAACTAGATTAATGGATTGCTGTCCTACTGCTATTGTTATTATTGTTGTATTGTGTCATTTGTTTTATAATTGTTGTATTGTTTATTGTTGTATTATCTGTTCTATGTGGCTGGCACTGGCTGAGCAGGGAACACAAGATGGAAATTAGCTTCAGCTATAATCTTGTATGCTGCATGTTTACATGTCTTATGTTCATTAATATGCACTGTCCCTTTTATAAATAAATAAACATAAGCTTACATTACAGGCTTATTAATGTCAGGTTGAAAACAGACTGTTTCAGACAGAGCTTTTAGAACATGTTCAGTCTGCTTTATCCTGCCTTGAGAGCTCTTACTGTGGAAAAAATCTGAAGGAAATCAACATGATATTGCCAGTAATTTCCTCATTTTGGAGTGAGAGTTGGCAACACTACATAAAGCTATCCACGTTATGGTAAATGGCGTTCACTTATATAGCACTTTTTTCTCATCTCTAGATGACCAAACGCTTTACAGATCCTGCTATCCACCCACTGATAGTGGCGGAGCTGTCATGCACCGGCGCTGGCCTGACCCACCAGGAGCAACTGGGGGTTCAGTGTCTTGCTCAAGGAGACTTCGACATGCAGACTGTAGACAAAGCGAGAATTAAACCCCTGACCCTCCGATCAGTAGTCAGCCACACTACACCTGTGCCACAGCTGCAGTTGGTAAGGTTGGTAGGGTTTGTCTTACCTTTATGATATGGATTTAATCCGATGTGCATTGATCCAAAGAAAGTGTCCATTATCCATAGTCCAAATGTCTGCTGTGACAGAGACATGATCCAGGTCCACATATTCTTTTTGGATAATCTTTATCCAGGTAGCATGTAAATGTGTTTTAACTTCAGTGGCTCACAGTTCAGCTGTCTGAAGGAAAGTGACTATTATCACATCTTCAGTCTGTAATGACATATCTGGCAATCAGGTTTAATTCTTGCTGGGTCACAAACTGTCCAGATGCATACCCGTGCTTGAAATCTAGCTGTGGCTGCTGAGACAAGAGTATTTCCACTTTACATACAGCTGTGGCTGTTCAGATGGCGTACATCCACTGTTGTTAGCATAGCTAGCCGTTACTTAACACTAGCTTTGTTAGAGCTTTGCTGCTGTTCTCAGGTGCTTCCGAAGATTGTAGTAGGTCTCAACCGCACTTTAGTTTCCAACCCACCAATATGCTTTTGTCCTTAACTGCAACAAAGGAAAAATAATCTGTCTATTTCCACAAAAACAAAGTAGCTTTATCTTTTCTTCCGCTGAGCAGTGAAGACTCAGTTCTCTGCAACAGGTCACATCAACTGACGGCTGCATCACGTCAGCTATGATAGGGTCAGTTTGTATTAGGGTTGCCAACCGTCCCAGTTTATCCGGGATGTCCTGTTTATTGAGCTATATATGTTTGTCCTGAGTGGGACGTGTGTTGTCCCATTCATTTAAGGCTGCCTGAATGAATGGGCTAAGCTGGGCTGAAGCCCAGTGGCCTACGAAGGTCAGGATCTATCATGAGCCAGTGAAAAAGATCAAATTGTTAATTGGTCAAATCCTATGTCCATCACTTGATATTCATGTGTGGCTGCTGATTGGTCTAATTTACAAGTGCCCCATGTGGGTACCAGTAACAATAGCCTATCAGACGAATTGTCTTGACATGTGACAATGCAAGCACCAGTGAGAGGTAAGAAGTCAAAATGTCCGGAAAAAAGTTTGAAAGTGGGGTTCATAAAATTATTGAGAGGAAAAGAGCTTAGAGAAAAGGAATACCGCTGTCTACACATCCAGGTACTTGCATGTGAACACGCAAACCTGGGAAAGTGCAGAGGTAAGAAAAACTAGCAGTTTACCATTGAAACAATACGGCATATCAAAATTATGATGAGCTTCCCCCGCAAGATTGGATCAGATATTATCAAAAACTTGAAATTTGTGATCTCAAAAAGTATCTCTACCATCTACCAGCCAGTATGTGTGAAGAATGATTCAACAGTGTCCAGAAACAATATTTATTGATATTTGTAACAACAGATAAATGCACCAGCTTGGCTGTACATTGGCAGAACACTCCAATAATAGAAAATAAATGGTACCTGCTGTATAAATCCCCAAAAAGCCAGCATGTTTAGGTTTGCAAAATTTATCCACCAGAGCTCAAAGGAAAAACAGCCTCCCATCTCCCGTATGGGAGCCGCTGTTTATTTACACTTGTTCGCCCTGTAAATCCCGACACTTCATTTCAGCTCTACAGCGCTTCGGTCCATTTGTCAACAGGTGAGCGTCAATCTTACTTTTAAACTAGTTTAATTGCAGTGTCACTATGTTTACTCTGAGGGTGATAAACAGCTCAAATGGGAATTAATATTTCTACTGAGCCAATGCATTTCTATGCTAATGCTATTTTAGCTATTAACTCACTCTGATGCAAATTTGGGTGTTTTTCACATGTTCACATTAACTTTAAGTGTAGGCAAGTTACTTTTAATGATAAATAAGTCATAGTTTGGTAAACAGACATACCTGCAGCAGGAGCAAGCTCCATTTGTGGCCAGACAGAGATGTGGGTCTTATCATCCCTCAGGCAGCCAACTCATATAAAAAGGCAGCCCACAAAATCCTCCTTCAGTAATCTCTGCTGGCCGATACGAATCTAAAAAACTTGTATTCTGATTGCTATCACCATCTTTCATAAGATGGTGATGGCTACATGAGCCAGTTGCACAACATTTCGACGTTTTCTTTGTTCAAATTTAGCTAACATTGCCATAGAAATGCACTGAAATCAACATTTTTTTGATCCTCGATTCGTCGTGCGCATTCATGAGATCGATGACATAAGCGTAGACAGCCATATTGCTCAAAAAATCCCAAAGTGTAAAGGATTTTTCTAAGCTGGAGCACTGAGTGGAGGAGGCTGCTAATTATGCATGGAGGAGACATGTGGGCCGTTAAAGTACTCACCTGAAGGAGAAGGGAGAAGAAAGGCCATGATTGCTTACATCAGACAGCTGTGCGTGGGACAGTGGACTCTGAACTTGATAAAAAGTAGAGGCCAGAAGAAAGTATTTCTATAAAGGTAAGACATGCTATTTGCAGTGTTTCCAGCCACCTGTGCAGGTTTTCAATTGCTGCTATTGTGCTTGTTTGAATCAGGAATACTTCACTGATGTAATTTTATGCTGAAAACAGTATCTGTCATGCTGTAAAAACGGAAATCTGTGACATGAAATATCCTAAATCAAGGCTTTATGCTTGTTTTTCTCACACAAGATAATTTTGACAAAAATTTCTTTTTGTTGTGCAATTTTCTGTAACATTTTACTTGCTTTACAAAAGTTTTTACTTGCTTTAAGCAATTTAATCTTACTTTGTTGGCAGATATATATTTTTTTCTAATTTTAACTGGAGTTGTCTATTGCCAGAATTTTTTTTGTTTAAGTAAAATTATCTGCCAACAGAGCAAGAAAATTTGACTTATCAAATTGTGTAAAACAACTTAAAACTATTGGAAAGTATGTAAAACTTTCTGACACACAAACTGCACAGCAAGAATAAAGATCTTGTCAGACAAAAAGCCAAGCATAAACAGCCTTATTTCATTTTACTTATATTTGACTTTTTGCAGTGTAATTGTGTTTTCTAGTTTAAAGTTGCATTATTTCTCAAAGAGAAACAAAAATGAAGCCGTAGTGGCTCAGGAGGTAGAGCAGGTCACCCAATAACTGGAGGGTTGGCGATTCAAATCCCACTCCTCCCCCCCACCTTGCTATTGTGTCCTTGGACAAGACACTTTACCCACCTTGCCTCCAGTGTGTTCATGACACTGATGTATGAATGTGAATAAATGTCCGGTGGTGGTCGGCGAGGCCGTTGGCATGGATTGGCAGCCATGTTTCTATCAGTCTGTCCCAGGGCAGCTTTGGCTACAGAGGTAGCTTACCACTATCATCGTCTGTGGAGTGAATGAATAATGGACTCACTGTAAAGTGTTTTTGGGTGTCATGAAAAGTGCCATATAAATGCAATCTATTATTAAAAACATAGCTATTACACATTTTTAAACTGAGATTCTGTATTCTGTAAAATGTGAAATTTCTAAGTATACAGTATGGTATTTTTTTCCTTGTAGTATTAAACATGACATTGAATATCAGCAGTTTTAAGGTATTATCAAGGTAAAAAAAAATCCCAGTATTATGACAATACAGCCATATAATGCTCTGCACTGTGTGTCTGTGTGTGTGTATATATATATTTTATAGTAATATGTACATATGTATATTAGCTGCTCTTGCTTGCTTGTTTTTTTTCTTGCCTTCTGATTGTTGCTCTGAGTGTTGCTATCCCTGTGCTGTTGCAATCCTGGAATTTCCCCGTTGTGGGACTAATAAAGGCTTATCTTATCTTAATACTAATGTCCACAACATTGTGGCACTGAGCAGAAGTTAAAACCCTCTGTCCCTTATTTGGCTGTGAGAAAGTTGGCTACCCTAGATTGTATATTCATTCATTTGTGCTGAAAATATCTATCCATATTAGTAAAATGAGTAACGAGTAACACATCTGATCAAATTTCAATAACTGTAATGCTTTACTGAATTTTTTAACAGCAATTTCATTACAGAATATGTTACTACAAAAGTTGTGGTGTTGTAGTAACGCATTACTTTGTAATATGTTACTACCAATACTGTTCTTTAGAAAATACAGTGGTGTGAATAAGTGTTTGCCCCCTTCCTGATTTCTCATTGTTTTGTATGTTTGTCACACTTAAATGTTTCAGATCATCAAACAAATTTAAATATTAGACAAAGATAACACAAGTGAACACAAAAGGCAGTTTTTAAATGAAGATGTTTATTATTAAGGGAAAAAAAAATCCAAACCTACATGGCCCTGTGTGAAAAAGTGATTGCCCCCTAAACCTAATAACTGGTTGGGCCACCCTTAGCAGCAACAACTACAATCAAGCATATGTGATAACTGGCAATGAGTCTTTTACAGCGCTGTGGAGGAATTTTGGCTCACTCATCTTTGCAGAATTTTTGTAATTCAGCCATATTGGAGGGTTTTCGAAAATGAATCGCCTTTTCAAGGTCATGCCACAGCATCTCAATCAGACCTGGTCAAGACTTTGACTCGGCAACTCCAAAGTCTTCATTTTGTTTTTCTTAAGCCATTCAGAGGGGGACTTGCTGGTGTGTTTTGGATCACTGTCCTGCTGCAGAACACAAGTGCACTTCAGCTTGAGGTCACGAACAGATGGCTGGACATTCTCCTTCAGGATTTTTTGGTAGACAGCAGAATTCATGGTTCCATTTACCACAGCAAGTCTTCCAGGTCCTGAAGCAGCAAACAGCCCCAGACCATCACACTACCGCCATCATATTTTACTGTTGGTATGATGTTCCTTTTCTGAAATGCTGTGTTACTTTTACACCAGATGTAATGGGACACACACCTTCCAAAAAGTTCAACTTCTGTCTTGTCAGTTCACAGAGTATTTTCCCAAAAGTCTTGGGGATAATCAAGAGGTTTTCTGGCAAAACTGAGAAAAGCCTTTATGTTCTTTTTGCTCAGCAGTGGTTTTCGTGTTGGAACTCTGCCATGCAGGCAGAGACACCAGTCTCTTTCTTATGGTGGAGTCATGAACACTGACCTTAACTGAGGCAAGTGAGGCCTGCAGTTCTTTGGATGTTGTTGTGGGGTCTTTTGTGGCCTATTGGATGAGTCGTTGCTGTGCTTTTGGGGTAATTTTGGTCGGCCGGCCACTCCTGGGAAGGCTCACCACTGTTCCATGTTTTCGCCATTTGTGGATAATGGCTCTCACTGTGGTTCACTGGAGTCCCAAAGCTTTAGAAATGGCTTTTATAACCTTTTCCAGACTGATGGCTCTCAGTTACTTTGTTTCTCATTTGTTCCTGAATTTCTTTGGATCGCTGCATGATCTCTAGCTTTTGAGGATCTTTTGGTCTACTTCACTTTGTCGTGCAGGTCCTATTTAAGTGATTTCTTGATTGAGAACAGGTGTGGCAGTAATCAAGCCTGGGAGTGGCTAAAGAAATTGAACTCAGCTTTCCAAAGATGTGATAAAACACAGTTTACCAACTGAGCCACCACCGGAGTGGTGGCTCAGTTGGTAGAGCATCTGCCCCACACCCGGGAGGCAGGGGTTCAAATCCTGGCCGGGTCATGCCGAAGACCATATAAAAGCGGAACTTCCTGCCGTCCAGCTTGGTGTTCAGCAATAATGGAATATAGGAGGGAAATCTGTGGCAGCGCCTTGCATGGCAGCGACCCTCTGATTCTATATATGGGGGTGTGTGTGTGATTAACACTGTAGATAAGAGAAACACAATTTCATTCTACTGTACATGATTGGCTGTATGGATTGAATGACAATAAAGGGTGGTTTTAATTTATGTTTTAATGGAGGGGGTAATCACTTTTTCACACAGGCACATGTAGGTTTTGATTTTATTTTTTTTTTGAACCCTTAATAATAAACAGCTTCATTTAAAAACTGCATTTTGTGTTTACTTGTGTTATCTTTGTCTATGATGATCTGAAACCTTTAAGTGTGACAAACACAAAAAAATGAAAAATCAGGAAGGGGGCAAACACTTTTTCACACCACTGTACATACATGTCAGTTGACAATAAAGTCAAGCAGGCTACTCTCCTTACTTTATTTTTTTTTAAACATTATAAGAGTGTATAGGGGTTTTCAATTTCTCCAGACAGGGTGTTTTGAAGGTTGCTTATAAATGAGAGTGACTCAGTGAGATGCTGCAGTGCCGAGATTCTAAATACTTGATTTGTTGAGAAAAAGCCAAAGTCACAGCTCACATCTTATAGGAATCTTACTTCACTCCCACTATGTAATCCACAACAACCAAATTCATCATCCTCTTTATCAAGTAAGATGACTTGGGCAGGAATACAGGTTTCCTCATACACAAATCTTTGCATTAAAGAATCCAAAGCTGATTCACTGGATAAAGCATACTGTACAGTTAATAACCTAATCACTTTACATGCATAGTAATTGGGTAAAATTTGCAATAGGATTAAAAAACATTAACTGTTAAGTGTGTACTCTGGTAGCAATAATTGACTACAAAGTGTATGAAACCACTGTTATAATATGGTTGCATTATTCTTGTAAATAGCATCATGGGGACAAAAACCATAATACAATGGTGAAAAGGCACGCTCATGTTTTTATCAGAACAGATACAATACCAGAATGCACTCAACAGAGATGCAGACCCACACATTTTTCAGGCCTAGATTTACAGACTCTATATAACATTCAAACGCATAATTGCAATCAATGCCTAAATCTCCTTCTAGTACTTCCTTTGGGTGTGAAAAATAATGCTAATCTTAATGTAAAAATATTTATTTTTACTTTACAGCATTTACAATAATCATTGTTACAAACCATAAAGTTGCTTTTCTGCTTTGTCGATTTGTTAGACATTGGTTTTGAATTTTGGCTCAACAGAATCAGTTTAAAAAACAAACTAATGAAGATGGGCTGAACAAAAATGATGATACCCTGAAGAAAAAAAAATGAAAATAATTTGAGCATAGGGGCATGTTAAACTAAGTTGTGTCATGTAATTAGCATCACAGGTGTCTTCAAGCTGTGCTGTTTGGTATCATGGTGTGTACCATACTGAACATTGACCACAGAAAGCTAAGAAGAGAGCTGTCTCAGGAGATTAGAAAGAAATTTATAGACAAGCATGTTAAAGATAAAGGTTTTAGGACCACCTCCAAGCAGCTTGACGTTCCTGTGACCACAGTTGCCAAGATTATTAAAAACTGATAACTGTAGCCAACCTCCCAGGACATCGATGCAAGAGGAAATGCAACCCCAGGTTCATCTGAAGAAAAGTGCATATTGTTAAAAAAGGGCCTAGGAAACCATCCAAAATCATTCAAGGTGAACTCCAAGGTCATGGTACTTTCTAATCTGACCATGGGTCACATTTTAAATAAATCTAATCCATTATTATTATTACTATTACTATTATTATTATTTTGAACACTAATTGGCCCCATGGAAGAAGACCAGGAGCACTCTACTACTGAAAGAAAAACATTAAAAAAAACTGCCAAAATGCAGGCTGACGAGCCCCAAAGTTTCTGGGAGGTTGTCCTTTGTACTGATGAGACAAAACTGGAGCTTTTGGGGCAGTCACATCACATGTTCACAGATGCAAAAATGAAGCACACACAGTAAAGAACACTACCTACTATGAAACATGGAGGAGGCTCGGTTATGTTCTGGGGCTGCTTTGCTGCTTCTGACACAGGGTGTCTTGTATCTCTGCAGGGTACAATGAAATCTCAAGACTATCAAGGCATTCTGGAATGAAATGTGCTGCCCAGTGTTAGAAAGCTTGGTCTCAGTTGCAGGTCGTGGGTCCTCCAACAGGATAATGACCCAAAGCACACAGCTAAAAATACCTAAGAATGGCTAAGAACAAAACATTGGACTATTCTGAAGTGGTCTTCTGTGAGCCCTGATCTAAATCCCATTGAGCATCTGTGGAAGGAGCTGAAACATGCAGTCTGGAGAAGAAACCCTTCAAACCTGAGACAGCTGGAACAAATTTGCTCACGAGGAATGGGCCAAAGTACCTGTGAACAGGTGCAGAAGTCTCATTGAGAGTTATAGAATTCACCTGATTGCGGTGATTGCATCAAAACGTGCAACAAAATATTTAGTTAAAGGTATCATCATTTTTGTACAGGCCAGTGTCATTAGCTTTTTTTTTAATGATTCTACTGAACCAGAATTCAAAAGCAATGTCTAATTTTCAATAGTTAATTTTTAGAAAAGTTTTGTTTATTATTACTTTTGTCAGTTTCGTTATTTCAGTGACCGTTGTGGAATTTTCTTGCTTTAACAGAAGGTTACCAACAAATTTATCCACATTTGTAACTCATGAGGATATTTAATTTATTTTATTTTTATTTAACCTTTATTTATACAGGGTAGTTCCATTGAGAGGCAACCTCTCTTTTTCAAGGATGCCCTATTCACATTCACACAGTTATACATTCACACCAGGAAGCTGCCCAGTACAACCTCAGACTGACCTGTGGCCACTGAGCAGCTCCACTGGAGCAGTTGGGGGACCGATACACTGGTGGTATCTGGGAATAGGACCAGTTGGTGACGTCCAGCCATGGGTTCAAACTCACATCCTCCCACTCCAGAACTCTACTTGTCACCAAGAGGGCCAACCCACTTGACAAGCCTAGTAGGAATGCTTTTATTGACACTGTTACATTACTATATGAATGACATCATTTCTTTCTAAGATTCACATGAAAATAAAACTGCCTGATAGAGAAGATAATACAGGGGAATTGTGAGAGGGCATGCTGCCTGTTTTGTCAGGCAGTTGTAACACTGAATCCATTTTTAGCCAAAAGCATCAGGAGTGCTTTGGTTCTATTTCTGTTTAAGACAAACTGTAGTGTAACCAATTGTGGTTAAAATTCAGCCTAGGGGAGTGTCTGGTTTCATCAGCTCAGACGTGGGCTCCCTGCTGTCAGCATCCCCGTCTCAGTCCTTTAGGAGAGACAATCTTTGCACAGTATCACCATCAAATATTCACAAGAGGGTTGATACAGATTATTTGTAATGAAAACACTATGTACCACACTATTAATGGAAGCTTCTATTGTTTTCAAGAGATAGCCTTGAATGATACATGAAAAATGTGGTTTCCCTGTAATGCCTGCAGGTATGCAATGGGGAAACATGCCTCTCATTAATTAGTACTGATGGACTTACAGGTATATTTAATAAAATCCATCAGTCCACTGAAACATCTCACCGTGTATCAGGCCTTGCCTAATAATCTATTTACAGTATAATTTTTCACTCATTGATTTCCTGCCGCATTACACGTCAGACATCCACCCATATCCTGATATGCACTCAGAAGCTGGAACTTAGACAAGAAGATATGACAGCAAGGTCAGATTTTATTTAATATAGATGTTTCCACTGCTAAGAGCACACTTAGAATAAGAAAAACAGCAGAAAGTGTACTGGAGGTTTCATTTGATTATGGACTTTTAAAAAAAAGGCATTCTTGTTAGCATCGGTTTAAACATTTTATCTTTAAAAACTTCAGCTACTTTGTGATGCATTAATGAAAAAGGATCCCTCATGTCAAATCACATAATCTGCTTATATGTGATACTTTGTCAGCTGCGAAATACAGCACAGTGTGGCACCAGCTGAGGATGTGGAATTATAGCTGCTGATGCTCCACTTGAAATCTCACTGAGCCGAAGAAAAGCTTAACAATAACACCACTCAAGACATTGTTTCAGTTAAACTGTCTGCTTTTCACAGTAGCTCAAAATGTAGCTAATGTGTTCACAGAGCAGTGTGCAAATGTGCAAGGCAGCTCTTGAAATCGCTGCACATCTCTAGTTTCTTCAGTAATTTACTTGACTGGGAATTGTACTAAGTGGCAGGCCATCTCTGCTTGGAGAGATAGCAAATATGTTTCACAAATCATATACATGATTTATTTAATAAAAAAAAAAATGTTAAGCATGGGGACATCATGGTGCCCTGTGGACTAGTGGTCAAAGACTCGTTGGCTCAGTGATTCCTGATTGGAGTCCTAGCCAGAGCGATCCTTCTTGGATATCTCTCACCCCGCTCTTCACCCCCATCACTCTTCATTGCTCCTGTCTAAATAAAGCCCAAAAGGCTAAAAATAAATCTTTGAAAAGGGAAAGGGGACATCAACCTTCTGTACCAGTGCCAAGGTGAGATAAAAAGGGCAGTAAAAAGATGGTCTCTATTATTGTGCTAAGCATGGATCACTACCTATGTGCAGCTTTACAGGTTGTTAAAAGTCAACCTATAGAAATTATACCACTAAATCTGCTGTATTCTTTGCAGTTTAGTAGCTTTAATATTGCTGCAGTTGGATTTTGCTATCTTTTTTGCTCCTGCTGCTGCCACAGCTGTTGTCCCCAAAGAGTTTTAAACTACAAACTGCAGAAGTCAAAACATATTTGTACCTAGTAGTAGATACAGCTGAGTATTTCTTTATATTTTGCTTTGAAAATGGGAAATAGGTGCAGTGATTTACTGACACTTGCAAACATAATGTAATTCAAAATATGACAGTTCCAATAAGTTTGAAAGTTTGGTCAGTTTGGTATGATCACCTTTATTCTCCAACGGAGCAGTCTGTAGAGCAACCACAGCAACAGACTACTGCAGCCCAGATGTTTACGGCAAGTCCTTTCTGCCTGAGGCTATCAGGCTCTACAACACACATATAGCCTCCAGAACTGTGCACTGAACTGTATTTTATTGTATTACATTTTAGTGACTTGTTTTAAACTGTTTAGTTATTTATATTTGTTTGTTTAGGTGTGTATGTGTTTGTTTGCTAAGACAAATTCATTTCCCCTCGGGAATAAGTAAAGTTTATCTACAGTATCTAACTATTTCCTAAGGACATGACTTTCAGATATCCTCTCTGTACCATTCCTCCTTCTCCCTCCTGACCGCATTCCATCTGTTTGTCATGGTCTGGGCTGGGTCTTAGGATCATGCCCACATTTTGTTTATTAGTACAATTATTTACCAGTGTTTTGCCTTCTGTGCCTCCCCAGGGTCCTCTATGATTGTTATGGTCTTCCCCAGTCCTCAGTCTGTCATGTCATCCCCGTTTCCATTGGCTATTGTTCTGTGTCCCGCCTTGGTCATCTGTGCAAATCTCATGTGTGTGTGCTCCCTGTACTCCTTTTTCTATCATTTTCAGTCCCTCATGTCTTCTGTAGTCATAGCCACTTCTCCTCAGGTGTTGCTGTTTATCCATCCATCGATCCATCCATTTTCTACCAGTTTTAAGGGGGTCCGGGTCACGGAGGCAGCAGCTCAAGCAGAGAAGCCCAGACTTCCCTCTCCATAGCCATCTGCTCCAGCTCTTCAGAGAGGATACCAAGACATTCCCAGGCTAGCTGGGAGACGTAGTTTCTCCAGTGTGTCCTGGGTCTGCTCCGGGGTCTTCTCCCAGTGGGATGTGCCCGGAACACCTCAAGTGGGAGGTGTCTCAGGATCAGATGCCTAAACCACCTCAACTGGCTCCTTTCGATGTGGAGGAGCAGCGGTTCTTTTCAGAGCCTCTCCCAGATGACTGAACCCCTCACCCTATCTCTAAGGGTGAGTCCAGCAATCCTATGGTGAAAGCTCATTTCAGCCACTTGTATCCACTATCTCATTCTTTTGGTCATTACCCAAAGCTCATTTAATTCAGTTCAATTCAGCTTTATTTATACTGCGCCACATCACAACAGAAGCCGCCTTGTGGCACTACATGACCATAGGTGAGGGTAGGGACGTAGACTGACCAGTAAATCGACAGCTTTGCTTTGGAGCTCAGTTCCAGCTTCACCACAACAGACCAGTACAACGTCCACATCACTGCAGATGCTGCTGTGATCCGTCTGTCAATCTCTCGCTCCATTCTCCCCTCACTCGTGAATGAGACCCCGACATATTTAAACTCCTCTACTGAGGGCTGGAGCTCATCCCCAGCCCAGAGAGGACAATCCACCCGTTTCTGGCTGAGGACCATGGACTCGGACTTGGAGGTGCTGATTCTCATCCCAGCCGCTTCACACTCAGCAGCAAACTGTCCCAGCAAGACCTGCAGGTTATTGCTTGACGAAGCCAACAGGATGACATCATCTACAAACAGCAGAGATGAGATCCTGTAGTCACCGAATATGACACCCTCCATTCTTTGGCTGCGCCTAGAAATTCTGTCCATAAAAATTATGAACAGGATCGGTGACAAAGGGCAGCCCTGGCGGAGTCCAACTCTCACTGGAAATGAGTCCGACTGGGTGTTTGCAATACAAACCAAACTCTTGCAATGGTCATATAGGGACCGGGTAGCTCATAACAACAAGCCCGATACCCCATACTCTCACAGCACCCCCCACAAGAGACCATGAGGGCCGCAGTCAAATGATTTCTCCAAGTCTACAAAACACACGTGGACTGGTTGGGCAAACTCCCACAAACCCTCTAGATTTCTCGAGAGAGTAAAGAGTTGGTCCGAAGTGCCACAGCTGGGACGAAAACCACATTGCTCGTCCTGGATCCGAGGTTCGACCAGCGGTCGGAATCTCCTCTCCAGTACCGTGGCATAGACCTTCCCAGGGAGGCTGAGAAATGTGATCCCTCTAAAGTTGGAACACACCCTCTAAGTCCCCCTTCTTGAAGAAAGGAACCAAAACCCCAGTTTGCCATGCCAAAGGCACTGTCCCCAACCTCCACACAATGTTGCAGAGGCGTGTCAACCATGACAGCCCTACAACAGAGCCTTGAGGTACTCAGGGTGAATCTCAACCACCCCTGGGGCTTGGCCACCAAAGAGTTTTTTTAACCACTTTGGCGACCTCAGCCCCTGTGATGGGTGAGTTGTCACCCTCGTCCTCAAGCCCTGCTTCCTCTGTGGAAAGCATGTCAGTGCGATTGAGGAGATCCTCGAAGTATTTCTTCCACCGCCCGACGATGTCCCCAGTCAAAGTCAGCAGTGCCCTATCTGCACCATACAGTGTGGACAGGGAGCTGTTTCCCCCTCCTGAGCCACCGGATAGTTTGCCAGAATCTCTTTGAGGCCAACTGAAAGTCTTGTTCCATGGCCTCACCAAACTCCTCCCACATCTGAGTTTTTGCTTCAGCAACCACCCGAGCTGCACTATGCTTGGCCTGTCGGTACACCTCGGCTGCTTCAGGAATCCCACAAGCCAACCAAGCTCAATAGGACTCCTTCTTCAGCTTGATGTCCCCCCTCACCACTGGTGGCCACCACTTGATTTGGGGGTTGCCACCACGAGATGCATCAACAACCTTGTGGCCACAGCTCTGGACAGCTACTTCAACAATGGAGGTGGAGAACATGGCCCATTCAGACTCCATGTCTCTAGACTCCCTCGGAATGTGGTTAAAGTTCTTCCAGAGGTGGCAGTTGAAGACCTGTCATACAGGGGGCTCAGCCAGACATTCCCAGTACACCCTCACTATACGTTTAGGTCTACCAGGTCTGAGTGGCATCCACCCCTGCCATCGGATCCAACTCACCACCAGGTGGTGATCAGTTGACAGCTCTGCACCTCTCTTTACCCAAGTGTCCAAGACATATGATTGTAGGTATGATGATATGATAACAAAATCGGTCATTGTCCTACAACTTAGGGTGTCCTGGTACTAGGTGCACATATGAACACCCTTATGCTTGAACATGGTGTTTGTTATGAAGAAACTGTGGTTGGCACAGAAGTCCAATAACTGAACACATACCTGCTGCTGTCTGTTATTGCAATACTGATCATGTGCAGTCCAATCTGTCACTGTCTGCACCTACACTACCGCATCGAACTTGCAACTCCGAGTATTACTGCTCTACCTTTTTCTGTGTATAGATATGCTGGGTTTTATCATTTATCATTATTAGCACTATGGGATGTCTGGGTTTTATCCTTTATCATTATCTGCACTACAGGTAGCATTTCTGTACATAGACTGCTGTTGTTTTTCCAGCCTTTTTCATTTTTTTTTTATATTGCGCACACTGCTGAAGAGAGAGAAACAGCATTTCAGTTCCCCTGTATGTCCTATACATATAGTAGTATTTGCAAATAAAATCTTTGAATCTTGAATATGGCCAAAGGTGAGGATGCTGTGATATTTGAGTTTTAGATAACTTTTATGCATTATTGTAGTTTGTGTGTGTAACCCAGCTGAGAAAATGACCCTTTTTTTTCTCAGATGTCAGTTGTATTAATACAATTGTGTGATTTTATTTTGAAAACCGACTATCTTGGGGAAGAGGAAGTGCGATCCTCGTCATCCAACTTTTAAATTTCCGTTTCATGGTCACGTTGGGTGATCTGGGTCTTTCCATTCGTTAAGAGCGATATTAGCCCCGCCTTCCGAGCAAAGTGCTGAGGCGCTCTGCTGGAAATCAGTCTTTCACGATATGAGAGCGGACAAGAGAGGTTGTGGGCAGTCTGGTTCACACAGATACCTCTTCTTGGTGAGTTAATTCAGAAAAATGCTATAAATGGATCTAAACACTCTCCAAAAGCTAATTTGCAACCTTTATTATCCTAAGTTGACGGGAGCACTAGCGTGAGGGGCATTGTGGCTGTGTCCTTTGCTGTGTTCACACTGAGACCTCATCTTGATGAGTGAGATACATGCTAACGTTAGCGTTATGCTAATGCTAATCGCGAGTTGATTTTTTCCTGTTTAAAAGCAATGGAAAAGGCTGTCTTTGTGTCTGTATGGTTTTCCTAAATGTGATTTCAGTTCCCAACAGTATGCTGAAGTACTTTTAGTTCTTATGCACTATTTCTGTCAAATGAAATGTGTAGGTTGATGCTAAAAGCACATGGTGTTGGTCCCCTATGTAAAAGCATAGGTTATGCTAAACCCAGTAGCTCAGACTGGGTTTTACTGATTTTTAAAAGGGAATATTGGAAGTAATGGGACAGTATATTCCCTGGTTATGTGATAAATTAATTGTATTTCATTTCATGATTTACAGAGACAAGGTTAGAAAGGATTAATCATAATTCCATGGTTAAATGATGTAGAGATGAACAGAGGAATTCATTTAATTGGTTACATGAAAAAAGGGTATTTCATATGCTACCAGAGAGATTGTAAGAAAAGAACACATGCATGTAAGATGTAAGATGTGAAATGTAAGATATTACTATATTGCTGGATTGTGATAATAGTAATATGAGAGAAGAATTTAAACACTAAGCTATGGTGTTATATAAGAAGGGGTTGGAAGACGAATTATTCTAGCTGCAAACAATAATACCATTATTGTCATGCAGGCTAGGTTTTTTTGGTTGCCGACCAAGAACCTTCTGGATCCTGGATTCTCTCTGAATGGAGATGGCGAGCCTGACCCGAGACTGAACCGAGATTGAACCGAGATCTAACCAAGATCTCAATTGAAGAGCATCCTTCCTCTCTCCAGTGCCCAACGTTGAAGTGGTAACAACCCAAGTAGCCGCTTTAAAAGAGGAAAAGAAACCTGAGTCTGGAGATACAAGATATCTTGACTGGTCAAACGACTAAACCGAAAGGACAAACAAACACTTGAGCTCAGTAGGACATCTTTGGGGTTTTATTTCATACCGGCCATTGTTATATTTGTACAGTTGTAAATTGTCTGTATATATTGCTCACTTTATCCCTATAAATAACAACCATCATTGCTCATTTCTTGCCTCCAGCTATTTCATTCCACACTCATTCTAATTCCCTATTGTAACCCTTACGAACCTAGCAACTGGTGTACACTTAATAATTTCCCTTACCTAATTAACATAAGGCAAGGGTTACATGTGCACTATGAGTATAGGTGGTATGAAAGTGATACAAGACCCCCCCCCCTACACACACACACACACACACACACACACCTGGAAAGCATGACCTTACTGTATATGGTAGTGTTAGAGCATCAATTATTCAAATCTTCATTTCACATACACGCACACTCACTTACATATGGGTGGAATTCACCATTTTTGCGCATGCTGTTTACACACGTTTGGAGGACATACAAGCATTTATTAAATCAACAGTAGCTTGTTAGTACTAGCACGGCTTACTAACAAAATATGAGTTATTTACACATATAAATACATGTTCTTGCATGAGGCCCATTGTCTCAGACATTGGTGTGATAGTTGTGAACATTCACAGGGTTCAAATAAAATAGTTGACGTCCTAAGATTTCTGCAGAAAGTGACATGATTCTTGGGTGCTCGCAGAAACTTCTCAGCTGGTATAGTTCCATCTTTATAGAGTAAAGCAGCAATAACACCTAGAGATGTATTGCTATGATTGAGGAGGAGGAAACAGCAGGAAGCCCCTATACCAATAATTTAAGTTTAATCTGAGCTCCACAGGCCTACATGCCACCACAGATTTACTCCCAGTAGTCTAATGTTATCAAACCATGGCAAACAAACACATAGAGGTCTGAGAGAATTCTGGATATAACCTGAATTACACTGATTGCCAAAAGACCTTATCCTTGATAAGGAACCAATTGCAACAAAATTGAGTTTACACACTTTAGGCTGATACAAGGGACCATTTCCTGCAGCAGAGCGCAGAGAAATCACACTGAGCCACCACATTTGAAAGACGTGTTTTTCGTTCCAAAAAGGTGACAAATGGCAGCGTTTGAGCAGATGAGACATTGATCAGACTGACAAGATGAGATGAGCTACACGCTCATTCACATGTGGATAATAAATATATGACAAGATGAAAAGATAAAACTGGCATGCTTTATGATAAAGCTTGTTTTGAAAAGGAGTTATATACAGTATTATCTGAAAAAAAAAATAATACATTCAGCAGTTATCCCAAAAATCACAAAGGAGTTATCAGATAACTAACAGGTGACAGTTTACAAAAATAAAATCACTGGACAATCTTTCTGAAAAAAAAAAGCAGAGCAACAATTATTACAGCAATATCTTTTGGAAGTCAGCTAATTTTAAAAATATAACTGTACAAGGCTTGGTGAGGTAAAAAAAATGCAATTATATGGAATTACATTTTTATTTATTCTTATACCCCTGCACAAAATTGTTTTTTTTTCCCAACTGCTTATGCCTAAATTAAATAGAAAAGAGGGTTTTTTTCCTCTTCGAACTCTTTCTTTGCACTTGCAAATCTCAAAACCTTGTTTTAGTTCAATTTTTGTGCAAGTTTACTACATTTACATGTCATAGGGAAAATGACAGGCAAAGGCAGAGAGTTAGCTGATAGGATGGAGAGAAGGAAAGTAGATATACTGTGTGTGCAAGAAACCAGATGGAAGAGAAGCAAGGCTAGGAGCACCGGAGGTGAATTCAAACTGTTCTAGCATGGTGTAGATAGAAAGAGGAATGGAGTATGGGTAATCTTGAAAGAAGAGTATGTGAAGAGCATTCAGGAGCAGAGGTTGCATTAACTGAAAATTATCCTTTGATATCACCCCGGCCCAGGCAGACAGAGGAGTCCATACCACAACCAACAGGCTGTGACTGAACTCCCCCATCCCACCAAGCCAGGACTACCACCACAGCAGCATCCCCACCGCCAGAGCCAGTTACAGCTCCCAGTGTCGAGAGCCCCCCCAGTGAGGAAACACTCGAGCTAAAAATAACATAAGATAAGACAAAACACAATAGGATACAATAACAAGCAGAGTAAGATCATCAATAAAAATAACAGCCAAAAAAGTAGTGACTTTATGCTCGAAACCACCCACTCAGCACTGATTCAAGCAATATAACACGGAAGTGTCGCGAGCAGAGGCCGAATCTCATTCTCTTCCCTTGCAGACTCGTTGACTTTAGGTGGGTTCACATGAAGTGAAGGGCTGTTCCATTCTGAAATCAGGAAGTGGCTGACTGCTCACTCGTTGACTTCATGAGCCCTTAAATGAGCCTTTACCTTAAGTCAGCATAGCATGCTGACTTAAGGTAAAGGAATGACCCACAGTTCAGAGCACCATGCCAGGGTGCCAAGGAAAACCTCCTGATTTGTCACCCGTTCATCACTAACCACCCCTTCACCCCTGCTCCACCCCACAAAAAAAAAAAAAAAAAAAGAAATATGCAAACACAGAAGCATGGAAGGAACAACTCCAAACATCACTAAAAAGATGTTTACATGTCAGTATAACGTAGCTCACTGGTCTGCAGTGTGTCTATAATTGCATAATAAAACATTTTTTTTAAATTTACAAACAGGGAACAATGAACAAACATTACAGTTTATTGAGCTTTGTATTGAGCATGACTCCAAGTTCCCAGGCTATAGAAACGCATCTACTCAAGGTTTCAAATAAGTATTCAGCTGGTATATTGATTGATTATTGATTATGATTATTTAGTAAGCCAGTGGATGACTATAACTAAGGATTTAAGATACCGCATTTAACACATCATGTATAAATAAAGGATAGATAAATAAAAACAAATATACTATAGAGCAGACATTATTTATTATCAATTATTTTGTGTATTTTCATAAAAAAAGTAAAATTATTTTTTTCATAATTACCTCTCTTTCACTCTGTAAGGCTAGTGCCTGCAAGATATTTAGATCAGGCAACTGATTCCTTCTGTTCCTTGGCCTTGAAGATAAAATCATTCTTAAAATAAAAAGCCCAAATCCCACAATACTAAGCAGCATGTTTGTCATACACCGCTGTCAAGGTTGGGTGACATGTCATAAAGTGTCCCATTCCTTTTATACCATTTCAAGCCCTCGCAGACTCGCACACTCACACACTACTAATGGCTGCCACCTAAGTCTTCAAGGGCTCAGGGCTTGAGGGCTTAGAGAGGAGATTGAGATTCGACCAGAGTGTCCAGCACTGTGTCAACATGGCCACAGTCAAGTGACAGTAGCGAATGAGACCTTGTTGTCACATAAAACGTGATTTGAGACCTGGCGAGAAATTCGAGAGGGTTCGGCGTTGCCTACGTCAATAGTGAAGGATTTAAAAGGAGTCTGATTCACCACTCAAACTGAGGGTTTTTTGAGAGGAGGAGATTTGTTGTCATTACATTCACTATTTGAGTAGAAGTCAGGGACAGTATTACACAAGTTAGAATTAGGTTTAGTAGCAACACATTACATGTACTAAATATTACACATAGATACATTAGTGATGGTGAAACTGAGGCCTTATAAAACAATGAACAACTTTGAGACAATAGCTTCATGATTGACAGTGTTATGAAACATTTAATAAAGAGTGCCATCTGCTGACTGAGTGTCAGAACTGCATCTGAGTAGGGAAAACCTGAAAAAAATCTCAATACTTTTTTTTTAGCATTTGCCCATCCGAAGTCTATTCAAAATTGGATGGCAGGAGCAAACAATCCAAAGCAAATAAAAAAAGACCTAATTCCAATAGAACCCTCTCAAATTTCCCACAAGCCCTCAAGTCACGTGATGTGACCGACATAACGAGAGTCCGCTTGCTACGGTCACGTGACTGTGAGCGTGCTGAAGCAGTGCTCGATGCACTGCTCATGATGCAAAAAAAATTGCAAGAGACATTGAACAGCTCCTATTACTATATTTAAAAAAGACTATCAGAGAATTAAATTAAATCACCCTTTACTGTCATTCAACCAATCATGTACAGTAGAATGAGATTGTGCTTTACCTATCTACAGTGTTAATCACACACACCAAGTGTAGAATCAGAGGGCTGCTGCCATGCAAGGCGCCACCACAGATTTCCCTCCTCCATTCCATTATTGCTGAGCACCAAGCTGGACGGCAGGAAGTTCCGCTTTTATATGGTCTTCGGCATGACCCGGCTGGGATTTGAACCCCTGCCTCCCGGGCATGGGGCGGATGCTGTACCAACTGAGCCACCACTCCACTTGTTGTGCGCTTTACTCTCTCTCTTTCTTTCTCTTTTAATATACCCCTTTTTTTCTTGTTAATTGGAATGTGAAGTTTGGCTGATTGTATATTTTTTGTGAAAGTTCTGATTTTGTAAAACTTTTGTAACCTTTTTCCTCATCGAGAGTTTGTATATTGTAGTTTGTTCTATTAAATTAAAAAATTGCTAATGACACTTCCGCTTTATATGCGAATCAGTGTTGAGTGGGCAGTGTTGACCCTAGCATCAGTACCCCTGTGGAATGGGACACCCCCTCATGGCTGCACATGGCCAAAGTGGCTGTAGAGTGTAGCTGCTGAAATTCAGCAGCCATTGGCCGGTGTTAATGTCAAGCCCTGCATACACTCTCTCTCTCTCTCTCTCTCTCACTTGTTCATATACACACACACACACACACACACATATATATATATATATATATATATATATACAGTATATATATATATATATAGATAGATAGATAGATAGATCAGAGTTTTCGTTCACTGAAAATTGTCCTTCCACAGAATTTTTCCAGCAATGCCTACAAATTCTGAAAGCTGTCTGTCTATCATTTGACAGATTATGTGGAGGGTGATATAATTAAAGTCAATTAAAATGATAGATAACTGATTGACAGAAATTTTTATAAGCCTGTCTGACAAAATGACAAAAAACGTAGTGCAACCTGTGATGCACAGTATTGCCCTTTTTCAGATTTTCAACTTAAATGCTGTTCTGACAGTCAGTCACCAGATGGCAGCCTTTATTAGACGTTTCATAACACTGTCGCTCATGAAGCAACTGCGTCAAAGTCGCTCAATGTTTCATGAGGCCTCAGTTTTAACATCACTACAAAAAAGTAGACTGCAAGGCACTCTCATTTCAAAAACAAAAAAGCCTTTATTAAAATGGCTTTGGTCATAAAAACCTATTAAAATCCATTAAAAACTCCAGTGCATTTCAGCCATATGCCTTCATCAGGGAGTCAAACAGGTATCAAGAAAAGGGGAGGGTTCTTATACAGAAGGTCCACCAATCAGAAACCTCCACCTGGCTGCTATGGTGTCCTGGTGCAAAAATGCACAGTGTAGACACTCACCTCGTCCCGCAGATGTCATCCCTACAACCTGGTCTCAGTAAAAATCGTATCTAATACACGTTTTCCCACCCCTATAAAAATGTACATTTGCATGTTAAATCCCCCCAAAAAAGTGCCTCGGTACGTTTTACAAGCTCACTCACCGCACATACAGTCCTCACCGTGCATGCGCAGAACAACGCATCTATTACTTTCGTTTCCCAACGCTCATTTGGTTGGTGGGAGGAGGATGGTGGACGGTTACTTACACAGCTATTCAGTCAATAGACACAAAAACACTGGAGTTCAACTCTCGTCTATGACTGATTTTTTTTTTTCCTTAGTTTGTTTTTCACTTCGCTAATGAAAGGTTCCTGAGAGGTTAGGCTTAGGGATTAAAGTATGGGGTAGTTGGTTGATGCTGAAAGACAATAAAAGTGAAAAAAAAACTGCCATTACACACCTTTCTTAAAGCTGTAAACGCCACGTACCCACTGCACATCAAAAATCTTTTTTATGTCCCTCTGTATGTTTTCCCTGAGTGACAAAACGTGCAATTCGACACTTTTTTTGCCGAGACTGGGCTCCATCCCTTCCACCTCCCAACCAACAAAATTCAAAACAGAAACACCATGCCCACAAAACATGTATAACCACTAAATCCTGCAGACAAGGCAAAGTAAAAGAAAACAGTATTCACACGCAAACCAGGCAGTCATATAAACACACTAAAATCTGGGACCTGGATTTTAGTGTATTTATATGATTGGCTGGTCTCGTGCTCCCTGAACCACTCTTTTACAATTTGAGCCCGATGAATCCTGGCATTGTCATCTTGGAATATGCCCGCACCATCAAGGAAGAAAAAAATCCACTGATAGAATAACCTGGTTGTTCAGTATATTCAGGTAGTCAACTGACCTAATTCTTTGGCACATAACGTTGCTGAACCTAGACCTGACCAATGGGAGGCTCTTACCTATTTGTTAGTTAAATCCAGGTGGTGACTATTTTTGGCCAGACAGTGTATGTATATATATACTGTATATATATATATATATATACTGTATATATACTGTATATATATATATTTTTTTTAGTGGTGTTGGCGTTATTACGTTAATCACCCATTAACACTTTGCCCCCGTTAATGGCGACACATTTTGTGATCACGGTTAACCGCAGTTAACTGCAGAAAGCGCGAACAGTATTTTTTGGGCCTGAACTACACTCCATACGAAGCTACGGAAGCCGCTCTGAGTAGTGACAGACACTGTGGGCGCCATGCAGACACTGTGAAGCCAAACAAGCTGGATGACATCCATGGAAATCCCCAAAACGCTGCCATGTTTAAGTTTGCAACGTTTGTCAATTGTTGTTCTTTGGAAGCTGCCTAGCAGTAAACAGCTGCATACATGCTACGGGTGTAGTGGCTGCCAGCAGCTGAGGACAGACACTCACCTGTTTCATCTTCATAGTTCTGGGTCCAACTATCGGTAGGTGAGTAGCAGTCTAAAATTCTCAAGCTGTGTTCGTAATGTCCACTCACTCCCACACCCTGTTTTTGCTGCGTGGTTGGTGACGTCATGTGCAAGATAGTTGTTTGTTTGTTTATGTTTACAATTGTTCTTCCATCCATCCATCCATCCATCCATCCATCCATCCATCTTCTACCGCTTTTCCGGAGGTCCGGGTCGCGGAGGCAGCAGTTCAAGCAGAGAAGCCCAGACTTCCCTCTCCCCAGCCACCTGCTCCAGCTCTTCAGAGAGGATACCAAGGCGTTCCCAGACCAGCTGGGAGACATAGTCTCTCCACCGAGTCCTGGGTCTGCCCCGGGGTCTCCTCCCAGTGGGACGTACCTGAAACACCTCAAGTGGGAGGCGTCCAGGAGGCATCCTAATCAGATGCCCATACCACCTCAACTGACTCCTTTCAATGTGGAGGAGCAGCGGTTCTACTCTGAGCCTCTCCCGGATGACTGAGCTCCTCACCCTATCTCTGAGGGTGAGTCCAGCAATCCTACGGAGAAAGCTCATTTCAGCCGCTTGTATCCGCGATCTCGTTCTTTCGGTCATTACCCAAAGCTCGGGACCATAGGTGAGAGTAGGAACGTAGATTGACTGGTAAATCGACAGCTTTGCCTTAGAACTAAGCTCCCTCTTCACCACAACAGACCGGTACAACGTCCGCATCACTGCAGATGCTGCTCCAATCCGTCTGTCAATCTCTCGCTCCATTTTCCCCTCACTCGTGAACAAGACCCCAAGATACTTAAACTCTTCCACTTGGGGCAGGAGCCTGTCCCCAACCCAGAGAGGACAATCCACCTTTTTCCGGCTGAGGACCATGGACTCGGACTTGGAGGAGTTACATGGGTCCGCCCTCCAGTGGGTTCACCACCTGCAGGAGGGATCATGGGGGTCCGGTGCTATGTGGATTAGGTGGCGGTCAAAGGCGGAGACCTTGGCGGACTGATCCCAAGCTTTCTAAACTGGCTTTTGGTACAATTGTTCTTTTAAAAGGGAAATTGTGTTTGTTGTGACACACGATGTCCATTGATTTGTGTTCAGCTGGTGGATGTTTGCTATTCGAGTGTAGCTGTGTTGCAATGACGTTACTGAGCCCTGGCATTCGGTTGTTTTTTGCACATGTGGTAGTACTTTTGAGGATTTTCTGGAGAATATTCTGGATAGGTTTGTCATTTTGGGTATGATGAGAGCTTTAATAAACCTGCAGGTGACGAAAGCAAGTATATTTTTCCACTCCCATATTTATAACAGTATGAGAAACTTGAAAAATTACCAACTTAAGGTACACTGCATCTGAATGGAAAAACACATGATTAATGCATTATTAATAGCGATTAACTCAACGTTCCAAAAGATTAATCGCGGTTAGAAATTTTAATAGTCCAACACCACTATTACATAGCACTGTGAATACTTTCCAAATGCACTGTGTGTGTGTGTGTATTCACTTTTTTTAATTGAACAAGAATGACCAAGTAATAGAATAAATTAACAAATAACCTGTGTGTGTGTGTGTGTGTCTGTGTGTGAGAGAGAGCGAAAGAGAGAGAGATTAAAAAAAATCTGACACTGACAGGTGGTTTGAATATTTGATATTCTGGAGGAGGTGTCAGTCACAACTTTGAGAGAGGAATTACAAGTTTAAAAAAATATATTTTTTTAACCTAGTCCTAACTATATACACATTGAGCTTAAAGTTTGATCAGTGTGGGTGTTTTTGTGTAGACTGTAGAGACTGGCTGAAATCTATTATGAAGTGGGACTTTGACATCACCTTTCCCCAGTATCTCTGTGCGCACAGAGGAGGAAAACAAAGCCAGCAAAACCTTTCCTTTCTCAAGACTGGTTTCAAACCTTAACACTTTCACACCTCCAAAATCCTGGTGTTGCGTGCTTGGACGGCTGAACTGTGAAAAGAGTTTGTCAGTACGGTGTAAAAATGTTGTTGAGGGCGTGGGGTCTCAACCCGAGTTGGTGGGTTTCAATGTAAAAAAAGGTTCCTTGTCTCAAAAAAGGTTGAAAAACATTGGTTTAATGGCTGCTTTTGTTATTGTGACAACCATCTGCTGAAATAATCATTATCAGCATAATACAAATGAATTACTTTGTATTTTGTTTGCTCTTTTTATTTCCATCCTCGGGCTTAAAGGTTTTAAAGGCAGTATACTGTACCTTCTTTCTAGCATCTGCTATAAGGTCAGAGGTGTGGTCTTGAGGAAGCTCTCCACTACCAACCTTCAAACACCACAAGAATACAGCTCCAGAGTCAAAGAATTTAAAAAATGTCAGCCCCACAACGCTGCGGCCTTGCTTACAAAGATGTCAGAGAACAAACAGCAGAGTAGTAGTGCATGTCCTGCTTCCTACTGAGAGTGACTGTTGGCTTGTTTTGGCCATGCGCAGCAATCTATTCGTTTTCATTGATCAACATTTCCCATTTAAGAAACAGTGAGATAAATCAAAAGAACCTTTAAAATGTCAGTGCTGATGTCAGAATGAACATGCTAAACTACGCTGAATGTCTGGAATGCTCTCAGCTGTTGTGTCTTAATTGGTGGCTGTTTAAGCTCTTGGAGCTGACGTTAGGCTGTTTGCCCTTGGGTAAAGTCAGGTCTTTTGTCAATAGCAGCTGATGTACCTTGAGTTATGCCCCAGTGTGCTGATGTGTCACATTTGGCAAGATGAATGATCACAGCAATATAGTCATTCTCACTGTAGCAATCCATCAACACTGCCGAGAGAGCAGCGGCAGGTGTATGGGTCAGAGCTCGCTTCATGCAAGTTCTTTGAAGAAAATTTGAGAAAGGAAAACAACACGTGGATCAACTGTCCACAGCAGTGAAGTATATTCAATGCAAAGAAAATAGAGGCTTACTTGTTATGATGAAGGATTATCATGCTCAACATCATCTGCTTCATAAAACAGCGCAGTATATATTTTTTAATCATGTCTTTGTGCCTGCACTTGAAGAATCCAGAGACACACAATCCAATCCATCATGTGTAGAAACTCTGATCACAGTCACTTCACTTTGTGCAAAGGTCCCACTTTAGAGTCTTTCAATTTTATTAGTATTTTTTTTTTCAAGGAAAATGGCTTCATTCAGAGTGAAGTGGCTGTGAGGGTGCTGAAGCAAATAACAAAGCCATATTCTCTTAAAGCAGAATCGGAGGCAGTGCAATATTTTACAAGAATTAAGCACAAGGTTTCATTCCATATTCTTGGAGTGATGGCAAAGCTGCTGTTCACATCCTCTGAGAGGAAATGGGGGAGGAGGGAAACACAGGTGTACAGTATATAGAAAACCAGACATCAATATGAATTTGTGACATGATTCAATAAGTGAATTATGGTGAATGCCTCTAGAAAAAAAGTCATTTTGCTTTTTATAAGGACTGAATAAGCTGTGATAAGTGACACACTTTGCATCTTAAGATAAGATAAGATAAGATAAGATAAGATAAGCCTTTATTAGTCCCACAATGGGGAAATTCCAGGATTGCAACAGCACAGGGATAGCAACACTCAGAGCAACAATCAGAAGGCAAGAAAAAACAACATCTAGCAAACATATGTCCATATTACTATAAATGTATATATATAGACACACAGTGCAGAGCATTATGGCTGGTGGATGTGCAGCAGAAAGTCTAAGCTCTCTCTCCGCGGATGCAGCGGGCCAGCTGGAAGTCTTTGGGCATGATGGTGACCCCCTTAGCGAAGAAGAGACCACCAGGTGGGTCTCGCTGGTCTCCTGCAGAGCCATGACGGCGAAACTCAGGAAACGCAGGACGGTCTTGAAGTCCTGAGCGATCTCCCTCACCAGGCGCTGGACGGGCAGCTTACGGATGAGCAGCTCCGTGGATTTCTGGTAGCGACGGATCTCTCTCAGAGCCACGGACCTGTGACGGCGAGGCCTCTTCACTCTGCCGGTGGCCAGAGCGCCTCTCCGAGCAGCCCTGTGGCTAGCTGTCTCCTGGGGGGCTTCTTCCTCCAGTAGATTTTACGGGCGGTCTGCTTGGTTCTTGCCATCGCTCTTTATTATTCTGTCTTATATTTCTTTCACGCCGCCTAAACTCCAGCCCGGCACCCGCTTCGTTTTCGCTACAGCTCCCGGTATGTCGAGTTTCCCATTAGCACCGGGCGGCGGCCAAGTGCTAGCTAGCACTAGCTCCTCCCCGCTGTAACGTCTCCCGCTGCAAACCGTGGCTCCGTCCGCCGACCCGGGAGACCCCCGGGGCGATCTGTGATATATATACAGAGTGAAAGGTGTAGAAAGAAGAAGGAAGATAAAAAAAAAAGGCTGTTGCAACAGGCAGCCGACTCGTGTGGCACCACCGGTCCGGCAGAGCCGGAACCGGAAATTTATCTTGGTGCATCCATCACTATTGTGTGAGGATGGAGGTACTGTAATAGCAGATTATTTCAAGTCATTCACTGTTATTGAATAATTGAAGCACAAGGCAAGGAGTTGCGATGTTAGGTTCACATCAGCGTACCTCTTTGTTTTCACTCTTAGGGATTCATTCGCTAAAGGGATGTTTGTTCAGGTTGAGGTTACTTTATTTGTACCGGTAGGTAGATTTGTTTTGCAGTCAGGTGACATCCTTTTAGACACATATTTACAAAACACAATTACATTCAACATGAACACAAACACAGGCACACATGAAGCTGACTATAAACACGATAAAAAATACTCTTTTTTTGTTTGTGTATCATATAATGTCATTAAAATAACGGTGCTTTATAGTGCTCTCATTTTTATCTCATAGATGGAGAAAAATAGATACTAATGAGGAGAAAAAGAGCTACACAAGCCTGCAGTTGTTGAAAATTAATAATTGCATCTGCTCACAAACTTTCAAGTTAAAACTGTTTTCACCTTGTGTGTGCATGTACGTGCTGTGATCATGGCAAGATGTAGTCACAGAGATACCAGAATCTTTCTTGGGGACGCTGTCACTTTCAATGATCTACAGCTTCGCCGCTGAACGGTCAGGTACAGGAAATCTTTCCTGTCACATGCCATTTCACTGTACAATAACTCACTCTAATGTTGAATTCTGGTCATAACAATGCTGCCATACTGCACCTTGCAGTCTAATTGGGTCCTCTTATTGCACCCTGTACCTGATAGTCCTGTATTGTACAGTGAGTACAATGTATCTATCTATACGGGTCATCATCTGCAATGTATATAATGTTATCTAGGCAGTTTTACATTCTTGGGTAATTCCTTTGTCTATTATGCCGTGTGTGTTTCTGTCATTTTGGTTGTCAACTGTCATGCTGCTGTTACACTGTAATTTCCAGTTTGGGATCAATAAAGTACATCTATCTGTCTGTCTGTCTGTCTGTCTATCTCAATCGTTCCTAACCTTTTTCCCAAGAAGCCCCCCACCTCCATGTTGCTACATGTGCTGAAGGTATAACTAAAAATATGTTTTAATATATTTTAAGTGGGTTTATAATGTTTTCAATTGGTTTATGTAGGGTTTTGACTATCTAATTTGGTGTGATATTACTTTTATCTAACATGCACATACAGTGGTGTGAAAAAGTGTTTGCCTCCTTTCTGATTTCTCATTTTTTGGTATGTTTGTCACACTTAAATGTTTCAGATCATCAAACAAATTTAAACATTAGACAAAGATAGCACAAGTAAACACAAAATGCAGTTTTAAAATGAAGGTGTTTATTATTACGGGTAAAAAAAAAAAATCCAAACCTACATGCCCTGTATGAAAAAGTGATTGCCCCCCCCCAAAAAAAACCCCATAAATTAACTGTGGTTTAACACATCTTTGGAAAGCTGAGTTCAATTTCTCTAGCCACACCCAGGCTTGAGTACTGCTACATTTGTTCTCAATCAAGAAATCACTTAAATAGGACTTGCTTGACAAAGTGAAGTAGACCAAAACATCCTCAAAAACTAGACATCATGCTGTGATCCAAAGAAATTCAGGAACAAATGAGAAACAAAGTAATTGAGATCTATCAGAGTGGAAAAGGTTATAAAGCCATTTCTAAAGCTTTGGGACTCCAGCAAACCACAGTGAGAGTCATTATCTACAAGTGGCGAAAACATGGAGCAGTGATGAGCCTTCCCAGGAGTGGCCGGCTGACCAAAATTACCCCAAGAGCGCAGTGACAACTCATCTAAGAGGCCACAAAAGACCCCACAACAACATCCAAAGAACTGCAGGCCTCATATGCCTCAGTTAAGGTCAGTGTTCATGACTCCACCATAAGAAAGAGACTTGGCAAAAATGGCCTGCATGGCAGAGTTCCAAGACGAAAATCACTGCTGAGCAAAAAGAACATAAAGGCTCGTCTCAGTTTTGACAGAAAACATCTTGATGATCCCCAAGACTTTTGGGAAAATACTCTGTGGACTGATGAAACAAAAGTTGAACTTTTTTGAAGGTGTGTGTCCCATTACATCCAGCGTAAAAAGTAACATAGCATTTCAGAAAAGGAGCATCATACCAACAGTAAAATATGGTGGTGGTAGTGTGATGGTCTGGGGCTGTTTTGCTGCTTCAGGACCTGGAAGACTTGCTGTGGTAAATGGAACCATGAATTCTGCTGTCTACCAAAAAATCCTGAAGGAGAATATCCGGCCATCTGTTCGTGACCTCAAGCTGAAGCACACTTGGGTTCTGCAGCAGGACAATGATCCAAAACACACCACCTCTGAATGGCTTAAGAAAAACAAAATGAAGACTTTGGAGAGGCCTAGTCAAATCCCTGACCTGAATACAATTAAGATGCTGTGGAATGACCTTAAAAAGGCGGTTCATGCTCAAAAACCTTCCAATGTGGCTGAATTACAACAATTCTGCAAAGATGAGTGGGCCAAAATTCCTCCACAGCGCTGGAGAAGATTCATTGCCAGTTATCGCAAACGCCTGATTGCAGTTGTTGCTGCTCAGGGTGGCCCAAGCAGTTATTAGGTTTGGGGGCAATCACTTTTTCACACAGGGCCATGTAGGTTTGGATTTTTTTCCCTTAATAATAAACACCTTCATTTAAAAACTGCATTTTGCATTTACTTGTGTTATCTTTGTCTAATATTTAAATTTGTTTGATGATCTGAAACATTTAGGTGCGACAATCATACAAAAAAATGAGAAATCAGGAAGGGGGCAAACACTTTTTCACACTACTGTATACATATAATTTTCATAGCCTCACCAGTTTGCCACCTCCCACTCTTTGGGAATGTCACTCTTTCACTCTCTGTCTCACACCACAAACTTTATTTGTCACTCCGAATTAAAGAAATAGTCAGTAGCGGCTCGTGGGTGATCCCACCGAGGAGGCAAATTAATCATGAACAGACACATGCCTATACCTGCAAGGACCCCAAGTCTTTTGCTCTTGCAGCTCTTGCAAAGCCCCAAGAAAACATCACTATACTGACCAGCACGCTATTCAGAACAACACAACACCAGCCTCACTCAGCACGATAAAATCTGACCAAGAAAAGTTGACCACACATCTCTACCCCAGGACCAACAACAAACGGGATCAAATGGGACACAAAAAAGCCAAAATAATGACATCAAATTAAAAGGAATGCATTGCAAGTATTTATAAAAGTATCACAAGTATTTGTAAAAGTGTTCCGTTTGTTGACTTGATGTCACTTGGTCCAGTTAGATATAATTTAATGCGTTATTTAGGAGTTGTGTGTCTAGTTAGTTACTACAAGAATGGCCATTTGTCATTAAATATTAACATAAAAATTATTTCATTTTTTGGGGAGCGTTTGGTGGGCTTTTGACATCCCATGAAAATGATTTCATTCATTACTGGTCCCATTAGGTTCTGTTCATTAGTCAAACTGAGCACCAGTGCAAAATATTTGCCACAATCATTTAAAGAGTTGAAAATAAAACAGCATACAGATTTTAACTGACTGGTTACCATGTCTTTACATGGATCTGGATAAATCTTCCTGTCATCAAATCCAGTTTTAATTTAGTGGTTGCAAAATGCAAAGCCAAGGCTAACTACACTCGTCCAGGTATCCTGAGCACCGTCCAGCTGCATCTCGACTTCTTTATAAATTTTTTTTTTTTTGTATTTTGTATACTTTATTAATCCCCAGAGGGGAAATTTATGGCATCCATCTGGATGGATGAGGCAGCCACAGTACGGTGTCAATCCCTTCACCATTCACACACACATTCACACCTAGGGCCACTTTAGAGTCTCCAGTTAACCTAATTTGCATATTTTTGACCTGTGGGAGGAAACCGAAGTACCCGGAGTAAACCCACGCAGACACGGGGAGAACATACAAACTCCACACAGAAGGATCACCGATGGTCAGGGGGTGGGATCGAACCCATGATGGTTCGGGGTGGAATCAATCCCGTGACCTTCTTACTGTGCTGCCACTGTGCTAACCACTGCTCCACTGAGCTGCCCTTTATTACTGAATGAATGAATGAATGTCCAGTTTAGGGGAAGGCCTTGGACTGTTTTCCGAAGCTGGTGTTCAAATTGTAGTTTCCTAAACTTGTTAGCACTTAGTAAGTAAATACTGCTGGATATGAAGACCTGTTGTACTCAGTGCGTTGAAATGCGTCATACGGGGCCATTGTCAAAAGACAGACTGTGACTGGTTAGAGGTTCGCCTCCTTGTTTTTTTTTTTGTTTTGTTTTTTTTTTTGTTTTTTTTCACTGCAAGGCGATCGTGAATTTTCCATAGCAACAAATATAAACTGATTTCTGATTGGCTAAATAATTTCAGAACATATTCTCGCTCCCTTAGTTACAAAAACAAACTAATTTCTGATTGGCTGATTAATGATCCCACAGTTGCAAGCCCGTTTTTAACTCCTGCGGACTTCTGACAGGATTCTGACTACATGTTACACAATAATTTACACATAATATCAAATACATTTAGTATCACAATTTTTGAATCATTTCTTCTCCTTTTCTTGTCAAATATCTGAAGAAGCTCCACCTCCTTTGCCTCCTCCCACAAGCCCACTGAAAATAGTGTCAATATGTTGACTTGCTTCAGATTGTTACACAGTAAGAGCTCTCAGGGCAGCACTGTCAAGGTATGGCCAAGGCTGATTGGCATGGCAAGCACACTGAACATGTTTTAAAACTTATTCTGAGGTAAAGAAGTGTACACATGCACCTCCATAGTATCACTGTGCTTTATTGGCCAGCAAACTATCCTGACCTAAACCCCATAGAGAATCTATAGAGTATTGCCAAAAGGAAGATGAAGACACCAGACCCAACAATGCAGACAAGCTGAAGGCCACTACCAAAGCAACCTAGGCTTCCATAACGCCTCAGCAGTGCCACAGACTGATCGCCTCCATGCCACTGTGATGCAGTAATTCATGCAAAAGGAGCTCCGACCAAGTTTTGAATGTGTACATGGACATACTTTTCAGTTGGCCAGCATTTCTATTAAAAATCAATTTTTTAAAATTAATTTTATGCAGTATTCTTTTTTTTTTTTTTTGGAGAAACTGAATTTGGGGTTTTCATTAGCTATAAGCGATAACCATCAAAATTAAAAGAAATTAAACACGTGAAATTAGTGGTGTTGAATGATTTTTTTTTTTTTAATTGTGATTAATCTTTTGGAACATTGAGTTAGTCATGGTTAATAATGCATTAATCACAGATTTTTCCATTCAAATACAATGTACCTTAACTTGCCAATTTTTCAAGTTTCTCATACTCTTATAAACACAGGAGTGGACAAATATGCTTGCTTTCTTCAGCTGCAGGTTTATTAAAGCTCAGTTTGTCAAAAATGACAACTATCCAGAATATTCTTCAGAAATTCCTCAAAAGTGCTGAAATATTGCATGTGCAAACAGCAGAATGACACAGCTTAATAACGTCATTGTAGCATTACTTACAATACTGACACAACTCAGTGTCTTTACTCCTGTAGTAAACTGTAAATGAATTGTAAACATCAACAAAGAGGCAGTGCATATGAGAAGTATAATGTAGAACCAGGACTCCACCTATATAGTGCAAGTTACTTAGCTTATACTTCCAACTTCTTTAGCTAAAACAGGCTTTTCTGTTACGACCCGAGAGTCGATCTTGTCCGCGCTCGGGCCATGTATCATCTCTGCCAGCCTTGACAGCTGTGGATTACATTCTGGCTCCACTGGGCTCTTATTGTGACAGCGCTTGGTGGGGTTTCCGGCCTGTCAAGGTCGATCAGCTGTTTGGCATCACTGCTCGTTAGCGACCGGCTTTATTAGCGGGGGCTGGCAGCAGTTGATTTGCTGGAGTATCATCAAACATCATGTGAGATTCCTGGTGTGATATCAACATTCATGTTAAGGTTTGTGTCTTTATTCATGTCTTTGTTCTCGGCAAGATCGTAGGTGGCTGGGTGTAGCCCTACAATCCCTTGGATTCTGTACAATGTGTTTTCGCCCACAGCGGCTCATAGTTTCGTGTCCATGTCTTGTGTTCGTGTTAATAAAGCATCACTGTAAAACTCACTGGCGACTTTTGGCGTCTTATGGTGGCCCGCGAGGGTCACCGCATGACAGTATACTCCAGCCAAGACGTCTAAACGGAGACGCCACACCGAGACGCCGTCCCGGTGAGTTTTTGCTTAATTGGACAATTGTTCTTCCCTGTCTGGGTAACTGTGTGCTGGAGGAATGTCGTCGCGGAGGGGCCACGCTCGGAGTCGGGACTACAAGCTGGCGGAGGCTTTGGAATACTCGGACGAAATGCTCATCGCTGCCTCCCTCCTCGACTACCACAGCGACGTACGCTGGTACCTGGACTGCGCTGAGGATGTCCTTAATCATCTCCCCCGCTACGCCAACCACCCTGAAGTCGGCGCGAGGAGGGATGACATCGCCGCACAGCGCGAAATACTCCGTATGGTGGAGGGGGACTATGGCCGGAAGCAGAGGAGGAGGCATCCTCGCTCCCCGCTTTGGGATCCCATTCCTGTCTTCGATCTAGTCCAGGAGTTCACGCCATCTGGGGGCCGTCGAAGACGTCGGAGTCACGGCCAAGGTAAACCTCAGCAGAATCCTCGGCTGGACCCGCTGCTGGCGAAGCCCTTCAGTGGACCTCTGAGAGCGGCCCCTCCTCGTCCTTCCAGGGGGCCCTCTGTTGCCATCCAGCAGGGAGAAGGAGGAACAACGTCCCCTACAGCAGGCATCATCCTCCCTCAAGGAGAAAGGCAAGTGCAAGTTCGTTCTTTACACCATAATTGTAACCTGCCTTGTCTGACTCCTGGGGGCGGAGTTCGGTGTTCGCAGCCCCACGAGCTCCCGCCACCTGCTGTAGTTGTGAAAACCAAACCTGCTGCCCCTTGTCTCCCTCTGCTGAGTGGTCCACGACGCCAGGTCTACGTCGGGGGTGAGGAGGGGGCCTGCAGTGCTGGAAAGCCTGGATCCAGCCCTGCAGCCACGTCGTGGAAAAAGGAGAAGAGCGGACTGCAGCCCAGAACCTGTGCCGACGATGAACCGTCCCCGGGACTCCTCGCCGGAGCGGTCCGAGCCAGTGGGTCGAGGGTCCCCTGCCTCCACGCCATATGGGTCATCGGCGTGGACATCAGCGCGAGAGGAACCTCAGGCTGCAGAAACCATCTTGCCAGCTGCGGAGCCCGATGCAGCTGAGTTGGAGACTGCGCACAAACTTCTTCGCCCTGAGCCTGGATCGACGGAGTCCTGGACGGCAACAGAACCCGAGTGCAGGCAAGTGCTCCCTCTTGTGTCTCTGTCCCCTGTTTTGGAGCATTTTTGCCTGCCTCTCGAGGAGGCGAGTGAGGGGCAGCCGCCTGCTGCGCCCGAGCTCGTCTCGCTGGGTTCTGTTGCTGCCGGTGATACTGATCCCGGTTCTTCTGTGTGTTCTGAGCTTCCTTGCAGTGTCACCGGCGCGGAGCCAGTCGGGATCGCTGAGTTGGAGGTTCCAGATTCGGGGGTGGAGGTCATCAGTGGTGCTGCGCCGACCCAGTCGGGGTCCTTCGTGGAGGCTGCTGTGACCCAATCGGGGTCCGACGTGGGTGCGCCCGAGACCAAATCGGGGTCCACCACAGGTGCTGTTCTGGCCCAATTGGGGTCCAACGTGGGTGCAGCCGGGACCCAATCGGGGTCCAGCGGAGGTGCAGTGCCAGTGTGATCCGAGGTCGGCGGAGGAACGGCATACCCTTCGCCGCCGGATGGAGTTCTGGCTCATCCTTGCCTTAATTCCCCTCTTCTGAGTCATCGCCCCTGCTCTTTTTCGCCGGGGGCCACGGGGGTCCTGCTACGCTCGCCCCGGCTCTCCCAAGTTTTGTCCTCGTCAGGGAAGCCGCTGCGGGTCATTTTCCCCCGGTACTGGTGGTTGAGGGACGCGGGTCGGCCGCCCGAGGAACTGTTTCGCCGGTTCAGCGCCTTGGGTTGGCCGCCCGATTTGTCATGTGTATTACTGGGTGACTTGGTTCAGCCACCTGAGGAACTGTTTCGCCTGTTCGGCGCCTCGAGTCAGCCACCCGACATGTTGTGTGTTTTTCTGGGCGACCTGGTTCGGCCACCAGAGGAGTGGACTTTCCGAGCCTGGGACTATGATAAGCTGCCCGGTGATGTTCTGCCTCCCATGACCACCCACCGGCTGTTGGATGCGGGGAGACCGCCTGAACTATTCTTGTGGCGCTTGGTCTCCGTCGCTCTGCATGAACTGTCGGGGGGTGGGGGGGTAGAGGTCATTTCTTTGTGGTAGTCTGATCCAGTATTTGTTCTGTTTTTCTTGTTATCATGTGTTTTGTTTCTCGTATGGTTATTTGTGTATTTTGGGGAATTTGTGATTTACGTTCTGCAGCTGCCGCATGTGTCCTATAGGTATTTGATTTGTGCATATGGGAATGCGGTATTTTTGTTATTGTGCCTGGTATGGTTTTTCTTTTCTCCTCTTTTTCTGCCTTGTTTTGATCGTGTTTTTGCTCTAGTGGGTGTATTTTTTTTTTTTTGTTATCATGTCTGTGCTACGGCGTTTCATGTACTTTTGTTTTTGTTTTGTTTTTTTCTGGTTGTCTGTGCCCTGTTGTGTCTTGCAGTTGCCTCATTTGTCCTATGTATTTGATTTGGGTATATGGTATTTTTTTTTTGTCATCCTGTTTTGTATAGTTGTTTTTCTTGTGTTTTGCCCTAGTGAGTGTTGTATCTTCTGTTGCTGCCCCCATCCAACCACCCTGGAGGGGGTGGGGGGTGGGGGTGGCATGGATGACTATGGGCGTTCTGGAGCCCGCCCTCGGAGGGAGGGTACTGTTACGACCCGAGCGTTGATCTTGTCTGCGCTCGGGCCATGTATCATCTCTGCCGGCCTTGACAGCTGTGGATTACATTCTGGCTCCACCAGGCTCTTATTGTGACAGCGCTCGGTGGGGTTTCTGGCTGTCAAGGTCGATCAGCTGTTTGGCATCACTGCTCGTTAGCGACCGGCTTTATTAGCGGGTGCTGGCAGCAGTTGATTTGCTGGAGTATCGTCAAACATCGTGTGAGATTCCTGGTGTGATATCAACATTCATGTTAAGGTTCGTGTCTTTATTCATGTCTTTGTTCTCGGCAAGATCGTAGGTGGCCGGGTGTAGCCCTACGATCCCTTGGATTCTGTATAGTGTGTTTTCGCCCACAGTGGCTCATAGTTTCATGTCCATGTCTTGTGTTCGTGTTAATAAAACATCATTGCAAAACTCACTGGCGACTTTTGGCGTCTTATGGTGGCCCGTGAGGGTCACCGCATGACATTTTCTTCTTTATGCTTTTCAGCAGAGGTAGAGGAAGACAAGTAATTTTCAGATATTTCAATTAACTTGAACTTGTTCTAAAAATGAACATGAACATTCATTCATTCATTCATCTTCTTCCGCTTAATCCTTTTCGGGTCGCGGGGGGGCTGGAGCCTATCCCAGCATCTTTGGGCGAGAGGCAGGGTACACCCTGGACAGATCGCCAGTCCATCACAGGGCCAACACAGAGAGACAGACAACCATTCAATCTCACAGTCATACCTAAGAACAATTTAGAATCCCCAGTTTTGATGCCAATTAACCTAACTTGCATGTTTTTGGAATGTGGGAGGAAACCGGAGAAATCCCGGAGTAAACCCACGCAGACACGGAGAGAACATGTCACTGTTGGTCGGGGGCTGGGATCGAACCCAGGATCCCCCCGGCCAAGGGTGAGTTGCTGTGCTGCCGCAGTGCTAACCACTCCGCCACTGTGCCGCCCACACCCAACATAAAAATTAACACTAAGAACAGAACTACAACATACATGGGTTGTTCCTATTTAGTTCTTTCTGTTGAGCCAGTTGTCTAAACAGACAAGCCTGTTTACATTTTCAGATGACAGAGCAGCATGCTTCTTCTGAATCATATGACCTGACAGTGAAAATAACCTCTCACAGGGAATGGACATGGCAGGTGTTGCCAGGTACTTGCGTGCAAGCAGAGCCAACTGTGGGTGTGCTCCTTCATGTCTGGATCACCACTGATGGGGACAGTCCTCCATGTCAATAGTGGGCTCTACCTAGTAGCACTCCAAACACTTCTCAGTACTGTCATCCTCTTCATCAAATGAAGACTCTGGGATAATAAGCAGGAGAGATAATCTTTTCTTCAGTGGTTCAGATGTTTCTGGCTCTTGCGGCTGTACAGGATTATGCATCTCTCTCAGCAAGACACTGATGGAACACCACACCTCATCCCTCTCAGGTTTGTTCAGACACTTGAGGTCCTTAAACTGAGGATCTGTTGCTGTTGCCACCCTCAGCCATGCAATGTTAGTTTTCTCTTTGCGTTTCTCCAGGTCTGCTGTGAAGGTCTCCTTGAACTGAATTATGTAAGTTGGGTCATCCTCGGTGGCCTCCATCATTTATGACAGATGGCGTAGTGCCGGAAGCACCACTGAGCAGGAAGCAAACTTCTCTTCTCCAAGAAGATCAATTATATACCTACAATAATAGAGAAAACCACTTCAATTAGGAGCTTTTAATAATTATACATGTACAGTGGTGTGAAAAAGTGTTTGCCCCTTCCTGATTTCTCTATTTTTTGTATGTTTGTCACACTTAAATGTTTCAGATCATCAAACAAATTTAAATATTAGATAAAGATAACACAAGTAAACACAAAATGCAGTTTTTAAATGAAGCTGTTTATTATTAAAGGTAAAAAAAAATCCAAACCTACATGGCCCTGTGGGAAAAAGTGATTGCCCCCCTGTTAAAACATAAATTAAGTGTGGTTTATCACATCTTTGGAAAGCTGAGTTCAATTTCTCTAGCCACACCCAGGCCTGATTACTGCCACACCTGTTCTCAATCAAGAAATCACTTAAATAGGACCTGCCTGACAAAGTGAAGTAGACCAAAAGATCCTCAAAAGCTAGACATCATGCTGTGATCCAAAGGAATTCAGGAACAAATGAGAAACAAAGTAATTGAGATCTATCAGTCTGGAAAAGGTTTTAATGTCATTTCTAAAGCTTTGGGACTCCAATGAACCACAGTGAGAGCCATTATCCACAAATGGCAAAAACATGGAACAGTGGTGAACCTTCCCAGGAGTGGCCAGCTGACCAAAATTACCCCAAGAGCACAGTGACGACTCATCCAAGAGGTCAAAAAAGACCCCACAACAACATCCAAAAAACTGCAGGCCTCACTTGCCTCAGTTAAGGTCACTGTTCATGACTCCACCATAAGAAAGAGACTGGGCAAAAATGGCCTGAATGGCAGAGTTCCAGAATTTTGAGCAAAAAGAACATAAAGGCTCATCTCAGTTTTGCCAGAAAACCTCTTAATTATCGCCAAGACTTTTTGGAAAATACTCTGTGGACTGACGAGACAAAAGTTGAACTTTTTGAAAGGTGTGTGTCCCCTTACATCCGGAGTAAAAGTAACACAGCATTTCAGAAAAGGAACATCATACCAACAGTAAAATATGGTGGTGGTAGTGTGATGGTCTGGGCTGTTTTGCTGCTTCAGGACCTGGAAGACTTGCTATGGTAAATGGAACCATAAATTCTGCTGTCTACCGAAAAATCCTGAAGGAGAATGTCCGGCCATCTGTTTGTGACCTCAACTTGAAGCGCACTTGGGTTCTGCAGCAGGACGATGATCCAAAACACACCAGCAAGTCCACCTCTGAATGGCTTAAGAAAAACAAAATGAAGACTTTGGAGAGGCCTAGTCAAAGTCCTGACCTGAATCCAGTTGAGATACGGTGGCATGTAACGTTACATCTGAGTTCCAATTCACATGAACAGTCTCTGTTCAAGAGACCTCCAACTCACCCTGTTTCCTAAATAAACCATTTAAATTCCCCCATCCATTGCTTGACTTAAGACCCCCAGAATTCTCTTCATGCCAGGATACGCCTGGACTGTTATCATAAATCCCCTAGGAACACTTCCCCTCAGACAGGTTTATGTACTAAGAGCCTTCTGATACAAGCCAGAATCATCAACCACATTCCTGAAGTCTCCTAAAATTATCCAAAGCCCAACAGTGTCCCCTTTTGGACAGCTGAGGAACATGTTCGCTGGTACTCTGGTCAACACTGGACTGTGTTTTTTCTCACTGAAAATAATCCTCTCTCTTCTGAAGACTTTGATATTTTTCCAGGAAATATTTCTCAGAACACTGTTGAAGATGGCCGCCCTGTGTTGGACAATTATGGTTTGAAATGAGTTTATAAAAGTGCATGTTCACTGAAGTAATAAGGAAAATTTGTCAGGTATCACTAAAGTTAGCATAGCTTATCTATATACCTTTAACACCATCCAGCCACTGCTGCTGGGTGAGAAGCTGCGGGGGATGGGGGTTGACAGCTCTGTGATCTCCGGGATTACTGACTACCTGACAGGAAGGCCACAGTTTGTCCGGCTGGGCAGTGTCTTGTCTGGAGTGGTGGCTAGTGACACGGGAGCTCCACAGGGGACTGTGCTCTCTCCTTTTCTTTTTACCTTATACACCACTGACTTTCAGTACAACACTGAGTCATGCCACCTGCAAAAATTCTCTGATGACTCAGCTGTTGTGGGATGTATAAAAGGAGGAGAGGAGGGGGAATACAGGGCACTGGTAGACAGATTTGTGGAGTGGACGGAGTAGAATCACCTGAGGTTGAATGTCAGCAAGACCAGAGAGATGGTGATTGACTTAAAGAAGAGGAAGGCTCCTTCTCAGCCACAGCAGATTAGGGGGGAGGATGTGGGAGTGGTTGAGGACTACAAATATCTGGGTTTCAGGATCAGCAGCGGGTTGGACTGGAGATCCAACACCGATGCTGCGCACAAGAAGGGGATGAGCAGACTCTACTTCCTGAGAAAGCTGAGATCCTTCAACGTGTGCAGCAGGATGCTGGAGCTTTTCTACCAGACTGTTGTCGCCAGCGCCATCTTCTTTGCTGCTGTCTGTTGGGGTAGCAGTATCAGGGCTAGAGATACCAACAGACTTGACAAGATTATCAAGAGGGCTGGCTCTTGACATAACGTTCGGCTCAGGAGACGCACACACACAGGCTCAGAGTAGTTCAAACTGTTTATTAACAACAGGGATGTTTGGGTGCGTGTCTGCGGAATGTTAATGTGTTGGTGGTGGCGTCTGCTTCGGACCCAGAGGCAGGAGACCGTTCAGCCGGCAACCCTATGGGAGAAATCAGACACAGGGTGATGAGCACACACCAACACAGGAGGAGAATAGGCGAGGGAGAGAAGCTTACTTGTTGGGACAGATGACTGGCGCTTCAAGGATGGAAGCCCGGGAGACAGCCACCTGCAGGGCTCGGTGCAGCAGCGAGGAGAGACGAGGGACGGGATTGTCCGCCGCCGAGGAATCCACCTGTGCACAGGGGAGCAGACTGGAGAGATGAGGTAAGTGATCTTCTTACCGGTGACGAGGATGCTGAAGAGAATGTGGTAGAAGCCCATGGAAGGGAAATGAAGTCTACGGCTTCAGGCCGAAGCTCAGGGCGAGGCGGCTTTTATCCCTCGCCGCTGACGAGTAGCAGGTGCGTGAGCAGGTGGCGCCGCTGATGAATGGCGCGGCGTGACAGTACTCCCCCCTCTAGCAGCGCCTCCTGGCGATGGCTTATCCGGGTGCGCTCGGTGGAAGTCCGCGATGAGCGATGGGTCCAACACAAACGACGGGGGCACCCACTGTCGATGCTCCGGCCCATAGCCCTCCCAGTCCACCAAGTATTGCAACCCACGACCCCGGTGCCGGGAGTCCAGGATGGAGGAGGCGGACCAGGCCGGATGGCCACCAATCATCCGGGGCGCGGGTTGCACTGCAGGAGGAGGGCAAAGGGGGTCAGAGACTGCCAGTTTCACCTTCGACACGTGGAAAGTAGGATGAATGCGGAGGGAGGGGGGGATAGCCACGCGCACAGCCACCGGGTTGATGATCCGGGTGATGGGATAGGGACCCATGAAGCGCTGTGCCAGCTTTCTCCTCTCGCCTTTAAGAGTGACGTCCTGGGTGGAAATGTAAACAAGCTGCCCAACTCTGTACGCCGGGGCAGGTCTTCTACGCCAGTCCGCCACAGTCCTGTTGCGCTCCGCTGTGCGTAATAGCGCATGGCGCGCGGCAGTCCAGGTGGAGCGGAACTGCCTGAGATGGGCCCTAACTGACGGGACAGTTACTTCACTCTCCTGCTCCGGAAACAGCTGGGGGTCGTAACCCAGGGACGCTTTGAAGGGGGACATCCCTGTAGCAGAAGAGCGAGCGGTGTTGTGGGCATATTCAACCCAGGCAAGATGGTTGCTCCAGGACGTGGGTTTGGATCTGGACACACAGCGGAGCGCAGCCTCCAGCTCCTGGTTGGTCCTCTCACACTGCCCGTTGGATTGGGGGTGATGGCCGGAGGAGAGGCTCACCTTGGCTCCGATGGCGTTGCAGAAAGATCTCCAAACCTCGGATGAAAACTGGGGGCCCCAGTCCGAGACCACGTCCACCGGAATCCCATGCAGCCTGACCACGTGTTGGACGAGGAGGTCCGCCGTCTCCAGGGCAGTAGGGAGGCCTCGCAGGGGGACGAAGTGCACGGCCTTGGAGAAGCGGTCCACGATGGTCAGGATGGTGTCATAGGAGTTGGAGACAGGGAGTCCGGTGACGAAATCCAGCGCGATGTGCGACCAGGGCCTGCCAGGGACGGGCAGGGGCTGGAGCAGACCCGCTGGAGGGGCATTTCCCGACTTGCAGGTGGCACAGATTGGGCAAGCCCGGGCGTAGCGGGCTGCATCCCTCCGCAGGCCTGGCCACCAAAAGGACCGTTGGAGGAGATCTATCATCCGGGAGGTGCCAGGGTGACAGGTGAGCTTGGAGGTGTGGAGCCAGTGGATGACCTCTCCTCGGACCGCGGATGGCACGAACAGCCTCCCCTCCGGTCCGCCGCCAGGGTCAGGTTCCACCTCCTGTGCCTTCCGGATCTTGCTCTCGATGTCCCACGAGATGGCTCCCACGACGCACGACCTGGGCAGGATGGAGTGGGGCACCTCCTCCGACTCCACGGGGGCAAACTGCCTGGAGAGGGCGTCAGGCAGGACGTTCCTAGAGCCAGGCCTGAAGGTGATGGAAAATTGGAACCTGGCGAAGAACAGGGACCAGCGCGCCTGGCGGGCGTTCAGGCGCTTGGCAGATTGTAAGTATACCAAGTTCTTGTGGTCCGTGAGGACCACAAACGGCAGGTTCGCCCCCTCTAACCAGTGGCGCCACTCCTGCAGGGCGAGCTTGATGGCCAAGAGCTCTCTGTCCCCCACATCGTAGTTTCTCTCCGCCGGGGACAAGCGCCGGGAGAAGAAGGCGCACGGTCGTTTGGCGCCATCGTCCGGTGACCGCTGGGACAGCACTGCTCCCACTCCCGTGTCCGAAGCGTCTACCTCTACGATGCACTGCAGCGCGGGGTCGACCTGGCGAAGGACCCGGGAGGAGGAGAATTCCGCCTTCAGCGCCTCAAAGGCGGCAGCAACCTCTTCGGTCCACCGGAACGGGACTTTCGGGGACGTGAGGCGGGTCAGTGGTCCAACGATGGCACTGAAGTTGGGGACAAAGCGGCGGTAGAAATTGGCGAAGCCAACAAATTGCTGCACCTGTTTCCGGGATGCAGGTGTGGGCCATTCCACCACCGCCTTTACCTTCTCTGGGTCGGGGAGCACCTTATCGTGGGCGATGATGAACCCCAGGAAGGACGTACTCCTGGCGTAAAATTCACACTTTTCTGCCTTAACGTACAGACGATTCTCCAGCAGCCTTTGGAGGACCCGCCTCACGTGGACCTGGTGTTCATCCCTGGACTTGGAGAAGATGAGAATATCGTCCAGGTAGACGAACACGAAAAGGCCAATGAAGTCCCGGAGGACGTCATTAATGAGGCGCTGGAAGACTGCAGGAGCGTTGGTCAACCCGAACGGCATCACCAGGTATTCAAAGGGGCCGTTCGGGGTACGGAAGGCCGTTTTCCACTCATCTCCCTCCCGGATCCGGACGAGGTGGTAAGCGCTGCGCAGGTCCAGCTTGGTGAACCAGGTCGCCCCCTGGAGGGAGTGGAAAGCAGTGTCCATGAGAGGCAGGGTGTAACGGTCCTTCTCCGTGATATTATTGAGGGCCCGGTAGTCGATACAAGGGCGGAGGGACCCATCCTTCTTTCCCACGAAGAAGAACCCTGCCCCCACGGGTGACGACGATGGGCAGATTATCCCAGCACTTAATGACTCCTTCAGGTAGGCGTTCATCGTCTCCTTCTCCGGCGCAGACAGGCTGTAAAGGCGACCAGAAGGTAAGGGAGCCCCCTGGCGGAGGTTGATGGCGCAGTCATAGGGCCGATGAGGGGGGAGAGACATAGCTTTCACTTTGCTGAACACCATACCCAGGTCGTGAAATTCTGGGGGCACCAGAGACAGGTCCGGGGGTGCAGCGTCCGTCGCAGGGGGAGGAGCGGACGGAGAGCAGGCAGCGGACTGAAGGCAGGTGCCCATACAGAACGTACTCCATGCCGATATCCCAGCTGATTTCCAATCCAGGACCGGATTGTGAAGGCGGAGCCAGGGATACCCCAGGATGACGGGCGACACAGAGTTGGGAAGGACGTAAAAGGTCATCTCCTCCCGGTGGTTTCCCGAGATGATGACCGGTAGGGGGACAGTTTGATGTGTCACTCTCCCAAGGGTGGCACGGGAGAGGTGGACTAGGGAGATGGGAGTGTTGAGTGCCTGACAGCGGATGCCCAATCGGGTTGCCAGGCTTTGTGAAATGAAGCTGCCTTCTGCGCCCGAATCCACCAGTGCGTGGGTGAGGTGCCCAGTGGGGTTATGGCAGAAACGGATGGGCAGCTTCAATTGGGTGAGTGATCCTAACCGATTGACGTCCGCGAGGCTTCCAACAGTGACTCGCGGACCCCACCGACTGGCTTTCCGTGGACAACGCTCCACGGTGTGTTGGTCGCCTCCGCAATACATGCAGAGGCCCAACTCACGGCGGCGTTGTTTCTCCACAGGGGAAAGTTTAGTCCAGCCCGTCACCATCGGCTCCGACTCCTCGGGGCACGATGCTGGCGGCGCCGCCAGGGGGCGAGCTTGGAACAGGTGCGGGGAGGCTCCACGAGGGCGAGAAGAAGAAGACCTCTGCCCCGAGAAGCGCTCGCGCAGCCTGTTATCCAAACTTACCGCTAAGGACGTCAGCTCCGCAAGCGTCCCAGGGATATCTCGGCCAGCCAGTTCATCCCTCAGATCACTATTGAGGCTGCGGAGGAACAGGCCACAGAGGGAGCGTTCCTCCCAGCCCAATTCCTCCGCCGCTACCCGGAAGTCGACCGAGTGGTCCGCTGCCGACCGGCTTCCCTGCTGGAGAGCGAGAAGCCGATCGACCTGGACCGTTTCGGTTTGAGAATGGTCAAAGACCTCCAGAAAGCGCCTCACGAATTGGTCATAGGTGAGGGTGGCATAACTGGGCCTCGTCATTACGGCATAGGTCCAAGTTAACGCACGCCCCTCCAGAAGATTCCCTATGTAACCAATTCGGCTGTGATCCGAGGGAAAATCTCCGGGCACACGGTGGAACACGGACTCACTCTGCATAATGAACCCCCGCGCTCCGCCGAGCTTACCGCTAAAGCGGGCGGGGGTCGGAATCGGTGTGAGCCGAACCGGTGCCACTGGAGCCGGCTGGACGGCCGCTGGAACAGCAGGAGCCGCGCCACCCTGGCGAGTCGGGAGGAACGGCTGTTGGGGGTCCAAGTGGTTCAATCGGTTAGTTAATTCTAATAACTGATTAAGAACCACCTGTTGCTGATAAACAATCTGATCCACCCGAGCCTCGAGGATGGTAAACCGGTGTGCGAGCCCGCCGTCTGCCGAGCCGCTCTGCTGAAGCCGTACTGACATAACGTTCGGCTCAGGAGACGCACACACACAGGCTCAGAGTAGTTCAAACTGTTTATTAACAACAGGGATGTTTGGGTGCGTGTCTGCGGAATGTTAATGTGTTGGTGGTGGCGTCTGCTTCGGACCCAGAGGCAGGAGACCGTTCAGCCGGCAACCCTATGGGAGAAATCAGACACAGGGTGATGAGCACACACCAACACAGGAGGAGAATAGGCGAGGGAGAGAAGCTTACTTGTTGGGACAGATGACTGGCGCTTCAAGGATGGAAGCCCGGGAGACAGCCACCTGCAGGGCTCGGTGCAGCAGCGAGGAGAGACGAGGGACGGGATTGTCCGCCGCCGAGGAATCCACCTGTGCACAGGGGAGCAGACTGGAGAGATGAGGTAAGTGATCTTCTTACCAGTGACGAGGATGCTGAAGAGAATGTGGTAGAAGCCCATGGAAGGGAAATGAAGTCTACGGCTTCAGGCCGAAGCTCAGGGCGAGACGGCTTTTATCCCTCGCCGCTGACGAGTAGCAGGTGCGTGAGCAGGTGGCGCCGCTGATGAATGGCGCGGCGTGACAGCTCTGTAATTGGTCTCAGACCGGAGACCTTTGAGACAGTGATGGAGAGGAGAACACTAAATAAACTGCGATCCATCATGAACAATCCTGATCACCCCCTCCACCACACACTAGATAGACAGCGAAGCACTTTCTCCAGTAGACTACTACAGCTTTGTTGTCAAACGGCCAGGTACAGGAAATCTTTCCTGCCACATGCAATTTCACTGTACAATAACTCACTATGATGTTGTATTCTGGCATAGCTATGCTGCCACAATGCACCTTACAGACTAACTGGTACATCACTTTTTCACTCTGCTCCTGATAGTCCTTCTTTGTGCAGTGGGATGATTCATGTGTTTATACGGGTCATCATACATTAAGCTATGATGTATATAGGTTTTATAGTCAGGTTCAGGTTCAGGTTACTTTATTTGTACCCGTAGGTAGATTTGTTTTGCAGTCTGGTGACATCCATATTTACAAGCCACAAATTACATTCAACATAGACACAAGCACAGGCACACATGAAATTCACTATAGACATGATAAAAATACTCAAGGCTCCATCAATCAGGGTATAAAAAGGCAAAGAGATGGGAGAAAAACCAGAGGTAAGTGAGAAGAGTCATATTAAAAGTTAAAAACTAGTCAAAGGGGTTAAAAACTCAAAGGTCTAAAACCCAATAAAATATTTAGAACCCAAGTAACATCCTACAAAAATAAGTAACTATAAAATGGAGTTAATAAATAGGTACCTAAATTATGTGCAATATATTGTTACAGCTTGTTCAACTCTTTGACAGCAGCAGGAACAAAGCTGTTTTTGTAGCGCTGGGTTTTACTTTTTGGGACAGCAAACCTCCGTCTTGAGGGAAGAAGCTGAAAGTTGCAGTGCAAAGGGTGGGAGTCATCATTTAAAATGGAGGTAGCCATCCTCTGTACTTGTCTGGTGTACAAGGATGTCAGGCTCAGCTGTGACTCACCAAGCAAACGACTGGACCATCTAACTACCTGATCCAAGGATTTCCTCTGTTTCAGTTTTATCTGACCAAACCATGACACTAAAGAAAAGGATAAAACAGATTCAATAAAAGCCCGATAAAACATTATCATTATGGTTCGGTCAATTTGGAAGCGTGCAAGTTTTCTCAAGCAATGCAAATGTTGCTGACCCTTTTTGCACACCCTTTCACAGTTCTCTTCAAAGTTTAAATTACTATCAATAATCGTCCCAAGATATTTGTAGGATTGTACACATTCGGTGGTCTGGCCTTTTAGTACGGTGACTTTGTGCCTGGGAGTTTTCCTCCTAAAGTCAATAATCATGTCTTTAGTTTTTGTCGTATTCAGCTGCAGGTAGGAATCCTCACACCAGTGAACAAAATCATCAACTACTGGGCCGTGGCCACTCTCACCATCCTGGAGGAGACTGACAATAACTGAGTCATCAGCATATTTTATAATGTGTCTGTTGTCATGTCTGCTCCGACACATGTTTGTGTGCAGGATGAAGAGTAGTGGTGAAAACACACACCCCTGAGGAGAGCCAGTAGAAGAGCACTTTAGGTCAGACAATGTACCATTGACCCTTACTCTCTGTGTCCTGTTGGTTAAGAAATCCAGAATCCAACCCACCAGATTATTGCTCAAATCAAATTGTTGCAGGAGCCTTTCAACTAAGATATGAGGTTGGATTGTATTAAAGGTGGAGGAAAAGTCCACAAATAAAAGCCTGGCGTGTGTCCCATTAAAATCTAGATGTTTAAAAAACATGTTAAACAGAGTGACAGTGGCATCCTCCACTCCTCTGTGAGGCCTATAGGCAAACTGCAGAGGAGCCAATGCATGCTCAGTCTTCTTTAGGACCTCACATCTGACCAGTTTTTCTAAAATTTTCATTAAAATTGAAGTCAGAGCAACTGGTCTAAAGTCGTTCACCGTTTTAGGACAGCTGGATTTTGGAATGGGAACAACCACGGCTTCTTTCCAGATCTTAGGCACATGTTGTGTCTGTAAGGACTTATTGAAAATGTAATGAAATATAGGACTCAGTTCATGTGCACAGGACTTTACCAAGCACCCACATATATTATCAGGGCCCTGACTTTTGTTCACTTTTACAGCGCAGAACTCCCTTTTAACATCCTGCACCTCAATATTAAAGTGCTGATTGTCTTTGAGTTTCTGTTTCAAATCTTGGGTTTCTGTGCTAAAATCAAAGGAGTCAAAACGACCATAAAAACAATTAAGAGCATTAGCCAGCTCTGTGTCTGAATTAAAACCATCTAAAAACACACGAATACTGCGCTCTGTGCTCTGAAGGCCTACAATAGTTTTCATACTGGCCCAGACTGAACCAAGTTTCTTTGTTGCCATCTTGCTTTCCAATTCTGATTTATAATTCTGTTTTGCTCTTAAAATTTTGGACTTCAGCTCTTTTGTGGCAACCTGTAGCTCAGAAGCAGACCCCTGTTTAAAGGCAAGTGCTTTCCTCTGTAAGCAGGATTTAACTGATTTTGTAACCCATGGTTTGTTGTTGGGATATATTTTGACACGTTTACGTGGAACGATCTTATTTTTACAGAAAGACATGTATGAGCATGTGACGTCCACCAAAGAGTCCAAATCATCCCCGCAGGACAGTGTGAACAGCTCCCAGTCTGTACAGTCAAAGCATTCCTGGAGGCTGTGCACTGAATCTTCTGTCCACACATCAATGTCTCTCGTCTCCACCTTGCCTCTTCTGAGAGCAGTTTTATATGTGGGCAGCAAATGTACACAGTTGTGATCTGAGGATCCTACAGGAGGAAGGGGGAGTGATTTATAGGCCCTCTCTATGGATCCATAGCACAGGTCCAATGTCTTTTTTCGCCTGGTTGGGCAGGAGACATACTGATAAAAGTTTTTAAGTGTCTTCTTTAAAGAAACATGGTTAAAATCCCCAAGAATGAAGTTTGGCGCCTCTGGAGAAATTGATTGCAGCCTCTGGATCACATCATAGATGGTGCTGGAGGCGGAGTCAGCGTCTGCCCTCAGGTGAATGTACACAGTTGTGATGAAAAGCTGGGGGAACTCGCGAGGCAAATAAAAGGGGCGTAGTGACACCGACAGCAGCTCCACATCGGGTGTACAGATGCGCTCTCTGACCGTGACAGATGTGCAGTACTGCTTATTAATGTATAAACATACGCTGCCCCCCTGACATTTCCCCGTTACCTCTTCCTGCCAATCCGAGCGCAGTGGGGCTCCAAAGGCATCAATCCACAGGTCTGCATCTCGGTCATGCGCAGTAAGCCAAGATTCGGTGAAAGCCATGACACAGCAGTTCTTAAAGTCCTTCTGGTAGCGTACATTCTCATTTCTCAGAGACTGTACGTTCCCAAAAATCATAGAAGGAAGAGGAATGTTACCAAACTGACGTCTTGTCAGGCGCAATTTCACACCTCCACGCTTTCCGCGTTTCCTTCTCCCGTCTCTCTTTTCACCGCTGTGTCCGTCTCTCAAAATAAAGTCCGGCAGTTGCGGCTTAGGCTCACTCACAGCCGCTGCATCAACCGTGTTTAAATGCAGCAACATGTCCCTGGAATAATGTGTTCTGCCCGCCATGATGCCGGTCGCGTTTACCTCATAGACAAAGAGCCAGAGGAAAAGTAGCAGCAGTGCAAAAAAGGGGAGGAAGTCCATGTTGATGGGACCAGGGAGCTCTTCGCCATACAGTCCACAAACATTCCAGGACAGAAACAACACAGAGGATTTCGTAAAAACACATTAAAGTACATAAAAACAAGACACACAGACGATGGTCTTTTTCACCAGCTGCCGGTCGCTGCGTGCGCATGCACCCAATGTTAGTTTTTACTTTCCATGGGTAACCCCTTTGTCTGTCATGTGTGTTTCTGTTGTTTGGTTGTCAACTGTCATGCTGCTGTTACACTGTAATTTCCCAGTTTGGGATCAATAAAGTACATCTATCTATCTATCTATCTATCTATCTATCTATATGCGTATATATAATATGAGTTTCAAGATAATATGTGTGTGCCTCTTAAAACCTATGCAAGTCATCTGACTGGTATCAGCCAATCACCAGCCCATCAGTGTTGGACAATGCCCCCTTTCATTCTATTGATCAGTTACAGACAAAGGGCCACTTCCTTATTGGACCATAGTCCCCTTTGAATCTCCCGCGATAGACAATAATTGGTTCTTCCTGCTGCCAGTCAAGTGTTCTGGCCAAGGAATTGCTCTCATTTAAAAGCGAAAAACTCCTTAGTTTTTCAGCTGTCTTTCTGTAGTATTTAAGTTAGTCCGAATTCTGTCTTCTTCTGTGTGCATTTTTAAGCGGTTATCCAAGGAGAAGTTGACCTGTCTTAATTTTTGAGTTCAAAACTTCCTCTTGCATGGAGTAAGACTCCAACTCAGTTTTTTCCGTTCTCCTCAGACGCTGTTTTATTGTGTTAAACTTTTTCTATTGATTTTCCTTAACTCACCGTGAAAGTGGACTGATAGTGATTTTTGAACTTTTCCCTCGAGACTGCCTCACCCACGCACCACAATATCGGAAGAACTCGGATTTCATGGGTGGGACCGTTTTACATCCGTTTTTCCTTCAGTTCTGTGATTCCTGACGGCCAGTGGACATCGCAAAGTTGCAGGCCAAGGATCTGTTGCCCAGGATAAGACGCCACCTGCCTGCCTGCTCTGCTGCCTACTCTACGGCCGAGTCCAAGCTTGAACCGCTGTACCGACCGGGAAGTGCCGCTGGCAGTCACTTTCCCTCTGCTGTCTGCTGGCTTTAGTGAAGGATCCTCGCTGAAGACACAGCAAATGTAGGTTTAGGGCGCTCGCGCACGCAGCGACCAGCAGCCAGTGGCTTGTCACCAGACTGCAAACCAAGTCTACCTACGGGTACAAATAAGTAACAAAAAAAAAAAAAAAAAAAAAAAAAAGACATTGATGACACAGCTGGTCGTAAGCTAGACTCCAATTTTTTTATCTGCTGGGCTAAATGTGATGTCTAAAACTGAAGGAAAATAAGATCCTTCTTTTCATTAACCTCCATTCTTTTAGAGTAACCCAGAATTTCCTTTTTCATATAATCAATGTTTGAGACTGATTGATACAGGGTATAATGACTAGTTTTAATAAAATTTTCCAGGCTTTTGGACTGGTGCCCCAAATGAGTTTTTCTGTGTGTGGTCCCGAAGTAAGCATTTGTTTCTACAACCACCCATATAAGATAAGATAAGATAAGATAAGATAAGATAAGCCTTTATTAGTCCCACAATGGGGAAATTCCAGGATTGCAACAGCACAGGGATAGCAACACTCAGAGCAACAATCAAGAAGACAAGAAAAGCAAAATCAGCAAATATACATATAAATATATAAATATATAAACACACAGTGCGGAGCATTGTAGCTAGTTGGAATAAATATATAAATATATATACACACAGCGCGGAGCATTGTAGCTAGATGGAATAAACAGCATAACCGTCTGCTTAGTTATCCTACATAGTATGAATATGTACTCATACATATTGTCACCCTCCGTAGCGACCGATATTGTCCTAGTTATATACTGGAGGGGACCATTGTGTAAGTCTATTGCGTCTTTTGCATTCAATACTATTAGGTTGTCACGTTTTGTTTTTTTTTTTGCTATCTCTGCGAGCAGCCCTGCTTAGGTTATACAGTCTGACAAACGTAGGTAGGAAGGACCTGCGAAACCTCTCAGTTGTGCACCTAGGATGATGTAGTCTGCTGCTAAATGAGCTCCTCAGTGCATTCAGTATGTCCTGCATAGGGTGGGACTCGGACTCCAGCAGAGATGACAGTTTAGCCACCATCCTTCTCTCTCCCATTTCGTCCACTGGGTCAAGGCGCTGCCCCAGGACAGAGCTAGCTTTCTTGATCAGTTTGTTCAGTCTCTTCCTATCGGCTGCTGTAATGCCACTGCCCCAGCAGACCACTCCAAAAGTGATGGCTGATGCCACCACCGTGTCGTAGAATGTCTTCAGCAGCACCCCTTGTACACCAAAAGACCTGAGTCTCCTCAGTAGGAACAGCCTGCGCTGTCCCTTCTTGTAGAGTGCGTCGGTATTGTGTGACCAGTCTAGTTTATTGTTCAGATGAACACCCAGGTACTTGTAGGATGTCACCATCTCAATGTCTGTTCCCTGTATGTTTACTGGTGCTGTGAGGGGTTGTCCTTGCCTGCGGCAGTCCACCACCAGCTCCTTAGTTTTCCTCGCGTTGATCTGGAGGCAGTTCCAATGGCACCAGTCCACGAAGTCCTGGATAAGTCCTCTGTACTCAGTTTCATCTCCGTTGGAGATGAGGCCGACGATCGCAGAGTCATCAGAGAACTTCTGTAGATGGCAGTGTGTTGTGTTGTGTGAGAAGTCCGCAGTATAAAGGGTGAACAGGAAGGGAGCCAAAACCGTTCCCTGGGGGGCCCCCGTGCTTCCGATGATCGTGTCAAACACAGAGTCCCGGGTTCTCATAAACTGTGGCCGGTTAGTGAGGTAGTCCAGGATCTATGATGACAGGTGCTGGTCCACCCCTGCGCACAGCAGCTTGTCCTTCAGGATCATCAGTTGGATGGTGTTGAAAGCACTGGAGAAGTCAAAGAACATGATCCTCACCGCATTCCCGGGCTTCTTCAGGTGGGACAGAGAACGGTGAAGAAGGAAGATCACTGCATCCTCCACCCCAATGCCATGCTGGTAGGCGAACTGGAGTGGATCCATCGCTGGTCCCACCAGGGGGCGGAGGTGAGCAAGGAGCAGTCTCTCCAGGGTCTTCATCATGTGGGACATCAGGGCCACTGGTCTGTAGCTGTTCAGATCTTTGGGGTGGGAAGTCTTTGGTACAGGTACCACACAAGATGTTTTCCACAACTGTGGTACCCTCCCCAGCTTCAGACTCAGGTTGAAGATGAGCTCCACAATCCCACACAGCTGGTCTGCACAGGACTTGAGGAGCTTTGCGCTGATGCCGTCCGGTCCCGAGGCCTTCCTTGCCTTGATCTTCCTCAGCTCCGTCCTCACCTGGGTCTTAGTGAGGGTCATGTTGGGGGGCTGTGTGTTGGGAGTGGGGGGGGTGTTGGTGGAGTGGGGTGTGGGCAGCAGGACTCGATGTCTTTAGAGGCAGCAGTGGTTGTTGGGGAGGGCGGTTGGCCAAACCTATTAAAAAACAGGTTCAGATTGTTCGCCCACTCCCTGCCCCCCGTGGCCTGGGGGGAGGTATTCTGGAGCCCAGAGATGGTTTTAAGGTTTCTCCAGACCCCACCGATGTTGCTCTGTTGCAGCTTGTCCTCCATCTTCTTCCTGAAGCTGTCCTTGCTTTCTCTGATCTTCCTCCTCAACTACCTCTGTACGGACTTCAGCATCTCCCTGTTCCCCGACCTGAAGAACCTCTTCTTCTCTCTCAGAAGTGTTTTTATCTCAGGGTTGATCCAGGGTTTGTTGTTTGAGCAACACCGTATGGTCTTGGTGGGTACGGTGTTGTCCACACAGAAGCTGATGTAGTCCGTGATGGTGTGAGTGAGGCCATCGATGTCCTCACCATGTGGATCGCAGAGCTGCTCCCAGGCAGTGGTTTCAAAACAGTCCTTTAGAGCGTCCATTACCTCCTCAGACCATAACTTCACTGTTCGCATGACCGGAGGCTGTCTGTGCACTAGGGGTTTGTACACCGGCAGGAGATGAACCAAGTTGTGATCCGATCTCCCAAGTGGGGGGAGTGGTGATGAGGTGTACGCCTCCTTAGTGTTTGCATAGAATAAGTCCAGTGTTTTATTGTCTCTAGTGTGGCATGTGACATACTGGGTGAACGTGGGTAGAATGGGAGACAGTGAAATATGGTTGAAATCGCCTGAGATGAGGAGAAGAGCATCTGGGTGTTCTGTCTGCAGCCTGCCAGTTACTGAGTGGATGACGTCACGCGCTGTCCCAGCGTTCGCCATCAGATTTGCATAAATAACAATGCAGATCACGTGTGAGTATTCCCTCGGGAGATATGTAGGCCGCATGCTAACAGCTAGCAACTCCATGTCTTTGTTGCAGTGTTGTTGTTTAACCGTGATATGTCCCGGTCTGCACCAGTTGTTATTGACATACTACATTATCACTCCTCCGCCCCTTGCCTTCCCACTGTCTGGTGTTCGGTCTGCCCGTATTGCGTGGAAACCCTCCAGTTCAATGTTAGCATCTGTTGCTAGTTCTGTTAGCCACGTCTCCGTGAATAGCATCAGGCTACACTCCCTGTATTTGCTATCGTAGCGGGAGATAGCCACTAGCTCATCTGTTTTTCTTAGTAGCGATCGTACATTCCCCATAATAACAGATGGGAGGGTGGATCTGTACCTTATATTCCTCGCCTGCCTTCTTGTTCCAGCATGACATCCACACCGTTTTCGTCTTATTTCTCCCGGTATGTCAAGTTTTTGCGTTATCATCGTGGGCCGGTTAAGTGCTAACAGCTGGTCCCTATTGTACTGCCTCCTACAAGAAACAGTGGCTCCGTCCGCTGGCTCAGGAGACATTTGGGGGATCTACGTGTCTGTGATGGATCAAGGTGTCACCGAAACAGAAAGATGTGTGGAGGAAAAAATAAGTGCAGGTGGACACAGCAAGCTGAAGGTTAAAGGTGTTTTATTCCTCCATCACGAGACACACTCAGCGCTGTGTTAATGCACTGTGAGTGAGCTCTGAGTGCGTTGCAAGTCAGCTTAGAGTGAGCACATTTATACAGACAAGAGAGAATGCATGGCACATTTACATAACAGTCAACACCTATCAATTGCTTGATTACTGGTGCCGGAATTCCTCTCTATGCTCCGGGGATGTATAACAATAGGACAAAAGAGAATGCAAGGCACATTTACATATTGATATCAGTCCATACATATGTATAAATTAAATAATCTTTGTACCTTATACCACTAATTCTCCTACAAACATGACCTTCAAAAGGTGGTTCATGCTCGAAAGCATTCCAATGTGGCTAAATTACAACAGTTCCGCAAAAAAAAGTGGGCCAAAATTCCTCCACAGCGCTGTAAAAGACTCATTGCTAGTTATCGCAAACGCTTGATTACAGTTGTTGCTGCTAAGGGTGGCCCAAGCAGTTACTAAGTTTAGGGGACAATCACTTTTTCACACAGAGCCATGTAGGTTTGGATTTTTTTCCTCTTAATAATAAACATCTTCATTTAAAAACTATTTGTCTAATATTTAATTTTGTTTGATGATCTGAAACATTTAAGTGTCCCCAACATACAAAAAAATGAGAAACCAGGAAGGGGGCAAACACTTTTGAACACCACTGTACATAGGTGGATATTCCATTTCCCTGTTGGGAGGAACACTAAAAAGAACATTTTCTCTAGAGTAAATATTGAGGGGACACTGTAAGTATTATAGTAGTATTACCTGCAGTGCTCCAGCAAGAGCTCCAAGTTCTTCTGTTTCTTCAGTTCGGCTGCTCTCGGCATAGAAGGGTTGTGAATAAGCCGGAGAATTCTTCACTTCAGAGATGCAACATTTATTCAGAGGTCACATGTAAAGCAAGCAGTGCTGGGTTCAGGGGGACACAGCTCCCTCAGGAATGTAGTCAAACTGAGCCCCGTCTTCCGGCTGCAACTTACATTTATCTTCTTGGGTTGGGCCAACCCCATACAATAGGATGGACTTGCGCGCAACCGTCTGATTGGCCAGTTTAACTCTGACGTGAACATGCCATCTGCTATTCACGTTAGCTATCCCCTAAGATATATTATGAAATGTGTGTGTGAGTGTTGATTTGGGTGTGTAACTAGTGCAATAGACCTGACTAATAGAATGGAGAAAGAGAAGAGGGCTCTGAGGCTACGCCTGATTCCTGTTTATCAGATTGTGATTGCTTAACGCTTCAGATTATAGTTTTAACACTTTTAACATATTTGTTCATAAGAATGTAAACAAAGACTCTTGACATATTTATTCATAAGAACACAAACAGCGTGTGTAGAGCATAATGGGAGATTACCTACAGAATTATTTTGTCACTCTATCTTTTCATGACCCTTTCATTCCCCCCTTTTGACATGATTTTATTTATTCCCATTAGCCTATGAGTGTATGTTTGTCGGTTATGTGCAAGCTGGTCTTCATTACGAACTACAAGCAGTGGTTGTGTTATGATAAGTGACCAAGGGTTCTGTTTTGTCTCTACTGCCACTGAGCACCGTGGCAGACATATTGTCATGCAGCAGTCTCAGTACCCGGATTGTACTCAGTCTCAGTACTCAGTACGACGCCTCTGTGCCAAGTCAAAGAAGAATCCTAGTCACAGTCCTAAAGCCGAAAGCAAACAGCCCCAAGAGCACTTTGTGGTAGGATCTGCCCTTCGCATATTACAACTAAACGTTGAAGGCCTATCTGCAGCCAAGCGAAGCCTTATTGAAGTCCTCGCCTTCCAACATTCAATTGATGTAATCTGCCTCCAAGAGACTCATATTGGCACAGAGGAAGCTGGCCGCTTCACCATCAAAGGCTTTGACCTCCTGTGCTATGTTCTACATGCTAAACATGGACGTGCCACCTATGTGCGTTCTGACATAGTTGAAGCAAATCACCTGATAACAACACATTTCTCAGACACCATAATCATTGGTGGCTTCCATATTGTCAATGTGTACAAGCCCCCTAATGCCAACTGGGATCTGCAGGTCTTACCCACTCTACCCCACCCTGCCATCTATGTGGGGGACTTTAACAGCCATCACCCTGACTGGGGGTACCCAGCAGTGGACAGTGATGGGGAGGCACTTTCAGACTGGGCATCCAGAAATGACCTCGCTTTGATATACGACCCCAAACAAAGAGGAACCTTCCACTCTGCTAGGTGGAAGAAGGACTATTCTCCTGACCTGTGTTGGGTCAGCTCTTTGAATGGGGAGCCATATCCTACACAGATCCTCATTCTTGATGATTTTCCACACAGCCAACGCCGGCCCCTGCTTGTACACATTGGCCTACAACTTCCAGTCATATACAGCCCAAGGAAGATGCGCTGGAACTTCCGCAAAGCCAACTGGAAGAAATTCAGTGAAACTCTGGACCGGAGCGTTGTTACCATCCCACTCCACACCATCACTGTAGATGAAGCATACAACCGCTTCTGCAGCGCAATCTTCAAGGCTGCCCATACTGCAATCCCACGAGGCTACCGACCCCTCTATGTCCCATGTTTGGACGGAGAAAGTGCTGCCCTCCTACAATCCTATCAAACATCAGGGGACCCAGAGATAGCAGACCATCTCATTGAATCGCTAAATACAGCCCGGCGAAAGAAATGGGAGGAGACAGTTGCTGACCGGAGCTTTACCCACTCTAGCAGGAAATGTTGGAGCCTCATCCGTCGCCTAGGAGCTGCACAGAAGCCCCCTAGCCAAAGCCGAGCATCCGTCACACCCAACCAAGTTGCATCCCACCTACTGACTATCGCCAAAGCACCCCAAGACAAAGACACCAGAACAGCAGTTACAACTGAGCTAAAAAAACACCAAAAAATGCCTGTAGAGGAAACGAACCCTGAACCCTTCGAGGCTGCTGAACTGGAGAAAGTCCTACAGGGCCTGAAATGTGGAAAGGCAGCAGGATACGATAACATCTTCCCAGAATTCATGAAAAATCTTGGCCCCCGAGCCCTAACCTGGTTGACACAATTCTACACAAGGATCACACAAACGAACTCGATCCCAAAGAAATGGCGGGCAGCAAAGGTCATTGCCATCCCAAAACCTGGCAAAGACCACAAACTACCAGCAAGCTACCGCCCAATCTCCCTACTCAGCGTTCCTTACAAAATCATGGAGCGCCTAATACTGCAACGCATTTCCCCAGAAATAGAGGATATTCTAAGTGTGGATCAAGCAGGTTTCCGCAAGGACCGCAGTACAGGAGAACAAGTACTGGCCCTAACCACCTTCATTGAAAATGGCTTCGAGAGCAGACTGAAGACAGGGGCTGTGTTTCTCGATCTTACAGCCGCCTATGATACGGTCTGGCACAAAGGCCTCCTCCTGAAACTTATAAAGGCGATCCCTGCTTGGGCAACAGCAATTATAAAAACACTGCTGACCAACCGAAGGTTCAGAGTCCACCTCAGTCAGAACACAAGTGCATGGAGAATGCAGAAAAACGGACTCCCACAAGGCTCAGTTCTAGCTCCAACTCTGTTCAACCTCTACATAAACGACCTGCCTACTACAAAATCCCGCAAATTCATCTATGCAGACGACATCTGTCTGGCATTCCAAGCACCAGACTTTGAACCACTGGAACGGGTGCTCACGGAAGATCTTGCTAAACTGGACCAGTTCTGCAAAATCTGGCGCCTAAAACCAAGCCCAGCAAAAACCGTCTCCAGTGTATTTCATCTCCACAATGCAAAAGCTGCCAGAGAACTAAACATCCACCTGAGCGGACTCAAGCTTAAGCATGCCCCAAATCCAACTTATCTTGGAGTGACCCTTGATAGGACCTTATCCTTCAAGGAACATCTAAAGGGGACGGCTGCTAAGGTGAAAGTACGAAACAACCTGCTCTGCAAGCTCGCTGGTGCAAAATGGGGGGCGGCAGTCTCCACCCTGCGCACCTCAGCACTGGCCCTTTCATACTCTGTAGCAGAATATTGTGCCCCTGACTGGTCCAGGTCATCTTACACACACCATGTAGACACCCAGCTCAACTCAGCCATGAGAACTATAACTGGAACAATCCGCTCAACACCACTCCCCTGGCTCTCTGTACTGTCAAACATAGCCCCTCCACACATCCGGCGAGCAGCATTAACTCAAAGGATACTCCAAAAAGTTAAAGATTTTCCTCACTTACCAATCCATGCAGATATCTACACCCCACCCACTGCCCGACTTTCATCCAGACGGCCGATTTGGAAAAACCCTCCCCCAGCTGACTTTACCATCCAGACAGCTTGGCAAGAGGAATGGGAGACCAAGGAGGTCCCAAACAAACAGCTGGTGATAAACCCCAACCAACAGGTCCCGGGCACCAACCTCCCAAGGAGACAGTGGTCTACACTCAATCGCTTCAGGACTGGACATGGCCCCTGCTTGGCCAGCCTTCACAGATGGGGCAGTAGCCCTAGCCCACTGTGCGCATGTGGAGAGGAGCAAACTATGGAACACATCATAGAGGCTTGCCCGCTCCAAAGACTGGAAGGAGGATTACACACCCTCCATACAGCAAACCAGGAGGCAACTGCTTGGCTTAAGGACTTTGCATTCGCTAAATAAAATAAAATAAAAGTACCCGGATGTATTTTTCTGGGCAGCCAATCTTTGCCAGAACCAGCCAAAGGGCCTGACGGTTTACTGAGTCAAAGGCTTTGGTAAGGTCTATGAAGGCAATGTATAATGGTAGATTTTGTTCCCGGCATTTTTCTTGCAATTGGCGAGCAATGAAAACCATGTCTGTGGTGCCTCTGTTTGGGCAAAAACCACTCTGGGACTCGGGAAGAATGCTCTCTGACAGGGGGGTGAGTCTATTGGCCAAGACCCGGGCAAAGGCTTTCCCTATGGTGGACAGGAGAGAAATGCCATGGTAATTCCCACAAACTGCCCTGTCCCCCTTTTTAAAGATGGAGACAATCAAGGCATCCCTGAGCTGTGCAGAGATTTCCTCTACTTCCCATATTTTCAGGAGCAGGGCATGGATTTGCTTCAGAAGATCAGGACCACCTTTCTTCAGGACTTCTGCTGGGATGCCGTCAGGTCCAGCAGCCTTGTTGTTTCTCATCTTCCTGATGGCATCCTGTACCTCATCCAAGCTAGGTGGTTTTCCCATGCTTTCCTCTATGGGCTGTTGAGGGAGTTGATCAAGGGCCTCCATCTCAGGAGTGGTGTCCCTGTTTAAGAGGTCCTTATAATGCTCTTTCCACCTGTCTGCAATTGCCTCCTTGTCCTTCAGAAGCGAGAGCCCATCACTGGAGCAAAGGGGGGTTAGGCAGCGGTGGCTGGGGCCATATACCGCTCTTGTGGCATCAAAGAATCCTCTCGTGTCTCCAGAGTTGACAAGCTGCTGGATCTCCAGGGCCTTCTTTGTCCAGCACTGGTTCTTCAATTTCCTAACAAGTGTTTGTACGGCTGCCTTCGCTTTGGCATGGGCTGCTCTTTTAACATTGCAGTGAATGTTGTTTTGTCAAGTGATAAAAGTTTGCCACTTGATGTCGATGAGCTGTTGGATCTCACTGTCATTCTCGTCAAACCAGTCTTGATGTCTCCGCTTTTTATGACCGAGGATGCTTTTGCAGGAGTCCACGATGGCAGTGGAAAGTGTGTTCCAGTGTTTTTCAGTATCCTTTGAGTACTGTTTGGGCAAAGCTGCCCTAAGAGTATCCTGCAGCTGTTGTTGGTAGATAATGTCGTCCAGCAGCACAATGTTAAGCTTTGGCCGGCTCTGTCCTTTCTGCAACCTTCTTTTCCGCATTAAGCAGATAGACATGATGGAGCGAATGAGGCGGTGGTCAGTCCAGCAGTCATCTGCACTGGTCATTGCTCTGGTGTTAAGGACATTGCGGCGGTCTTTGGAGCGGACTATGATGTAGTCAATGAGATGCCATAATTTGGAGCGGGGATGCATCCATGACGTTTTGAACTTGGTTTTCTGATGAAAAAGTGTGTTGGTGATGACCAGGTTGTGCTCTGAGCACTTGGTTAGTAGTAGTATGCCATTGGAGTTTGTGTTTCCAACCCCTTCTCTCCCCAGCGTGCCGCTCCATAGATGATGGTTTCGTCCCACTCTGGCATTAAAGTCTCCAAGCAGGATTAACTTATCCTCCTTTGGGATTTCAGATAGTATTTTGTCCAGGTCAGCATAGAAGGCCTCCTTTACTTCATCCTGTGCATCAAGCGTTGGAGCGTAGGCACTAATAACGGTGGCCATTTGACTGCAGGCAAGCATCAGACGAATGGTCATTAGGCGCTCGTTGATGCCCACAGGGAATTCATGGAGGTGGTTGATGAGGCAGTTCTTAATAGCAAATCCCACACCATGGATTCGTGGCTCATTTGCAGGCTTTCCCTTCCAAAAGAAAGTATAACCGCCTTTTTCCTCCTTCAGCTGCCCTTCATCAGCCAGTCGGGTCTCGGAGAGTGCTGCAATGTCGATCCGGAACTTCCTTAGCTCTCTGGAGATGATGGCAGTTCGCCTTTCAGGTCGATCACTGGCTTGGTTGTCCATAAGGGTTCGCACATTCCAGGCTCCAATATGTAGTTTTGTATGTTTCTGACCACGTGGAGGTGATCCCTCTGGACGCGGTATTCCAGACAGGATTTTGTGAGGCAGGCTATGTTTGGGGTACCTTTTCTAACCCCCTCCCCTACTGGGGTGAGCAGAGTGGATCCTGAATAGGGCTGCTCAGTCATGACTGCAGCTGCCGAGAAGCTCTTTCTGCTCTTTCTCTTTCTGGTTGACACAGGAGTCAAACAGGAATGTGTCATCGCTCCAACATTATTTTCCATCTATATTGCTGCTATTCTCCATCTCACGAATCAACATCTGCCCCCGGGAGTCAAAATCACGTACAGAATCGACGGTCAACTTCTCAACATCAACCGATTTAGAGCTAAAGGTCAAACCACCACCATATCCATCATGGAGCTGCAGTATGCTGACGACAACGCTCTCGTAGCCCTCTCAGAAGAGGACCTTCAGTGAATCTTGTCTGCCTTTGCCAAAGCATACAAACAGCTCGGTTTGGCCGTCGATATAAAAAAGACACAAATACTCCACCAGCCATCACCAAACAGCAGTACACTTGCCATACCCCCAAACATCTCCATTGATAACATCCGACTGGAAAATGTGGACCACTTCTTATATCTTGGCAGCCTCCTCTCATCAAAAGCCATCATCGATGATGAAATACACCACCGCCTCAGCGGTGCCAGTGGGGCTTTCTCAAGGCTAAGGAGGAGAGTCTTTGAGAACCGCGATCTCCAAGTGAATACCAAAATCCTGGTTTATAAAGCGGTGGTGCTCCCCACTCTCCTGTATGGATCAGAAGCCTGGACTACATACAGCAGGCACTTAAAGGCACTTGAGGCACACCATCAGAAATGCCTCCGAAAAATCCTCAGGATTAGTTGGGAGGATAAACGCACCAACACCAGCATCTTGGAGGAGGCTAACCGTCCCACCATCACTGCCACCATTGCCCAAAACTGACATAATGTAGCACACAGGCCCAGGAAACACGCACACAGGCTCAGGATAGATTTAACAGCTTTATTCAACAAGCAGTTGTGTGTGGATGGATGTATGCGGTATGGGAATGTGCTGGGGTGAACGCCGATGCGCAGGCAGCAGAGCAGCGCGCCATACAGCCGGATAACCCTATGGAGACAAGAACAAAGGACAAGGGTAACAGGCACCACACCGAGACAGGGGATATAAGTGACGGTGTTGCTTACTTGCAGGGACAGGTGGCTGGCGTCGGCAGGCGATGAGCCCGGGAGACAGCGTCCTGCTGGGTCTGCGCAGAAGATGGAGATGCTATGGCGATGACGGGGGAAATCCGCCGCCAGGAGGGTCCACCTGTGTACAGGGGTTAGAACTTGGAAGACAAGGTAAGGAGTTCTTACGTGTCGTTGAATCTTTGCTGGTGATCTGAGGTAGAATCATGAGCTTTGGAAATGCTGATGAGAACAGACGGCTCCAGACTGCAGCAGAGGGCAGAGTGGGCTAAATAGCCCACTGCTGACGAGACGCAGGTGTGCGCGCAGCTGAAGCCGCTGATGAGCGGTGGGTCGTGACAGTACTTCCCCCTCTAGCAGCGTCTCCTGGCGCTGGTTTGACCGGATGTGCCCGATGGAACTCCTTGATGAGGCTCTTGTCTAACACCCAAGAGGAGGGCACCCAGGATCTAAACTCCGGACCAAACCCCTCCCAGTCCACCAGATACTGCAACCCACGCCCTCGGCGCCGGGAGTCCAGGAAGGAGGCGACTCTCCAGGCCGGGTGGCCGTCGATCATCACAGGCGCGGGCGGCGCTGCGGGCGGGGGGCAGAGGGGGTCAGACACATAGGGCTTGATCCTGGAAACGTGGAAAGTAGGACAAATGCGAAGGGAGGGGGGAAGGGCCAGACGCACAGCCACCGGGTTGATAATCCTCGAAATGGTGTGAGGACCAACGAAGCGTGGTGCCAACTTCTTCTTCTCCCCCTTAAGGTGGAAATCCTGAGTGGCCAACCAGACTCGTTGACCCACCTGGTAGGCGGGGGCCGGTCTCCTGCAGCGTTTGGCAGTGATGCTATTACGCGCAGCTGTGCGTAAAAGCGCGTCCCGTGTCCTGGACCACAGAGCCCGACAACGTCTCAGGTGCGCCTGGACGGAAGGAACAGCGAGCTCTGCCTCCTGGTCTGGAAACAAGGGTGGATCATAGCCCAGGGATGCCTTAAAAGGAGACATACCTGTAGCAGAAGACCGGGCGGTGTTGTGGGCGTATTCAACCCAGGCCAGATGTGAACTCCAGGAGGATGGGTCCAATGACGTGATGCAGCGCAGGGCAGCCTCCAACTCCTGGTTGGCCCTCTCACACTGCCCGTTGAATTGTGGGTGATGGCCAGATGAGAGGCTAACTGTGGCCCCCAGGGCGTTGCAAAAGCACCTCCAGACCTCTGAGACAAACTGGGGACCCCGATCTGAGATGACATCTACTGGTATCCCGTGTAACTGGACCACGTGCTGCACCAGGAGATCCCCCGTCTCCTGCACCGTAGGAAGACCCCGCAGTGGCACGAAGTGGGCGGCCTTGGAGAAACGGTCCACAATGGTCAGCACGGCGTTATAGGAGTTGGAAGTGGGGAGACCAGTGACAAAGTCGAGGGCAATATGGGACTAGGGTCTGCGAGGGGTTGGCAGAGGCTGGAGTAGACCGGCGGGAGGAGAATTACCCGACTTGGCAGAGGCACACACAGGGCAAGCCCGGACATAGTTGGAGGCATCCTTCTGCAGACCCGGCCACCAGAAGGAGCGTTGGAGGAGATCCACTAGCCGAGATACCCCCGGGTGACAGGTGAGCTTGGAGGTGTGGACCCAATGAATGACCTCCCCCCGGACAGAAGATGGAACAAACAACCTTCCCTCCGGTCTGCCGCCAGGATCCGGTTCAGCCTCCTGCGCCCTCCAGATCTTGTCCCTGATGGACCAGGAGATAGCACCTACCACACACGAACTGGGCAGGATGGGGTGGCCCGACTCCTCCGATGTCTCAGGGGCGAACTGCCTGGAGAGGGCATCAGGTAGGATGTTCTTAGAGCCGGGGCGATAAGTAATGGTGAAGCGGAACCGGGCAAAGAATAGAGACCAGCATGCCTGGCGGGCATTCAGGTGTCTAGCAGATCGAAGATACTCCAAGTTCTTGTGGTCCGTCATCACCACGAATGGTAGCGCTGCCCCCTCCAGCCAGTGGCGCCACTCCTGCAGGGCGAGCTTGATGGCAAGAAGCTCCCTGTCCCTGACGTCATAATTCCGCTTGGCCGGAGACAGACGCCGTGAGAAGAAGGCGCAGGGTCGTTTGGTCCCGTCAGTGGGTGAACGCTGGGACAGCACCGCCCCCACCCCCGTGTCAGATGCGTCGACCTCAACCAAGCACTGCAGCGCGGGGTCGACCTCTGGGTCAGGACCCGGGAGGAGGAGAACTCCATCTTCAGCGCTTGAAACGCCGCGGCGACCTCTTCAGTCCAGCGAAAGGCGTTCTTGGGTGACGTGAGATGGGGCAGCGATGGCACCAAAGTTGGGCACAAAACGGCGGTAGAAATTAGCGAACCCAAGGAATTGTTGGACCTGCTTCCTGGAGGTCGGCGTCGGCCAGTCCACCACCGCTTTGACCTTAGCGGGGTCGGGCAGAACCTGATTATGTGAGATCACAAATCCTAGAAAGGAGGTGGTCTTGGCGTAAAACTCACATTTTTCTGCCTTCACATATAACCTGTTCTCCAGCAGCCGCTGTAAGACCCATCTCACATGCACCTGGTGTTCTTCACGTGACCTGGAGAAGATGAGGATATCATCTAGGTACACAAACACAAAGAGACCCAGGAAATCACGCAGGACGTCATTTATTAGGCGCTGAAAGACAGCTGGGGCGTTGGTTAGACCAAAGGGCATTACGAGGTATTCAAAAATGTCCACTTGGCGTTCTGAATGCAGTTTTCCACTCATCCCCCTCCCTGATCCGGACGAGATGGTAGGCGCTGCGGAGGTCCAATTTGGTAAACCAGGTCGCCCCCTGCAGGGAGTGGAAGGCAGTGTCCATCAGCGGCAGAGTGTACCGGTCCTTCTCAGTGATGTCATTCAACACTCGGAAGTCGATACAAGGGCGGAGGGACCCGTCCTTCTTTGATACGAAGAAGAAACCGGCTCCGAGCGGGGACGAGGAGGGGCGGATGATACCTGCGCTGAGAGACTCCTTTATATAACTGTCCATCGCCTCCCGCTCCGGCGCTGACAGGCTATACAGGCGACCTGACGGCAGGGGAGCCCCTGGGCGGAGGTTGATGGCACAATCATAGGGCCGATGAGGAGGGAGAGACATCGCCCTGGATTTGCTGAAGACCAAGCCCAGATCGTGGAATTCCGAGGGCACCAAGGTGAGGTCCGGAGGCGCGGCGTCCTTGATCAGGGGAGGAGCAAACGGGGCGCAGGCTGTGGATTGTAAACAGGTGCCCATACAGAATGCACTCCAGGCGGCGATCTTCCCGGTCTGCCAATCCAGGACCGGGTTGTGCAGGCGCAGCCAGGGGTACCCAAGGATAACAGGCGTCACAGAGGAGGACAAAACGTAGAAGGAGAGTTCCTCTCGGTGATTGCCCGAGATAATGACTGGGACGGACTGCGTGCGATGAGTCACTTGGCCAAGGGGAGCACGGGAGAGGGTGATAAGGCTCAGAGGAGCGGGCAGAGGTTGGCAGGGGATGCCCAATCGGGTTGCCAGGCTCTTTGAAATGAAGCTCTGCTCTGCTCCTGAGTCCACCAGTGCGTGTGTGAGATGCCCCGTGGCATTGTGACAAAATCGGATGGGCAAGGATAGGCTTGTGAGGGGATTTGACCGGTTAGAGTCCGCGAGGCCCCCTACAGTGACTCGCGGACCTCCCCGTTTGGCTTCTCCGGGCAATGCTCCACGGAATGTTGGCCTCTTCCGCAATACATGCAGAGACCCAACTTCCGGCGGCGCTGTTTCTCCGCTAGAGGGAGCTTTGACCGGGCCACCACCATCGCCTCTGACTCCTCGGAGGCCTCCGGTGGAGGTGTCGCCAGGGGGCGGTCTTGAGGCGTGCGGACGGAGCCTCCACGCGAGCGGCTGCTAAACTTCTGCTCGGTGGACCATTCACACAGCCTATTATCCAAACTAATGGCGGTGGAGATTAACTCCACCAATGTCTCCGGAAGATCCCGACCAGCCAGTTCATCCCTCAGACCGGAGCTGAGGCTGCAGAGGAAGATGCCACAGAGAGCGGCTTCGTCCCAGCCCACCTCCTCCGCTGCAACCCGGAAGTCGATAGCATAGTCCGCTGCTGACCGGCTTCCCTGCTGGAGGGTGAGAAGCCGGTCAGTTAGGACGCTATCGCGCCGGGAATGATCAAAGACCTCTAAAAAGCTCTGCACGAACTGGCTGTAGGAGAGGCTCGCGTAGCTGGGCTTCGCCATTACGGCGAAAGCCCAGGTTAACGCTTGCCCCTCCAAGAGATTTCCAATATAGCCAATTCGGCTGTGGTCTGAGGGAAAGTCCCCGGGAACGCGCAAAAACACCGACTCACACTGCATTATAAACCCCCGCGCCCCTCCGAGCTTTCCGCTGAAGCAGGCGGGGGTCGGGATTGGTGTGAGGCGGGTTGGCGTTCCCGAGGTAGACTGACCGGGCATCGGAACGGCAGGAGCTGGCCCGCCCTGGCGAGCCATGGGGAACGCCTGCTGGGGGTCCAGGCGGTCTAACCGGTGAGTGATGTTAACCAACTGGTTGAGTATCACCTGCTGTTGATGAGCTATTAAATCCACCCGAGCCTCGAGGGTGGAAAGACGGCGTGCGAGCCCGCTGTCTGCTGGGCTGCTTTGCTGGAGCCATACTGACATAATGTACCACACAGGCCCAGGAAACACGCACGCAGGCTCAGGATAGATTTAACAGCTTTATTCAACAAGCAGGTGTGTGTGGATGGATGTATGCGGTATGGGAATGTGCTGGGGTGAACGCCGATGCGCAGGCAGCAGAGCAGCGCGCCGTACAGCCGGACAACCCTATGGAGACAAAAACAAAGGACAAGGGTAACGGGCACCACACCGAGACAGGGGATATAAGTGACGGTGTTGCTTACTTGCAGGGACAGGTGGCTGGCGTCGGCAGGCGATGAGCCCGGGAGACAGCGTCCTGCTGGGTCTGCGCAGAAGATGGAGATGCTATGGCGATGACGGGGGAAATCCGCCGCCAGGAGGGTCCACCTGTGCACAGGGGTTAGAACTTGGAAGACAAGGTAAAGAGTTCTTACGTGTCGTTGAATCTTTGCTGGTGATCTGAGGTAGAATCACGAGCTTTGGAAATGCTGATGAGAACAGACGGCTCCAGACTGCAGCAGAGGGCAGAGTGGGCTAAATAGCCCGCTGCTGATGAGACGCAGGTGTGTGCGCAGCTGAAGCCGCTGATGAGCAGCGGGTCGTGACAAAAACCAGCTCAGATGGACTGGTCATGTTATCCGAATGCCTGACTCTCGCCTCCCAAAACAAGTCCTGTACTCCCAGCTAGCTGAAGGAAAGCGGGCTCCAGGAGGCCAGAAGAAGAGATTTAAGGACAACATAAAAACAAACCTAAAGAAGTGCCAACCGACAGGGCGACCTGGAGAAACATTGTCCGTGAGGGTGCCGCACAGTACAACGCTGACCTCCATCATGCTGCACAAGACAAACGCAGACTCAGGAAGGAGAGAGCAACCAACAATCAGGACCAACCCAAACCCACCACCATTACATTCCCCTGCCCACATTGCAGCAGAATAATCGGGTCCAGAATTGGCCTCTATGCCCACCTGAAGACCCACAAGGACCAAGAGGGAGGACAGTCATACTCGACTACGAGTGACCGCCGATGATGATGATGATGGGTAATAAGGCCTATGTGTTTAGCAGTGGGTTCGTTGTGATGAGTGGGCTGGGTAATGAGGCCTATGTGTTCAGCAGATATGTTTAGGCTGGTCTTTATTGTGCCAACAGGAGAGATGACATAACAATATGTACATGCAAATAAGCTTTATGTATAACGTGTTGGTGTAAGTGGGTGGCAAACAAAATCGTTCAATGTCAGGAGATATCCTTATCCAGGCATGTTGTATTCAGGCCTCTAGAGCTTCTAACCTTCATAATTATAAGATAAGATAAGATAAGATAAGCCTTTATTAGTCCCACAATGGGGAAATTCCAGGATTGCAACAGCATAGGGATAGCAACACTCAGAGCAACAATCAGAAGGCAAGAAAAAACAACATCTAGTAAACATATGTCCATATTACTATAAATGTATATATATATATATATAGACACACAGTGCAGAGCATTGTGGCTGGTGAATGTGCAGCAGAAAGTCTAAGTTCTCTCTCCGCGGATGCAGCGGGCCAGCTGGAAGTCTTTGGGCATGATGGTGACCCCCTTAGCGAAGAAGAGACCCACCAGGTGGGCCTCGCTGGTCTCCTGCAGAGCCATGACGGCGAAGCTCAGGAAACGCAGGATGGTCTTGAAGTCCTGAGCGATCTCCCTCACCAGGCGCTGGACGGGCAGCTTACGGATGAGCAGCTCTGTGGATTTCTGGTAGCGACGGATCTCTCTCAGAGCCACGGGCCTGTGACGGCGAGGCCTCTTCACTCTGCCGGTGGCCAGAGCGCCTCTCCGAGCAGCCCTGGTGGCTAGCTGTCTCCTGGGGGGCTTCTTCCTCCAGTAGATTTTACGGGCGGTCTGCTTGGTTCTTGCCATCGCTCTTTATTATTCTGTCTTATATTTCTTTCACGCCGCCTAAACTCCAGCCCGGCACCCGCGTCCTTTTTGCTACAGCTCCCGGTATGTCGAGTTTCCCATTAGCACCGGGCGGCGGCCAAGTGCTAGCTAGCACTAGCTCCTCCCGCTGTAATGTCTCCCGCTGCAAACCGTGGCTCCGTCCGCCGACCCGGGAGACCCCCGGGGCGATCCGTGCGTCCGTGATATATATACAGAGTGAAAGGTGTAGAAAGAAGAAGGAAGATAAAAAAAAATGGCTGTTGCAACAGGCAGCCGACTCGTGTGGCGCCGCCGGTCCGGCGGAACCGGAACCGGAAAAAAAAAAAATTATCCTGACTATCTACCCGCAATTAGCATGATGTGGATAATAACGCAAGAATACTATGTCTCACACCCCTACGTGTGTGCGGTCAGCTATGTAGGATTCATGTATTATCAGTAGCACATTGTGTCTACAAATAATCCGTAATTGCGCAACAATCTTCTTCGTCATCATCCTCCATCTTGGGATCTTCGGCTCCTCCTTTTCTGGGCTCAGAGAGGGGGACCAATGGGACTACCTCCTCTTGGCACTGCACCATCTGATAGCCAGGTGGAGCAGGGAATTTTTCATTAATTGCGGTGGTGATGCATTTCAGACATAAGTGGTGGATACAGGGTATGCAGCAGCATCCACATAAGGTGAGAATAGTCACAGCTGCTACCAGTGACATAAATATTGAAGTGACCAAGGTTTTCCATTTACCAAATGTTCAGTCTAGTCAATTTCCTAGTGGGTCGTTAATACCTGAGTGGTCTGCCAACTCCTCAGACAGGGTTTTTAGACCTGATTTGGCAAGCGTTATAGACCCGTCTGGAGCTGTGTTGTTAGGGATAAAGATGCTGCAATCCTGTACAAACATAGAGCATACACCACCCTTTTCAGCCAATAGGAAATCCAATACCATCCTATTCTGATAAGTCATTAGGGAAGTTGAAGCCAACTGTTCATGCAGACCAGTAACAGCATATCTAGTCATATTATTGAGCCTTTGCACATTGAAATGGATGTAATTAATATGATCTACATTCTTACTAGCAGTGATTATTGGCCCGATGTAGAGTAACATTAACTCAAACCCAGATGCCACTTGGTCTACTAATTTATATTGGTCAGGAACACCTCTGGGTGTCTCTATAGCATCAATATATGTAGGAGAGCCTGCATAAAGGTCAAAATGGGTAGTTGCGCTTCTCCCAACTCTATTTCGTCTGGGGTTTGACAGTGGATCAAAGTTGGCTTGCTGCCATAGGTTGAAATCAGATACTGATGCAAGAATTACCTTAACGGGTGCTATTAAGGACACTATGGTGCAAGTACCTGACCAGTCATGGGAAAGGGTGTTCCTTAATTTATAACCTCCACAGTACCAATAAACATCCGAGGGGGCATAATTAAGTTTGATGGCATTTGGCCATGTTGTGGCATTAATTAGTTCCGCACACCAGTCATCAGGTAAGTGTCCTACTGGATGTCCGGTGAGGTTGCATTTTGTGATGCAGGTGTAGTTTTCTACAGGAGTTAAGATAGGTGGATTTGTTCCTTGTGGCGCCAGTGGGTACGGGGTTTCTAAATATTTACACTTAGACTCAGGATGTTCGGTCATGTGCAAATTCATCATACAGTAGGTTTCATTGTAGGAGAATAATGACAGTACAGTTAGAAGCGCCGGGCGGGAAGAGGAACAGGCAATACAATCATCTCTTGTCACAGATTTAGCAGTACTACTTATCCAATCTAACCAATAATTCTTCTGTGCAAACTCAGTCTCAGTTTCTATCGTTTTAGTAACAGGTATCTCCTGTGGGGTTAGGATGGTAATCTTTTTCTCTTCCCCATGTCTACCCTTAATCGTCTACCAGTCATCAGTCTTATCATTGCTCGGGTCTCCCTTAATCTGTAGGTTGAACATTCCCACTGGGTCTGTCCCAGTCACCCAAGCCCCTAATGCAAAAGTACCCACATCTGAAACACATGGGTTTTTTTTTAATGTAATAAAGATGGGGTTGCACTTTCCAGGGTTACATTTTCCGGGGGGTGCCCCTTTTAACAGTGACATTTGTTGTAAGAGATTTTGTCCATTACAGACTCGTCGTTGTGCTTCCCATGGGGTGTATCTCCATGACTGGGGTCCAGTGTTCCATCCTAACCATCCCCATTCTCGACAGTTGTCACCCCACCCATTAGATCCTTTATAAATAATACTCTCCCAAACTGTCTCTGATCTGCCTATCCCTCACAGTCAACTATGTCACAAAAGTCAATTCGGATGGTAGATGTGTTACCTTGTCAAAAAGTCAATGTTGGTGCTGTGGTTCTTTTGTCAAGTTGGCATCCTCCTATTGGTCGATATTGTAACCATATAGTGGAACCTGTAGCCAAAATGGTAATGATTGTCAACACCATTACCCCACATGTCCAACTACATTTCCATCCTTCCCAACAGGTGGGTCATTTTCTACAAAGTTGGTTATTCGTCACTGCCCCCCCCCTTGTTCCTGTCCCAAGTCCTCTGAGATCGGGTGAAGTTTCATCATCTTCAACTCGTTTCCTGTCTAAGTCTGTCCTTATGGCTGTCAGTGTCCTGTCTGTTGGATCTCTGGATGGTGTACAATGAGTCTTATGGATCCAATTACTCAACCTGTCTTTCGTCAACCACACCTTTACACAGTGTGATGTCACCTCGGCCACCTTATAGGGTCCCTTCCATCTAGGGGAGGACCAGTTGATCTTGTGTACCTTCCTCAAAACCCAGTCGCCCACCTCCACAGGTGATGTGTTGTGGTCCTGCTCCTTAGTAAGGATCTCAGCGACCTGTTGGGAGATACTCATGGCAGTGTTATTCAATTGGTTGACATATTCACTCATGTCCCCATGTTGCACTAGCACAAGTGGTGAGTCAGTGGGGGCAGTAGTAAATGGGCAAGGCATCTTCTTTCCTGTCAAGATCTCATGTGGGCTGACAGTCAGGGTGGTATTTGGGGTGGACCTGAGGTTGAACAATACAATAGGTAGAGCCTCAACCCAGGTTAGTTTTGTGTCTGCGCAGACTTTGACCAAACCCTCTTTTATTGTCCTATTTGCCCTTTCTACCACCCCCTGTGAAGAAGGGTGGTAAATGGCTCCAAACTTATGTTTGATCCCAAACATTCTTTCGACCTGATGTAGGTCCTCGTTAGAGAAATGAGTACCATTGTCTGATCTTATCACTTCAGGTATAAATTTCAGGATGATTTCTCTTGTGAGCCACCTGATTACTTCCTTCCCCTTCTCGGTTTTGGTGGGGGTGGCTTCTACTCACCTTGAGAAGGGGTCAGAATCAGAATCAGAATCAGAATCAACTTTATTGCCAAGTATGCTTACACAAACAAGGAATTTTACTTATCACTAAGGTGCGCTCATTATTAAGCGCTCCCTAATGATGTGGCAGCCATACAGGCGCCTCATGCAGTGGGGGGTAAAGAGGGGGAGGGGGGAAGGTGGTGACACATTGGGCAGAGAGAAAAAACATAGTTATCAAAATATGGTTCGAGTGAGCAAGATTGTGATCACATAGAAAAAAAACCTCTAAGCACACTTAGCAGACAATACAGATCCACACATTAACAAAGCAAGAGAGAGACCAGTGTGTGTATGTCAGTCATATGATATCAGTGTGAGTGCAGTGTGTGAAGTATCAGTTACTGGTGGACAACAAAAATCGTCTCTTAGGCAATGGCTAGATGTTATGTCCTTAGTGTCCTAAAACATAGATAACATGTCCCCAGAGTTCATCTCTCTTCAGTTCATGCCAGATGGTAAAATTCCATGTTAGTCACATGGCTGTCCTTGGAGAGTTCAGATTGTTGCACATCAGCAATTGTTTGGGTTAAAGAGAAGCCAAGCCAAAACTCCCTCCAGCCTTATCTTTTCTCCTGGAGGAATGATTCTCAAGGACGCCGAAGCAAGGCCTGATAGGCACAGTTCACTTAGAGCATCGAAATTTCACCTCTCATGCGATTCTGTGCATCACAATTTGCATGTACATTTCCATATACATTTCCAGGCTTTAAAATCATTTCCTGGAGAGCACCCAGCGACTCCGAGATGTTATCCATCTTCCTATTCAGTTCACAATTAGCCGCTATCAGTGCCCTCGCCAACTGGTCGAATTGTTGAAGGAGCTTCGCCGGGTCCGCATTTTGATTAGCTCTTTCCAACTTCCTTAGTTTTCGCTACACCAGGAAAACTCCAAAGCCAAACAGTAGAAATCCCGCGATCATAAGGCCAAACAGGTAGATGTCTTCCACATCTTCGATCGAAAGGTCGCACAGACACATAAGTTTCCAATTGCTTGTGTCTCTCACAGTTGGGCTCCCCTGGGCCCGATTTTCTGTTTGAGAAGGTGGTGTCAATTGCATTTAAAGCCCAGCTTACCAAATCCATAATTTTCCGTTTGGATCGAGATTCAGCCAGAAGAAGAGCGAGACACAGACAGGACACAGCAAGCTGGGATCAGTGAAGGGAGGAGGAGAGGAGAGGGGAAGAAATGCGTCTGCTCTCTCTGAAAGCCGGAAGAAGAAGACGACACAAACGAGCAAATACCTTTTACCCTCTGTTCTATGATCTGCCCCCATGTCTGTGAATTCAATGACTATCTCCTTCCATGGAGCCCCCGGGACTGGGAAACTTCCCGATCCTGTTTTCAGTGAAATCTTGGGATTATAACATTCACAAATTTCACACGACTTTACAAAATATATACAAACGTCCTTTAAAAAAGGATGCCACCAGTGCTGTGAAATGAGGGTATTCATCTTCGAGCTTGCACAGTGTCCCCTACTGTGGGCTTCCTGACACAGCAAATTTAGTAGCCCAGCCGGTACTACTATTTTACCCTCATGATTCCTCCAGAGCCCTGTGGGATCCTTCATGGCTCCCTTCTCCCTCCAAGCTTGCTTTTCTGTAGGGGCTGCAGCTTCTTGTATTTGCTTGATATTGTGTATACACAGCTCTCTGTGCGGTCTATCGGCTGCCCTCTGATTCATTTGTTTCCTTGCATTAAACCCTGCAACTGCCTTAGCTGCCACATCTGCTGTATTATTTACTCTCACTATTCTGCCTTTTCCTTTTTGGTGTCCTCTGCACTTGACAATCGCTACTTGTTTGGGTTCTAATAGTGCATAATATAATCTTAATAATTGATCCAGATGTTTTACTGGTGTGCCAGCTGAGGTCACAAACCCTTTTCTCTTCCAGTGGCACATGTCTACATGTACAGCTTGTACTGCGTACGCTGAGTCTGTATATATTGTTGCTGTTTTCCCTTTTGCTAATCTACATGCTTCTACCAATGCCACCAACTCTGTCATTTGTGCTTATGCTGGTTGTGGGATGATCTGTGCCTGCTTTGTTTCCAGGCCCTCCGGGGTTTCTTGTACTTCTGCAAATGAGGCTATCAGTGTGCCTGCCTGTGTGTGATGGCTATGGCCATCACAAAATAAAATCATCTCAGCACTCTCTAGTGGTTCCCCCTGTAAGTTATCATGTAGCTTCATTTCTCTTTTTGTTTCAGCAGCACAATCATGGTCTTTTGAGGTGTTTATCTGTGAGGCCATGTTTACCCCTGAGCTGGTAAAATGTATGTGTGGTTTGTCAAGTAGCTGCTGTAATCCTTCAATCAATCAATCAATCTTTATTTCGGATAGATTAAAAGTACAGATTAAAAGAAACAGAATAATATAACAAAGGGGGAAAGAAAATCCAACAAGGTCAAATTAGACAATAACTCCTCTGATTATACAGTTCAACATAAGTTATCCGAAATGGGTGATGGCTGAAGCCGCAGCTTATATTTCCCACCCATATTCCATCCAAGAATTCAAAAGAAAAACAAACAAGAGCGATTACAATTCAGAACAAAGCTAAGACAAAATGTGACAAAAAAAAAAACAAAACTAAGCAACAACACAACGCAGACTGGATATGACAATCCTTATGTGATTTTATATGTCATCTTGGATATATGTTTGGAGTATTTCTTCCTTTAGTTTTTGTTTAAATTGTCCAAGCGTTGTACATGATTTTAATTCAGGTCCAAAATCATTCCATAATCTGACTCCTTGCACTGAAACACAGTGTTGCTTGGTGGTAGTTCTCACTGAAGGTTTTTGAAATATACATGTTCCTCTGAAATGATATTGTTTCTCCCTTATTTGGAACAGCTTTTGGATATTTGCGGGCAGTGATAGATTCTTCACTTTAAACATTATTACTGCAGTTTTAAAGTCAACCAGATCTTTCAACTTGAGAGCTTTTAATTTAAGAAAAAGTGGGTTTGTTGGTTCCCTGTAAGCAGCTTTGTTTATTATTCTAATAGCTCTCTTCTGAAGCATAAAGACTGGATATGTGTTTGTTTTATATGTATTTCCCCATACTTCAGTACAATATGTCATGTATAGGAGTATTAATGAATGATAAAAGGTATATAGTGTGGGTTGATTCAGCAAATATTTCACTCTGTGTAGTATTGCAATTGATTTGGATATTTTACCTTTAATATAATTAATATGTGACTTCCAACACAGTTTATTATCAATTATTACACCAAGAAATTTAGTTTCGGATACCCTTTCAATCTCTACACCATTTACACTGAGTTTAGATACTAAGTTGTTGTGATGGTTGTTAAAAACTATAAATTTTGTCTTACTTAAATTGAGCATTAATTTGTTTGAATCAAACCACAGTTTAAGCTTTCCTAATTCCTTTCCGAGTGTATCCAAAAGTTGTTCCAAATTGCTTCCACTGCATAATAAATTAGTGTCATTGGCAAACAATATTAAATCCATTTTTTCTGAAACTTTACATATAACATTTATATACATATTGAATAACAATGGCCCCAAAACTGAACCCTGTGGGACTCCACAAGTAACCTTCAGTAACTGTGAGTTTTTGTTACCAACACATACATACTGATATCTATTCTTTAAGAAACTACATAACCAGGACAGTGCTACTCCCCTAATACATCCTTGAGCCCTGTGTGCTGATAAAGTGAATGCATTTGAGTCAAGAAAGGCTTTAACTCCATGTGTTGTGTGAATAATGGTTTGATTGCCCATTGTCAGGTGCAATGTCTTTTCTACAGCCTTTCCTTTAGCAGCCACATGTTTCACACAAGCCGGATGATCTATTTCTACGTTGTCTATTTTGCTTCTATAGTACATTAATACTTTTCTATCTGTGCTTGTCCTACTGTCCCCCTTTTGAAACAGAACAGCATTAACAAAGCCGTTCTTTTTATCAACATCCAAATGGAAGGGTTTGGAGTAATCGGGTGCATGTAGAGAACATGCTGAGGAGAGTGCGGTTTTTAGTTCAACAAAGGTCTGATCTGCTTGCAATGTCCATTGCAGGGGAGAGATGTAGTTTTTGTATCCTGCTTGAGTGATTAAGGCCCGCAGGGGTGCCACTAATCCAGTAAAATCTGGCACAAAGTTCTTACTGTATGTCACCAACCCCAGAAACTGCATTGTTGCCTTCACAGTCATGGGTTTGGAGTGGCTAAGAATATCAGTTTTATGTGTAGCTGTCATGCTACACCTGGAAGAACCAATCACCCAGGCCAAAAAGGTAACCTTCGGTCATCCAATCTGCAATTTGGATTTGAATACCTTGAACCCACATGCAGCCAAATGATTTAGTACAGTGATAGTTGCGGTCATGATTCGGTCCGGAGCTAACAGAATGTCGTCTACATATTGCAAGAGTGTGACCCCTTCTGGCAGTGCAAGAGACTGCAGTTGTTGTTTTAAAACATGGTTAAAAATGGATGGAGAGTCAACAAAACCCAGTGGCAGCCAATTGTATGTGTATTGTGTGCCCCCATAGGAGAAGGCAAACAATTGCTGCCAATTCAGATGGAGTGATACACAGAAAAAGGCATTTGCCAGGTCAATGCAAGAGAAGAACTTATGACTCGGTGAAATTGCATTCAGCATGGTGTATGGGGCAGCACGGTAGCGGAGTGGTTAGCACTGCAGCAGCACAGCAACTCACCCTTGGCCGGGGGATCCTGGGTTCGATCTCAGCCCCCAGCCAACAGTGATCTGTGTGGAGCTTGCATGTTCTCCCCGTGTCTGCGTGGGTTTACTCCAGGATTTCTCCGGTTTCCTCCCACATGCCAACAACATGCAAGTTAGGTTAATTGGCATCAACTGGGGATTCTAAATTGTCCTTGGGTATGACTGTGAGAGTGAATGGTTGTCTGTCACTCTGTGTTGGCCCTGTGATGGACCGGCAATCTGTCCAGGGTATACCCTGCCTCTCGCCCAAAGATGCTGGGATAGGCTCCAGCCCCCCCGCAACCCGAAAAGGATTAAGCGGAAGAAGATGGATGGATGGATGGTGTATGGGTTAGGTGTGTCGTAAAGAGTGGGTACTACTACTTTGTTGATTGGTCTAAGATTCTGCATCATGCGGTAATCTGATTTTCCTGGCTTAGGAACCGAGTTAATTGGGGTATTCCATGGGGACTCGGGGTGGACCAGAACCCCTGATTGAATCAGTCCAGCAATGGTGCCTTTAATACCTTCTATTTGATCCATATGAAGGGGATATTGGGCACAGTAGATAGGAACAGTGTTAGGTTTCAGGGGGATTAAGACAGGGGAAACATTGAGTAGACCTACGTCCGTGGAGCCTTGAGACCATAACGTCTCAGGGAGGCTGTCTAACAATGACTGTGAGTGAGGGTGGTCTGTATTTTCTCTACCATGTGTGTGCATGACAAATCTTTTTTCAAGCTTCACAGCCACTGTGGAGCGATGCACGATTCAATACATTTGCAAGGAAGGAGAGTATCATAGATTTTTGTTCTGCGTGGGTATCCAATCAGTTGCTGTTATGCAAGTCTTTATCATCAGGCCCAGGTTTTTTGCTTACCCTCCATCCATTACCTTTAGAGTCACATGAGGTGCAGACGTGGCAGTTAGTGCATATAAGGGTTGTAATGAGTCTGGTACAGTAACTGCCGCAGCCACCCCTTCCTTTCCCACATATGTAAATGTCCTCAATCTCAATTGTTGGTTGTTCTGCTGTTTCTTGGAAATGTTGTGCATACCCTTCCCACAATGCATCATAGTTCTCATCACCGAAAAGCTCATAAATAAAGGTGCAATTAGGTAGGTCATGGGGATTTTCATAGGGGTACACAATGGATATCCAAGGAAGCCACTGTGAAAAGATGTGCTCTAAGTGACTTTGTTCAAAGTCAAAAAGTAGCCCCCACCAAATTTCCGCACCCACTTCAGTGAGAGGGTCAGTTGGATTTGCAGGAGATTGTATCAGTTGTCTCAGTGCACGTTTGGGCATTGCACTGAACCGTCAGGAAAAGTTATTTCAATGTGGGCGAGTGCCAACAATAATGAAATGTTTTGTGAACACATTGTGTCTCTTGCTAATAAGTTCACAGGGCATGTTGGTGATAGTAAGAAGGAATGTTCAAATCTCAGCGAATTCCACAAACAGGGAACAGGTCTGGACAGCAGCCACTCTTCTGTGTTACCCGAGAAGCCAAAAACAGGTACAGTATTCATTGAAATGGGGAGTGGCATATTTAGCGTGGAGTACCTGGCTCCTGTGCCAATCATGCACATGTAATCTACACCATCCACTGTCAATTTTACTAGGGGTTCGAGAAATAGATCTGTGGGGCACAGAGAGTCACCTGCTGTCAGTCCTGGGCAGCCCTATTGTGGTAATTGATGAGCTCCAGGGGCTCAGTGCCAATTGTCCTCGGCCTGGGGAGGAGGAGGACAGAGGACCTTGTGGGGGAGGATACACATTGTGTTGATAATTGGGGGACCCTCCCGGTTGGCTTTGTGAGTATTGTTGTGGGCATTTTTGAGCCCAGTGTCCATATTGTCCACATAGGAAGCATTGGTTTTGAGGGTTACTGTTGACGTGGCCTCTGCCTCTATTATGAAACCTCATCCATCCCCTGTGTCCCTGCAGCTGATATTGATAGAGCGGATAAGGTGGGGGGGTCTGGATAGGGTCTGGGGCGTGGGTTGTTGTGGCATCTGCTTGGCAGAAGTTTTATCTTGGTTTACCTTATCTCTCATGTCTTTCAACTGTGCCTTCGCTACTTGTGACTTCAGAGAAGCTAATTCCTTCTTTTCCTGCTCACGTTTCTCAATCTCATTATCAATGTACTGGGCAACATGAACTGACCAAATAGTGAACAGTAGGCTGGAGAGTCCAACCACTTGCTTCAACATTTTCTGTATGATGGCGGGTAGTGAGGCTTCCACTGCTCCCCTAAAGAGCATTTCAATTATACCATTTGTGGCTGGGTCCTCACCTGTCCTAGCTTGCCATAATTCTCGTACTCAGAGTAAGTATGTGGTACCCTTCTCATGGTCGTTAGGTGGGATGTCACACAGCTCGGACGATTTCATTTGAATGGGAAACTTTTCACAGATTATGGGCTACAATAAATACACCACTGCTGACAATGGGGATTCATCCCTGTCTAAATGTGTACCTCCTATTTGTTCCACCTCCTGTAGCATCCTCAAGGAAGTACAGGAGGCAAATACCCGTCTAAAGTCTCCCAGTGCCGGTGCTATTCCAGCACAGGCCTCAAGGAAAGCCTTGATCCATGGCGCACCGCCATTATGTATATCGGGTAGCTGAGATTTTATCAAGGCTGTGTCTTGGAGTGAGAATGGAGTGTAGTTTGTGGTCACACGGCCTCCGGTTGACGTTGCCGTGGTCAATGACATTTGCCTTGCTTGGGGCGTGTGACTCCTATCCATACATGTATGTACATTACCATAAACAGGCCTATGGGCTGCTATGTGTGGACTGTGTCAATTAGAGGTGGCATCATGTAAATTTAGTCCTATGTCTTCGAAGACTGAAGTGAGGGCATGTACTGAGGGTGCGCCTTGGTCAGTGGCTGCCTCTGTATATGGCCTGGTGTTATAAGTACAATCTGACATTGTCCCTGTATTTCAGAGGTGTTTACAGCATGTTCCCCTGCTTTTTCTAAAAATACTCTCGTTTGCTCAGTATGTTCTGGCCCTTCCTGGACCAGGGCTGTTTGTAACAGTCCATTTTTAATCACCACCAAGGTGGCCATTATCATGGGTGTTGATTGAGTAGATTCAATTGGCACCTGTGTTGAGAAAGTATCTTGATGTATGTGATTTTGGCACCTCTCTGATAGGGCTTGTGCCCCCACATAAGGAGGAGGGGATGCTGTTAGTCCTCCACACAGAGGGGGGAGCTGTTGGTTTGTCAGCAGGTGGTCCAATAGTCTTTGGCTGTATTTCTGCCTTTGTAATGGAGGCTATTGATGTCATTGGAGAGGCATTGGCTTGAACTGACATTTGAGGTGAACTCTGCACAGGGAGCATCCTCTGTAGGGTAAACTTAATTTCCCCCCAAAAAATTGACAATCTGCCAAAAATTCTCCTGCCCTTTTTAACTCTTTTTCTGCTCTCCCCCTTAGAAATATACTGGCCTTCCAGTATTTGCTATCTGCCTGGTCATGACTCCCCCTTGCTTGTTTCATAAACATAGTGAGGTCCCTTTGTTTAAGGGGGTTATTTTTGCACCCTTCAAACATTCCTCTTTCCTGCATTTGTTTCACTTATCTGATAAATCTCTCTCTTCCTTTCTTTTGATCAGCGGCTGGCACTTTTGTCAACAATTTAGCCATTGTCTGGGATAATACCGACCCCAAGGAGCCGGGTTTACAGGCCTGCCATTGTTCCATTGTTCCTTGTGACATTTCATACAGGTATTACCCATATCCCTTTGTTATTACCAAGTGACGTATTGTCCGTGTGTCTTGACCCCAATGGGAAGCTTCTACACAGAAGCTAGCTTTCTGTGCGCCTGTTAGCTGGGACTTGACGCCAGCCTTAACACATGTTTTAACTCAGAACAACAGCGGTACCGTATCTGCTTGCACTCCCGCTACTATAATCCACCCCCCGGTCTCCACACAATCACTCAAGACCTGCCTTGCTGTGTGGAATTCTCAATCAGTCTTGACTGCTTGATACACACACAGGAATACAGTAAAATATCAATTGAGTGATGAACCACCCCACATTTCCTCATAACAACAAGGTTTTTTCTCCCTCTTTTTCCACTCTCAGCATACAACATTCACTTTGTCATCCGTGCACATTTCCACAACTTATTATTTTCCTTTTCTTCATTTAAAGTACCCCACTTTTATATATTCTCTACCTATATTTTCCATTTTTCCTTCATTTAAATTACCTCACTTTTATATATTCCCCACCTAGGATTTTCCTACCGATTTATGAAAGAGTGCACTTCCTATAGTTGGCCACAAGATGGAGGCACTGTACTCAAGGAGGAGAAGATACAGTGACTTTGCTTGAAGGCGTTTCAAGATGGCGTTTACCCGCACATGTGCATTGAATGCCACGTGGCCGCCTCTGCCACGTGCAATGTGGACACGCAGTATGGCCACAAAGTCTATTGTCCACAAACCACGACTTATTTTTCAAAGAAACTGGAGCGCTGTCTCCTTAAATTCAGCTTCAGCCATGCAAGAATAACCTTACAACCTTAATTTAGCGATCCATTTTAATGTTGTTGCCTCAAATAACCTCCTCTCAGTAACCCTTATGTTTCAAACAATCTGTCAGCTCCACTCAGGAGTGGGGGCGAATTACCTCCCTACTTTGTGGAAAAACACACACATTCGCCTTTGTTCTCCACACAGCACGAAGAGCGCCGTTTAAGTTAAATCATACTATGGGGAAAAAGTTAGTAGATATTCCCAACCCCTGTTGTTTCTCAACCCAAACATTTATTCCCTCAGGACTCACAGAATTAGCAGAAACATCAGCATGCACAATATGGCCTAAACACGCAGGGGTACCCTGCCGCAAATTCGGGGGGTGGCGTCACCTGGGATATATAAGCCTGGAGCAGGAGACATATTGTCTCCTTGCTGTTACTCCCATACTCGCGGTAGGGTCTCCCCACGTGTACATAGTTCTTGTAATAAACTTTACAAAATGTCACCTCGCCTTCTCACTTCTTCGGACACTACAATGTGCAGTGCAAGGCATGTGCTGTCTGGCCGCAGCAGTCATGTTGCATGCACTATCAGTGGTCAGAGTGCTGATTTTATTTTCAATAACTCACTGTCTGGCTACCTGTATGAATTGCTCAGCAGACGCATCAGCAAAGTGCCGCTCCTCCATCTTCAGAACCATTAAAGCATGCAATTGTAATTCCCACTGTGGGTCAAAATAATGGGCAGTGTTGTAATCTGGGCTTGATCTTAGGATCAAGCCCACACTTTATGTTCATTTATTGTTTTTTTTGTACTTCTGTATGTTTATTTGCACCATTTGCCCTCTGTGTTCCCCTGAATCCTCTGTCTTGGTCTTCTGTGTTCATGGTTACATCTTTCCTGGTCCTTCGTCATGTTTCATGTGCATGTCACCTGTTTGTGATTGTCTGTACTGTTCTACCCGTCCTGTTTCCCTCACCTGCAGCCACTTCCCTGCTACCCTTGATTGTTTCCCCTGCTGTCTCTCGCTTGTGATTATCTGTTTTCATATATATGTGAGTGTTCAGTGTCTGTCTACTGTGGTATCATTAATGTAACGTTGTGTGTGTCACTCCTCCCGTCGTGTCTCTCTGTAAGTTTTTCCTCTGTAGCTTAGTTTCGTTTTGCAGCCCCTGTGCTGCTGTTTGTTTATTCTTTTGTATTTTTGGTTAATAAATCATCTTTGCACTGAAGTCCTGCCTGCTACTTGGGTCCAAACCTAAAACTTACATCTGCCTTCCAAAGCAGATTATGAAAGTGCAGTGACCCCCAGGTAGCTGTGATTACTCAGAGAGGTACAATAGTCCCCAGTCAGTGCAACTGAGCAGGTCCTTCTCAGGCTCTCTTCAATTTTAGCTCGCTCTTTTTCGTACAACCTGTGCATCTTGTCTACCATGGCGAATCTCAAAGGCAACTCACATGTGCTGTCATTGGATGCAATACGAATTATATCATGTAGACCCTTGTCCTCAACAATGCTAATAGGCCTGCAAGCAGAGGTGATCCATTTAGCAATCGCTATGTTAAGTTTACACTGTGTACGGTTGTCCAGGAGTCTCTGCTGTATGTTATCCAGCATGGTTTGGGGTTTTTTTGTAATGGGTGGAATGCTATTATTAGTACTAGCATCAACCAAGTGCTGGGTTAGCAGGTGGTACTCAAGATTAGATGTGCTCACCCAAGTCTCACAGGCAGCTGCTCTCCAGACCGCTGAGGCCAGGGATGGTACAGCGACTCACAGCTCGTCCTCAGATCATCAGCCAGATCTCCCCAGTGATGACAGCAAAGAGGCCCTCAGCTCGCAGTGGCTTTGGGTCAGGCAGGATAGAAACCATGTCGTCTCCCGGGTCTGGCAGTGGCTGGACACGCTCCGGAATGTCTGCTGTCGTGAGGGTGTCGTCTACCAGCGGTGGCAATCACCAACTGGGCAGCATCACATCTGGCAGCTGCTGGTCCCCCGACGGCTCCGCCGCAAGGTGCTTCGGTTGGTCCATGGGTTGGTGGGGGCAGGCCACTTTGGGGTGACGAAGACTCTGCAGCGTCTTCGGGCCCGGTTCTACTGGCCAGGGTGTCGTCAGGACATGGAGCCCCATGTCCATCACTGTGACACCTGCACAGCTCAGAAAGGACCGACTCAGCGCTCCCACGCCCCGTTACAGCAGTATCAGGTGGGGGCACCCATGGAGCGTGTGGAGGTTGAGAGCAAATGGAGTTGGATTATTTGTTTTGCTTAAAAGAACATCTTCACATGGTGCACGAACTGGCTCAGGAAGCCCTAGTAGCGGCGTGGAGTTGACAGAAGCAGGTGTATGACTCCCACTGCGAGAGGAGAGACTTTGCGTCCGGGGATCAAGTCTGGGTTTTCTGTCCGGAGCGGAGGAAGGGACTGGCACCAAAGCTGGTGAGCCACTGGTCAGTGACTGTGCGTGGTCCTACAAAGACTGTCAGACATAATGTACAGGGTGAGGCTGCAGAAGAGGAACCAGGTAGTTGTTCTTCACCGCGACCGCCTCACCCCGTACCAGCCAGTTGCCCCGTGGGTGGTTGAGCCAGAGGCCCCATCCTGACCAAAGTCCCCGATCGAGGCTCAAGTGGACACTGACGGGCCCATGTGGGCTAGCCGGCAATGACGGCAGGTGCCCCAACGCCTGGACGGGTTTGTATTGGACTTTTGAGTTGGACTTATTGTTCTGGGGACAGAAACCAGTCCAGGGGAGGACAATGTAAAGTTGAGGCTATGATAAGGGGTGGGGAATTCTTCCGGCATGCTTTGTGCTGCGGGGGATTCATAGACAGTTGTACAGTAATTCTTGTGTTCTGCACATTATTGTTGTAGTGTTATAATGGTGCTATCAGTCTGATTGTGATAGTGTTGTCTTTCCTGCGTGTCTGTGTCACCTTGAGTGAAGTGAGTGTATGAGTGGATGCCCTCCCCTCGTTTCTGTGTAATTCGGCAGTGATGAAATAAATACCTACGATGTTCCAAATCCTCTTTCATCCTTGTGTGAACTCGTGAAATGTCACACAACTTTTCAATGATATTCTAAATTATTGAGATGCACCTGTATGTGTTGAAAAAATTAACAGCTTATGTGTACTATGTGATAGGGCAGCACGGTGGCGGAGTGGCTGGCACTGCGGCAGCACAGCAACTCACCCTTGGCCGGGGGATCCTGGGTTCAATCCCAGCCCCTGACCAACAGTGATCTGTGTGGAGTCTGCATGTTCTCCCCGTGTCTGCATGGGTTTACTCCACAATTTCTCCGGTTTCCTCCCACATGCCAAAAAACATGCAAGTTAGGTTAATTGGCATCAAACTGGGGATTCTAAATTGTCCTTAGGTATGGCTGTGAGAGTGAATAGTTGTCTGTCTCTCTGTGCTGGCCTTGCGATGGATTGGCGATCTGTCCAGGGTGTACCCTGCCTCTCACCCAAAGATGCTGGGATAGGCTCCAGCCCCTCGCGGCCCGAAAAAGGATTAAGCGGAAGAAGATGGATGGATGGTATATTATACGTATGCACACTCATTCCATCCATATCTCCCAACTTCCCCCATGCACAATTCCCTCTAAATGTCTTTCCCAGCTTTTCTGAAAAGTTGGTAACTCTACGACACATCAGACAAAGCTTTTCTCGCCCCCCATCCCCCAACCTTTGTTTTTAATAGCATTTTGCTTTAATACTGATGAGCCTCAGTTCATCTCACTCATCAACTTCCATCATTTTGCGCAGCTCTCCATTTTGATGGAGACAACATAGGCTAAAGTTAGCTTTTGACTTAGGTTGTTGGGCGAAGCAACATTAACACATACTGACTGAATGTGACAGTTTAAATCCCAAATAACTTATTATTGAGACAGTGGTGTGTGGTTTGAGTCAGTGATGGTATATGGCTGGTCCCTGGGGTGTAATAAGCACAGAAGCAACCCTAAATGAGTGAATGGTTAACTCTGCTAATGGCAGCTAAACAGTGCCAACTGAGGAGGTCCAAAGTACAATAAAGTATCAAAAAAATGCTAAAAAAAAAAACATAAGCGAATGAATATTGAGATGGGGGGGGGGGGGCTGAAAAGGTCAGAGTGGTTAAATTTGACCAAATGTGGTTTATTTTTCAACCGCATGGATCCAAGTGCTGCAATGCCAATGGAAGAAGTGTGTGGACTATTTGAGACTATTTGGTCAAATTTGACCACTATGAACTTTTCAGCCTATGAACTTTTCTGTCCCCCCTCATATGGTAATGAATAGGCATCTAGAAGGAATACAACTATATATATTGTATACTGTATATAGCGGGGAAAAATAAGTATTGAACATGTCAACATTTTTCTCATTAAACATATTTCTTATGGAGCCACTGACATGAGATTTTCACCAAATAGACAGAGCTAAAGCTAGCTCTGTCCTGGGGCAACGCCTTGATCCGATGGAGGAGATAGGAGAGAGAAGGACGGTGGCTAAACTGTCATCTCTGCTGGAGTCCGAGTTCCACCCTATGCAGGACATACTGGATGCACTGAGGAGCTCATTTAGCAGCAGACTACATCATCCCAGGTGCACAACCGAGAGGTTTCGTAGGTCCTTCCTACCAACGGCTGTCAGACTGTACAACCTAAGCAGGGCTGCTCGCAGAGATAGCAAAAAGACGTAACAAACTAATAGTTTTTTTTGAATGCAAAAGATGCAATAGACTTACACAATGGTCCTCTCCGGCATACAACTAGGAACATACCGGTCGCTATGGAGGGTGAGAATATGTATGGGCACATAATCATACCATGTAGGATAACTAAATAGACGGTTATGCTGTTTCATCCCACCTAGCAACAATGCTCTGCACTGTGTGTGTTTATATATTTACATATTTATTCCATCTAGCTACAATGCTCTGCACTGGGTGTGTTTATATTTATATATCTATATATTTATTCCATCTAGCTACAATGCTCCGCACTGTGTTTTTATATATCTACATATTATTCCATCTAGCTACATTGCTCCGCACTGTGTGTGTTTATATACTTGCATATTTATTCCACCTAGCTGCAATGCTCCATACTGTGGGTGTTTATATATTTACATATTTATTCCATCTAGCTACAATGCTCTGCACTGTGTGTCTGTGTGTGTGTGTGTGTGTGTATATATATATTTTATAGTAATATGTACATATGTATATTAGCTGCTCTTGCTTGCTTGTTTTTTCTTGCCTTCTGATTGTTGCTCTGAGTGTTGCTATCCCTGTGCTGTTGCAATCCTGGAATTTCCCCGTTGTGGGACTAATAAAGGCTTATCTTATCTTATCTTATCTTATCTTAAATATCAGTAACAACCCAAGTAATCCATACATACAAACATCAAGACAACTGTGTTCACAAAACAAGTTATATTTAATAAAGTGGAATGACACAGGGAGTAAGTATTAAACGTGCTTGGTGAAATTCATTTAATATTTAGTAGAAAAGCCTTTGTTGGTAATAACAGCTTCCAGATGCCTCGCGTATGGAGAAACTAGGTGCAGGCATTGCTCAGGAATGATTTTACCCCATTCTTCCACACAAACTGTCTTCAAATCTTGAAGGTTCTGTGGGTGTCTTCTTTGAACTCTGATCTTCAGTTTGTTCCATAGATTTTCAATTGGATTCAGGTCAGGTGACTGACTGGGTCATTCTAGCAGCTTTATTTTCCTTCTCTGGAGCCAGTCGAGAGTTTCCTTGGCTGTGTGCTTGGGATCATTGTCTTGCTGAAATGTCCACCCTCATTTCATCTTCAGCATCTTGGCAGATAGCAACAGGTTCTTATCAAGGATATTATCATGATCTGGACATGGTCGGTGACTATGTCCACCTTTTATATTGTCTTTAGATTTGATCTTCATCATCATTATTATCTCCGCCAAGGGAAGAGGTAACTTTTTTGGATGCATTGGTTGGTTGGTTGGTCTGTCTGTTAGCAACATTACTCAAAAAGTTCTAAACGGATTTTGATGAAATTTTCAGGAAAGGTGTATAATGGCATGGGGAATAGATAATTAAAATATGGTGGTGCATCACGATGTGCATGCAGAAATTTGGGGGGGGAGGAATAATAATAATATTGGCTTCGCCTTTAAGACATGTTCACCCCTTTAAAGACGTGTCCACGGAGTTATGTTCACCTCCACACCTATACACAGTATGGGATGTTTGACATTATTTCAGCTGAAGACGCCAAGAAAAAGCAAACTGCAGTTTATGAATGGATTTTAAAAACATTTTCAGCGAAGGTGTGTCATGGCGTGAGGAACACAGTACTGACAGACAAGGTAAGGATGTCTTGCAAGGCACGTAACCCACACAGTATGTAAACACACAGCACTGGACAATGTTTCATTTTGATTACCTCAGCCAAGAGGAGGAAGTAATGTTTTTGCCGGTGTCATGCCAAAAAGTGCACTGTAATTGTCCATTGTTGACGCATAGAATATGTATTTAACCCCTTGAACTCTGTGAATTCCACGGGCGGTCACGTCTCTGCATCTTGTGCATCTCAGTGCCCACTGGAAAAAAAAGCTGTATTTCTGGTCTTCCAGTACAGACACAGCCTTGTTACAACCTGAGAAAAAAGCTGTGTAATATATTCATTTTTTGTGGTATTTTTACAAAATTTTGACCTGAGCTTGAAAACATTTGGTTCTACATTTCTTTTGTGTTTTCCAGCCAGTATCTGACAGCTGTATGTTATTTACAAGCATTTGTATCTAAAAAAAAAACACCCAGGCGAACTATCTTGTTACTCAGTGGCAGGAGCACTTAGAGAGATTATGACTGTTTTGCCAAAAAATTCAGAGTGTTTTCTTTTAAATGAGACTAACCCCATGAAGATGCTGCAAAGGGTTGAAGAACAGCTTTTGATTTACTTTGGGCATGTTATTTTTAGGCGTTTTTAGGGAAGTTGAACAGAGTTCAACAGGTTATACAGTAGCTACATGTATATATCCAGTAAATCTATGTATTTTTCCATGTAACCTCGAGACTGCATTTTTTTTTCTTTGTATTTTGCATTTTGTGTACATTATTAATCCCCAGAGGGAAATTCAAGGCATCCATCTGAATGGATGAGGCAGCCACAGTGCGGCACCAATCTCTTCACCATTCACACACACATTCACACCTAGGGCCAATTTAGAGTCTCCACTTAACCTAACTTGCATGTTTTGGGCCTGTGGGAGAAAACCAGAGTGCCCAGGGTAAACCCATGCAGACACAGGGAGAACATGCATACTCCACACAGAAGAGTCACCGATGGTCAGGGAGTGCGATCGAACTCATAATGGTCAGGGGTGGAATTGATCCTGTGACCTTCTTATTGTGCTGCCACAGTGCTAACCACTGTTCCACCGAGCTGCCCAGCTTAATTGCTTTTAATCCTACATCAAGTTTGCTTCAAATGCATCATGTGTTAAATATATCTTATTATACCTAACAGTACTGTTTACCTGTTGAAATATGTATTTTACGGCTAATATAACCCCATAACTACAATTTGGCACCTGGTGATCAGTTTTTGGCAACTGATCACTTTTTGCCACGACACCGCCATTGCTTTGTCTGTCTGTCTCTTAGCAGCATTACTCCAAAATTTATGAAGGGGTTTTGATGAAATTAATAAATCTTACAGAAGCAAACTTGAATTAGTATTTTTCATCAATATCAAATGCAGAAATGTTGCATTTAGAAAACTGCTGCATTTTTAACAATGTTATTTTGGGGAAATGAGCTGCTTGCTAGAGGCTTGCACTCTCCATGTGCTTTTCTAGTTGTTTTTGCTGCTGTTTCTCTGTCTGTTAGCAGGCTAGTGCAAAAACTCATTGATGATTTGGATAACATTTTCACCAGAGGTGGCCCTTGGCCCAGAAGATGAACTCATTACATGTTGGAGGTGATCCACGAGTGCATACATTCGCCAAGGCCCTATCTCGCAATGTACAGATGGATGGCGATATGGATGGACAAAGGGATGGAGGGGAGGACAAGGGGAGGGAGGGAGGGAGACTTGGCAGAGGTATGTGCTTTGAGTGCCCTCTTGTTATTATTATCATCATTATTGCCTGTTTTATTCTCAGTTACTTTGGTTAAGGTTCACGTTTTGTTATTCCCCCACCCCAACCTTTCTGAGTTGTCTTATAATTTTGGTAGTGCTCTTTGTTTACTTCTGTTTTAGCTTAATGCATTTTCTGTTCAGTTCAGTCTGTCTTACACTGGTAATTTATCACAACTGTGCCTTGTTTGTTAACTATTAGTTTTCCTATTTATTCTGCCACCCTCTGTCCTTCCTCGCAGCACACTAAGAAAGTATCCTTCCTCTCTCCATGCCACTTCATCGGCATTTGGATTATTTACTTACAATCATTGTAAGTTCTCTCCCGTACCAGCATTTTGTATTGCCCAGCCCTCGGGCTGTGCTCTCTTCTAATAAGCCATGCAACCTCAGTCTGGCGTTTGGGTCTGTCATTATGCCCTGGAAGGGCAAACCTAACTGTAGCATGCCACTAGTCCAGGACCCAGCGGACATGTGGTTTGTAGGGCTGGGGCTGAGCCGGAACCAGCTGTGGGCAGTCACCTCTATATAGGACTTAATTAACATGGCCCACACCTCCTGTACTCCAGAGAAGGCCCTGGAGTTTTTGTACGCCACTGCCGTCATTATCAAGGCCTTCTCCTCCACCTGGCGCTGTGCAGAAATGTCCCCTGGTTCAGACGGCTTCAGCCCCTCACCACTAACCAGCTGCTCCTTGCCAGGCGACCTCCTTGGCCACCTGGAGGGATTTGCCTGGGTTACCAATGGCAGCTTCAGCGGCAGCAGAGCAGGGGAACAGGCAAGTACTCTCTCAGTTTTTTACATCAGCTAATGATGGGTTTTGCCTTGTTGTGAGGGGCCTCAGCGGCAACCACCTACCTGTGCTAAGCCCTCCCCACCTGTTTCTGTTGCCGCCTCAGTCTGCCTGCCTTTACCATTCTCCACCTTCTCTTTTCCACCGAGCCCCATGCCTGCACCCCCTGGCGGTCGCCCAGTCTTTTCAGGATGCACACGATGGTAGTCCCGGACCATCCCTTTGTCATGGATCTTGGACCAAGGGACCCATGACCGATGCTCCGGGCCATAGCCCTCCCAGTCGATTAAATACTGGAAACCCCGGCCCAACGACGTACATCAATTCAATTCAATTCAATTCAACTTTATTTATATAGCGCCATTTCACAACAACAGTCATCTCATAGCACTATCAACTGTAGGGGGAACCCCCACAGTTGCAGAAAGACCCCAGCAATCAGGCGATCCCCTGTGAGCAAGCACTTGGCGATGGTGGAGAGGAAAAACTCCTTTTTAACAGGAAGAAACCTCCAGCAGAACTAGGCTCAGGGAGGGGCAGTCATCTGCTGTGACTGGCTGGGGGGTGAGGGGATAGAGAAGAAGAAAAGAACAGACATGTAGAGAGCAAACAGCACGATGGGGACTCAATCTATGGGATAGAACAAACAAATGTTAATGACCAGCAAAAAAAATATTTCATTGAGAGTGAGAAAAGGAGTGAGGCCCAGTGCATTACTGGAGGTCCCCCGGCTGACTAAACCTATTAGCAGCATAACTAAGGGAGGGTTCAGAAACACATGATCCCTCCCTAATTGTAGGCTATATCAAAAAGGTAGGTTTTAGCCCTATTCTTAAAAACAGAGATCGAGTCTGACTCCCGAATCTAGATTGGCAGCTGATTCCACAGGAGAGGAGCTTGATAACTGAAGGCTCTGCCTCCCATTGTACTTTTGGAGATTCTAGGTATTACAAGTAATCCTGCATTTTGGGAGCGTAGTGCTCTGTTAGGATAATACGGTAGTATCAGATCTTTTAAATAAAAAGGAGCCTGATTGTTTAGAGCTTTGTAAGTAAGAAGAAGGATTTTAAACTTAATTCTAAACTCTATGGGAAGCCAATGAAGGGAGGCCAGAACCGGAGAGATATGATCTCTCTTTCTAGTACCTGTTAAAACTCTTGCTGCAGCATTTTGGATCAGCTGAAGACTTTTTAAAGATGTTTTAGGACAGCCTGATAATAAAGAATTACAATAATCTAATCTCAAGCTAACAAAAGCGTGGATCAGTTTCTCAGCATCACTCTGAGACAAGATGCTCCTAATCTTGGCAATATTACACAAATGATAGAAGGCAGTCTTAGAAACAAATTTAATATGTGAATTGAAGGACAAATCCTGATCAAAAATAACTCCAAGGTTCCTCACAGAGCTATTAAGAGAAAGAGTAACCACATCTAAACTGAAAGTTTGATTTGGAAAGGAATTTCTAAGGTTTTTTGGACCAACAAGAATGACTTCAGTCTTATCTGAATTTAATAGCAGGAAATTGCAGATCATCCAAGCTTTGATTTCCTTAAGACAGGCTTCTAACTTGGCTAATTGATTACTATCATCTGGCTTCATTGACAGGTATAATTGTGTGTCATCAGCATAACAATGAAAATGTATACAGTGCTTTCTAATAATGTTGCCTAACGGAAGCATATATAAACTAAAAAGAGTAGGGCCTAGCACAGATCCCTGTGGAACTCCATGACTAAGCTTTGAGTTGAAAGAAAATTCATTATTTACATGAACAAACTGGAACCTATCAGATAAATAAGATCTAAACCACTGCAAAGAAGTTCCATTAAGTCCAACATAGTGTTCTAATCTATCAAGTAGAATATTAGATTAGATTAGATTCAACTTTATTGTCATTACACACAGTTTAGCATCCAATCAGAAGTGCAAAGGACAGCAGTGCAGTATATACGGTAATTAACAGTATGTGCAATTTAAGCAAATATATGCAAATATATGCAGCAGTGCAGAAAGTTAAAAGTACTGTTATGTGCAAATAATGTGCAATAAGTTAGATGTAGTTATGTAGTTATGCAGTTATGTACAGGTGAGGATGGTAAAAGATGATGGTAAGAGAGTCAGCGGGGAACTAAGTTCAATAACGTGACAACTGTTGGAAAGAAACTGTTCCTAAACCTGCTGGTTCTAGTCCGAAGGCTTCTGAAACGTCTTCTGGAGGGGAGAAGCTGGAACAGTCCATGAGCAGGATGGTTGGAGTCCCTAAGAATGCTGCGTGCCCGGCGCAGACATCTTTTCCTGTAGACGTCCTCTATAGCTGCAAGTGGAGTCCCTGTGATGCGTTGGGCGGTTTTCACCACCCGCTGCAGCGCCTTGCGGTCAGCTACAGAGCAGCTCCCATACCAGAGTGTGATACAGTTGGTCAGGGTGCTCTCTATCACGCAGCGGTAGAAGTTGCCCAGGATGTCAGTTGACAGATGGTTCTTCTTCAATGTCCTCAAGAAGAAGAGGCGCTGATGGGCCTTCTTGATCAGGCTGGTGGTGTTAACTGACCAGGACAGGTCCTCCGAGATGTGGGTCCCCAGGAATTTAAAGCTGGGGACACGTTCAACAGCTATGCCATTGATATGGATGGGGTCATGTGTCTCTTCCCTCTCCTTCCTGTAGTCCACTATGAGCTCCTTGGTTTTGCTGGTGTTAAGGAGCAGGTTATTGTCAGCGCACCAAGTAGCCAAGTGCTCAACCTCTGCCCTGTAATCTGACTCGTCGTTGTCCCTGATGAGTCCAATCACCGTGATGTCATCTGCGAACTTTATGATGGAATTGGATCCATACATAGGCCTGCAGTCATGGGTGTAGAGGGAGTAGAGGAATGAGCTGAGCACACAGCCCTGGGGTACACCAGTGTTGAGTGTGATGACGGAAGAACGGTTGGGGCCTGACCTAACATGCTGGGGTCTGTTGGTCAGAAAATCCATGATCCAGTTGCAGGTGGAGGTACTGATTCCCAGGTCCCCAAGTTTGGTGAGCAACTTGGAGGGGATAACTGTGTTGAATGCTGAGCTGAAGTCAATAAACAGCATTCTTGCGTAGGTGTTCTTGTCATCCAGGTGTGAGAGTACATAGTGCAGCGCTGTAGAAACCGCATCCTCTGTACTCCTGTTGCTCCGGTAGGCGAACTGATGAGGGTCCAGTGTAGGGGGCAGGCCTTTTTTGAGCTGTGCCAAGACCAGTCGCTCAAAGCACTTCATGACTATGGGCGCCAGTGCCACAGGGCGATAGTCATTTAGGCACGATGGTGTTGAATGTTTTGGCACTGGTACTATTGAAGTGGTCTTGAAACACGCTGGTACCACGGCCTGGGCCAGGGACAGATTGAATATGAATATTATGATCGATAGTATCAAAAGCTGCACTAAGGTCTAAAAGGACAAGTACAATAACTAGTCCATTATCAGATGCAATGAGGAGGTCGTTAGTGACCTTCGCTAAGGCTGTTTCAGTACTGTGATGGATTCTAAACCCAGACTGAAACTCTTCAAGTAAACCATTTCCCTGCAGGTGGTCAAATAATTGCGTAGCAACAACTCTTTCTAAGATTTTTGAAATGAAAGGGAGATTAGAGATTGGTCTATAGTTAGCTAAAGCTCCTGGAACTAGCGTTGGCTTTTTGAGTAAGGGTTTAATTACAGCCGTTTTAAAAGCCTGCGGTACATGGCCTAAAGTTAATGAAGAATTGATTATATGAAGAATAAGGCTACCAATAAGTGGGAAGACTTCTTTAAATAACCTGGTAGAAATAGGGTCTAAAAGACAAGTTGAAGGTTTGGATGAGGAAACTATTTTGTCTAACTCACAAAGGTCGATTGGAGTAAACTCATCAAGACAGACATCAATAGAAGGAGTTGTAGTAGTTAAGTATTAGTTAATACTTAAGTAGTTAAGTAGTAGTAGTTAAGCAGTATTTAAGTTAACTGTGGGAAGAATCTGATTGATTTTATCTCTGATGGATGAAATTTTATTATTGAAAAAGTTCATAAAGTCCTGACTAGTAAGCTCTAAGGGAATGCTAGGATTGACAGAGTCCTGACTCTTTGTCAACCTGGCTACAGTACTGAAAAGAAACCTGGGATTATTCTTGTTCTCTTCTATTAATGCAGAGTAATAACTCATTCTAGCTTTTCTAAGAGATTTTTTATAAATTAAAAGATGATTTCTCCAAGCTAAATAGATTTCATCTAAATTAGTGGAGCGCCATTTTCTTTCTAATTGACGAGTCTTCTGTTTTAAGCTACGAGTTTCTGTGTTGAACCAAGGAGTTAGAAATCTCTGATTAGACTTTTTCTTTTTTAAGGGGGCCACCAAGTCTAGAGTCTGATGCAGAGAAGCTGATACACTATCCACCATGTTATCAATTACAGAAGGAGCAAGCTGTCTATAGCTTATTTCCATTGTGTTGACACATGGCATAGAGGAAACAATCTGCATAAATTTGGTAACAGCATCATCTGAGAGGCATCTACTGTAATAATATTTTTCTTTAGGAGCCAAATAGTCAGAAATAGTAAAATCAAAGGTTAACAGACAATGGTCTGACAGTACAGGGTTATGAGGAGACACTACAAGATTTTCTATTTCTATGCCATATGTCAGAACAAGGTCCAATGTATGGTGGAGGTAATGAGTAGAATTTCCTACTTTCTGAGAAAACCCAATCGGGTCTAATATTGAATTAAATGCCACATTAAGGCAGTCACTATCTACATCCACATGCATATTAAAGTCCCCTACTATAATAGGGACTACAGGAACAACAGGAACTGAAAGTTTTTGAATACACAGAGCACAACCCACAGGACGTAGAATATGACATAGACCCTGATAATAATCTTTTTAACTCAATCAATAATGACTGTAATTATTACACAGATGAACAGTTCAACACAATGATCACAACTGATTTCAATATTTCTATGATCCACTTCAACAGCAGGAGTCTCTATGCAAACTTTAATAACATTAAAGATTATTTAAATCAGTTTAAAGAGCCATTCAATATTGTGGCAATATCAGAGACGTGGCTCAGTGTAGAGAAAGGAGTGGATTTTACCATGGATGGCTATGAATTAAATTATATAAATAGAAAAGTGAAAAAAGGAGGAGGAGTTGCAATTTATGTTGACAAGAGCTTGAAATACAAGGTTGTTGAAAATCTGTCAGTAACTGTGGATGATTTATTTGAATGTATTACAATAGAAATCTGTCTGGACAATGTGAAGAATGTAGTAGTGAGCTGTGTATATAGAACACCTGGATCAAACATTGACTTATTTAAGGACTGGATGGAAAAAATGTACGCAAAACTAACTCATAAAGTTATGTTCATCTGTGGGGATTTCAATATAGATCTGATGAACTCAAAACAACATAGTTTGACAGAAGAATTTATCAACACAATGTACAGCATGGGCTTACATCCAACAATTACAGGACCTAGCAGAATCACGTCACACAGTGCCACACTAATAGATAACATATTCACAAACATTATGGAAAATAATATCAGGAGTGGGCTTTTATTGAATGATATCAGCGACCACCTGCCAATTTTTGTTGTCTATCAATGTGATTATAGGAAGAAAAAGTATACTAAAAATATTAAATATAAAAGAATAAGAACCGAAGAATCAATGTATTTACTGACAAAGGAATTATTAATACAAGACTGGAAGATACTTTATGATGAAAATGACATAAATAGAGCATATGATAAATTTTTACAAATATTTCAATCATTGTACAATAAATACTGTCCTATAAAACAATACAGTGACAGACAACAACAAAAAAAATATTCCTTGGATCACCAAGGGGTTAATAAATGCATGTAAAAAGAATACATTATATAAACAATTCATTAAATGCAGAATGGTGGAAGCTGAGATCAAATATAAAAGATATAAAAATAAGCTTACCACTATAATGAGGACCTGTAAGAAAGAATATTACAACAGAATACTAGAGGATAACAAAAATAACATAAGAGGAATATGGCAAGTACTCAAGGGGATTACTAGTAATCGTCCTAAGTATGCAAATTGTCCAGAATATTTTATCGAAAACGACAGTTTGATTAATAATATGGAAGATGTGGTCAGTGGTTTCAATAAATTTTTTGTAAACGTTGGTCCTGAATTAGCAAAATCAATAGTGACTCCGGAAACAAACCACAGTGGGTCTGTGAATGAAATAGAGGATAGAAACCCAAACACAATCTTTTTGGGTGCAGTTACTGAAAAGGAAATTATCGGGACTGTGAGTAAATTTAAGAACAAAAAATCAACGGACTGGAATGAAATTGACATGACAATAGTGAAAAAAGTAATTGAGGGAATTGTAAAGCCACTCACCCACATCTGTAACCTGTCATTTCAAACTGGTACATTTCCAGACAAAATGAAAATAGCAAAAGTAACACCTCTTTACAAAACAGGAGACAGTCATCGCTTCACAAATTACAGGCCAGTCTCTTTACTCTCACAATTCTCCAAAATACTTGAAAAAATATTCACTAAGAGACTGGATGATTTCATTGAAAATCACAACCTCTTTACAGATAGCCAGTATGGTTTTAGAGCAGATAAATCTACATCTTTGGCACTGATCGAACTTATAGAAGAAATCACTAGTTGTATAGACAAAAAAAAGGTTGCTGCAGGAGTATTTATAGACTTAAAGAAAGCTTTTGACACCACTGACCACAGAATACTACTAAGGAAACTGGAAAGGTATGGGATAAGAGGGGTAGGACTGAGTTGGGTGGAAAGTTATTTAAGTAACAGACAACAATTTGTACAAATTGGAGAGCACAAATCACCCTGCATGGACATCACTTGTGGTGTGCCCCAGGGGTCAGTTTTGGGACCCAAACTCTTTATCTTGTATATAAATGACATATGCCAAGTATCAAAAATTCTGAAATCTATTTTGTTTGCGGATGACACAAATATCCTTTGCACTGGTGAGAATTTGCAGCAGGTTTTAGAGGTGGTCACAACTGAAATGGAAAAATTAACACAGTGGTTCAACAAAAATAAATTATCTCTAAATCTAAAAAAAACAAAGATTATGGTGTTTGGAAATTATAAAATAAATCATGAAATAATGGTAACGATAGATGATACCAGAATACAAACAGTACAGGAAAATAAGTTTCTGGGGGTGACGCTAGACAGTAAAATCTGCTGGAAACCTCACATCAGTCACATCCGGGCTAAATTAGCAAAATGTATAGGCATACTGGGGAAGACAAGACACATCTTGGACTATAAATCATTGGTCTTATTGTACAATTCACTGTTTTTACCTTATCTTAACTACTGTGTAGAAGTCTGGGGAAAGACAAGACCAACCTACAGTCAATATGCACATTACAAAAAAGAGCTATAAGGATAATTAACAATGCAGGATATAGAGACCATACCAATTCATTGTTCTTGAAGTCACATGTCATAAAGTTCATCGATTTAGTTAAATTTAAGACAGCACAAGTAATGTACAGGGCGATTAACAATCAACTCCCAACTAATGTACAAAAAATATTTTAAAAAAGAGACAACGATCATAATTTGAGAGGAGACTTAAACTTTACAAAACCCAAGATATGTACAACCAAGAAAAGTATGTGCATATCTGTCTGTGGGGTGGATTTGTGGAACAGTCTGGAGCCGGAACTGAAACTATGTACAAACAGAAATCAATTTAAAAAGAGGTATAAGCACCATTTGTTGAAAGGATATATGTTAGAAGGGTAGAATTTATATGTACGATTCATTATGTCCACTCTGGGACATTATGGGACACTATGGAATGGTGGGTGGGACAGCACTGTGTGTATCTGTGTCGTTTGAGACTGGTTTTGATATATGGACTTCATTGTATGTTAGAATGGACGGGTGTTAATGTTGATCTGTAAAAAATACAGTAAATTGTTTACTTGGGGTCTTAAAGGTGGTAATTTGTATAAAATTCACATGGGTGTATCGATGGAAAAGAGGAGTTGAAATTAATAAGTGTTCACTTCTTCCTTCTCCCTTTCGAACAGTGTATACTGTAACGTTATTGCATTTGCTATTTGCTTGTTTTTTGTTATATTTTTTGTGTTCAAAATAAACTATCTATCTATCTATCTATCTATCTATCTATCTATAATTATTCTATCAGATTTCAGCACTAAATCAGCTAAGAAATCAGCAAATTCGGATAAAAATTCTGAGTAGGTTGATGGGGGACGATAAACTATGGCAAATAAAATTGGGTTTAACCTAAAATTGCTAAAGTACCCAATACTGAGGACCAGGCCCTCAAAGGAATTATAACATGTTTTTTGCTTTACATTAACTAGTAATTTGGAATGGTAAATTGTTGCTACTCCTCCTCCACGACCAGAACTTCTGGGATTTTGACAGTTTAAATAACCAGAGGGAGTTGATTCATTTAAACCAACATAATCCTCTTGCCCTAATCAAGTCTCTGTAAGGGAAATTAAATCAATCTGATGATTAATTAACAGATCATGGACTAACAGAGACTTGGGAGTTAGAGACCTAATATTTAATAAACCACATTTAATTTTTAAATTATGAGGAGGAACAGAGGCCAATTCATTCAATTTAGAGGCTTTATGTTTAATTTGAGTTTTACCAATATTTTGCTTTATCACTTTGGGATGCTTATGCGTTATATTTTTATTTACTTTGGAGGGAGCAGACAACGATTCTCAGATGGGGAAGACAGGGGCTAAGCTGAGGGGTGGCGGATGAAGAGGAGCTGCAGAGAGGCGTGTAAGACTGCGACTCTGCTTCCTGGTCCCAACTCTGAGTAGTCAGGGTTTTGGAAATTTGGATAAAAAAGACGCCAGATTGTTAGATAAATGAGAAGCACCATCCAAAGTGGGATGAATGCTGTCTCGTCTCATAACACCGGGTTTTCCCCAAAAAGAGCTCCAATTGTCAATGTAGCCCACGTCATTTTTAGGACACCACACAGACAGCCAGCGGTTCAAGGATGACGAGCGGCTAAACATGTCATCACTGGTCAGATTGGGGAGGGGCCCAGAGAATACTACAGTAGCAGACATCGTTTTTGCAAAGTCACACACCGTTTCTATTTTAAGTTTCGTGACTTCCGACTGCCGGAGACATCCAGGATTTCCTTTATGGTGTAAGTGAAGGAAGTGGGAGGAGGAGCCGGCTTCAGGGGAGGGCAGAGAGGGCTGGAAGAGAGAGGCGTCACTTTGGAGACATGGAAGGTAGGGTGCACGTGGAGCATCCGTGGAAGCTGGAGCCGAACAGCAGAGTCGCCGACGTTACTTGTGACGGGGAAGGGGCCCACGAACCGGGGAGCGAGCTTGCGACACTCAGCCTTCAGTGGAACCTGGTCCGTGGCCACCTAGACCTGCTGTCCCATCCTGTAGCTCGGTGCCGGGACCCTCTTGCGGTCAACGTAATGCTGATTGCGCTCCGTGGCATGCAGAAGCGCTGCTCTAGTGGATCTCCAGGCCCGGCGGCAGTGATGGAAGTGGGCCCCCACAGACGGCACCGCAACCTCTCTCTCAGCCATAGAGAGCGGGGGGGGGGGGGGGTGTAACCCACAGACGCCTCTAAAGGTGATCGGCCCATAGCTGAGGAGACTGTGGAATTCAATGAATATTCTACCGAGGTCAGGTGGGAGCTCCAAGAAGCGGGGTCATCGGCTGCCACACAATGAAGGATGGCCTCCAGGGACTGATTGACACGCTCAACCTGCCCATTGCTCTGAGGACGGTAGTGCCCAGAGAGTGATAGAAGGCCTTCCAGACTCGTGATGTGAACTGCGGACCCCGGTCAGACACAATGTCCATAGGAATGCCATGTAACCTGATGACGTGGTAGGATAGAAGTTCTGCCATCTTGGCGGTGGACAGTAGCTTAGGGAGTGGAACCAGGTGTATGGCCTTGGAGAACCTGTCCACTACGGTCAAAATCACTGTATTGCCCTGGGAAGAGGGAAGACCAGTGACAAAATCCATAGCGATATGGGACCAAGGCCGGCTGGGGATGGAGGGGGTGAAGAAGACCAGCGGAGGGTAGAGGCAGACTTGTTATGGGCACACATCAACACACGCATTTCCCCACCTCCCCCGCATATGGAGCAGGTGTGGTAATAGTAAGGGTCCAGCAAACAATAGTAGAAGAAGAAGGAGCAGGAGGAGGTGGAGTAGCCGGGACACCCGCATGGCCCAATCGATCAGTAAGGACATTCAGCTGCTGCGTAATTGCCTGCAGCAGTTGAGTGTGCTCAGCTACCTGCCTCTCTGTAACGTCAAGGCGGTGGAGCGCGGAGTAATTGATTGGTGATGATGCACCTGCCAGGTTGTGACTCTGGCTGGCTCGTTCTGTCATAATGGCTGGACAAGCAACCTGAGTGCAATATGCAATCACCAAGCGAACACACAAAATACATTTGACCTTTTATTAGAATATTTAAAACAGCAATCTTGAGGAAAAACGCCAGTCACTCGCCAGATTAGCAGGAGCCCTGCGGAGGAAAGACGAGACTGGTTAGAGAGGAATGGAGAGTGTATGGGGAAACAAATAGTACCACTCACGTGAGAGATGAGACGAGACCGGCACAGAACCCAGCAAAGGAGAAGAACCAGCAGGCTGAACTGCCGGTTGGGTATGATGAGTGGGTCTGGCCAGGCGGAGGAGAAACGTTGCCTCGAGGTGGAGCAACAGGCTGGCAAGCGCACCAATGTCCCGAAGACGCACCGCTTCCTTGGCAGCAACCTGGAAAAGTGGAGGAGAAGAGATTGTAAGATTATGTCATCAAAGACACAACCGCTTACAAAGGAGCTGTCTGCTGAGCAGTATACCCAAACGAGCCAGCATTGAATCACTGAGGGTCATTGATCATTGACCCTCCTTATAAACGCTGGCCAAGCAGGAATCAGCAGGTGCGTCTGATGAGGGAGCCAGTGAACAGGAAGGAGGGAGCGAGGGAGTGCCCGCCAGCACATGACAGTATGCTTCTAACTTGTTATTTCATCTGAAGATGTCAATAAGAATGTGGTGAAGAAAATGAGAAAAAAGTGAAAATACCAATCAGGTGTGAGCAAACTACCTCACTAGCAGGCCCATCAACTAACGGGACCAAACTAATGGATTCTGAATAAGTATCTATATGAACAATAACTGACGTACAGTAATAAATTTCACTGAACATATGTATATATTTTTTTTTTTTTTTTTTTTTTTTTTTGTTACTTATTTGTACCCGTAGGTAGACTTGGTTTGCAGTCTGGTGACAAGCCACCGGCTGCTGGTCGCTGCGTGCGCGAGCGCCCTAAACCTACATGTTTTTGGTGTGCGGGAGGAAACCGGAGAAATCCCGGAGTAAACCCGCGCAACACGGGGAGAACATGCAAACTCCACACAGCTCACTGTTGGTCGGGGGCTGGAATCGAACCCACGATCTCATGATCCCCGCGATCCCCCGGCCGAGGGTAAAACTGTGCTGCCACAGTGCTAAACCACTGCGCCACCGTGCAGCCACGGTATAATGACAATGAGCATAGCATACTCTGTATTATGCTCATTGTTTGTGTTAGTTCACAACATCCAAGAGCAGCAGTTGGGACTTGCTTTTAAACAAATTATAATTTGTTGTATATTATTAGTTTCAGCTTATCATTTGCAAGACAGACGTTTTGTTGTGCTTTCAGAAAGTCAGGGTGCTTCTGTTTTATTCAGTTTTGAAAATTGTTGACACACAGATTTTCATTTGTTGACCTCTGATATTGTTTTGAAGATGTCTAAAAATAATTTGCATCCTTTAATTGACGATTTCCATAAAAATGAGTAAAAATTGTTGCATTTTCAATGGCAGTGAGTATATTTTTGGGGCTGCGTCAGTTGTGAAATTTTGGCTGATATGACACCACTCTTGAAAATAATAAGTTGGCCAATGTAATGGTTCTATGTGTACTCTGCCTCCCTCTCCCTGTGATTAGGCTCATGCCCTGCAGCCTTTTTCCTCACCTGCTGCCAATTAGAGAAGCCCTTTAAATAGGGTGCTCTCCTTTCACTCTGCCTGGTGACGTTATCCTGCACACAGCCACATCATGCTGTGCTCAGCTTCATGATATTATTCTGCCTTGTCATGTTTTTGATCTTGTGCTTGTTCTAGGCCCTGACACTGGCTGCTTTATTGGATTTATCTGCCAGCCTGCATCTAGTCTACTGTGCACTGACCCCTGCCTGCCTCTGGATTCTGGAAATAGCATTACGGACTGGATTTGGATTTTGTCAGACTGTGCGCACCCTCATTCCCCAAAGTAAGTCGACTTACCATTGTTATCTTCAGTACTCTTCACTCTCACTCCCCAACGCTCAGGCCTGGCCAACCTGTCTCCAACTACCCCCTGGAAACACCGCAGCAGCACCACAGCACCTCTCTCCCTGGCAACCTGATTCCCTAGTGTGGAGGTCCTCCACCTGCTTCTAGCCGTTCTCCTCTGCAGAAGTGTAAGCACAAAGAAATCAACTTTAAAACCTCATCATACTGTCTATCAGTTATACTTAACCTGCCCCTCTGCTCTCTCCTTGTTGCCAGGTCCTTGGGTTCATCAACATTGCACATTATCTTGCACAATTATTGTAATAAATATTATTGTTCACTTCAGTTATCGTTTCCTCCTGTGTTTGCTTTTGGGTCATATGCCACACACAACAGCCAATGACCGACAGCTGATATAGATTGTTTCTTTCAGTTTTGTTTTCAACTATTACTTCTCCATCACCAGGAAAACAAAACAGTAATCCATTCTTTAAAAAATAAAACTGAAATGAAACACTACTAAAATGAAGTCCCAATTGTTTTCTAAATTTGTAGCTGTAGTCTATGGTTGTCTGTTTCAGAGCTAAATCAATGTCACACAATTGGAACACACCAGAAAAGTACTGGCCACTACAATATCTTAATTGCAATAGCTAATATCAATCAATAAGGGGAATACCGATGTTCAGCCGATAATGTGTGCATCCCTAGTTATTTTCAATTCTATATATAAAGCATCTGATTAGGTTGGCTGCAAGATGGTCTGTTCAGGCTTTCAAAAATATCTGAGAAATAACACCACCTCCATCAAACACCAAACCAAGGTCAATAGAATCTATATTGTAAACATGGCAACAAGCAAAATTGAAATAATTAATTTGAGAGAGATAAGCTTCCACTTTCCTCAAAGGGAAATTCATCTTTGGCTATAATGCAAATGCAGTAATGACAACACACCATATGCAGACATATAATGGAATGTAGAATTTGAGTGTGTCTGAGTGTTATATAAGAAATCCTACAAGAACTTGGTGGGATGTGAGAAATTTATGACAGCGTATTAGTTTAAAACTTCTTAAATCCCATGGCAGGCAGCTCAGTGAGCACTCTATCAAGAGGCTTATTTCACAAAATGTCAGGCTTGCTTTTTTCCCAGAGTGTAGCAGATCACTTCATAGCTCAGGCACAAAATTATGGAGAGCCTTTTTTAAAAGATACAGTATATCACTGCACAAAAACCCCACAACACTAATTTATTTTCCTTTTATTTTTTGTAATCATCAGCACAATGTGTAATTTCTAAGAAGTGAGTTTTATCATTCATCTTACTTGCAAAACAAGTTATGTTTCAGACATTAATATTAAGGTAGATTGATCTCAGGATGGACTATGACTGTACTATAGCTCATTGCTAAAAGCTGACATTGACATTTTGTTGAAAAGCTACTTCATTGACTAATCTTATAGGCAACAGCAAGACTATCCTAATAAAGGATTTATACATATTTTATAATTTTGTTATTAATTATGCTATAAATACTTAATAAACCACAAATCTTCTTCATCCTCATGTTAGTCCTGCATAGGTGCAGGGTCTGCATCTTTGCACACCTGTCTCCACTTGACTTGATCAAGGGCATTCTCAGAGTGATGTTCACAATCCTCATGTCATCCTTGATCAAATCGAGCCACCGTTTCTTTGGCCATCCTCATGGCCTCTTCCCCCTTGGGCTGAGATGCAGGACCATCACTGCCACCAAGCCCTCTTTGCTGTGGCCATATCCGTACCATCATAGCCGTGCCTCTCGCATCTTTTCAGTGATTGTTGCCACTCCCATGTGATTTCACACATCCTCATTATTCACATAATCATGCAGGGTCAGCCTGACATGACAGAGCAGCATATATATTGCCATTCTGTGCAGTGTTTGCTTATGTTTCGTCGTGGCAGATGAGCATCCGCATCCGTACAGGGCCACAGGGCAAATCACGTTTTTTTTTTTTTTTCCCCCCCCTGTCCTCTCTAGCAGCTAGGTAAGCAGAATGGATATGTTTCCCTTATTGTGCGAAATAGATTTACATTGCCAAAAGGAGCTTTGCTCATATTTGATATATGTTGTATATAAATAGTTTTTATAGACTCCTCTAGTAATAACTTTAATGCTTTATTTAAATTGCTTTCAGGGGGGAATGAGGAAGGGAACTGAAAAGATTGCAAGGGGTGGTGGGTGAGGGGGTGGGGAGGGGAAGAAAAAGAGAGAGGAACAAATAGAGAAAAGACAACTGATTCAAACAAACCAAAAACAAACTGTTTCTGCTTCTGAAGAGATTTCATCACAAGCCTAAGATCTGCACCTGTAAGAGAAAAGAGAGACACGTGTGTGTGTGTGTGTGTGAATGATTTGTCATGAAACTTATTAAGAGGGTAGCAGGCCGCAGCAACACCAACCCCATGAAAACCACGAGCACGTAAGACAGCGCTACCAACCCCTGGGGGGCGCAGCCCCCACAGACCACAAATGACCCAAAGCCAACAAGCCCCAGGACAGCCAGGCATCCGCTCCAGGAGGGCCGGGCCACCAAGCAGCCTGCACAGTGCAGCGCCACCCTCAGGCCAGCCAGCCTCCATCTCCCCAGTAAGGCCGACACCAGCCCTGGGCCCTGGGTCACAGAAGTCCACTGTCTCACACCCCCCATACAGCAGACCCGCGCCCACCCCAGAGCCCCAGATACATGCCCTGGGAAGCACCAGGCACCCACGCCCTGGGGAGGCAGTAGCAAGGAGCAGGGAGCCCCAATCCCCCCCTCCACTGAAGGGATCCCACATGACCAGGAGGTGCCACCCCTAACAGTTCAGCACCCCCTGACCAGCACATACACTCACTCACACACTGACATACTCAAGCACCCTCACTCACTCATTCACTCACTCTCAATTAGTTGCTCACTCACTCATGGTCTTACAGATCTTTCCCTTGAGGTGCACTGGTATCCAGCAGTTGCAGAGAACACCAGTCACCTGCACTCCACATGGCCCAGGCAGCGCCGACTCAGGCACAGACATTGGGGAGTGTGTCACCATCACTGCTGAGTATCGAGCCGAGGTATTTGAAGTGCATACTCTTCTTTAAGGGAACCCAGCCACAGGGGATGCACAAGCCAGAGTAGTCCTAGTGCCAGTCCCAAGCCTGGGTAAATGGGGATGGTTGTGTCAGGAAGGGCATCCGGTGTAAAACTTTTGCCAAGTCAAACATGTGGATCATGATGAATGAGACTTCCATAACACATTGGTCAAGGTCGGGTTAATAACGACCGCCACCGGTGCTGTTAACCAACAGAGTGCCAGTGGAAATTGGGCGACTGTTGGTCGAAGACTGAGGAAGAGTTTTTGAAGCCAGGTTAAGAAGAGAAATGACAATCAGTGAGCAGCAGTACGGTTTCAAACCAAGAAAGAGTACTACAGATGCAATATTTGGTTTAGATGGAGAAGTATAGAGAAGTTCAGAAGGAGTCATTATCCATCGTACAGTAGCTGGAAATTACACATTAACTCCAGTATGTCAAAATGAAAATGTCCAAATCCATTGCAATTTTATATAGAGCTAAAGATCTTCTATGTTAGAAAGCCCTGTTCATATTATATCATTCCTTGGTGGTTCCATACATAACTTACTGTATAAAGGTTTGGGACAATACATATAAATCTAATACAAATCATATTTACTTACTGCAAAAGAAAGTTATTCACATCGTTTGTAACAAACCTTACCGACAATCCACAAATCCAATCTTTAGTCACCTAAATACATAGAAATTCAAAGATTTAGTAGATTATTTCTCCATGCAATTTATGTATAAAAGGAAAACTGGAAAATCACCGATAAGTTTTCAGAAGTTGTTCAAGATGAGAGACAATAAATATCATCTCAGAAGAACATTTATATTGGAAAAACCAAACGCACGAACAAACGCTAAATACCACTGTCTGTCTGTAAAAGGAGTGAGCCTATGGAATAACTGTCCTGAAACTATTCGAATGTATAATTTTTAACACAACTTAAAACCGCCAGAGTGGTGGCCTAGTTGGTAGAGCACCCGCCCCACACAGGGGAGGCCAGGGTTCAAATCCTGGCTGGGTCATGCCAAAGACCATATAGAAGTGGAACTACCTGCCGTGCAGCTTGGTGCTCAGCAATAATGGAACAGAGGAGGGAAGGCGGCGCCTTACATGGCAGCGACCCCTCTGATTCTAGATGTGATTAACATTGTAGATAAGAGAAATGTAATTTCGTTCTACTGTACATGATGGACTGAATGACAATAAAGTTGGCTTTACCTTTAAAAGCTGTACAGAAATTATTTAATTATACAATATTATGAAATAATGGTTTAAAGTATAATGTTGGGTTGTATCGACATGAACTGATTCAAGGAAATTTCTGATATGTTGATTGTTATAAGTAAATAGGGATAGGCACCAAATAAGCTCTATAGCTTCAGCCTACATCCTTTCGGTTATCTTGTCTCTTTTTTTTTTCTCTTTTGCTTGTTGTCTTGTCTCCTGTGGATGAACCGAATAAACTGAACTGAAAGACAGAAAGAAATGCCTTTGGTCAACCATCCAAGTAATGGACAATGCACAAGAGAGGTGAAGAAGAGGGTGCACGCAGGGTAGAGTAGGTGGAGAAGAGTGTCAGGGGTGATCTGTGACAGAAGGATTGCAGCTAGAGTGAAAGGGAAGATTTACAAGACAGTATTGAGACCTGCTCTGATGTATGGTTTGGAGACAATGGTAGTGACATAAAGAAGGGAGGCAGAGCTGGAGGTGGCAAAGTTGAAGATGATAAGACTGTTATTGTAGGCCGTGAGCAGCTGCCACTTTTCGTTCAGTTTCGTGGCACCCAACGGGGAACTAAAATTTTAGTGTTCCTAAATTAAGATTACATTATTGTAAGACAAAATATCGATGTTCCCACTTCCAAAGGTGTGGATAGCTGTATGAAAAATGCGATTGAAGTCAGTCGGTAATAATTGTCTGGCTACCTTAAACATGGCCCAGTCCAGGACGTTTTAACCAATCAGCGTCGTCCCTTTGGTCATGTGACAACAAAATGGCAGCGACCACAGGGGTAGCGTGCGCTGAAAGCCTCTCCTGTGTTATTCACATTTCCGATAAGTTTTCGGGCAGTATCATTCGTTTTACTGAAGCATCGTGGGCAAAAGTACGTGAGTGTGCCCAAAAATGGCTTGTACTTGACGGACCCCAACAGAAAGTAGCAGAACAACGTCGCGACTTGTTCGAGAAAGGTGAGTGGCAGCCATTGTTTATGGTTGTACTGCGTGTGCCCTGGAGTCGTTTGGCTCTGATCATTTGTAATTCTAAATATGAACTAAAATGGAACCCTAGATGTCTAAAACCTTTGTCAACCGCTCACAGGGTGACCTAGTCCTGGTCTAAGACATCGAGTAGGCCGATCTGGGGGTGTGGAGGCTAATAACCAAGGGACTCATATCGTGTGCCTGGCAAAAATGCTGAAGTGTAGCCGTGTCGACTTCATTGGTGACAGATATCCCCCCGTCACCATCAAGGGAGGAGAACATGCAAGAAGGGCAGCAGCGGGAAGCCAGTTGCGCAGAATTTTGTCTGAGGAACAGGAACTCCCAATTCAGTGGAACAGTTTCCTCAGTCATGGAAAGAATAAGGAGGAGTTGATCGAGTTCTTCTTCCGTGCTTGGTCTACTATGTCAGTAGATCTGGAAGGCATTGACCTCTACATGGCACATGGCAAATCCTGTCACCTGATCTCTGCTACATCAGTGATGTCAGTACCAGAGTTGACCTGCGACCATGAGGAAGCTGATACCAGGATTGCGCTCCACTGCTGTCATGCCAGTAACACCTATGCGAACATTGCAGTCAAAAGTTTGGATACTGATGTGGCCATCATCCTTCTGTCTCTGATGGCAGACATTGGATCAGACATTTACTTTCTGACTGGTATCAAAAAAAGAAGAAGGATTCTTGCTCTACAAAATGTGCGGGAGTCACTTGGTGACACTGTCTGTCGGTCATTGATAGGGTTACATGTCTTTACAGGATGCAACTCCACAAGTGCCTTTCATGGAAAAGGGAAACGCCGTCCACTGGACCTTGTCCTGAAAAACACTGAATACCAGGAGGTATTCACACAGCTTGGGAGAGACTTTGATGTGGCTTCTTCTCTTCAGTCTTCACTCGAAAAGTCTGTATGTGATCTGTACGGTCAAAATACAAATGATGTGAATGAGGCTCGCTACCGTCTGTTCTGCATCAATGCCTCCTGCGATGATGCATTACCACCCAACCAGGATGCTCTTCGAAAACATGTGGAGAGGTCAAATTATCAAGCAGCCATTCATCGCCATGCCATTCAGCAAACAATATCTGCCCCCAGTCCAATGGGCCATGGCTGGATTTTGTTGCAGGAAGAACTGGCTGTAGACTGGATGGCAACTGGTCCGGCGCCTGAAGAGATCTTGAACTATGTGCACTGTTCATGCAAGCGGAGTAGGTGCAAGGCCAGCAGATGTACATGCAAGGCATCAGATCTCAGCTGCACTGATCTATGCGCCTGCATCGATTGCGTGAATCGTGTTCTTACAGAATCTGAAAGATCTGTGGAAGCAGAGGAGGAAGTAAATGAGGGAGATGATTCTGGTGATGAATAAGGTGGAGGTTGAATACAGGTTGTATCAGGATATGACAGCTATACATGTTGGATTTATGTAAATTAGCAGAGTTCTTTGACACTCAATCACATAACTGACCAGGAATCGATTTCTCGGGTCAACGTTATTTGGAAAAGATGTATCAAACGTGATTCTAGGTAGAGTGGTTAAGAAGTTAGGCTATCCATGTTATGACTCGCCGCTCATCAGCGGCGCCAGCCGCGCGCACACCTGCTCCTCGTCAGCGGCGAGGTATTTAATCCACTCTGCCCTGGGCTTCGGCCTGAAGCTGTCTCTCTACTTCGGCCCCTTTGCTACTACGGATCTCAAACCGACTAGCGAAGATATCCTGGGTAAGCTCCCCTTACCTCTCTCCTCTAGCTTTCCCCTGTGCACAGGTGGACATTCCCGGCGGCGGATTTCATCACCTCGCCGTTGGCTCTACGCTGCTGCCACAGGTACCGCAGGTCGCTGTCTCCCGGGCTCCGCCCTTGTCGACGCCAGCCACCTGTCACAACCAAGTAAGCCAGCTACCATCATTATTCCCTGTATTGGTGTGGTGCCCGTTACCCTTCTCCCTCTGCTCTCTCCCACAGGGTTGTCCGGCTGTACGGCCTCCTGCCCCCGTGCCTGACGCAGACGCCACCACCAATACATTCTTATTCCACAGACACGCAGCCATACACTTCCCTGTTGCTAATAAAGCTGTTAAATCTATCCTGAGCCTGCGTGTGTGTCTCCTGGGCCGTGCATTATGTCAATCCATGCCTATGACGGCCATCTTGGATTTATTTAAATGAGTGGAGTTCTTTGACCCTCAATCACAAAAGTGACCTCAGAAATTGATTCCTGGGCATAACATTATCGGAAAATGATGTCTCAAACGTGATTCTAGTTGTACTGAAAAAAAAGTTAGGCCATTCATGGCAGCCATCTTGGATTTATGAAAATTAGTGGAGCCCTCAATCACATATCTGACCTCAGAAATCGATTCCTCAGGTCAACATTATCCGAAAAAGACGTCTCAAACGTGATTATAGGTAGAGTGGTTCAAAATATAGTCCATCCACACCCATGGTGGCCATCTTGGATTTATGCAAATTAGCGGGGTTCTTTGACCCTCAGTCACACTAATGACCTCGGAAATCGATTCCTCGGGTTAACATTAGCCGAAAAGGACGTCTCCAACGTGATTCTAGGAAGAATGGCTAAAAAGTTAGTCCATCCATGGCAGCCATCTTGGATTTATGCAAATTAGCGTGGTTCTTTGACCCTCAATCACACAGTCAACCTCAGAAATCGATTCCTCGGCTCAACATTATCCGAAAAAGAGGCCTCAAACGTGTTTCTAGGTAAACTGGTTGAAATGTTAGGCCATTCATTCCCTTGGTTAGTCGTGGCAGCCATCTTGGATTTATGCAAATTTGACATAGCTATCCACACCTTTGACAGTGGGAACATCGATTTTCGAATTCAGCAGGTTTTTTTACATAGAAATCATCAAAGATCCCGTAGTTCCCAGTTGGGTGCCACGAAAATCATTTTCTAGCCACATTTTGAGGGAGCTGCTCACGGCCTATTGGGAGTGATTAGGATGGACAAGGTTAGAAATGAGTATATCAGAGGGCCAGCTCATTTCTGAGTGGTTTGGAGACAAAGTAAGACAGGCAAGGCTGAGATGGTTTGAAAGTGTGCCTAGGAGGGATACTGGATATGCTGGACAAAAGATGTTGAATATGGAGCTTCCAGGCAGGAGGAAAAGAGGAACACCACAGAGAAGATTCATGGATATAGTGAAGGAGGACATGGAGAGGGTTGGTGTTACAGAGGAATATGCAAGGGATAGGGTGAGATGGAGGCAGATGATCTGCTGTGCTGACCCCTAAAGTGAGCAACCAAAAGAAGAAAAGTACTCTTCTTTAAGGGGGCGCCATTTATACTGACCTTTCCATCAGTTTGGTCTCCAAATTCCACATACTTGTCATGCGGTGACCCTCACGGATCACCATAAGACACCAAGAGTCCACTGATGAGTTTGCAATGATGGTGATTTATTTACAAAACACGAGACACACATACAAGACTATGACTGTGACGAAAAAACACTGAACACTGAGCATGGGACCGTAAGGCTAACCCCAGCCACTCACGGTCTAAAACATGGCATGACATGAATGAGCAAAGCACGAGAATATACACACGAACCTGACCAGACCAGAAAGATGAATGTCTGACGAGGCTTGGATGATGTCTGACAATACTCCTGCAATAGGACTGTTGTCAGCGCCCGCCTTATAAAGGCGAACGCTAACGAGCAGTAATGACAGCCAGCTGACTGCCCTTGACAGGCGGAAGCCCCACCGAGCGCCTTCACAATAAGAGCCCGGTGAGCCCAGAATACAACCCACAGCTGTCAAGGCCGGCAGCGAGCTATGCGTGGCCCGAGCGCGGACAGGACCGGCGCTCGGGTCGTAACAGTACCCTCCCTCCAAGGCGGGCTTCCAGAACGCCCATGGACCACCCTGCCCCCCCCCCCTCCAGGGTGGGCGGCTGAGGGGTAGGTCCGGAGGGAAAGAGACCAAACCCAGAATCGGTACAATAAAACACAATCAAGACCAGGCAAAGGAAACAAAACTAACACAGTACAATGACAAAAAATATACCAAACACCCACATCAGATTAACTGCCAAAATAACAAATACAGCGAACAGCACAGGACAGCAAGAAAGAATTAAATCTTTACCCACATGTTTCACAAGAACATGGCTTCTCACCTGTGTGAATGCTCGAGAGAATTTTCAAATAACCAAATACAGAAAGACAGAACAACAAGGGAAAAAAAAAACAAGACAATTACTGGGTCAATCCCAACTGTACACAAAACAAAATAAGGCAACTGCAGGGTAGACCACAAATACCCACAGATACCCAAATAGCCATCACAAAACACCGGATAACAAGAAAAAAAAACCAGAACAATTACTGGATCAACCCCCACCAAAAAAGTGACCTCCACCCCCCCAACAGTTCATGCCGATCGGCGGAGACCAGGTGCCACAGGAACAGTTCAGGTGGTCTCCCCCCGTCCAACGGCCAATGGGCAGTCATGGGGGGCGGGGCATGGCCGGGCGGCTCATCACAGTCCAAAGCCCAGCACGTCCACTCCTCTGGTAGCTGAACCAGGTCGCCCAGCAAAACACATAACATGTCAAGTGGCCGACCCAAAACGCCGAACTGGCGAAGCAGTTCCTCAGGCGGCCGACCCGCGTCCCTCAGCCACCAGTACCGGGGGAAAACAGCCCACGGCGGCCTCCCTGGTGGAACCAGAGCTCGGGGGAGCTGGGGCGAGTGAGAAGGGACCCCCACGGCCCCTGGCGATGATGCACAGGGGCGACGAATCAGTAGAGGGACTAGAAGGCAAAGATGAGCCTGAACTCCGTCCGACGGCGAAGGGTCTGCAGCTCCTCCACCGTCCGCGGACCACACTGGCGCTGCTCCTCCGCTGGACCCCGATTGAGTCCTGGCTGCACCCACGTCAGACCCCGATTGGGCCGAAGCCACTCCCATGATGGACCCCGATTGGGCCTCGAGCGCACTCCCGTCCGGCCCCGATTGGGCCAGAACCGCGCCTGTAGTGGACCCCGATTGGGCCTCTGGCACACCCATGTCGGACCCCGATTGGGCCAAGGCCGCTCCCGCGATGGACCCCGATTGGGCCACCACAGCCTCCACCATGGACCCCGACTGGGTCAGTGCAGCTCCGCTGACGATCTCCACCCCCAAACCTGGGACCTCCAAATCAGTGACCCCGACTGGCTCCATGCCGGCGACACTGCAATGAAGCTCACACACAACAGGAAAACCGGGATCAGAATCACTGGTAGCAACAGAACCCAGTGAGACAAGCTCGGGCGCAGCGGGCGGCTGCTCCTCACTCGCCTCCCCGAGAGGCAGGCACAAATGCTCCGAAACAGAGGACAGAGACACAATAGGGAGCACTTGCCTGCACTCGGGTTCTGTTGCCACCCAGGACTTCGTCGATCCAGGTTCAGGGCGGCGACTCTCGTCCGCAGGCTCCAACTCAGCTGCGTCGGGGTCCGCAGCTGGCAAGATGACATGTGCAGCCTGAGGTTCCTCCCGCGCTGATGTCCATGCCGATGACCCGTATGGCGTGGAGGCAGGGGACACTCTACCCTCTGATTCAGACCGTTCCGGTGAGGAAACCCGGGGACGCTTCTTCGTCGGCACAGGTTCCGGGCCGCAGTCTGCTCTCCTCCTCTGTCCACGACGTGGCTGTTGGGCTGGATCCAGGCTTTCCAGCCGCGCAGACCCCCTCCTCCTCCCGTGACGTAGGCCTGGCGTCGCGGACCACTCGGCAGGGGAAGACACAGAGGCAGCAGGTTTAGGAATAACAGTTACAGCAGGTGGCGGAAGCTCGGGGGGCTGTGAACCCCGAACTCCAGCCCCAGGAGTCAGACAAGGCAGATCATAATAATGATGGGAAGAAACAATTTGCACTTGCCTGTCTCCTGGAGAGAAGGTGATGCCTGCTGCAGTTCTCCTTTTATCCCTCCGGGAGAAAACGGCAGGCTCCTTGGGGCCACGGGGAGGAGCCACTCAAGATGGATTGCTGACAGGTCTTGCCGAAGCACGACTCACAGCATTCCTAGCCGCGGGGGATGACGTCACAGAGGAGGACATGGCAGCCAGGGTGACGTGGGCACGAGGAGCTGACAGCGCAGCTGGAACAGATGACCCGTGGGCGGCGGCTGTGGGGATTCCCTTCTGTCGTGACGTGAATGATGCGGCCAACAGGGAGGCTGGGTCCCTCCGACGACCCGGAGCTGGATCCGGACGGGATTCTTGTTGGGGCTTGGTAGGAGCACGGCTATGGGGCCTACTGGCCGATGGAGTGACGAAGGGCCCAGGAACACATGACGCTGGGACTGGGCGGGCGGCAGGCACTGGATTCCGATCCACAGGTCACCTGCCGGGCTTTCCCTCCAGCCGACGAATCTCCACTCTCGCCAGGGAGGCTGTCCTCGCGGGAGGTGGAGGGGTTTCCTGGAGCGCCTTCTCCCTCAGTGTGCGTTGTGCAAAAATCCGTGATAACCTCTTTTCCCCTTCCGGAATATAGGTAAGATGGTAACGGTGCACAGCCCGCTGTGCGAGGCATAAGTAATGATCGGCCGCGTCAGTGGGCATGAGACGGGCAGCTTCCGCCAGATAGCCGTCAATCTCCTCCAGCCACTCCGGGCAATAATCACACTCGCTGTCGGGCATCTCCCTCCCAAGTCCAACTACAGGAGAAAAAACTCCACACAATAGCAAAACTCATGGAAGAAAGGCGTCTTGGTGTGGCGTCTCCATTTAGACGTCCGTGGCAGGAGTATACTGTCATGCGGTGACCCTCGCGGATCACCATAAGACACCAAGAGTCCACTGATGAGTTTGCAATGATGGTGATTTATTTACAAAACACGAGACACACATACAAGACTATGAATGTGACGACAAAAACACTGAACACTGAGCATGGGACCGTAAGGCTAACCCCAGCCACTTACGGTCTAAAACATGGCATGACATGAATGAGCAAAGCACGAGAATATACACACGAACCTGACCAGACCAGAACGATGAATGTCTGATGAGGCTTGGGTGATGTCTGACGATACTCCTGCAATTGGACTGTTGTCAGCGCCCGCCTTATAAAGGCGAACGCTAACGAGCAGTAATGACAGCCAGCTGACGGCCCTTGACAGGCAGAAGCCCCACCGAGCGCCTTCACAATAAGAGCCCGGTGAGGCCAGAATACAACCCACAGCTGTCAAGGCCGGCAGCGAGCTATGCGTGGCCCGAGCGGGGACAGGACCGGCGCTCGGGTCATAACAATACTCAGTTTTTGTGATGTTCAGGCGCAATCCCTTTTCACCCAGCCTTGTCTCCCACTGTTGTGTTTGTTGTTCCATGTGGTCTCAATGTTTGGCTCACAGGACCACATCATCTGCATACAACAGCGTCAACAAATAACCAGTTAAATAAAAGTTGTAAGACATAGTTCATACATCGACGCAGGCTCACTATTTGGACAGCTCAAGATACAGTACCTTTAGTAAAGAAATGCTCTCAGTGCCTAAATGCTTGCAATTTATTGACACATATTTAATGGTGAAAATATAGCTGCTGAGAAATAGAGAAATCTAAGTAAACTGATATCTGAGGTATGAGAACAGAGCAGGCTCAGTATTTGGCACCATTTTCATTTACACCTAATTAACATACTTTTTTTGTTTTTTACAAATCTTTGATTATGGTTGACCTACTGTAAAGTGATACCCAATAATTCATGATCTATACATGGGAAATAAAAATACATGCAGTGCTCTGAATTAAATATATATTCATCCTATCAATTGTGGCAGCTTATCTACTTTTTAAGCTTTCAGTGCTTCTTATTTCTTCCTCACTCAAGCCAGCATTTGACAGACTTCAGAGATCATCCCATAGTTGCACAAAGTTTCCATCAGTTAAAAAGATATAAATGAAATACAGCTGAAACTCTGGAAAAGAGCCCAAGGTACTGTGGGAGAATGTAATTATACAGGTTGTTGATACAGACTTCCATATAGGAAACTGAATCTCAGTTGTCTCTGACAAAGGTCTTGGAATTTGTCTTGGAAGGCAGCCTGAGAACCCCATGGTTTTATCTGAGATTCAATATGCCTTGTGTGCAGAGACTGGCTCACTTTTTCTTAATTTGGTATTTACATGGTGACCCACTGTGCTGCAGCAAAACAGAGATGGCATAGAGGGTGTTTCAAGAATAACCAGCACTTTTAATCACAGGGATCATGATTCAGTCTACCCAGACAAGATGAAAGGTGTAAAATACTGAAATACTTTTAAAACTTACCTTGATGTAAACAAATGAAAATGCAAACACTTTTTTTTTCATTTCCCCATAGCATAAATGACTGTCATTAATATTTATTAAAACATTAGAATGGGATTTGGCTCTCTCTCTCTCTCTCTCTCTCTCTCTCTCTCTCACACACACACACACACATATATAACAGATCTTACCACATATTCTCTCCAAGGATGCATTTAATGTATTGACTTATAACTCCAGCAGTTGACTTAATTAGCGACATAATATATTCCCTCTTGACAGTTCAGCACTTTCCATCAAATGTCACTTCGTATACTTTTTTGTAGGTCGTAGCATGAGTGCCCTCTCTCTGTATATATATAATATATCCAATACTGTTAGCTCACCAACAATCCAGTAGTTCTGGCATATGTTTGTCTTTTTTAAGTTTCCAAATTCCTTTTGGGGTTTATGACCTATAATAAAAAATACAGCATTGTATTCTGTTGTGCACTTTCTCCATGCTTTTTTCACTGTAGTCCCCACAGTCTATAAAGTAAAAAGGTTGTTAAACTTAAAATCTTCAGTTCAATTGTTGCTTTAAAATCATAAGTAAACTAAAATCCATCCATCCATCTTCTACCACTTTTCCGGAGGTCCAGGTCACGGAGGCAGCAGTTCGAGAAGCCCAGACTTCCCTCTCTCCGGCCACCTGCTCCAGCTCTTCAGAGAGGATATCAAGATGTTCCCAGACCAGCTGAGAGACATATACTCTCCACCGTGTCCTGGGTCTGCCCTGGGATCTCCTCCCAGTGGGATGTGCCCGGAACACCTCAAGTCGGAGGCGTTCAGGAGGCATCCTGATGAGATGCTCAAACCACCTCAACTGGCTCTTTTCAATGTGGAAAAGCAGCGATTCTACTCTGAGTCTCTCCCGGATGACTGAACTCCTCACCCTATCTCTAAGGGTGATTCCAGCAATTGTACGGAAAAAGCTCATTTCAGCCGCTTGTATGCATGATCTCATTTTTTCAGTCATTTCCCAAAACTCCCAAAACGCATGACCATAGGTGAGGGTCGGAACATAGCTTGAACAATAAATTGACAGCTTTGCCTTAGAGCTCAGCTCCCTCTTCACCATGACAGATCGGTACAACATCCGCATGACTGCGGATGTTGCTCTGATCCATCTGTCAATCTCTTGCTCCATTCTCCCCTTGCTCATTAATAAGACCCCGAGATACTTAAACTCCTCCACTTGGGGCAGGAGCTCATTCCCAGCCCAAAGAGGACAATCCACCCTTTTCCAGCTGAGTACCACGGACTCGGACTTGGAGGTGCTGATTCTCATTCCAGCCGCTTCACACTCAGTAGCAAGCCATCTCAGCAAGACCTGTAGGTCATTGCTCGATGAAACCAAGAGGACAACATCATCTGCAAACAGCAGAGATGAGATCCTGTGGTCACTGAATGTGACACCCTCCGTTCCTTGGCTGCGCCTAGAAATCCTGTACATAAAAAATATGAACAGGATCGTGACAAAGGGCAGCCCTGACAGAGTCCAACTCTCACTGGAAACAAGTCAGACTGAGTGTTGGCAATATGGACTAAACTCTCACAATGGTTGTATATGTTATGTCCACAAACCTGGAATGAAGACGGATGGGGATGCTGTGCTCAAACTGAACTTTATTACAAGAAAGTCAGCACACCTGCACTTAGGCTGTAACCCTTACTGTAGCAGAGCATGACATGCAATATGACATGCAGTGAGATGGCAGACCGCACTATGTAGTATATCAGTGGTGACGTCGGCCGCAGGCCGCGTTCCACTCCATATGTCCCACTTGTTCACACACTCCATCCCCCCCTTGCAAAAATACAGAACACAATCTAATCAATAATTACTTAGTCAGTTAGATAGATAGCCCTCCCCAATTTAGTACAGTAATAAACCAGCATTATCAACACTCTTATCTAAACACATACTTCAACATTATTATTGATTCAAGAACATCCAGCACTTCACTTCTTTTTTTTTTTTTTTTTTAAACAGGAACTTTGATCAGCGCTTAGAACTATGGTCTGTGGGTAGACCACCGCTGGACCCAACGTGGCTGGGTGGGTTATTCTGTCACCTTTTCAGCCGCACTCCTACCTGAGCGTTGTTTTTTTTTTTTCACAGTCTTCCATCTGGAAAGCAGTTCTGCCAGAGGGGCCTGGTAGCGGGCCCGTGGCAGATGCATCACTGGAGCTGTCGGACCCCTGGGACCAGGGCCAATCTTCATGATGCTGGAGCCCGGGTCTCACACTGCAGCAGCTGACTCCCGCAAAGCCTTGCCATCTTGAGGTGCCATCTGGACACACCGTAGTTGGTTGGCGTACCATACTAAACTGTCTGTCAGCCAAAAGCACGCTGATCCCAGTTTCACCATGATCCTCTGCAGAGCCCACTGTCTCATCAGCTGTGGCCCATTCAGTCACTGTCCTGGTCTCTTGCCGGTGTGAACCCGAACCCAGTCCATGACTTGGAGTGGCACCTTGCTTGGATTTGTGCGTTGTTGTGATCCCAGTTGGCACTGCATGCTCGTCTGGCTTGGGATCTCTGTCATGCCATCGCAGTTCCGTTGTTACCATGTTTGTTGCTTCTGTCATCTGAGGCTGGTCATGGGTACGGAAGGTGTCCGGCGTCTCTCCCGTGTCGTTCGTTGAAGCGGACTCTTCACCCGTCGGCTTGGTTGCAACCTCCACAGCCTGATGCTAAATGTGGGTACAGAAGCAATCAGGTTCCTCCTCTCACCTGTCTGATGTGCTCTGTTGTGTCACTATCTTCATGCACGTCAATGGTGGTGACGATGTAACAGCCGACTGTGAGCCTGGTCGCTTGGTTCCGCGGGCCCAAACCCAGTTCATCACTGTAAGCGACACTCTGTACAGCTGCATATGGTGTCATGGTTGTGATGGTGTGGTACTCACGATTGTTGCGGGGCATCCATTAAGCTGTGGTGGTTCTGCTACATCCTGTTTTGTCACGGACTCTTCACTCGTCGGCTCAGCCGTGGCTCCGGTAGGCTGGTGCTGAGGGAGGATTCTGAAGCAGTCCAGTTCTTTCTCACTTCCGTCTGGTGCTGGTTTAGGTTGGGGTGATGTGTTGCTGTTGTCACATTTAACATCCGTATCAGACTTGTGTGTGGATTCTCCATGTGCATGGGTTCCCTGTCCTGCAGCTCTGCAGCAGCTCCCGCGGACTTATGCTGGGTGAGGATCTGAGGTGAGTCCAGTCGCCTTCCCCCCTCCAGGCAGCGTTCCTCCTGTGCGCACGGGACAGCTGTACTCACGTCATTGCCATTCTCAATAGATGCTGGCTCCCTCTCCCACAGCCCCGCAGCAGCTCCCGCGGGCTCATACCGGGGGAGGAACTGAGGCAAGTCCAGTTGCTGTTCTCCCTCCATGTTGTGTTCGTTCTCTATGTCGTGTTCACCCTCTGTGCTGCGCTCTTCCTCCACGCTGTGGTCGCTCTCTGTGCTGTATCCACTCATTAGCTTGACACCGACTACCTCCTCTCTTAAGGGCCCAAAGGCGCACATGTTCACTAAGACTCGGACTTCCAATATATAGCATTGAGTTTACTCACCTGCCATTTGTTAGCGCTTGAAGAAAGTGAACCTCCAGGATGTAATGTTGGCCCAGCCGTAGTAATGCCTCTCTATCAGAATCACACATTCGCCAAATGAGTCTACTTGACCCAGAGTATGGACCGCACGCCGTCCTTCCTCGCCTAGACCGAGAACCAGTACGCTCTTTAGCTTCTCATCGTCAGCACCATCCAGGCCAGTCGCATCAACATAATCCTTAAATGTGTTGAACCAGCGGTGCCACTAGAGGCTCGGCTCACCTGGGTTTTCCAGAAAAGGTCAAAGTGACCCCAAGCACGCTTTCATGGTTTTGCTCTTGTCGCCAAATGATATGTCCACAAACCTGGAATGAAGACGGACGAGGATGCTGTGCTTGAACTGAAGTTTATTACAAGAAAGTAGCATAAGCACATGTACACTCAGCACACCTGCACTTAGGCTGTAACCCTTACTGTAGCAGAACACGATATGCACTACTCCAATACAACATGTAGTGAGATGGCGAACCCGCTCTATATACGTATATCAGTGCCCTATATACTCAGCTGCAGGCTGCATTCCACTCCAAATGTCCCATTTGTTCATACACCACAGTATAAAGACCGGATAGCTCATCGCAACAAACCCGACACCCCATACTCCCGAAGCACTCCTCACAAAAAACAACAAGGGACACAGTCGAATACCTCTGTTCTACCATATCTAGTAATGGCTCCACTGTCAGAGAGATGGACATTAGAAGTGGTGTAGTGTCCAATGCCTTTTAATATGCTCAACTTATTTGGAACAACAAATGAGTGTCACTCAGTTCCAAGTGCGGACTTATCGCCCCACTTCTCTATGGCTGTGCTACATGGGCCCTGAAGCAGCAACAACTGCAGTGCCTCGATTTGTTCTACCACTCGTGTCTGTGGAGAATCCTATGAGTTTGATGGGAAGACTGTATTTCGGACCATGACATAAAAGGAAGAGTAGGTTGCTGTAGCTTGGACATTCTAACTTTTTACACTATTGTTACACAGCTTGGATGCCCAATAACAGGAACCCCAAATTTCTGTTGGACTGGATACCTGCTCACTGTTCCCAAGGTGGTAGGTGCCCTAGAATTAACCTCATGAAGATCTATGAGCTTCTATCTAGTGACTCTAGGCTTAGACCTAAACCTGACTATACCCCGAGCACAAGATCACTCAGACTTGCACCGCCTCCTGTGTTCTGCAAAGACCTGTGCAGGTAGACCTTTTTCTGAACGAGTAGAGACCTATACAAGAACAAGAGATGAATTGTGGAATGGATCAGTTGGGTGAGCCATGCTGATTTTTTCAGTTTACCTCAAAACCACATTGGCATCAACACTTGCATTGTAGCAGTCTTTGGAACCGACTGCTCCCTGGAGTAGATGTGTCAGAAAGAAACATCCAAGTGTTTCAGTTACTCCAGTTTCACAGAATATTTTCATTTTGGCATTCAGGACACTGGGCAGAAATCATGCTAACTCACATTGTAGACCTTTGAAATGTTTTACTGTATTATTGAAATGTCCCATAATATATCCCAGGGTGGGCATGATGGAAAGGACTTCCAGGTATTTAGTTTATGTTGGCTGCAAGGACTTCTGGATATTCCCCATTTTGGACAGCAAAGGGCTCTTGTACAACGTAATAATGTAATTGTTGTAAACAGTCTTTAAATGTGCAGCATTTGTCCCTGCTATTCTGTTTGGGTTTTATCCAGGTTAATGTGCCATGACAGACATGTTGGTTGCCTTAAATGACTATGACCGTGTTGCGGCATAAAGGGCAATAGACAAAAAGACCTAATTCTAAAGTTCGTAAAAATTACAATTCTCATGCCTACCCACTAATGACTGGAATAATGGCTCCTTGGAAGGAAATGTTTTTTATGACTTTCTTCTTTTCAAAGACACATTCAAGAAAATGCCTCCATGTTTTTATTCTTTTTTAATAGGAGGCAGGTGCTGTCAGTAGAGACAGAACACAACATAGTTTTTATCTGCAAAAGCAACAGCAACATTGTGTCAATTAATCTGTCTTAACAAAACAAGCTCCTGTTAAAAACAACATGAACATAAAATAGTTCATTCAGTTTGCTATTGAGTGTTTTGTGCATATACAGTGGTGTGAAAAAGTGTTTGTCCCCTTCCTGATTTCTCTTTTTTTTTTGTATGTTTGTAACACTTAAATAAACACAAAATGCAGTTTTTAAATTAAGGTGTTCATTATTAAAGGAAAAAATCCAAACCTACATGGCCCTGTGTGAAAAAGTGATTGCCCCCAAACCTAACAACTGGTTGGGCCACCCTTAGTAGCAACAACTGCAATCAAGTGTTTGCGATAACTAGCAATGCGTCTTTTACAGCACTGTGGAGAAATTTTGGCCCACTCATCTTTGCAGAATTGTTGTAATTCAACTCCATTGGCTGGTTTTCAAGCATGAGCCACCTTTTTAAGGTCATGCCATAGCATCTCAACCGGATTCAGGTCAGGACTTTTACTAGGCCTCTCCAAAGTCTTCATTTTGTTTTTCTTAAGCCATTCAGAGGTGGACTTGCTGGTGTGTTTTGGATCATTGTCCTGCTGCACAACTCAAGTGTGCTTCAGCTTGAGGTCATGAACAGATGACCGGACATTCTCCTTCAGGATTTTTTGGTAGACAGCAGAATTCATGGTTCCATTTTACCACAGCAAGTCTTCCAGGTCCTGAAGTAGCAAAACAGCCCCAGACCATCGCACTACCACCATCATATTTTACTGATGGTATGATGTTCCTTTTCTGAAAAGCTGTGTTTACTTTTATGTCGGATGGAATGGGACACACACCTTCCAAAAAGTTCAACTTTTGTCTCATCAGTCCACAGAGTATTTTCCCAAAAGTCTTGGAGATCATTAAGATGTTTTCTGGCAAAACTGAGACAAGCCTTTATGTTCGCTTTGCTCAGCAGTGGTTTTCATCTTGTAACTCTGCCATTCAGGCCATTTTTGCCCAGTCTCTTTCTTATGATGGAATCATGAACACTGACCTTAACTGAGTGAGGCAAGTGAGGCCTGCAGTTCTTTGCATGTTGTTGTGGGGTCTTTTGTGACCTCTTGGATGAGTTGTTGCTGTGCTCTTGGGGTAATTTTGGTCAGCCGGCCACTCCTGGGAAGGTTCACCACTGTTCATTGTTTTTACCATTTGTAGATAATGGCTCTCACTGTGGTTCACTGGAGTCCCAAAGCTTTAGAAATGGCTTTATAACCTTTTCCAGACTGATAGATCTCAGTTACTTTGGTTCTCATTTGTTCCTGAATTTCTTTGGATCACAGCATGATGTCTAGCTTTTGAGGATCTTTTGGTCTACTTCACTTTGTCAGGCAGGTCCTATTTAAGTGATTTCTTGATTAAGAACAGGTGTGGCAGTAATCAGGCCTGGGTGTGGCTAGAGAAATTGAACTCAGCTTTCCAAAGACGTGATAAACCACAGTTAATTTATGTTTTAACGGGGGGGACAATCACTTTTTCACACAGAGCCATGTAGGTTTGGATTTTTTTTTTACCCTTAATAACAAACACCTTCATTTAAAAACTGCATTTTGTGTTTACTTGTGTTATCTTTAACTAATATTTAAATTTGTTTGATGATCTGAAACATATTAAGTGTGACAAAAATACAAAAAAATGAGAAATCAGGAAGGGGGCAAACATTTTTTCACACCACTGTAAAGAAGGAAGCCAACTGGCATGACAGATCTGGTGCCCAAGAGTGGGGGAATTAGAGCAAAGGAGAATTGGGCAATGTAGAATAAAAACAGCTTCCACAAATCGCTTTGTTCGTCATAAAGAACTGTTCAATAGAATCGGATCAGTCGCAAATGACTCAACACCACCACATACAATGAGATGAAAAAGAATTTTCTCCCTTGTTGATTTGTTACATTTTTGCATATTTGTCAAATATTTCAGATCATCAAATTTTAAAATGAGACAAAGATACCCCAAGTACATACAAAATGCAGTTTTTAAATTATGACTTCATTTATTAAGGGAAAAAAGCTAAAGCAAGCCTACCTGGCCCTATGTGAAAAAGTAATTGTCTCCTAAGGCTAATTGTCATGATGCTGAGTACGGTGTGCTCACCGTGCTCATGCTTTCTGTTCATTTCTGATTATTTCCTGTATTTCCTCATTTCTGGGTTGTTATTGACTTCATGTTGGTTTTGGATGTATTATGTGATTCGAGTTTGTCAGTTGTTTCAGTTGTGAATGTTTTTGTTCTTAGCATTGCTACTTTTTTTTATGCATACATGATCATCTAGTTTTGTTATTGTTTATGTTATCTACCGGTCTTGACATTAGCCACCCTCACCTTTCCTCTAGTCCTCTTTTTGTATCTTTGATACTTGTATTATTTGCATCTCTTGGTTTTTGTCTTTATCTTGTTCTCACCTTAGGTCTCTTTTTGTATTATCCAGTCTTTTTCTCATTTTATATCATTTCATATTCTGAACTAGCTTTTTGGGCCATATTCCTCTGTGCCTTTGTTGTGACAGCGCCGTGTGTTACTTCCTTGTGTCAAACCCTGTTCGCGGATTGTCACACCTGTCATTATTTGTCCTAATTATCCTCGCTCAGGCACCCACACCTGTTGACGATTTGTGTTCATTTTCCCCATGCCTATTTAGGACGGCTGCCACGTTTATTCGGGGCAGCAGTCTACTGTTTCCTTGTGTGTGTAACACTGAGTATTCTGACAGGTATCCCCAGTCAGTTTTTCCTCTCGCGGACAAGCTCCGTCCGGCTCTCTTTTGTTTTTTCTCTCGGCATCTCTGCAGGCCTCAGCCTGGATCCGGCCAGGCTGTTCTCCTGTTTTTCCCCTGGACGTAAGCCCCGCACTGTTCCTCCCGTAATCCTGCCTTTATGTGTAAGTGTAGTGTTTTGTGTATTTTGTATTTTTGTGTTCATTAAATGTGCAGACTTACAGCTCCAGCCCTTGGTGTCCTCAATCCACCCCTGCTAGGGCGATTTAAGACCAGTGCCAGTCAAGATGCCAGCGGACTGTGAGTTTGATTTTTTTTTCCCCTCCCGGTTATTTTTTGTAAAGGTCCATTTTTTTTCCCACTGAGATGTCAGCGCACATGGACTACTCAGCTGTTTGAACGAGGTGGAGTGTTGGACTGTGAGAATTTTGGAGAGCATTCTGTCAGAGGCTCATGCCTCCTGCACTCCTGAGGCTATCCGGGAATGTCTGGATGGAGCGGCTCAGCTACTGGAATCATGCCCTAGTCTGTGGGACCATCCAGAGCTCATGGGTCTCCTCGTCTCCATCACCAACTCTCAGAACATGCTCCGCGGGCTGGGGAAAACCTCTCCCTCATCTGTACCTGTGCCGACAAATGAGCATCCCCTGGTTCAGACATCCACAGTCTCTCTCTGTTCAGCCGCATCTCACCAGAGGAACTTTTCCACCTCCCCAGCAGCTCCTCCCTCGTTGTTTTGGAGAACCATAGCAGCAGCCTCCTCCTCACTTCAGAATTTTTTTTTTCATCAGCTGTCCTGTCAGCCTCCTCCTCCTCGTCTGCTGCTGCTGCCAACTTCTTCTCCATGATGTCACCGTTCCCTGCTGAAAATTCGGCTGTCCTCAGGTCTGCAGGGCCGGCTCCTCCACTCTCCACTTTGGTGCCCTTGCCCGCTGCAGTGCATGAAAGGGAGATACCTGGTCCTACGGCAGCAGCAACCACCAGGTCCCGGGAACTAAGGAAAGTATCCTTTCATTTTTTAACACCCAGAAATGAATTGTCTTGTCTTATTCCCGGGGGGGAGGGGGGGGGCTCAGCAGCAGTTACCCAATTTAGCTAAGCCCTCACTGCCGGCTGCTGCAACTAAAACTTTAACCTCACCTGCTTCTCCCATGTTCCTCTCTGCTTTTTCTGTGAGTCCGCCGGTCCTGGGAGAGAGCCACCGGACGACGAGGGAGCCTGCAGCCCTTGAAGATCCTGTTCCAGCCCCGCAGCCAGGTCCTGGATGGGAGAGGAGTGCCTTATGTGTCCCGGAGCCTGAGCCGACAAGCGAGTGTCCCCTGGTTTCTGCATCGCAGGACTCAGTGCCAGTGATGAGACAATCTCCAGTATCAGCCTCTGCTTCTGGAGGCCCACCGGCGTTAGCCACTTCATCTGGGGTTCCGTCAGCATCAGCAGCCACAACTGGGGTTAAGCCAGATGCATCCGCCATCATGCCTGCTGCCAGGGTCGCCGCAGTGGAGTCGCCAGAGTCCTGGATGGTGGTGGAGCTCAAGTCTAGGCAAGTACTCTGTTCTGCTTTTACATCTTCAGATCTAGAGAATTCTTGTCTAGCTTGCAGTAGGGAGAATCAGTTGCAGATGTCCCCTGCCTCTGAGCTCTCCTCACTGGGCTCCACTGCTGCCGGTAATAATTTTCCAGTGTTTTTTTCTTCCTCCCCATCCGAGGTGGCCATGTCGAGAGAGGATGCCCGGGGGATTGGATTTAAGACGTCCCCACTGGAGTCGCTGGAGTCCTGGATAGCAGTGGAGCTCGAGCTAAGGCAAATTTCTTTTATGTCTTTATTTTAGTAGTATTATATATATATATATACGTATATATATATATATATATATACATATATATATATATATATAATAATATTATATTGTGGTGCACATATGTGGGTTTCATATGCTTCACATGTATATTACTGTATGCTTATTGTATGCTTCACGTCTCAGAGGAACAAAAGGACTGAACCTCCTAGGGGTAACAGGAGGATGTGAAATCTGGCCTTTTGTATGCAAAGAGATGGCCTTGAGGGATTTCCTGACCACCAGGACTTTAGGTGGAGGCGAGAAGACCTGGAGGGGGATGCACTGTGATTTGGGATTAAAAGACAATGTGACTGTGTGCTTTGATGTCCGGGGGTATAAAAGGGACAGATGTTGGGGGATTCACTCTCTTTCTGTTTTTGGATGTTGGAGAATGTGAATGTGAATAAAACTGGACTTGAGAAATAAACTCAGCCTCGTCCTTCCACACTTCTCCACACTGGTGACCCTAAGACGTATCATGAGCGGAGGCGATTCTCCCGAGCCAGACTTGTCAGGAGCCAGCCAAACGAATGCAGCCACAGTGCAGCTACCGGACTTCTGGCAGAACAATCCACGCTCCTGGTTTAATGCAGTCGAGGCACAGTTCCACCTCCGGAGGATTTCGGTAGACACCACAAAGTTCTACCATGTGGTTGCAAAGCTGGACAACCACACAGCCCAGCGAGTGGAGAGCCTGATCAACCACCCACCGGACAGCGACAAGTACAGCACGTTGAAGGCTGCACTCATCCGTTACTTCACCCCCTCGGTGGAGGAGCGAGCAGAGAGGCTCCTGGTGCTGACTGAATTTGAGAGCGACAGACCTGCAGACCTGATGGGGAAGATGTTGAGTTTGAGAGACTCCGATGATGATAACTTCATCTTCACCCACCTTTTCCTCAGGACCCTGCCGTCAGCAGTGAGAGTGATCCTGGCCAGTTCACCACGGTTGGCCCGACGAGACTACCACGAGCTGGGCCAGGAGGCGCAACGACTCGTCGACGCCAATAAACGGCGCGCGGCTACGGCTGCGGCAGCGGAGCTAGGCGCAATGTTCGGAGATGGCAGGGGGCCAGAGGCTGCAGCACAAGACTCACCGACGATGGCGGCGGCAGGGGCCAGGAAACACGGAGCAGACGACGTCCTTTGCTTCTACCATCGCCGCTTCGCAGAGAGGGCACGCAAGTGCATTCCACCGTGCCATTTCAAGTGCTCGGGAAACGCCAAGACCGGGAGTCGGTAGCAGCTGCGGCCCTCGGAGAGGAGAACAAGCTGCTCTACTTGAGGGATGCGCGCTCGGGGAGGCATTTCCTCGTGGACACAGGCTCCCAGCTGAGTTTCATCACATCTTCCTACGCTGACCGGCTGGCACCCTCCAGTGGTCCTGGGGTGTCAGCAGCGAACGGCTCGGCAATTAAGACCTTCGATGAGAGGACTCTGCTTCTGTCTTTACACGGCCACACATTCGAGTGGACTTTCGTCATAGCGGCAGTCAATTTCAACATGTTAGGGGCTGATTTTTTGAGCTCGCATGGTTTGTTGGTCGATCTTGCTAACAGACGCCTGGTTAATGCACTCTCTTTTTATTCTATTACGTGTACAGCTCGAGTGGCCCCGCCAGCAGCACAAGCCAATGTCACAGCTGCAGGTGGTAAGTTCCACACACTCCTCACTCAGTTCCCAGCACTCACGGTCCCAACATTTTCGGCGACCGTGGCTAAACACGGGGTGGAACATTTTGTTACTACCACCGGACCGCCCGTTTTTGCAAAAGCTTGGCGCTTGCATTCAGCTAAACTGACCATAGCGCGTGAGGAGTTTGCCAACCTGGAAAGGTTGGGCATCATCAGGCGTTCGAAGAGCGCATGGGCTTCACCGCTTCACATGGTCCCGAAAGCTGATGGCTCGTGGCGACCTTGCGGTGATTTCTGCAGGCTGAACAACGCTACAGCGCACGACCGCTACCCGATCCCGCACATCCAAGATTTTTCAGTTCATTTGGCGGGGGCGCGCGTTTTTTCTAAAATAGACTTGGTACGCGGTTACCACCAGGTCCCAGTGCGCGCTGAGGACATACCCAAAACAGCGGTAATAACTCCTTTCGGGCTTTTTGAGTTTTTGCACACGCCGTTTGGGCTTAAAAGCGCAGCGCAGACGTTCCAACGCATGATGGACGCGGTTTTGCGCGATCTCCCTTTCGTGTTCGTCTACCTGGACGACATATTGGTAGCCAGCGCGTCCGAAGACGAACACGAAAACCACCTCACGGCAGTTTTCCAGAGGTTGGCAGAGCACGGATTAATAATCAACCTAGCGAAGTGTCAGTTCGGGGTGACGCAGATTGATTTTTTGGGGCATCGCGTCTCCCCAGAAGGAACGGTTCCTCTGCCTGACAAAGTGCGCGCAGTAACAAATTTTCCCCAACCACAAACGGTCAAAGCGTTACAGGAGTTTTTGGGAATGGTGAATTTTTATAACCGTTTCCTCCCCCGCGCAGCGCAGCTCATGCAACCATTGTATGCTGCACTAAAAAAAACAAAAACCCACAAAATAAAGTCGAATGGTCTCCGGAGCGAGAGCGCGCATTCTCTGAAGTCAAAACAGCCCTGGCGAACGCTGCGTTGTTGGCACATCCAGTCCCAGCGGCCCGCATGACGCTCACTACTGGCGCGTCAGATGTGGCCATAGGGTCGGTCGTGGAACAGTATGTAGCCGGAGCCTGGCAACCGTTCGCCTTTTTCAGCAAGACCCTGCGCGACAGCGAACGAAAATACAGCACATTCGTCAGGGAGTTGTTAGCTCTCCACTTGGCCATTCGCCACTTCCAGTTCTGGCTGGAAGGACGCTGTTTCACCGCGTTCGCTGACCACAAGCCGCTGACTTTCGCGATGGCCAAGATTTCAGAACCTTGGTCGGGCCGGCAGCAGAGACAGCTGGCCGCGATATCGGAGTTTACTATCGATATCCAGCATGTGGCGGGTAAACTTAATGTAGTGGCGGACTGCCTCTCGCGCACCGTGGCGGCTCCAGCCCGCGTAGAGGTAGATTCTGCAGCCATGGCCGCGGAGCAGGTTAGTGACGCGGAAGTGCGCGCGGCCCCGGTCCGTGTGGGGATAGATTATGCAGCCATGGCCGCGGAGCAGGTTAGCGACGCGGATGCGCGCGCACTCCAGTCTGGACCAATAGGGTTAAGGCTGGAGAACAGGGTGCTGCAAGACGGTATGCCCCCCCCCTAATCTGCGATGTCTCCACTGGGCGGCCGCGTCCTGTGGTTCCAGCCGCATGGTGCCGCCGCGTTTTTGACTCGATCTATTCTCTGGCACGCCCGGGAGTGCGCGCTTCGGTCAAAATGGTAGGAGAGAAATTTGTATGGCCGAGCCTGTGCAAACAAGTTAGAGAGTGGGCGGCAGCCTGCATGGCTTGTCAGCGGGCCAAGGTTTATAGACACGCGAGAGCTCCCTTGGAGCCGTTTCACATCCCAGCTAAAAGGTTTGATCATGTCCACGTGGACCTCGTAGGCCCCCTCCCGCCCTCACAAGGGTGCACACATCTTCTGACAATGGTTGACCGCACCATGCGCTGGCCGGAAGTGGTTCCGCTGTTGTCAACCACAGCCGAGGAGGTGGCGCGTGCGTTTTTAACGGTATGGGTAGCGCGTTTTGGAGTCCCGTCGGACATTACGTCTGACAGAGGCCCTCAATTTGTTTCCGAACTTTGGTCAGCGATGACCCGCAGCCTGGGGGCAACGATCCACCGCACGACCACGTACAACCCGCAGGCTAACGGGTTACGCGAACGTTTTCACAGGTCACTGAAGGCGGCTCTCAGAGCGTCGCTTACAGATGCAAATTCGGTGGACAAGCTACCATGGGTTTTATTGGGGTTGCGTTCTGCACCTAAAGAGGATTTAGAAGCCTCCCCAGCTGAGCCAGTTTTCGCACAGCCACTTCGGCTGCCCGGCAAATTTCTCCCAGATAATCCAGCGCCAGAGTGCTCCCCGGCTCAGCGGTTACAGAATAGCACAGGCCTGAGCACACTACCTGGCCCCGTTCACAACAGTTTTCCACGTGTTTTTGTGCCTAAGGCTTTAAAAAATGTGGAGTTTGTTTTTGTCAGACATGATGCCCATCGTCCACCTTTATGCCCACCTTATGATGGACAATATAGAGTGCTGGAAACGGGATAAGCATTTTTTGCTAGATTTGGGGGGCAGAAAAGAAATGATTGGCATAAACAGGCTCAAACCCGCTTTTGTGGTAGCTGACGAAATTGTGCAGTTGGCTAAGGCTCCTCGGCGTGGCAGACCCCCTAGAGAGCATTCCCCAGAACACCCACAGAGGTTGACTAACAGTTCTCATCCTCAGGCAGCAGCTCCACACCAGGAAGACGCCGCGGAGGTGGTACAGCCTGCTTACAGCAGATACGGGAGAAGGCTGAGGCCCAAGCGGCACGTGGACTGATATGTAGTGATTTTATTATGACATGCAATCTGTGGTTATGTTGTTCCATCTTAGACGTTTTTTTGGGGGGGGTCATGTGGTGCACATATGTGGGTTTCATATGCTTCACATGTATATTACTGTATGCTTATTGTATGCTTCACGTCTCAGAGGAACAAAAGGACTGAACCTCCTAGGGGTAACAGGAGGATGTGAAATCTGGCCTTTTGTATGCAAAGAGATGGCCTTGAGGGACTTCCTGACCACCAGGACTTTAGGTGGAGGCGAGAAGACCTGGAGGGGGATGCATTGTGATTTGGGATTAAAAGACAATGTGACTGTGTGCTTTGATGTCCGGGGGTATAAAAGGGACAGATGTTGGGGGATTCACTCTCTTTCTGTTTTTGGATGTTGGAGAATGTGAATGTGAATAAAACTGGACTTGAGAAATAAACTTCCACACTTCTCCACAATATATTATATTCAGTCAACTCCATCAGCGGAAGGCTTCGGGCCCGGATGGCATCTCCGCTAGGATCCTGAGGACCTGTGCCAACCAACTAGCTCCAGTACTGACACACCTGTACAACCTGAGCCTGAGTCTAGAGAGAGTACCGGTGCTGTGGAAGACATCCTGCCTGGTTCCTGCCCCCAAGAAGTCATCTCCATCGGATCTGAATGACTATCGACCAGTTGCCCTCACATCTCATGTGATGAAGGTCCTGGAGAGACTGGTCTTAGCCCACCTGAGGCCGCAGGTGGAGACGTGGCTGGACCCTCTGCAGTTTGCATATCAGCCCCATTTAGGAGTTGAAGATGCTGTCATCTACCTGCTGCAACGAGCCCATCTGCACCTGGATGGTGGAGGAGATACTGTGAGAATCACTTTTTTTGATTTCTCCAGTGCCTTTAACACCATTCAGCCACTGCTGCTGGGCGAGAAGCTGCGGGGGATGGGGGTTGACAGCTCTGTGATCTCCTGGATTACCGACTACCTGACAGGCAGACCACAGTTTGTCAGGCTGGGCAGTGTCTTGTCTGGAGTGGTGGCTAGTGATACGGGAGCGCCACAGGGGACTGTGCTCTCTCCTTTTCTTTTTACCTTATACACCACGGACTTTCAGTATAACACTGAGTCATGTCACCTGCAAAAATTCTCTGATGACTCAGCTGTTGTGGGGTGTATAAGAGGAGAAGAGGAGGGGGAGTACAGGGCACTGGTAGACAGATTTGTGGAGTGGACGGAGCAGAATCACCTGAGGTTGAATGTCAGCAAGACCAGGGAGATGGTGATTGACTTCAGGAAGAGGAAGGCTCCTTCTCAGCCACTGCAGATTAGGGGGGAGGATGTGGGAGTGGTTGAAGACTACAAATATCTGGGTGTCAGGATCAGTAGCGGGTTGGACTGGAGATCCAACACCGATGCTGTGCACAAGAAGGGGATGAGCAGACTCTATTTCCTGAGAAAACTGAGATCCTTCAACGTGTGCAGCAGGATGCTGGAGCTTTTCTACCAGACTGTTGTCGCCAGCGCCATCTTTTTTGCTGCGGTCTGTTGGGGTAGCAGTATCAGGGCCAGAGATACCAACAGACTTGACAAGATTATCAAGAGGGCTGGCTCTGTAATTGGTCTCAGACCGGAGACCTTTGAGACAGTGGTGGAGAGGAGAACACTAAATAAACTGCGATCCATCATGGACAATCCTGATCACCCCCTCCACCACACACTAGGTAGGCAGCGAAGCACTTTCTCCAGTAGACTACTACAGCTTCGTTGTCGAATGGCCAGGTACAGGAAATCTTTCTTGCCACATGCAATTTCACTTTACAATAACTCACTATGATGTTGTATTCTGGTCATAGCTATGCTGCCACACTGCACCTTACAGACTAACTGGTACCTCACATTTCACTCTGCTCCTGATAGTTCTTCTTTGTGCAATGCGATGATTCATGTGTTTATACGGGTCATCATCATATATTAAGCTATGATGTATATAGGTTCTATAGTCATGTTAGTTTCTTTTTTACTTTCAATGGGTAATCCCTTTGTCTGTCGTGTGTGTTTCTGTTGTTTGGCTGTCAACTGTCATGCTGCTGTTACACTGTAATTTCCCAGTTTGGGATCAATAAAGTACATCTATCTATCTATCTATCTATTAGAGAAATCTTGCTCAGCTCTTCGGGGGGGGAACCAGTCGCAGCCGTCAGCTGCTCCTGAGTTCTCCTTGCCAATCTCCACTGCTGCCGGTGATAGTAATCCAGCGTATGTTTCCTCTCGTCTGCTCGAGTCTTCGTCTGAGTCCCCTGAGGACACCGTGGGTCCTCCACCTCCGCCTGAGGTCACTGTGGGTCCTCTGCCTCCACCTGAGGCCATCGTGGGTCCTCCGCCTCCACCTGAGGTCACTGTGGGTCCTCCTCCTCTGCCTGAGGTCACCGTGGGTCCTCCACCTCCGCCTGAGGTCACCGTGGGTCCTCCATCTACGCCTGAGGTCACCGTGGGTCCTCCTCCTTCGTCTTTGTCTGGTCCCCCACTGATCAATCATCTCCTTTGCCTGGTTTTATCATGGGTCTGCCATTTGGTCTCACCTGGGTTCCTTGTGGGTTCTCCTTCTCTGCCTGAGATCGCTGAAGGTCATCTGTCTTCACCTGAGGTCGCCGCTGGTCAGCCATCCTCTTCGTTTAATTCCCCTACTTGTCAGCCATCCTCTTCATCTAGTTTCCCCACTGGTCAGCCATCCTTTTCGCTTGGCTCCCCCACTGACCAGCTGTCTTCTTTGTTTGGTGTCCCTGCTGGTCAGCCGCCATCGTCGGATGTCAGCTCCCCGCAGTCACCGACTTAGTTCATCCTTGGCGTGGCCCCTGCAGTCCGGGGTAGGCACAGGTTCCAACATCCACCTCCAGGGGGGGCGCATGGTGCCCCGCGGTCCGTTGGCTCAGGGATGCAGGGAGACCACCCGATGGGCTGTGCTGTCTGGTTGGGTGGCTCTGGAACTCTGGAAGGCCACCCGACAGACCTCGTCAGCTGCTTGTGTGGCTCGGGTTGTGGGTCATGAGTCTTTTCTTGTTTTTCTGCCTTGGTTTCGGTCCCTCCAAGCTTGGGTTCCCCCTCCTTCCGTGCGGGGTGGATTTTTCTCTTTTTTGATGGTACCTTGGGGTGTCTGGTGTCAACACCTTGAAGGGGGGGGGGGGGCTCTGTCGTGATGCTGAGCACGGTGAGCACATACATGATCATCTAGTTTTGTATTATTTATATTATCTACCTGTCTTGACATGAGCCACGCTCACCTTTCCTCTAGTCCTCTTTTTGTATCTTTCATACTTGAATTGTATTATTTGCATCTCTTGGTTTTTGTCTTTATCTTGTTCTCACCTTAGGTCTCTTTGTATTATCCGGTCTATTTCTCATTTTATATCGTTTCATATTCTTAGCTAGCTTTTTGTGCCATATTCCTCTGTGCTTTTGTTGTGACAGTGCGGTGTGTTACTTCTTTGTAACAGCAAAAGCAGCCCCAGACCATTACACTACCACCACCATGTTTGACTGTTGGTATGATGTCCTTTATATGAAATGCTGTGTTAGTTTTATACCAGATCTAACACAATTCCCACCTTTCAAAAAGTTTAGCTTTTGCCTTGGGACTTTCCCATGGATGGCATTTTTGCTTATTCTCTTTGTTATTGTTGAACCATGGACCAGCATCTAAACTGGGGCAAGTTTGTTATTTATTGTTTATTATTGATGAGTACCCATTAGCTTCTGCATTAGCAGTTGCTAATCTTCCTGGGGACCACAGTTAAAATTCGCAGTTAAAATCAATACAAAAACAATACAAACTTTAAGAAAATAATACACAAAGCGCAAAAGAAAAAAACTTTTTCACATAGGGCTGGGTAGGTTTGGTAAGATTTTTTTTTTCCTTAATAAATGAAATCATCATTTAAAAAATGCATTTTGTATTTACATGAGTTATTTTTGTATGATATCAAAATCTGTTTGATCTAAAATATTTAAGTGCGACAAATATACAAAGATATAAGAAATCAGGAAGGTGCCATATACTTTTTCACAGCACTATACTTAGAAAAACTGTGAATCTCAGTTTTTTGTTTTTTGTTTTTTCGATCTGTGTGTATTTTGTGGTCAAACATGGATTCTCCTGTGGAGTTCTGAATCCTGCAAATGAATGGATTTCTGTGTTAAATCTATAGTTGAACAATAACTTTCCTATGGTAAATATCCATAAAATTAACAGTGCTATTATCACTTGCCTGTAATGTAGGAAAAGGTGGTTTAAGGTAACATTCTGGCAACTACAGCTATTGGATTTTTATGCACAAGTTTTCTCTCTCTCTCTCTTTTTTTTTTTTTTTTTACAGTAGATTTGCATTTTTAACATACTGAGACATCTCAGTCAGAAGCTGGTGTTTTTTTTAACCACCTCTTCCTTGAACACAAAGCCAGTGGGTGATATAGCTGACAGCATCAAGTAAAGACTCAGCTACTAAGCCTGTGTGTACTTGCAAGGTGGGGTAGCACACATCCTAGCATCCTACTGAAAAGGCTGATTAACTAAAGCCCCTTTTCTGCTAGTACCTATATAGCCCCAAACACCACGGTACGGTTTTATTCAGTTCAGTACGCTTTTGTTTCTATTACACCAGAGTACCGCTTGAGGTGGGTGGGATTTGTTTACAGGAAGGTGGCACAACCCTCCTGTGACGTACCCACATCTGTGCCAGTCAGCCCTACTTGGCACTGCTCTGTCAACCAGGCTGCATCATGTTGCTGTCTAAAGCCAAGCAAAACCACACCTCACTACCATAGGGCCACACATGAGGGGGGCTACAGATCGAGTATACCTTTCCAACAAAGCCGCAGGTGCATTGAACTTTTCACTTTGGTGAGAATGGGTGGTGCATGGTACTGGCTGTCTGTATAAACACTTAACTTGTGAATGTAAAATTATGGTGTGTCTAAAATAAAATGTGGCCTTGATTTTTTTTTCTTTTTGTGGCTATTGACAGGCTCCATAATGGTCTCATCAGTGTATTCAGGAAGAATGCAATCTTTAAAAATTACTGGGACATTTTGCCCATTGTCTGTAAGCATTATTGTACAGCTCCAAGTTTTAGTTTTTTTTCTAATTATCAGGGCATTCAGCATAACATCATGGCCTGTTTCTACAACTCCACAAACCTGTGCAGTTTTTCAAATTGCTGTAAAATTATCCATCAACAGCTTGAGCTTTTTACTCTCACTTTATTGACAAGATCTTGACAAATAAAGTGGAGTACTGAAACGTGATTTAATTAGTTTTAGGATCTCCTTCCTTGTGGGCCTGGGTTTTTATTTTCCTGCCAAACATTTTTTGGAGCAGCTTTGAAGTGTGTGGGACTTGAGAATTTCTGTCTAATAAATTGTTTTTGCAAGAGCTGAGACACTGTACTATAGCTCCAGTAAGATCCTCACAGCTGACAGATCATATTAACTCCAGCACCACTTGCTGTTCCAAGCTACTTGAAAACAATTTAGATAGCCACACACTGTATAAGACCTAGGAAAAAAGGGGCAAAATGTTCAAAAATAGTAAAATGTTTGAACCAAAGATGAAAAAAAAATGTTTTCACAGTTGTCTCGAATGGAATTGCAATCACTTACCAAGGAAATATGGAACATTTAACTGTCTATAAAATACAGTAAATCTCCCTTAACAGAGGACCATTCTTTCCATCCCATGGTGACTGGTATTGGACATCAAAGCAAAATCCAATTAAGAACTGCCGAGTGAATTAAATACCATCGCCGTCGTCTTATGTCCCTCTCCTTTTAATTCATACCTCTTCAGGCCTGTTTTTGAAACGGCTCTCTTGTGCTCTACTTAAAACTTCCAATTTATAAGTTGTGCAATATGCTTAAGTTTTTTGAAAGTTCCTCTTTAGCGAGAGTTGACATTGAAGGGACTTTGGAGCTCACTTTGAACTGTTCAAAGAAATAACAATCAGCTCTCCCACAAAATGTACAAAAATAGCTGGTAGTATTCCATCCTACATTCTGGTGAGTGGTTTGTTTTGATGCCAATCATTGCCAGGTATGCCGAGGTCAAATTCCCCAGCAAACCATTTATAAACTAGAAAAGCACTCAGAAAGCACAGACCTCCAGCAAGGCTCCTTCTGTCCCTCATGGATCACTTCCAAAATGTAATGGGTCCGTGTGTAGGCCACGAGCCAGTTCTGGTGAAAACTGCATCAAAGTTTATCCAGTATTGTTTTGGAGTATTCTTGCTAACACACTGTGAGAAGATAAGAGGCTTGGCGGAGGTATGTGTTCTCGGATCGTCACCAAAGTGTTATGGATTCTTCTCTAGGCGAAGAACCACCTCCGGAGAAAATTTCATCCAAATCCATCCAGTAGTTTTTGTGTAATCCTGCTGCACAAATACAAACAAGATCCTTGGTGGAGATATGTACTCTCAGATCATCACCAAAATTTAATGTGTTCATCCTTGTCCCAAGGGCTACCTCTGGTGAAATTTCATCAAAATCCGTTCAAGTAGTTTTTGCGTAATCCTGCAAACAGATAGGCAGACAAACAGACGGACAGACAAACCACTCCGATTACATAACCTCCTTGGCAGAGGTAATGATGAAAGCATCCAGAAGCTGGCCATCCTAGAGGCAAAACTACTTTTCAGTAACATAGTGTCTCAGCTGGTGAACTACGGTTCAGTTTTAGGCTGTACCAGTTATGCAGGCAGGGCAAAAGACAGACTGTTTTGTTTTATAGATTTGTAAAAATAGTGACCATACAAGGTGAACTAATAGAGAAGATTAAAGAGAGAGAAGAGTGGTTATAGGAACATTACTGGTCACTCCTTATTCATCTCATACTTAGGTTAGTTGTTTCTTGATATACAGTGGTGTGAAAAAGTGTTTGCCTCCTTCCTGATTTCTCTTTTTTTGTATGTTTGTCACACTTAAATGTTTCAGATCATCAAATTTAAATATTAAACAAAGATAGCACAAGTAAACACAAAATGCAGTTTATAAATGAAGGTGTTGATTATTAAGGGTAAAAAAAAAATCCAAACCTACATGACCCTGTGTGAAAAAGTGATTGCACCGCCATGTTAATACATGAATTAACTGTGGTTTATCACATCTTTGGAAAGCTGAGTTCAATTTCTCTAGCCACACCTAGGCCTGATTACTGCCACACTTGTTCTTAATCAAGAAATCACTTAAATAGGACCTGCCTGACAAAGTGAAGTAGACCAACAGATCCTCAAAAGCTAGACATCATGCTGTGATCCAAAGAAATTCAGGAACAAATGAGAAACAAAGTAATTGAGATCTATCAGTCTAGAAAAGGTTAAAAAGCCAATTCTAAAGGGCTTTATAACCTTTGGGTTAAAGGGCTTTGGAACTCCAGTGAACCACAGTGAGAGCCGTTATCCACAAATGGCGAAAACAATGAACAGTGGTGAACCTTCCCAGGAGTGGCCGGCCGACCAAAATTACCACAAGAGCACAGCAACGACTCATCCAAGAGGTCACAAAAGACGCCACAACAACATCCAAAGAACTGCAGGCCCCACTTGCCTCAGTTAAGGTCAGTGTTCATGACTCCACCATAAGAAAGAGACTGGGCAAAATGGCCTGCGTGGCAGAATTCCAAGACGAAAATCACTGTTGAGCAAAAAGAACATAAAGCCTTGTTTCAGTTTTGCCAGAAAACATCTTGATGATCCCCAAGACTTTGGGGAAAATACTCTGTGGACTGACGAGACAAAAGTTGAACTTTTTGGAAGGTGTGTGTCCCATTACATCCGACATAAAAGTAACACAACATTTCAGAAAAGGAACATCATAACAACAGTAAAATATGGTGGTGGTAGTGTGATGGTCTGGGGCTTTTTTGCTGCTTCAGGACCTGGAAGACTTGCTGTGGTAACTGGAACCATGAATTCTGTTGTCTACCAAAAAATCCTGAAGGAGAATGCCCAGCCATCTGTCTGTGACCTCAAGCTGAAGCGCACTTGGGTTCTGCAACAGGACAATGATCCAAAACACACCAGCAAGTCCACCTCTGAATGGCTTAAGAAAAACACAACGAACACTTTGGAGAGGCCTAGTCAAAGTCCTGACCTGAATCCAATTTAGATGCTGTGGCATGACCTTAAAAAAGCAGTTCATGCTCGAAAAGCCTCCAATGTGGTTGAATTACAACAATACTGCAAAGATGAGTGGGCCAAAATTCCTCCACAGCACTGTAAAAGACTCATTGCTAGTTATTGCAAACGCTTGATTGCAGTTGTTGCTGCTAAGGATGGCCCAACCAGTTGTTAGGTTTAGGGGGCAATCACTTTTTCACACAGGGCCATGTAGGTTTTGATTTTTTTCCCTTAATAATAAACACCTTCATTTAAAAACTGTATTTTGTGTTTACTTGTGTTATCTTTATCTAATATGTAAATTAGTGGTGCACAATACTGCAATACTGGCCCTGTATTACTGCAAGTAGTACAGGGGGCCAGTATTGCCGATACCGATCTGATAACGATACTTTTTAATGATTAAGGTGAATGCATCATCAAATTACTAAATCTGAATGAATTTTCATGACCTTTAAGTGTTTTGTGATTTTTTTCCTTTGGCTTATTAATTAGTTAAAACCCAGAACAGACTTTGGCCAAAGTTTATCCACCTTATTCCTGGGGTGCCGCTGTAGGAACGATTATGGGTGGAGCTTCCTGTTTCGGCTGACGTAGTGTTAAATCAGTCAGTAGTGGAGTAGCACGGGTATTTAAAATAGCATTTTTAAAAGTTTTTCAAATTTATTTTAATGTATAGTCCGCATACTTGTTTTGTGCTCAAGTGGCAGCAAAATTCAACATTCGTAGTTTTTGTATTTTTGAATGTTTTTGCGTAGTTCTGGTACTTGCTGCTGTTTGTGGTGTGAGGCTCTTCACAGATAAGTACAGCTAAATATGTGGCTTCAACAGCAATGAGTTGATCATGCACTGAAAACTAAAGGAATGTTCGTGTGATCGGTGGTACTGACACAACAGCACCAGGTATGGTTTTCACTTGTATGAATGTCACAGATCTGACGTTTTACCCCAAATTTAAAGCACCCAAGCACGGTGTTGTGGTTCTTTGTGGCTCTAACTAGTCTCTATGTCTGCTCTGAGGTAAATTTGATTATGTCCAACATATTTTAACAAAATGCAGCCGACTTTATTGCGGTGGAGACATTGATATCAGAGCTTTTATTTGTTTACAGTGTTAGTGTTGTGTCCATAATTAGTGAAATAAGTAAGAGGGTGGAAGGCAGTTTATATTATTTATTATTGAACTCACGAATACACAGCAGTGGAATTCAGCGCTCCTGAGCCAGGCGTCAACGGCGAAAGAGGACGTGCCCCTTCCTGCCGTGACCCTTATACCCTGGCTGGCGTGACCACCAGAAAGGTGGGCCACCAACCCCCTCTATTCCCCGGTCATTCCCAGGCCGTCATCTTACCACTGTTTTCATATATAACATCTCCCCTCCCCCCTTTAAAAAAAATATGCTGGCACACAGATTGAACCACCCAAATTTAACACCCGACTCTTGCTCTAACAGGGGAAATCAATATGTACAAAACCAATAAATGTCATATCCGGCTCTAGGGAGCCGGGCAATCAGAGCCAGGGGCAAGCCAGTGAGTCGAGATGTTTTATTCTGGGTAAGGGATAAGGGATGAGGAGAGCACAGACACTCATACAGACGTACATTCTCAGGCTGCACAGCGCAGGGGTAGGTAGCTCGTACCGGACGTGGGGGTAACAAGACGTGCATACTCACAGCGGGATACAAACACCGGAATGCTGCAAGGGGAGTTGAAGCTGACACCAGACGAAGGGGCTTCAGCCTAGCAGTGCTTATGTCGCAGCCCCGAATGATCGAAGCTGCTCCTCTTTATACTCATTAACAGCGCCCCAGCTGATGAGGATTAATTGGCCCCAGCCGTCCCGTGACACTGACAGCTGGGAACCAGCTGAGGCACTGCCCAATGAGAGGCAGGGATAAAAGGAGCATGGGCTGAGCGCCGAGCCGGCATCTCACCCCATGGTGACAGAGCCTCCCCCTCACGGTCGGGCTCCCGAACGACCAGGAACATCCCAGCCCCCCCCCTCCCCACCTAGGGTGGGCGGAAGGGAGGCAGGACCGGAGGGGAAGATGCAAAGGGAAGGACAAAAAAAACAATAGACCAATGTAGGGCAGCAGGGCAGAGAAAAAAAAACCCAAATACAATACCCTACAACACAGGGAAAAGGATTAACCCAGAGCACAGTTAGGGAGAAAACTGAGTTAGGACACAGGTAGGGAAAATACCAAATATGACTACAGACAGCATACAAATAACGTATAGATTGGGGCAAAAAAAAAGAAAACCAAAAACCCACCAAAAAGGTGGCAGGAATGAATAAAGCAATCAGAGTATAGTTAAGGGGAACAAAACACACTACTCCATAATGCACCAACAAGACAAAGGTCAGGACAAAAAATGATGAAAAACGCTGTGCATGGATACTAAAGAAAACAAAACACACAGCACTGAATATATAAAAGATCACCTAAAGAAACAGAGGTGACAAGGACAAATGGGTAATAATGAAGTACGGTTAAGTGGGAATGAAACACATTACTTCAAACAACAACAAACACAGTCAATGTTAAAGTCGGGGCTAGGGAAGGCCCCCCACGAGGATAATAAGACAGAATGGGGTGATCACAGAGTATGGTTGAACAGGAAACCACACGCATACTCCATGATGCACCGACGAGGCCAAGGCTAAGGTAAGGATGAATGAAAACGCTGAGTAAAGATAAGAAAATGCAATACACAGCGCGATACATAAGGTGAGTCACCAAGAGGAAAAAAAGGTGACAGGGTAACAGGATAACAATACGATAAAAAATGCTGAGTATGGTTAAAAAAAAAACACAGCACAAAAACATATTGTAACGTCGGGGCCATTTTAAGGGAGCCAGGGATTTCCCAGCATGCTTTGCCAGTTTGAAACGTTACTCTGTGTGTTAAATGTGTTACTTCTGAGTTATACTGCTGTGTCATTATAACTGCATTATAATGACCCAGCAGTGTTTAGCAGGATTAGGGCAAGATGTATCATGTGTGTGTAACCGTGATGTAAACAGAGGTCTGTGAGAATGACCTCCACTGCTCTGTGTACTAAGTTGCAGGTTGGGGGTCGGGGTGTGTGTAAAATAAATCTGGTTGATCACAGCCATCTGCTCCATTGTCTTTTTGTGTGAACCCCTGCAAACGTCACACTGGTGTCAGGAGTGGGACATGGAGCAAGATGAGGACCCAGGCGGAGGTACAGCGGCCGGAGCGATTCATCGCTCAGCCGGGAACGGAGTATAGAGCTGAGACGCCGGCCCCTGGAGAGCTTCGCTGCGATGGACGGAGCAGAGCAAACCAGCCCCGTTTCCCGCCCTTTTCAGGGCAGGACGGGCTGGTGATTCCAGAGCGATTAGGAGCGGCAATCTACTGGGAGATGACCGTCCCATCCATCCAGCAGTGGGCCAAGATTCCCCGCTACAACGGCGAGAACCTGTTGGATGACCGCCTGGCCCAGGTCGAGTTGGCTGCCGCGCTGATCATCGGAGGAAACCATGGTGCTGAGAGCGAGTGGAGGAGGAGCTACGGCAGATCACAGCAGCGCGTGCACGAAGGAAAGAGCCGTGGCGACGCGAGGAAGGACGGCTACCACTGCACAGTGCCAGGGTACATGGCATGGTACTGCCCCGCACACAGCGCACGACAAACTGGTCCCTCGCTGACGTTAAATTAGAGCGAGGTGGCATGGACGGGGGAAAAGCCGCCTCCTGCAGATGCTTCCCCCGGTGCAGGAGCAACGCAGCGGAGCGAGCAGGACGAAGATGCGGCCATTTTCCAGGCGTGGCAAGGGCTGGACGCATGGACGCGGGCCAGCGGCCGCCTGGAAGAACTGGCAGCGGTGGGAGTCGGCCGGAGCGGGCCTGGGACTCCCGCTGCCAGGGAAGGGACTGTGCGTGGTCCTACAGAGGCTGTCAGATGTGTCCATCCGCCCGCTGATGGCCAAACCGGAACCCTACCCCAACCAGATGCTCTGACCGAGACTCAGATGGCCCGTGCATGCCGCCCTGGCACCGGGCTGACTCGCGTTGGATTTCTGAAAGTGGACTTTGAATTTTCTGGGGACAGAAACCAGTCCAGGGGGGGGGCAGTGTAACGTCGGGGCCATTTTAAGGGAGCCAGGGATTTCCCAGCATGCTTTGCCAGTTTGAAACGTTACTCTGTGTGTTAAATGTGTTACTTCTGAGTTATACTGCTGTGTCATTATAACTGCATTATAATGACCCAGCAGTGTTTAGCAGGATTAGGGCAAGATGTATCATGTGTGTGTAACCGTGATGTAAACAGAGGTCTGTGAGAATGACCTCCACTGCTCTGTGTACTAAGTTGCAGGTTGGGGGTCGGGGTGTGTGTAAAATAAATCTGGTTGATCACAGCCATCTGCTCCATTGTCTTTTTGTGTGAACCCCTGCAAACGTCACAATATATTCCCCTAATGGACAAAGAAACTACACCCGAGTGACTTCAATAATAATAAAAGAAGTAAAGGACACCCGAGGAGACGGCAGGCAGAGTCCAAAACGGCCGGAATTGTTCTGGTAATCTCCCCGCCCATTGTCCAGTTGGCAACCCGGGGAAGAGAAATGTTCGGACGGCGAACTCTGGGCCCAGATCCCAGGAATCCAGTCCAACGGCTGCCGAACCAGGCCGCCCAAAGGCAAACACAGACCAGTGGGGGGAAACCAGATCGCCGAACCGAAAGTTTTGCGGGTCGGGTCGTCGACCCGCATCACTCAACCACCAGGACCGTTGAGACGGACGAAGGGTCAGAGCGGATCCCGGTGGAAGAGGCTCAGGGGAGAGCCGATGACGAGGGCGGCGGGCCTCAGGGAAACGGCCACCTCCTCACCGGACCTGGACAACACTGGGGCAGCACCCACGTCGGACCCCGATCGGGCCTCAGGCGAACCCACGTTGGACCCCGATTGGGTCTCGGGCGAACCCACGTTGGACACTGCACCAGAACCGACCTCCAACGTTGAACCCGGACCCTCCAGCACCACGAGGAACAGCAACTCCTCGCCGGTGACCCTGGAAGAAGGCTCAGAAGAGAAAACAGAACCGGGATCAGGATCACCGGCAGCGCCAGAACCCGGCGAGACGAGCTCAGACACAGCGGGCGGCTGCACCCTGCTCGTCTCCCCTGGAGATAGGCTGAAGTGCTCAAAGATAAAAAGAAAGAAAAGAAAGGAGAGCACTCGCCTGATCTCGGGTTCTGACGCCGTCCAGGACTGCGAAGATCCAGGATCCGTCGTCAGGAGGTCGTTGTCAGGCTCCCATCTAGCCGCGTCGGGCCCCGCAGCCAGCACGATGGTCAGCGCAGCTTGAGATCCCTCCAGCTCAGGTAACCCCGCCGACGACCCACTCGGCGTGAAGCCAGAAGAATCTCGTCCCGCTGGACCGAACCGCTCCTCCGTGGAGACCCAGGGACGCTCAGTCGTCAGCGTAGACTCCACGCAGCAGTCAGTCCCCCTCCTCCGTCCGCAATGTAGCTGCGGAACCACAGGCCCTCTCCATATCCCACCACGTTGACCCGGAGCCGGGGACCGCTCGGCGGAGAGAGACACAGAGGATGCGGGATTAGGAATACAGGTTACAGCAGGTGGGGAGAGTTCAGGGAGCTGCGAACCCTGAACTTCTCCTCCAGGGATGTGACAGAGCAAATCATTAAGCAGGTGTGAAAAAACAATGACTTGCCTGCCCCCTGGAGGTTGAGCATCGCCTGCTGTAGTGGAATCTGCTTCTTCCTCTCCCCGCCCGGCGATAACGGAGGACCCCCCGGGAATTCGTCTGAGGATCGCTCGCGTTGTCTCCAGCAGAGAGCTCACCAGGCCGGGATTCCAGGCACACACAGCGGTCAGGAAGCGCGTCGAGGAGGAGGGGGAAACAGCCGGGGTGAGCCAGCCCGAATGTCCAGGAATGACAGCGGGGGAACGAGGCTCAGGGGACGAGGCTGTAGAATCTCCACACTGACGAGGCGAAGGGATGACAGCTGCGTGGGAGGAACGGTCCTGACGATGACCCAGAACTGGATCCGGACGAGGTTCGTGCAGAGGTGACTCGGCGATGTGATGACGACTACACCCAGGGGGCGAAGCGAGGGGGAAACCCAGGATTCGCCGCTCCAGATCGGAGATCGAGACGAGGAAGGCGTCGAGCACGGGAAAGCTTCGTAGCCCTGAAGTCCTCACCATCAATCTCACTGCCGCCGCCACATGCCTGAAGGTGGTGACAGGGAACACAGTAGAGCTCGCGACAGCCACTCGACCCCGGACATAACTGCTGTCAGCTGCGGCTCCTTGAAGGGAATCCCGAGTGACGTGGCGCAGGTCGGGGGAAGTCCTCTGGTTGGCGCGAACTCCCGGACTGGAATAACGGCAGGAACGGGACTCCGAAGCGGGGAAAGACGTCGCCCACTTCGACTCCCTGCCGGGACTTCCATCCACCCCGTGGAGCTTCTCTCGCTGTGTACCTGCAGCGTCTATCCTGGCACTGTCCTCCAGATGGTACAGAGAGTGAGGGTGACAGTCCAGGAGTTCCTCAGCACGGCCTGGATGCCAGCGTCTCGCGTTGGAGGCGTCGTGCAGGGTGAAGAACGTCCCGTCGACAGCCTCCGAGATGGACCTCAGCTCGTCGCCCTGGCGCCGGAAGTGACTCCTGGGAAACGGCATGCTAGCAGCGCTGACACCCGGACAGAAAGGTACATTTCCACGGCGACTCACGGCCGCCGGCAACTCTTCTGGCTGCGACATACTGTCATATCCGGCTCTAGGGAGCCGGGCAATCAGAGCCAGGGGCAAGCCAGTGAGTCGAGATGTTTTATTCTGGGTAAGGGATAAGGGATGAGGAGAGCACAGACACTCATACAGACGTACATTCTCAGGCTGCACAGCGCAGGGGTAGGTAGCTCGTACCGGACGTGGGGGTAACAAGACGTGCATACTCACAGCGGGATACAAACACCGGAATGCTGCAAGGGGAGTTGAGGCTGACACCAGACGAAGGGGCTTCAGCCTAGCAGTGCTTATGTCGCAGCCCCGAATGATCGAAGCTGCTCCTCTTTATACTCATTAACAGCGCCCCAGCTGATGAGGATTAATTGGCCCCAGCCGTCCCGTGACACTGACAGCTGGGAACCAGCTGAGGCACTGCCCAATGAGAGGCAGGGATAAAAGGAGCATGGGCTGAGCGCCGAGCCGGCATCTCACCCCATGGTGACAATAAATAACCTATCCATTAATACAACCAAGGCTGGGAGGCTGGGTAGACTACCAGCACCCCCTACACGACCAGGCGGATTATTCTGCCGCCTTGTCTCTAACAGTCCCAACAAAATACAGCCGTGTGTCTAAAGAAAATCAGTCCCAGAACCTTATACATATACAATAAATAACAAACAATAAACAGTTCAAATTCACAACCTAAACATCCCCTACTGGCGGCCCCCCACCCCAACACACCCACCCCACACTTGGGCACACAATACAAACGTTGGGCATGTCAAAAAAAAAAAAAAATGACAATCAATTTACCTTAATACCAGTTTACAGGTTGAGCCATAAAGCACCTACTCATAACCCACTAAATAGCAAAATACTCCTCTTGTCACACAAACCAACAACTGTATACATTACTTTTCTTCTTTTCTTTTTTTTTTTTTCAAATTTGTCACATTTTCAAAACTTCATTCAGTCAACCCGATGAGCCCCAAATAATTCAATTTATCACATATAATGTGTCAAAATCAACTAAACTTGACCAATTTACTTTCCTAATAAACACACCCGGGGCACAAATCCAGTAGAGACACAACTGTACACAAAACGACAGAAGGCCTAGAACTAAAATTACATCAACAATCAGACCAACAGTCATTTCACAAACCCAATGGAACCTCCCCCCCCCAACCCCCAGGATTGCCATCTCGTGGTTCCCGGCCAGAGTATCTCCGCTTCCTTGCTTCTTGGTGACGGGTTGCGCTGTCTCCTCTTCTTCACCACCCGACACAGCTCGTTGGGGTGCCTCCACGTCTCATCTGACAGGCGAAGATAGCCGTCACTCCGGGCCGCTTCCACCTGCAGACACCCCGGTCATTGTACTGCCCACGACACCTATGGATCCCCCTCAACCGAGCTTCAACCCTAGGGCAAACCATATCACCAACACCCAGGGGAGCTCTAATAAGTCTCCTCAGATCTTCCTGTCGTAGGGGGGCTTCCCATTTGGACCTGGTCCATTCACTAGTCTGGCCTGAAGCCCTTTTCGAAGGCCGCCTCCTGGTGCGTTTCAAACGCACACCTGTTGGTCTAGCCCCGGTGCTGTTCAGCGCTGATGTCCCGGTTCCACCTACCAACCCGGGGGTCCCGTCGTGGCGCCCAGCTCCCACACCCAGAGTAGCTTGGGCTCTGGCATCGGGTCCATCCGGGGGAGGCGCCCCGTGACGGCCCTCCTTGCTGTCTTCTCCCGATCCGGACCAATCGGCGTCCCAAACCGCATCATCGTCCACATCCGGCAGGGATCGGTTCCACAAACCTCTGCCCGACCACTCCTCTCAGGTGTCGCTGGCAATGGAGAAGCCCAAGCCGTGGAACATGTTGCACCCCATAATGTTGGATCCCGTAGCAGATACCACCACCTGGACATCCGGCATGCTCTGCGACTTCGATGCACCCCAATACGGCAATCCTACTCCTCCCATAGCTGTAAAATGGGGCCACCGTCTTCTGAATGTGGTACCGGGGAAACAGGCTCTTCACCGTTTGCAGATTTAAAATCGAAGCCACCGCACCCGTTTCCACCAGCATCAATACCTCTACTCCGTCCAGAGATACCGTGCAATAGATACTGCCACCGGACTCTGGTGCAACCGTATGAACAACGGTGGGAGTCTTCACGGAGAAGCCCCCTCTCTTTTCCTGTTCCCCTCGTTCAAAATTCCTACAGGACCGCACAAAGTGGTGCAGCAGGCAACATTTCCCACAGCGCTTTCCCTTCACCAGACACTCTCTGGACTTATACCTGTGTCTAGCGGACCCACAGCCGTAACATCTCGGCGTTCCTGGGGTAGACCTTATTTTAACAGCGGAGGTGTATTCTTTGTCCTCAACATCGTCTTCATCTTCAGGGCCCACTGTCAATGCCTTTAGTTGAGGCTCATTTGATGCAGGAGAGGAGGACTCTACTGAGGTCCCTTGCTAATACTTCAGCCGCCTCAAACTGCTGGACAATTTCAATAGCAGCAGCCAGAGTCAAGTCACCTGAGAAGGTCAGGAGCCATGACTGGGCAGCCGGGCAGTGAATGTGCTCTGCCAGCTAATCCCGGACCACTTCATCCTGTAGAGCCCCAAATCTACACTCCGCCGCCAGATGCCGTAGGTCTGCCACAAACCTCTTCACTGACGCTCCCATCCTCTGGCGGCACTGTCGAAACTGGATATGCCGAACGTTGACATTGTCCGGCACGCAAAAATATTGCGCCATCAGCTCTACTACCTCCTCAAAACTCTCAGCTCCCCCCAAAGTCTCCAGGATTCTTTGTCCTTCCATGCCCAAATTATAGACCAGTATTGCTCTAGCCCGCAGTTTCTTTAACTCACCGAGGTTGAGGGCCACCAGGTAGTTGCTAAATGCAGCATATCACCTAGGCCAAGGCATGGGAGGCTCACCAGGGGCCTCCAGGAATAGCCAAAAACTGGTTGCAGCACGCTCCATAACCATGTTCTCCTCATCGCCAAATGTTGTGTCCATAATTAGTGAAATAAGTAAGAGGGCGGAAGGCAGTTTATATTATTTATTATAGAACTCACAAATACACAGCAGTGGACTACAGCGCTCCTGATCCAGGCGTCGACGACGAAAGAGGACGTGCCCCTTCCGGCCATGACCCTTATACCCTGGCTGGCGTCACCACCGGAAAGGTGGGCCACCAACCCCCTCTATTCCCCGGTCATTCCCAGGCACCCATCCTACCACTGCTTTCATTTGTAACAGTTAGCATATTAGCAGCAGCGCTAACAAATGAAGCTACTGTCTGCCAGGTCACTTTTTAAGATCATCTTCCTATCCCTAGATAGTCGTGGGAAGTGGTATGATTATATTACTCTTTTTGAGACGCAAAAGGCCATGTTCCCACATTTCTGATGCCGAAGTCATTGTTTTTTAAAAAGGAAAAGTGTCCCATTTCAGTGACAACCATACATTCTAAACTAGTACCGGAAGTTGCCACCATAATTCACGCAAGGCATCATGGGGCCTAGGAATAAGGTGGATAGGTAAACAAAAAACACTTTATTATAATAAAACTTTTTGTTCAGAAACAATAGAACAGTAACATTTTTTCTTAAATAAACATCTACAAAATGATCACTCCACAACAAATGACATAAAATATTTAAAACAATTTTTTCCCCAGTAGAATGTGTTCTCAACTAAAGTTCTCCCCTTTATTGCATTAAAATTAATGTTGCCGGGAAATAATACACACTGAACAACAAATGTATTTTATGGGTTTTATCTGATATATAGAAAATAAAGAGCAGCACGCTTCAGAATGAAAAGATTTACAAAAATTTTTAAATGTAAATAAAATAAAATGAAATGTACAAAATGTCTCTTTGTATATAACTCTCACGTTTGTGTTACAGTCTGTACTGCCTCAAACACACAGGAGGCGGATCTTAAACAAAATGGTGGGTTACTAACAAAGAAAAATACAATCTGATAAAATGCTCAGTAAACTAATGACCCCAAATAAGTCTGTACAAACGGTAGTGGTGATACTGGAAATGAGAAAGGTACATAATAGCTTGAGTACACCACAAACCTTAAGTTCACACTCCAAATATGCTCAAAACTTAACAAGAAAAGCTTTTCACTTACAACATACACACAACGCCACACCAGCGCGTGATCACTGACTGATCTTCACAGGACACCCGAGTCTCCCTGGTTTGATTGACAGTATAAAATGTTTCAGTACTCGTCACCGTGTAAAACAAAAAAACACATCATAACATTGTGACCAGAGTAGCAAACAACACACTTTTACATTTACACTCATGCTTACATCGTACATAGCCTGATATTTTAACTATATCCTCTTGGATAGGCACTATGTTCAGCCACGGTATACCATGCTAGTCAGGCAGCAAATCTGTAGGTCAATCTACGTCTTATCTGTTACTAGGCCGACTTTATTACATCCTCCTCGGCATAATTCACCGTGTTCGTTAAGAGTAACAATATATTTTAACTGCATTGGTGAACTTACAACGTTTCTTTATGAAGATTATTCCTCGTCTTGCTTGCTTTTCAAATCCGGTCTCCTGAACCGTTTTCCCAACCGAAAAAAACCCAGATATTCTAAATCCTCTACCTGGCATATCCCGCCCACACCCTGAAGTCACTTCCTGTTGAGTCAAGTTCAAATCAAAATATTTAAACGCAAATCAAATCAACAAAGATCCATAAATATGACCCGGTTACATTCTCCCCTGCTTACAAGTCAACGGCCTCGGTGACTACAAATGAGTTTTTGATTTCCCTCACAGCTTCTCTAAACAAGACCGTGCCTAAGTTTGCAAAAATCTGAGCGATTATAGCTGAAGAACTGGGATCCAAAACTGACTTTGGCTCATGGTACGGGTTTGAGTGCTGGCCTGCTGTTGACCTTTGACTCCTGCGGGGAAAGGGAACAGGTTCAGGCATGGCTTCATCTTCTGTATCAGACCGTGTTTCTTGTGAGTCTACCTCAGATTCTGGTTCAGGAAATTCATCATCCTGCTCTGACTCACCATTGATGCTACCTTCTGCACTATTCTCACTGCTAGGGATCCTGACCTGACCATCAGTGTGAGCTGGGTTACGGATGGGACTAAGAGCCCTCACTTCTTCCAAAACTAAACCATCGGTAGGGTCCTCTGAATTTAAACTGTCCTCCGGCGGGGACTCTGGGGACTTTCTAAGACACTGGCTACTCGGTCGTGACCTGAAGACGGGTGGGGACACACATGATCTGATGTCAACTCTGTTAACTCTTTTTGTCGGTCCTCCTTCTACAGGTTCTACCGTGTATGTAGTTCCTTGAATCTGCACCACACGGTGGGGAATGGGTTTCCAAGCATCTTGAATTTTGTTTCTGCCTGGGGGCCGGTTTCTGACATACACAATCTGACCTAGCTCAATAGGGGGACAGTACACCTTCTCGTTATGCATTGAAATGCGTTCAGCAGCTTTCTGTTCACAGTACTCTTTGGCCCTGGCATGAGCATCATTCAGACGCCTTTGGTGGATCGCCAGCCAGTCGTGACTGGGCTCTACAGTGGACTCCTGTCCTAAAAGGGCATCAACAGGAAGGTGTGGGTCCACACCAAACAGAAGGTAGTAAGGGGAGTAGCCTGTTGTTGAATGCGGGGTAACATTGTACGCATAGACTAACTCTGGCACATACTCTGGCCATCTGCGTTTTTTCTCAGGCGGGAGGGTGCGCAAGAGTTCATGCAACGTCCTATTAAAACGTTCGCATTGGGCATTCCCAGTAGGATGATGGGGGGTTGTACGACTTTTTTTTACACCATACAACTTGCAGAGTTCTGAGATCACCTCGCTTTCAAAATTCCGGCCCTGGTCCGAATGCAAACGCTCAGGGACACCATACTTGAGAAACCACTCTCGCAGCAGAACCTTGGCTGTTGTGTCAGCTTTTTGATCACGTGTTGGGAAAGCCTGCGTAAACTTTGTAAACACATCGGTGATCACTAGAACATTTTCTCTACCATCGCTAGAGGGTTCTAGAAGAGTAAAATCAACTGCGACTACCTCTAAGGGCCTACTAGCTAGAAATGATTTCATGGGGGGGTGAATCTTGGGATTTGGCATTTTTGTTAACACACAGCGTTCACATTTCTTTATCCACTGTTTGGCATCCTCATGAATCCCTACCCAAAAACATCTTTGTCGTAGCAATTCCAGAGTACGCTCAATGCCTTGGTGCCCCATCGAGTCATGCACACTCTCTAACACCTGAGACTTTAAACAGCCTGGCACTAGTAGTTGAAAACGTTCCCCATACCTCACATCCTCAATCACCCGATAAAGCAGTCCCTCCTTCTCCCGAATATATGGCCAATGTTTCAATAAAGAGAGCACTGGTTTTTCAAGGTCTTTCCTCTCCTGAAAGTTAGGTTTACTTTTGCCGTCCCAAAACCTTCTAAAAACTCCCAGTACTGGATCCTGCCCCTGAAATTCCCTTAATTCCTCTTTTGAGTAGCCAGGTAAGGTAGGAGTATTACCCTGGGCTCCAGAACCGGAACCATCTCCCTTTTCGTTCTCCCGCATTTGCCTAATCTTGCAACTCTCAAGACCAGCACTTGTTAGCTCAGTGCCAAGTGTTGTCCCTTTCTGTATCACATTGCAGATAGCCACACACCCATCATAATCCATGTCGTCCGACATTGGTTCCTGCTCCCCTGCAAACGGGTGCCTAGATAATGCATCAGCAGCCCGGTTAGACCGGCCAGGCCGATACTGAACATCAAAATCAAACACTGCTAACTGAGCCACCCATCGCTGTTCTAGTGCTCCTAATCTAGCAGTGTTGAGATGACACAACGGATTGTTATCAGTAAGGACCGTGAATTTAGAACCTAATAGGTAGCCTCTGAATTTTTCTGATATTGCCCATTTCAGAGCTAGAAGTTCTAATTTCATACTGCTATAATTTCTGTCATTCCTCTCTGCATTTCTGAGCCTACGGCTTGCATATGAAATTACTCTTTTCTTTCCCCCTTGTTCTTGATACAATATTGCTCCCAACCCTTGATTACTGGCATCTGTCTCAACAATAAAGGGACGAGTAAAATCCGCATACCCTAGTACTGGGGCGCTAGTGAGTTTCTGTTTCAGAATATCAAACGAGCTTTGGCATAGCGGCGTCCATAGACTGCACATCCATTGATTCACCTTGGAGGGAGGCCCTGAATTCAAACAGAGATTCACCAGGTTGTGAAGCGGGCTAGCTATCTGGGAAAAGTGCTCAACAAATCGCCTATAATAACCGCAAAAGCCTAGGAACGAGCGCAACTCTTTCAGTGTGGTAGGCACTGGCCATTGCTTCACTGCCTCTATTTTACCTGGGTCTGTTTCAATTCCATCTGCTGAAACCTGGTGACCTAAAAACTTAACCTTCTGCTGCAGAAAGTGACATTTCTCTAGTTTGACTTTAAGACCAGTATCTTGTAGTCGTTTCAAGACTATGTCAACTCTTTCTAGGTGCTCCGTGAATGTCTTGGAAAACAGCAAAATGTCATCCAAAAACACCAGCATTATTTGGAAAATCAAATCATTCATCGCAGTTTGCATCAATCTTTGAAACGTTGCTGGACCATTACAGACACCCATGGGCATGCGCAAGTACTCAAAGAGACCAAAAGGGGTTGTGAAGGCTGTTTTATGTTGGTCATGCTCTTTTACTGCCACCTGGTGGTACCCACTTGCTAAGTCAATTGTTGAGAAAAACTTTGCTCCCTGCAAAGCATCGAAACTCTCATCAATTCGCAGCAGTGGAAAAGCATCTTTTCGTGTCTTCTGGTTAAGCTTACGGAAATCCACACATAGCCGTATACTACCATCAGTTTTTCTCACTACCACCACCGGAGATGCGTAAGAGCTACAACTCTCCTTGATTATCCCCTTTTTCAACAGCTTGGATATGTGCTCTTTAACCTCTGTGTATTGGTTGGGTGGAATTCGCCGATAGGGTAGGCTCACAGGTACATCATCCACTAGGTTTATGTCATGTTTGACTCTGTCTGTGTACCCCAAGTCATCATCATCGACAGCAAAAACATTAACATACTTGGCCAGCACATTTTTCAATTGATCCTGTTGCTCTTTACTCCCTCCAATGTCTAATTTGTCCAAGACAGACGAGGTGCTGGCATCAAGGGCACTAGGCTGTTCAACTGAGACATGTTCGATACTTGCTGAAATACGGTTAAACTTTACTTTAACTGGGGGTTCGTCACTTAAGCACTCCACAGGGGAAAATACCCCAAGCCGGGTCCTCGCGTTTAGCCACACATCCTCCGATGAAAGATTCACTACTTGCACTGGGACAGTATTACTGCTAGCTTCAACCAATGTGGGTAGGACAACCAGCCCACTTGGCAAAGTCATGTTCCCCAGCTCTAGTAATCTCAAGCCGTTACCCTCTTGTACCTTGGGAAACCCTTTTGCCATGACTGTAACTACTGATGCTGAGGGGATGTGGGCTCCATCCCTACCTACCAGCCTAGCCACACTCCGCCTAGTGACTGTACATTTCTGAACCTGCTGAAAGGCACTTCTCCAGTCTGAATCAAGTTTCCCCCAAAGGACAGTATCAAACTCAGCATGCACCAGTTGACAGCAGCGGCTAATGATATTCATGCCGACAATCCCTGCAGTTTCTGAATTCGGTGGGTCTTTCACAACGAGGAAACCGCAATCAGGTATTTTCAGTCCCATGGTCTCAATCTCTAACTCAAGATATCCTAAATATGGGATTTCTAATCCATTAGCAGCAGTCAACCTTAACCACCCCGCTGTAGCCACCATGTCATCATCCTCCCCACACAAATGCTGACGGAAAAACTGTTCAGTTATGGTGCTGACCTGGCTGCCCGTATCTAGTAAGCAACGGGTTACCACACCACGTATGTTAATCTCTACCGTGGGACATGTTCCTACTGCACGGGCCAGTAAATGATCCTGAGTAATCTGTGCTTTAACTGAGTCTGAAGTGTTCCCCCTAATCGCTTGACTCACGGCGACCGGGGCCTCTAGTTTCCCTGATTCTGACCGCTTTGCTGTGCCTTTTGCTTCTGGGTGCAATTCTTGGCTATATGCCCCTCCCCTTGACATTTAAGACAGATGGGTTTTCCATCATCTGTAAATTTCAACTGAGCTCGACGGCGGGTATTGGTCTGTTCACTTGAATTTGTTCTCTGCATAGTTAGGGTCTTAACCGCAGCAGCCAGCTCACTGATCTGCTTCCCTTGCTCTGCTACTACTTTGAAAAGATCACCCACAGTTCCCACTTGCTGTTCCTGAGCCGTTATGGCACTGCACTGGGTCTCTCTATCTCCACTGTCTCCTTTACTTCGGCTTTTAGAAGATCTGGAATGGCTAGTATCCTCCACTGACCACAAATAGGCTTCTTCTCGTACCTGTATCATAGTGGAGTCTGGTTTCTGTCTTGCAAACTTCCTCAGTTCTCGTTTAAGGAGTGGATCACTAAGGCCTTCAATGAACTGATCCCTAAGAACTTTCTGCTCATTAGCTAAGGCATTTGCGTCGTGCTTTGAGATCGTTCTCAAAATCTGACAAGGCATGTGAGTAGCCAAGGATATCCTCACCATCTTTTTGTTTTCGACTGTATAGGTCATGTAAGAGCTGAGCGGTGCATCTTTTATCTCTAAAGGCTTCTCTGAGGTACTTGAACAGGTCAGCAACGGGTAGTGATTTCCCCCTACTACGAAATCGCATCTCCTCTAGAGCTGCACCCTTTAGAAGTGACATTATGAAGTCATACCGGTCACTGTTTGATTGGTATCTAGAATGCACTACACGCTCAACCTCCTCAATAAAATCCTCAACAGAACGACCATCCTTATCATAATCACCACTGAAAGGGGTGATTTGCCGTTCTCTAGGTACATAAACATAGGATCTCTGTGGTTCCTCACTCAAAGCCGCGATGGCTGTCAAGGCTTCAGTTTGTTTACGTTTCAGTTCAGAAACCTGTTCTAAAAGGTCTCTGTTTTCAGGTGATACCTCAGCATTTCTGCTCGCAGAGGAGTCCTCAACGCCTCTGTTTTCAACGCCCCCCACTGCGCCCTCTTCCATGTTCAAAAGTCTCTCTTACAAGTAGTCGAGGATATTGTGTTGAACTGTCCAGTCTGATGGAACCCCGGGAATTGCAGTCTCTTGGCCCCGAATCCTCTCCGCTGATCCAAGGTCCACGATCACTCCAGCCGGTCTCTCCGTCTGCACCCCGTCAGGCTCCAACCGTCCAGCCGCTCTCGTCTGCTTCGTATCACCACTACCGTTTACTGTACACCAACCCACTCTAAACTATCAGATAATTGACCCCACTCCTGGTACCAAAATTTGTTGCCGGGAAATAATACACACTGAACAACAAATGTATTTTATGGGTTTTATCTGATATATAGAAAATAAAGAGCAGCACGCTTCAGAATGAAAAGATTTACAAAATTTTTTAAATGTAAATAAAATAAAATGAAATGTACAAAATGTCTCTTTGTATATAACTCTCACGTTTGTGTTACAGTCTGTACTGCCTCAAACACACAGGAGGCGGATCTTAAACAAAATGGTGGGTTACTAACAAAGAAAAATACAATCTGATAAAATGCTCAGTAAACTAATGACCCCAAATAAGTCTGTACAAACGGTAGTGGTGATACTGGAAATGAGAAAGGCACATAATAGCTTTAGTACACCACAAACCTTAAGTTCACACTCCAACTATGCTCAAAACTTAACAAGAAAAGCTTTTCATTTACAACATACGACGCCACACCAGCGCGTGATCACTGACTGATCTTCACAGGACACCCGAGTCTCCCTGGTTTGATTGACAGTATAAAATGTTTCAGTACTCGTCACCGTGTAAAACAAAAAAACACATCATAACATTGTGACCAGAGTAGCAAACAACACACTTTTACATTTACACTCATGCTTACATCGTACATAGCCTGATATTTTAACTATATCCTCTTGGATAGGCACTATGTTCAGCCACGGTATACCATGCTAGTCAGGCAGCAAATCTGTAGGTCAATCTACGTCTTATCTGTTACTAGGCCGACTTTATTACATCCTCCTCGGCATAATTCACCGTGTTCGTTAAGAGTAACAATATATTTTAACTGCATTGGTGAACTTACAACGTTTCTTTATGAAGATTATTCCTCGTCTTGCTTGCTTTTCAAATCCGGTCTCCTGAACCGTTTTTCCAACCGAAAAAAACCCAGATATTCAAAATCCTCTACCTGGCATATCCCGCCCACACCCTGAAGTCACTTCCTGTTGAGTCAAGTTCAAATCAAAATATTTAAACGCAAATCAAATCAACAAAGATCCATAAATATGACCCGGTTACATTAATGATCTGTGTATCTTGATTTTTTTTTAAGTTGCATCTGTTTTTGATGAAAGTCTTTCTATAAATGCTGCTTCAATGAGTTAAGCTAAGCTAGCACTCCAACTTTCCAAATGCATGTCAGAGGAATGTCTCCTGCTATTGTATCTGTTTTTGCACTTTCCTAAGCAAAGAATTATTGCAGTACTGAAGGCGCTAACTCTGGTATACATTAACTTCCACATCACTTTTTTCACTCAATGCCATTGTTTGATGTAAGGCACAACACTGTGGATCTATAGTTTTACCTCCTGTCAACCTATGTGTCCTATTTTTGTGATGAACTGATGTCGGTTCACCTTCTCTGTGCAAAATTCCCCTCAAATGCTGCGCTTTGATGAGAAACGTGTGACTGACAGAACTGGTAAATGGACTACATTTATAAAGCACTTTTCTAGTCTTAGTGGACACAAGTGTTTCACACCACAAGTCACATTCACCCACAAACACATTATTTGCTGCTTTTAGTTTATACAATCTTTTTATTGACACATTCTCCAAGGATATTTTGTTGTGAAATTAAATAAGCCAAGAACATTTAGCTGTTGCAGGCAATGCAGTCCCACTCAGGCTATGGTGGAAATGACATTCACCCAGTCAAAGGCAGATGTATCATTAAAATGATTTTGAAAACATAATTTTAAGGTACATTGCTTACGTATTGTTGCTTTAAGTCTTGAGCAGGGTGTTGTGTTAGAGTTTGGACTTTTATTTGGGTGGTACGGGTGGCGGCTCCACCTTCCGGTTCCGCCACCACCCGCGGCTATAAGAGGGCAGTGGGCAGGAGGGGCGGTCTCTTTGCCACCTCTCTGCCTCACGGCTGTACCTGTGTGCTGGAAGTGCCTTTCAATAAATGACACCTGGCCTCGTCCTTGGCTCCTATTTACCAACATAACACAGGGATCTGCAACTGCTGCCAAGCAAAGAGCCATTTTGCCCCTCTCTGACTAAAACAGAATTAGCTGAGAGCCGCAACAGCTATTTGACCATTAACAAATCTACCTACGGGTACAAATAAAGTAACCTGAACCTGAAATAAAGATTATGCTGTTTATAAAGTTTTATATTATACAGCCGTGAAAAAATTAGGACACCCTATATAAGCCTGTGTGTGTTTTTTTAACATATTTGGATATATGGATATTTAATATCAATGATAAAAAATACTGGAAGATTCATGTAATACAACTAAACAATTAAAAAGAATTAAAGTCTTTTTTCAAATTTTCTGTAAAATGTAATTCTAAACAAATAGTGAGAAATAAATTAGGACACCCCCCCATCTTTTTTTTAGTACACCCCCACATTCATTTCCACTTAAAATGGCTAAAATAAATGTTAAAAAATGCAAATAAAATCAAAAACAAGGTTAGACATAGATTTGTAAACATTTCTTAAAAAAGAACTGAATGTTTAATGGGGTGTCCTAATTTTTTCACATGACTATATCAATGAATATACAAGAAATGTAGTTTATGTAACATTTATGAATTCATACTATATCATACTATCTCATACTATATCAGTGAAGAAAACTGACGGAACTTTATCATTATGTGTCGCAACAAATGAACATGCTATGATCTGAGCACGGAGGATTCTGCTGTGCTCAGTCTCATGGTCTTTTCCTATATTTTTATATTTGTTGTATTTGTGTTCCTTGGTTCCTGTCATTTTATCCATGGTTGGTTCTTGCACATCTTGTATTGTTTCTTATTCTTTTCATTCCTTTGTTTATGTCATCATAGTTTGCTACTCATTTATTTGGTATTTCTTTGTATTTATTTCTCAGTCCTTATTTGTTGGCATTTAGTTCCTTATTATTGTACTGTTATGTTCTCTCTCTGGAGTGACAGCTGTCAGTGGCACTTCCGGGTTTTTGCTCTGTTGTGGGCGGTGTCCCTGTCAGCTGTCAGTCCCGTCTTCTCCCCTGTCATTACTCTCAGCTGACCCCAGTTGGTAATCATTGTCTTCTCCTGCCCGCTCATGTGAACCACATCTGTTATCATTTTTGTTCATTGGGTTTATGTGTTATTTCAGAGCCATCGTTTTTTTCACTCATTGTTGGATCCTCAGCTAATCTGCTCCAGAACCCTTTCCCCGTTCTAATGCTTCCACCTGTGCTTTTCCTGCCTCTTCCTTGCCGACTCAATTTGTAAGTTCATTTTTGTGCACTGTTTGACTTTGTGTTTCCTCATTAAATTCCACAAACTACAGTTGAGCGTTTGGGTCTCTCCTCTCTGCCCTGAGGGGCAAATCATGACAGTAGGCTCCAACCCGTTAGAGACCCAGCTGCTGCGGTTTGTGGGTTTTTGTGTTTTCACTCACCTGTCGTTTCGGAGCTATCATCATGTCCCCAGCACACGGGCCTTCTGTCATAACCTTGGACTCAGGGAACGCACGCACACGGGCTCGGGAAGATTTAATGCTTTTATTCACAGACAAGGGTGTATGGGTGCGTTAGTGGGAATGGAGATGTGGTGTGGGCGGACACCGTGCCAGGTGCGCGGAACAGCTCGCCATTCGACCAGGTAGCCCTGAGGGGAGAGCAGAGCAAGAGGTTAGATGTAGCCGACCACACCGTGGGAATAATCTGTTACGTTTGCTCACGTGCAGGGGAATGTGTGGCTGGCGTTGGCTTGACAGCTGTGTCCTGGAAGACAGCGCGGCTGTGCGCCCTTGACGCGTCAGAGCCATGCAGGCGGAGATGAGGCGAGGAGGAGGAAAAGCCGCCGCCTGGGAATCCACCTGTGCACAGGGGAAGGACTGAAGAGAAGGTAAGGGATTGATGAGTTACTTACGTGTAGAGAGCGATGACGGTAGAGACCGGATCTGTCGCCGTGTAGAGGAGTAGATGCAAAGACGACTCCAGGCCGAAGCAGAGGGCAGAGGGGAAGATATAGCTCACCGCCGATGAGGCGCAGGTGTGCGCACAGCTGATGATAATGATCGGCGAGAGCCAGGTGTAACACCTTCTGCCATTAAAGAGAGATCGGCAGCTGGGTCCCCGAGCCTGGAGGAAGAATGGGCCACCAAATTCATCCAGAGCTTTGTGGAAGAAGCTGTCACCTCCCGTGGGCCCAAGAAGATCTGGGCAAGCATCAATGGAGCGGTAGAGATAGTGAAGACATGTCCCGGCTTGAGGGGGTATCCCCAGTTTGCGGAACTGTTGTCCACGGTCTCCTCACTTCAGCAGTTGTTTCCCAGGCTGACGATGGGTCCACTTCCAGCCGGCCCGAAGCCGATGCAGATGCACGCTCTGCGGCAGACGTTCTGCTCCTCCCCCTGTTCGCCCGTTCCTGCTCCCACTCCACTGGCTCCAGAATGCCGCCATCCTGCGTCGAACCACCGGAGGAATGCCTCCACCTCCCTATCAGCAGCCCTTCCTTCACTGAGGTCGAAGACTCCCGGAGCAGTCCCCTTTTTGTGTTTCTCTTCCCCGGCTGTCCCATCAGCCTCCTCCTCTGAACTGTTGCTGCTTCCCCCTTCTCCTCGGCAATTCCTCCCACTGCTGAGGGGCCGGCCGCTTCTCCCCTGGCTCCACCCGTCTACGTGTCTGCAGGGGCGGCTCCTCCATGATTCACTGAGGGGCCCACGACTACCGTAGCCATGGAGACGGGTGACTCTAGACCAGCTGCAGCAGGAAACATCGTGCCCCGGGAACAGAGGCAAGTGGTTTTTCATTCTCTATCTCCAACATATGAACTGCCTTGCCTGATTCCCGGTGGTGAGGCTCAGCCTTTGCAGTCCACTGAGTCCTCACCGCCTGCTGCAACCAGTAATTTTTCACCTGCCCTCTCCACGTCTCCTCCTATATTCCCCGAGTGTCCGCCGACTACTGGGTTGAACCACCAGATGATGGAGGAGCTGGCAGCCCTGGAGAACCTGGTTCCAGCCCCACAGCCATGGTCTGGATGGAGGGAGAGCGCTGCCTGTGATCCGGAGCCTGCACTGATGATTGAGCGTCCCTGGGCTTCAGCTGTGTAGGATCCAGCGCCAGCAAGGAGCCAACCTCCTGTTGCCATGACGGGCGAGCCACCTGTGTGGGTCACTTCGCTGGGGGGTCCCGAGACTGCATCAACCACCACACCTGCTGCTGGGGCCACCACAGCAGAGTCAGAGCTGGACCTCCAGAGGGCCGGGCCCGAGACGTCGTCGCCAGGATCGACGGAGTCCTGGATGGCAGTGGAGCTTGAGCTCAGGCAAGTGCTCTCCTTTGTTTTCATTGTTTCGATTTTGGAGAGCTCTTGTCTAGCTCTCGTGGGGAGAGCCAAGTGCAGCCGTCAGTTGCGCCTGAGCTCACCTCGACGGGCTCCACTGCTGCCAGTGATCCTGTCCTTGTGTCTCTGTCCCCCTTGTCTGGGCCTTTACCCAGGGTCACCGAGGTTCATCCAACTTCACCTGAGGTCTCCGTGGGTTCGGTCTCGCTGCCTGAGGTCTTCATGGGTCCAGCTCCTCCTGCCGAGGTCATCGCAGGTGCCCTGTCCCAGCCCGGGACCTCAATGGATGCTGTTACCCTTCTGGTGGAGGTCTTCACGGGTGCTCCATCCCAGCCCAGGGCCTCCGAGGGTGCTGCTTCCGCATCAGCTGAGGTCATCGCAGGTGCTCTGACCCAGCCCGGGGCCTCCGAGGGTGCTGCTTCCCCGTTAGCTGAGGTCATTGTGGGTGCTCCGTACCAGCCCGGGACCTCCGTGGGTGCAGCTCCTCTTCAGTCCGGGTCTCCGTGGGTGTAGTGTCCTAATCAGGGACCGTCATAGGTGCTGCACCCCAGCCTGAAACCAATGTGGGTGCTGTGCTCCAGTGTGGGTCCGCCGTGGGCATTGCGCTCCAGCCCAAGGACCACTGTGGGTGCAGCTCTGGCATAGTCCGGGTCCACCATGGGTGCAGCCTCGCTCCAGTCTGCAGCCACTGCGGGTACAGCCTCCCTCCAGCCTGGAGCCACTGTGGGTGCAGTCTCGCTCCAGCCTGGAGCCGCCGCGGGTGCAGTCTTGCTCCAGTCTGGAGCCACCATGGGTGCTGCTGTGTTCAAGCCCGGAGCCACTGCGGGTGCTGCAATGTCCCAGTCTGGGACCACTGAGGGTGCTGCAGGGCAGTTCGAAGGCATCAGGGTTCCCTTTCCTCTGCCGTCGTGGTCCCCTCTCCTTTGCCCGAGGCTATCGTGGGTTCCCCTACTCCTCTATCCTCCTCATCGCTGGTTGTACCTGTTGGGAAGCCACCCCCTGGACCACCTTTTCTGTTTAGGTGGTTAAAGACCTCTGGCAGACCACCTGACAGACTGTGCTGCTGGGTTGGGTGGCTAACGTTCTCCAGTAGGCCACCAACTCTTACCATCATGCCATCTTCCAGGTCTGGGACTTTAGCCGACCACCTGAACTGTCCAGCTCTCTGGTCCAGGGGGCCTAGGTGCCTGCTCCTGTTTGGGCGTGGGTCCTGAGCAGAGTTTTCTTTTTCTTTTTGTTCCCTCCTAGCCTGTTTCCCCTACCACCCACCCGGGGTGGTTTGTTGTTCTAATCCTTTTTGGGAGGGGGGGGGGGGGGGCTTTTTTCTTTTTTTGATGTTACCCTGGGTGTCTGGTATCCACCCCAGGATTCCACCGTGCTCAGTCTCCTGGGCTTTTCCTATATTTTTATATTTTTGTTGTATTTGTGTTCCTTGGTTCCTTGACTTTGTGTTTCCTCATTAAATTCCACAAACTACAGTTGAGCGTTTGGGTCTTTCCTCTCTGCCCCAAGGGGCAAATCATGACAGAAAAATCTGAACTCTTCTAAAAAATGTTATATGGTGCAGTCAGTGTGTAATCTAGCTGTCAGATATCAAAAAGCAAACACAGTATTTTCCTTTATACTGGACATTACTTCCTTATTAAGCATTTACATTAACCTACATAACTCTTGTGTGTTGATACAGTTATGCATTAAAACTTGGAAAGACATTATAATGATATAAGATGGCCACCTACATGGAGACGGACCCTCTTCCTGTGTATAAAAATGTCATCTTAAGATACAAAAAACAGTTTTTACTTACAATGATCATAAAACAAGGAAACACATGTTTCCATGTTGGACACAACATCTCCAACTCCATTACGCTGAGCACTGGATCCCCTCAAGGCTGTGTACTCAGTCCACTGTTGTTTACACTTTTAACACATGACTGTGTGTCCAGACACGAGGGGAACCAGATTATTAAGTTTGCGGATGACACCACAGTGGTGGGACTTATTCAGAGGGATGAGGAATCAATGTACAGGGAAGACGTTAGAGACCTGGAGGGCTGGTGCAGGGAGAACAATCTGGTGCTCAATGTGGACAAAACGAAGGAGATGATTATCGACTTCCGGCGGTCACGGCCTGAACACGTCCCTCTCTGCATCAGCAGCCGTTCGGTGGAGAGAGTGGAGAACATCAAGTTCCTCGGAGTGCAGATCTCGCAGGACCTGACCTGGAGCAAGAATTCCTTGGGGATCAGGAAGCGGGCCCAGCAGAGACTGCACTTCCTGAGGAAACTCAAACAGGCCTCTCTCCCCATCTGCGTCCTCAGGACCTTCTACAGAGGTGTGGTGGAGAGTGTTCTGACGTACTACATTGCAACATGATACTCCAGTTGCAGTATGTCAGACAAAAAAACTCTGCAGAGGATAGTTAAGGGAGCTGAGAAGGTAATTGGAGTTTCCCTCCCCTCTGTTCAAGAACTTTTTCAGAGCTGTTGTAGGAGCAGTGCACTGAACATTGTCAAGTACCACTCTCACCCTCTGCACAAACACTTTGAACTGCTGCCATCTGGCAAACGATTCCGGAGCATCAGAGGCAGAACCACCAGACTGATCAACAGCTTCCTTCCACAAGCTGTTAGGATGCTGAACAGCTGATCCGGAATCTTTTACACATATTACTGCATTTTATGGACATTGTGTATGTTACATATATATTGTAGTTTTAGTCAGTTTTAAGTATTTATTTCTCTTAGCTACTTAGATTCACTTAGCCATTTTAATTGTTTTATATATACATAGGCAGTTATTATCATTTTAACTGCAACTGTAATAAGTTAACATTACTGTAATATCCAAATGTGTCTCAGGGATATGTGAATGGCTGTCGGGGTGAGGGGTGAGGGGGGTGTGAGTGTGTTTTTAAATTATGTTCTTTTTACAATACGGATGCCTAGAGAAGAGCAATTTTATCTTGCTTGCACTACAGTTGTATGCATAGCATCATGACAATAAAGATTGATTGATTGATTGATTGATTGATTCAATGAAAAATAATACAGTATCTCACAAAAGTGAGCACACCCCTCACATTTTTGTAAATATTTTATTATATATTTTCATGGGACAACACTGAAGATATGACACTTTACTGATACAATGTAAAGTAGTGAGTGGACAGCTTGTATAACAGTGTAAATTTGCTGTCCCCTCAGAATCACTCAACACACAGCCATTAATGTCTAAACCGCTGGCAACAAAAGTGAGTACACCTCTAAGTGAAAAAGTCCAAATTGTGCCCAATTAGCCATTTTCTCTCCCCAGTGTCATGTGACTCATTAGCATTACAAGGTCTCAGGTGTGAATGGGGAGCAGGTGTGTGAAATTTGGTGTTATTGCTCTCACACTCTCTCAAACTGGTCATAGGAAGTTCAACATGGCACCTCATGGCAAAGAACTCTCTGAGGATCTGAACAAAAGAATTGTTGCTCTATATAAAGATGGCCAAGGCTATAAGAAGATTGCCAACTCCCTGAAACTGAGCTGCAGCATGGTGGCCAAGACCATACAGCGGTTTAACAGGACAGGTTCCACTCACAACAGGCCTCCCTTTGGTCGACCAAAGAAGTTGAGTGCATGTGCTCAGCATCATATCCAGAGGTTGTCTTTTTAAAATAGACGTATGAGTGCTGCCAGCATTGCTGCAGAGGTTGAAGGGGTGGGGGGTGAGCTTGTCAGTGCTCAGACCATACGCCGCATACTACATCAAATTGGTCTGTATGGCTGTCATCCCAGAAGGAAGCCCCTTTTAATGATGATGCAAAAGAAAGCCCGCAAACAGTTTGCTGAAGACAAGCACACTAAGGACATGGATTACTGGAACAATGTCCTGTGGTCTGATGAGACGAAGATAAACTTATTTGGTTCAGATGGTGTGAAGCGTGTATGGCGGCAACCAGGTGAGGAGTACAAAGACAAGTGTGTCCTGCCTACAGTCAAGCATGGTGGTGGGAGTGTCATGGTTTAGGGCTGAATGAGTGCTGCCGGCACTACAGTTCACTGAGGGAGCCATGAATGCCAACATGTAATGAGACATACTGAAGCAGAGCATGATCCCCTCCCTTCGGAAACTGGGCCGCAGGGCAGTATTCCACCATAACGACCCCAAACACACCTCCAAGATGACCACTGCCTTTCTAAAGAAACTGAGGGTAAAGGTGATGGACTGGCCAAGCGTGTCTCCAGATCTAAACATAATTGAGCATCTGTGGGGCATCCTCAAATGGAAGGTGGAGGAATTCAAGGTCTCTAACATTCACCAGCTCTGTGATGTCATCATGGAGGAGTGGAAGAGGATTCCAGTAGCAACCTGTGAAGCTCTAGTGAACTCCATGCCCAAGAGATTTAAGGCATTGCTGGAAAATAATGGTGGCCACACAAAATATTGACACTTTGGGCACAATTTGAACATTTTCACTCAGGGGTGTACTCACTTTTGTTGCCAGCGGTTTAGAAGTTAATGGCTGTGTGTTGAGTTATTTTGAGGGGACAGCAAATTTACACTGTTATACAAGCTGTACACTGACTACTTTACATTGTATCAAACTGTCATATCTTCAGTGTTGTCCCATGAAAAGATATGATAAAATATTTACAAAAATGTGAGGGGTGTACTCACGTTTGTGAGATACTGTAATTTTATGCTGAATGAAATTTCATAATGGACCTCTTGCACAATGTAGAGTGACATACGTCCGCATTCTGGTCCTTTCATAGCTCCAGCTTCACTTCCATTATATTTTCCCATTCCCTGGTGCCTTCTTGTCAATAAATCAATTTTATCACTTTCATTCATCATCGTACATATCGGAAATAATGTACGGACAGGTCATTTTTTCTTTTTAAAGTTCATGTTTCACATTTTGATTGTTTTTGTACTATACTGAGCGGTTTAATCGTTCAACGAGTTAGCTTAGCATAGCAGAGCTATTGTGTTGTTTATGGCTGTGCCATTCCAAATGCACTGCATGGACTGTAATAAAGCTGTGAAACTCACTGAAACATACTTTATGTCCATGTAACCTTTGCCTTATGTTAATTGGGTAAGGGGAATAATTAAGTGTAGACCAGTTGCTAGGTTCGTAAGGGTTACAATAGGGAATTAAAGTGAGTGTGGAATGAAATAGCTGGAGGCATGAAATGAGCAATAATGGTTGTTATTTATAGGGAAAAAAAAGTGAGCAATATATACAGACAATTTACCACCATACAAATATACAACGGCCGGTATGAAATAAAACCCCAAAGATGTCCTACTGAGCTCAGTGTTTGCTTGTCCTTTCGGGTTAGTCGTTTGACCAGTCAAGATATCTTGTATCTCCAGACTCAGGTTGCTATTCCTCTTTTAAAGCGGCGACTTGGGTTGTTACCACTTTAAATCCTGGGCAATGGAGAGAGGAAGGGTGCTCTTCAATCGAGATCTTGGTTAGATCTCAGATCAATCTCGGTTCAGTCTCAGGTCAGGCTCGCCATCTCCATTCGGAGAGAATCCAGGATCCAGAAGGTTCTTGATCGGCAACCAAAAAAACCTAGCCTGCACGACAATAATGGTATTATTGTTTACAGCTAGAGTAATTCGTCTTCTAATCCCTTCTTATATAACACCATAGCTTAGTGTTTAAATTCTTCTCTCATATTACTATAATCACAATCCAGCAATATAGTAATATCTTACATTTTACATGCGTGTGTTCTTTTTCTCACAATCTCTCTGGTAGCACATGAAATACCCTTTTTTCATGTAACCAATTTTAAATGAATTCCTCTGTTTATCTCTACATCACTTAACCATGAAATTATGATTAATCTCTTTCAACCTTGTCTTTGTAAATCATGAAATGAAATACAATTAATCTATCACATAACCAGTGAATATACCGTCCTATTACTTCCAATATTCCCTTTTAAAATCAGTAAGACCCTGTCTGAGCTACTGGTTTTAGCATAACCTATGGATTTACATAGTAGACCAACACCATGTGCTTTTAGCATCAAACTACACATTGCATTCGACAGAAATAGTACATATGAACTAAAAGTACTTCAGCCAACTGAAGGGAACTGAAATCACATTTAGGAAAACCATACAGACACAAAGACAGCCTTTTCCATTGCTTTAAAACAGAAAAAAATCCACTCGCGACTAGCATTAGCATAGCGCTAACATTAGCATAACATTAGCATGTATCTGACTCACCAAGATGAGGTTTCAGTGTGAATACAGCAAAGGAGACAGCCACAATGCCCCTCACGCTTGTGCTCCCGTCAACTTAGGATAATAAAGGTTGCAAATTAGCGTTTGGAGAGTGTTTAGATCCATTTATAGCATCTTTCTGAATGAAACTCACCAAGAAGAGGTATCTGTGTGAATCAGGCCGCTTCACAACCTCTCTCGTTCGCACTCATATCGTGAAAAGACTGAATTCCAAGTGCGTGCTTGCTGTCTATACTCAGAAGGCGGGGCTAATATCGCTCTTAACGAATGGAAAGACCCAGATCACCCAACGTGACCATGAACCGGAAATTCAAAAGTTGGATGACGAGGATCGCACTTCCTCTTCCCCAAGACAGTCGGTTTTCAAAATAAAATCACACACTTTCATTAATACAAATGAAATCTGAGAAAAAGGGTCATTTTCTCAGCTGGGTTACACTCTCCCGTGCTAAATATCATGCACGTCCCGTTGCATGTGCAACCAAGACTGTCCATCGTCAGTATTGGTTGAGTTGTAATGTGACGATTTTCAGTATTGTCTCCATCCGGTATCATTTATGGGCGGAACTACAACGGTATCTGGTCATCTTCGAACCTCTGACTTTCGTTTCTCTTTTGGTGTTGTACTGAGTGTACTTTGTGAGTTTTGAGCTCTTGGTTCTGCAGTTAGTTTTACTAGTTGCGTTTGAATTTCTGCAACTTGTTTTGAGAGTTCTTGGAGTGAGTTTAGCGTGATATTGTCCTTATCTTCATCTGAACTGCATTGCACAGTTTGCACGTGAGAGGTCACTTTTTGTTTTGAACTGCTCAAATGCTGTCTCATCCTTAAATTTTTGGCAGCAATTTGGTCTTCTTCAGTGTGTAGCAAGAGAAGCAAATCAGGAAAAGTTGGGGGACTTGTTCGTTTTTGTTTTAACTGGAGTGCAGTTAAAAAGGAATCATCCCAACAACCTCGACAAAACTGCGTGACAAGCAGCCTGTCAAAATCCTGGCTTGAAGCGCCACCACGCTTCACAGTGTGAGCCAAAGCTATGTGAAGACGTTGTAGATATGACGAGGGTTTCTCACCTGTGTTTTGGAAGGTGTCAATAAACCTGGCGTAAAGCTCTCCGCCATCTTGAACTGCACCATAAACAGAATCTAACAGCTGAAGGTATTCTGATGGTGAGCTGTTGGGATTCAAGTACTTGACTACATCAGCTGCTGGGGGTACAAGAGACTCAATGATGTTTCGGGATTGCTGCAATTTGGACATAGCAGAATCAGTCAAGATTAATTCTACACTGGAGCGCCAAGTGTCATAATCTAGCTCATAAGTTGGTCGGGGGTCTTTGCCAGAAAAAGTTCCGAGCTTTTGTGAAAACGGCTGCATGGAAAAATCTTCCCTTTTTACAATGTGCTCAACTACCACACGTTGCACTTCTGGGGGATTTAAATCATGTGCAGAAATGGTGGGCATGCTTTGAGCTGGGGTGCTCGCCGTGTGATTCGACTGGTTAGTTGGCTGTGCACCTTGAATACTGGGCTCAGCTGCAGAAGGCTGAGGTTGAGGTTCATCTAAAAAAGCTTCAGGTAAGTTATCAGGTAACTTAACTTGCTCTGATTGATCATTTTCAGATTCTTCGATTTCCTCAGACATCCATAACATCATATATTTCAGGACATCTGCAAAATCTCTGCCCCTCATCTTCGCAAGGTTTTTAATTTTAGTGAGAAATGACTTGGTCATTTCGCTCCCTACACGGTGCGTATAAACATTGGCAAGAGATTGTATCATATAGCTGGCTCCACTATCAGATACATGAGTACATGGCAATGGGTCAAGAGTTTCAAAAGCAATACCTGAGTGATACTCAAAAATAGCACTCTGGAAAAACTTAGACTTACTATCTGTTACTTTTATGACTCTTGAAATCGATCCATACCGTCTCAAAAACTCAGTCACTTCATCAAGTTGCTCATCTCCAGCGATTTCACTCACTATCACTGCATTTGGAATTTTCACAGATTCACGTTCAACAATATCCATTTTGGGTACGTATAGGCTTGAAATAACATAAGGGAAAGAAGAAAAAGGCTCCTGGCTGGGCTCGCCACTTCTTTTTGTAACCCTTGTCTTATGTTAATTGGGTAAGGGGAATAATTAAGTGTAGACCAGTTGCTAGGTTCATAAGGGTTACAATAGGGAATTAAAGTGAGTGTGGACTTCCGGTTATGGCTGCCACGTAAGACGGACGTGTCTCGCTCTGCTCTGCTCCTGGAGAAAAAAAATCGGCAAATAACTCTCTCATTTGGGACAGAACGTATCCCAGCGTTTGGGCGAGGATATGTCGGCGAAGCCTAAGGCTGGAAAACCAGGAAAAGGAAAAAGCGAGCCGCCGAAACAGTCCAAATTAACGGACTTTCAGGTCTGTGACGCAGCAAACAGGGCTCCATATATGGCGGAGGAGGCTGGCAACGCTGCGATTTCTGCGGGGAATGGCGCAGATGCGCTGATGGCTGCCATGAGTTCAATGAGAGCGGACTTTTCCTCTAGATTTGATGGGATTATGACAGCGTTGGAAGGAATAAGAAAGGAATTGGGTGACTGTGTAGAACGAACGGCGCAGATGGAGCTCCGTCTCGCTAGTGCGGAAGATGACGTCACCCGTCTTCAATTAAAGGTGCGCACTTTGGAAAAAAAAAATAAATCTCTGGAAGATAATATTTTGGATTTGGGGTCTCGGTCGAGACAGAGTGGTTTGGGGCTGGTGGGTCTTCCGGAGGAGTCGGGGGGTCGGGGCGTGTGTTCCTTTCTGGAAGGGTGGATTCCGGAGGTGCTGGGCAGCGGGGAGTTGCGATCGGCAGTGGTTCTGGAGGGGGCGCGTCGCGTTGGCCCACGGGGAGATGGGGGACCGCCGAGGACCTTGGTTGTGGAGTTTCTTAACAGCGGAGACGGGATGGGGATCTTCGGCGCTGCACGGGCTAAAAGGGGAGAGATTGAGCACCAGGACCAGCAGGTGCGGTTCTGCCCGGGTTTGGCCACGGGAGTCCAGCAGTTGGGGAAGCAGTTTGATCCCGTACGTGGGGAGCTGCGCAACCTTGGGATTCGTCATGGTGTGGTCTGTCCTGCGGGACTGCTGACCACGTATGGGGGCGGAGCCCACATCTTCAAGACCCCAGAGGAGGCGCAGGAGTTCATCAAGAAGATCAAAGAAGAAGAAGAGACTGGTGGGAGCTAAGCATGAACAAAATATAAGGTAGAATAATTAAGCATTTGCACAGGCATCTGACTGACTTGAAGTAAATAGTAAGTTTACAAAATATAGATTGTATTATATATTAAAAAAAAACAAAACAAAAACAAAAACAAAAAAAAAACTATGATGTACAAAGTTGTTAAAAATTTTGGAGTTAAGTTGGAAAACTACAGAGGAGAGTTAATGTTACGTCATTAAAAGCAGTAGAGTTAGGGTGATTGGGAGGATGAAGAAGGAGTGGCTTAGGCTGTTCCCCGTGGGTGTGGAACGGTCGATGGCTATATCGGGAGACAGAATTTTTCTTTTGATTTTGGGGGGTTTGCCACAAGTGTGGGAAGGGGAAATTTGTTTGTGTGTAGTTTGTAGGATGAATGTTCAACCACTCATGTTTTTGCTTCTCTGTATGAGCATGTTTACACTGCAAGGTAATCCCAAACTCTCTATTGATCATGGACCAAAGTGTTAATCTTAATTTAACTTCATGGAATTGCAGAGGTCTACAAAATTTAAAAAAACTTAAACAAGTTATGAATAAAATAAAGGACATGGGTTCAAGAATTGTGTTTTTACAAGAAACTCATCTGATAGAGGAGGATGTTAAAAGAATTAGGAGTAGATGGCAGGGAAGTGTATTCACCTCTTCATTTTCATCCCGAGCCAGGGGAGTTATGACTCTCATACATAAATCAGTTCCTTTTCAAGTGAAAAATGTAATTGGAGACAAATTTGGAAGATATGTAATCATTCAAGGTTCTTTGCTATTAGAAAATATAAATCTTGTGAACTTATATGGTCCCAATATAGATGATCAGAAGTTCTTTGCTAATTTATTTCTCATCTTATCATCACTTACAGGGCAACATATAATAGCAGGGGATTTTAATTGTACATTGAATCCAGGTGTGGATAGATCAACAGGACTGGATTGTACGCACATTGGATGTAGGATGACTATTAATCATTTTATGAAAGAATTGAGATTGTTAGATATATGGAGAGAAATGAAACCACAAGTTAAAGCCTATTCTTGTTATTCCAGTACCTACAAGACATTCTCACGTATAGATTATTTTTTGATTTCCACAGAATTAAGGTCCAAGATTCAAAACTGCTTTTATGATAACATCGTGATCTCTGATCATGCACCCTGTTGTCTAATATATGTAGATAAAAAATTGACAAAGGAATCAGGTAGATGGCAATTTCAGCATAAATGGCTTCAGGATGAGGAATTTGTCAAGTATATAGAAAAACAGATAGACGAGTTCTTTGACATCAATACTACACAAACATCAGCATGTGTAAAGTGGGAGGCTTTCAAAGCTTTTATTAGGGGGCATATTATTAGTTATACAGGATCAAAATCTAAGAAGACTCGAGAGGAGAGAGCTAAATTGGAACATAAAATAAAAAATCTTCAGGAAAAAGTGTATGCAGGAAGTGACCCAAGGTTGGAGAATGAATTACTGATTTTGAGAGCTGAATACGACAAAAAATCAGCGAATAGAGCTGCCTCGAGTCTTCTAAGATTGAAACAATCTTTTTATGAACAAGGTGAAAAATCAGGAAAATTATTAGCATGGCAGATTAAACAATTGGAAATTAAAACACCAATTACCAGTATTATAAGTAACGGACAGGTAGTTATAGATCCTTTAGAAATTAATAGAGCCTTTAGAGATTACTATGAAAAATTATATGATACCAAAAATGAACCTGATTTAACAAAACTAAATGGGTTTTTGAACGAACTATCTATACCGTGTATTCCAAACGAAAACAGGGAGATATTGGAGTCTAAAATTAGTCAAGAAGAAGTTGGGCTAGCCATTGATAATATGAAATCAGGAAAAAGTGCAGGACCAGATGGTCTTCCAGTTGACCTTTATAAAAAATTTAAGAATAAATTAATAAAACCTTTTTTGGAAATGGTTTTAGAAGCATTTCAAAATAATAATTTACCATCATACATAAATAATGCCTTAATTATACTGCTGCCAAAACCAGGTAAGCCCTCTAATAAATGTGAAAATATGAGACCAATAAGCCTATTAAACGCCGACCTTAAGATAATCTGTAAAATTTTAGCAAGACGAATACAAGAAATTTTACCAAATATTATTAATCGAGATCAGAATGGCTTTATAAAGGGTAGACAAGGCTTCCATAATGTAAGAAGACTATTTAATATTATCTATTTTAATAAAGAAGCACCGGATACAGCTCTCCTATCATTGGACGCCGAAAAGGCCTTTGATAGAGTTGAATGGCCCTTTCTTTTTGAAGTCCTACAAAGGTTTGGACTTGGAAATAATTTCATAAAATGGGTTCAAATAATATACAATAATGCTACAGCAGAAATCCTAACAAATAACAATATTTCAAAACCAATAAAAATCAATAGAGGATGTCGACAAGGCTGTCCACTCTCACCTTTACTGTTTACTATGGCAATTGAACCTTTAGCGATAGCGATACGTTTACATTCACAAATATATGGAATTAAAGTTGGACCAACAGAACATAAAATCTCCCTGTACGCCGATGATATAATTTTGTTTATGTCGAATCTAAAAAAATCAATTCCAACCTTGTTGAATTTAATAAAGAATTTTGGGGAAATATCAGGATATAAAATAAATAAAACTAAATCTTCAATATTAATGCTAAATGAGACCCAGAGAAATTACCCAGCCCCTGAGGTAAATCAATTCAATGTTGTAAATCAGTTTAAATATTTAGGAATCCAAATTATGCCTAAGCTAGAATCAGTCGCCAGTGTCAACTATGAAGCCTTAATGTCAGATATCAGTGAGTTAACTCAGAGATGGATGTCACTACCAATGTCGATGATCGGGAGAATCAATATACTTAAAAGTAATATTTTACCTAAAATACTTTATTTATTTCAATACATTCCCTTATCACCACCTTTAGATCTATTCTCAAGAATAAAAAAAAAGTTAGTGGAATTTATATGGAACAACAGGAGGGCTAGATTACGTCTGTCTTTATTATATTTACCATTTGATCGTGGAGGTCTGAAATGTCCAAATTTTATGTTGTATTATTGGTCGGCACAACTGAGGTCTATGACATATTATTTTTCATCAAATGATCTCCCTCACTGGACTGAAATGGAATCATACAATTTACCTTTACCTCTTCCCATATTCATATACTCAGATTCGGCAAAAAAATTACAAAAACAAGTTAAAAATCCATTTGTAAAGCATATGATCAAAATATGGTGTGAAGCTAAAAACTATTTAAAAGAACCACAGTTATTGTCACAATTTAGTCCAATATGGGGTAATCAATATTTTAAACCAGGGAGAGCGGACGCTGTATTTAAAGTATGGAATTTAAAAGGGATACAAAAGATTCAGGATTTATATTTGCCATGTGCAGACAACATAATGTCTTTTGAAGAGCTGAGGATCAAATTTAATCTCAATAGAACACATTTTTTTAAATATCTTCAACTTAGAAACTTTATTCGATCAAATCAAAATAAAGCTCTCACTCGACCTATTTATTCATCCTTGGAAAAAATGATGATGAAAGATAGTAAAAGAAAGGGTATTATTTCAGAGTTTTATAACTCATTGACACTATCTTCAAGTGAAAATTCACTGAAAAGATTAAACTACTGGAAAGAAGATCTGCAAATTGAAATTTCAGAGGAACAATGGGAATTGGCTTGTACAGAAGCTCAAACCAAATCAATAAATGCACGCCTTAAATTGATACATTTCAAATGGTTAATGCGGATGTATGTTACACCGGAGGAGTTAAATAGATATAACAAAAATATACCAGATACATGCACAAAATGCATGGAAAGTAAAGGAACCCTATTTCATTGTTTATGGGAATGTAGATTAATAAGAATGTTTTGGGAAGAGGTGAGGGTAACAATTGAAAAAATAATCTCAAAACAAATCATATTGAATCCTAAACTGGTTTTGTTGGGTCTGTACCCAGAAAAGCATAATTTCAATAAAAGTGAAAGAACATTCATAGACCTCAGTTTGCTTAATGCCAAAAAATGTATTGCACTATTATGGAAAAAGACTCATAGACCAGATGTGACTCAGTGGTTAAGACAGATGTTAACAAACCTTCCATTAGAAAGAATAACATATATACTGAAATCAAAGGAAATTGTGTTTGAGAATATATGGAGACCTTTTATTGATTATGTAAAAAATTTAAACATAACTCTTGAAGAAGAAGGTGAATGATGTGTGTGGACCTTGTAAATTCCAAACTGGTGAACATAATATGTATACTTATGTATTGGATTGTCTAGACTAAACAGAGGAGCATTGTTGAAGACTTGATTTTGTTGGTGGTTGTTGGTGTTTTTAGTGCATTTTTTTTTTTTGTAGTACTTTAGTGTTAGTGTTTGATTGTTTGTATCATGTTTGTTTAAAAAAAAAAAAAAGGTTCAATAAAGATATTGTGGAAAAAAAAAGTGAGTGTGGAATGAAATAGCTGGAGGCAAGAAATGAGCAATAATGGTTGTTATTTATAGGGAAAAAAGTGAGCAATATATACAGACAATTTACCACTATACAAATATACAACGGCCGGTATGAAATAAAACCCCAAAGATGTCCTACTGAGCTCAGTGTTTGCTTGTCCTTTCGAGCCTTCTCATCGCCCCGCACCGCCTCCTTGCAGAGTTTACATCTGGAGAGACATTTTCATGCTCCAGACTCAGGTTGCTTTTCCTCTTTTAAAGCGGCGACTTGGGTTGTTACCACTTTAAATCCTGGGCACTGGAGAGAGGAAGGGTGCTCTTCAATCGAGATCTTGGTTAGATCTCAGATCAATCTCGGTTCAGTCTCGGGTCAGGCTTGCCATCTCCATTCGGTGAGAATCCAGGATCCAGAAGGTTCTTGATCGGCAACCAAAAAAACCTAGCCTGCACGACAATAATGGTATTATTGTTTACAGCTAGAGTAATTCGTCTTCTAATCCCTTCTTATATAACACCATAGCTTAGTGTTTAAATTCTTCTCTCATATTACTATTATCACAATCCAGCAATATAGTAATATCTTACATTTTACATGCATGTGTTCTTTTTCTCACAATCTCTCTGGTAGCATATGAAATACCCTTTTTTCATGTAACCAATTTTAAATGAATTCCTCTGTTTATCTCTACATCACTTAACCATGAAATTATGATTAATCCCTTTCAACCTTGTTTTTGTAAATCATGAAATGAAATACAATTAATCTATCACATAACCAGGGAATATACTGTCCTATTACTTCCAATATTCCCTTTTAAAATCAGTAAAACCCTGTCTGAGCTACTGGTTTTAGCATAACCTATGGATTTACATAGTAGACCAACACCATGTGCTTTTAGCATCAAACTACACATTGCATTTGACAGAAATAGTGCATATGAACTAAAAGTACTTCAGCATGCTGTTGGGAACTGAAATCACATTTAGGAAAACCATACAGACACAAAGACAGCCTTTTCCATTGCTTTTAAACAGAAAAAAATCCACTCGCAACTAGCATTAGCATAGCGCTAACATTAGCATAACATTAGCATGTATCTGACTCACCAAGATGAGGTTTCAGTGTGAATACAGCAAAGGACACAGCCACAGTGCCCCTCACGCTCATGCTCCCGTCAACTTAGGATAATAAAGGTTGCAAATTAGCGTTTGGAGAGTGTTTAGATCCATTTATAGCATCTTTCTGAATGAAACTCACCAAGAAGAGATATCTATGTGAATCAGACCACTTCACAACCTCTCTCGTTCGCGCTCATGTCGTGAAAAGACTGAATTCCGAGTGCGCGCTTGCTGTCTCTACTCGGAAGGCGGGGTTAATATCACTCTTAACGAATGGAAAGACCCAGATCACCCAACGTGACCATGAACCGGAAATTCAAAAGTTGGATGATGAGGATCGCACTTCCTCTTCCCCAAGATAGTCAGTTTTCAAAATAAAATCACACACTTTCATTAATACAAATGAAATCTGAGAAAAAGGGTCATTTTCTCAGCTGGGTTACATCCGACTCCCAGGTACTACCTGAATTCTTTTAATATTAGGTACTTAGTGTATGAAGAATCCCTCAGTTACTGATGTTGCCATTACTGTTATAGATATAAGCTTAGTTACGTAGCTTCCAGTTGCTAATGTGTTATTTATTCTTGTAATAAACTTTGACTCACTCCTAATACCATTGCTGTCATGGTCTGGGGGGATGTGTTGTGTGGGGATTTGGCCCTTGGGGCTTGCCTTAGCCAACGCCAGGCAGTCAACGTGGTGACGTCAGGCAGGCTATGGCCACTATGTATACTGAGCCTGTTCCTCAAAAAAGTGCAGTTCGTTGCTCGGTTCAACACGGCTCAGGTCTCTCGTTATTAAGATATAACATTTGGCGACGAGGATTAAACCATGGGACCGTGCATAAAACCGTCACTTCCGTTCTTACAGTCTCCAAGTGTACCAACTAAACCATGGCGCCGCTGGCTCGGGGTGTTTGACGAGTACATTGGCTCCGCTGGCTTGGGCAGCGCCGACAAGGAGAGACGGAGGAGCCTGCTTGTTCACTGCCTCGGTGAGGAAGGCCAACGAGTGTTTCGCGCACTGGGTGGCAAAGGCTCGTTGAAGGAGTGTTTGGACATAATGGACAATTTCTTTCTGGATCAGTACAACATCACAGCACAGACATAAGTTCTCAGACCGCCGTCAAAAAGCTGGTGAATCCACCCAACGTTTCTTAATGAACTCCATAGCCTAGCAAGTGAGTGCGCCTTCAGGCCGATTGAGGAGGAGCTAGTCCGTGACAAGCTAGCACGAGCTAGTACAAGCAACGAGTGGCTCAAAGACAAGCTAATGGTAACTACGGACATTTTCATGCTGAAGCAAGTGTTTGAATTGACCAGATTGAGTTCGCTACCCAGCTAGGTCTACAAGTGCTAGCTAAAGAGAACCTAGCTACCCAAGCTTCCCCTCCATGTCAGGCCGCTAGCAGTGCAGCTAATCCCTTGGGGCGGACCCCCAAAAGGCGGTGGACCACGGCACGGGCAGGAGCGGGAGCTCGGGGTATGTGTGGCAGCTGTGGCTATCCCCATCACTAGGCGGGACGTCTACTTGCCCCGCCAGAGAAGAAAAGTGCCATAACTGCAGTCGTTCTAATAACTGGGCCAGGGTCTGCACCACCGCTAATAAACCAACAGCTGTGGAGCCTGAAAGCATGATGCTGGTGTGTGTGGTGGGCACCAAGAAGGGGCCATTAAAGTGGTATTTCTTGCAGCTAGACGGGGTCGATGTGCCGCTTATGGTGGACTCAGGAGCGGGTAAATACATACTGAGCATGACCACATTGAAAAGACTTTTCCCGGGCAAACCCATTAAAGCAGGGGTAGTGAAAATGTTTGGGTATGATCACGCTAAAATTGACATGACGGGCACAGTCAGCTTCTCGGTAACATGTGGGTCAAGGACTATTCCTGCATTTACTTTCCAGATTTCACGCCAGGGGGCCGACTTGCTGGGAATTGATCTGCTGGGCAAGTTAGGATTCAACATCACGGACCCAGCGGGCTCAACGGTGCTGACGGCATCCCCCAAGTGGCATGTCCACTGGCCGGCGTTGTTCATGGGCCTGGGATGTATTAAAGCGTTCAACTATCACCTGCTCATAGACCCAAACGTGACACACAAGATCCAGCCATTACGGCGGCTTCCCCTCGCCCTGCGGGACAACATCATGGCGGAACTGAATAAACTGCTTAAAGCCGGTATCATTGAGAAAGTGGATGCCTCGCCGTGGGTTTTTAACATCGTGGTGGCCAAGAAGAAGACAAGTGGCATCCGGCCATACATTGACCTCAGGATGGTTAATAAAGTAATCATCCCGAACAAATACTCGCTCCCCACGATGGAGGAGCTCACCACAATGTCCAGCGGCTCAAGGGTGTTCACGAAGCTGGATCTCCAACAGGGTTATCTGCAGGTGCCCCTGCAGGAACCTGATGGCGTTTGTGACCCACATGGGCGTTTTCAGGTACACCTGCTTGCCTTTTGGTCTGAGCTCAGCACCAAGCTGCTTTCAGAAGATTATGCCCACAATTCTGGCCGGCCTCAGGGGTGTAGTGGTGTACCTGGACGACACAGTGGTCCACGGCACGCTGTGGGAAGAGCACGACAGTCATTTGAGACGAGTGATGAAGGTACTGCTGGAGCACGGAGTCACATTGAAGGGGGAAAAGTGCATTTTCACAGCGAATTCCATTGAGTTTGTGGGATTCCGGCTGGCAGCCAAGGGCCTGAGCCCCTTGCACTCAAACGTGGAGGAGGTCCTGTTTCTCCCCAACCCCACGACACCCGCACAAATCTCCTCGTTCCTGAGCATGGTGAACTTCTACGCGCGTTTTATTCCCCATTATTCAGAGACAATCAAACTCTTCTGAGCCCTTCTGAAGCAGGACGGGCCGTGGCAGTGGACTGCGGCCTGCTCAGTGGCAATCACTAGGCTAAGTCCCAACTCACCTCCCTGCCAGTGTTGGCCCACTTTGATCCAAAATGGCCAAGTTTTGTGACTTGTGATGCGTCTGGTTCGGCGGTGGAGGCAGTTCTGTCTCAAGTGCAAGATGGCACCGAGTGTCCAGTGGCGTTTGTATCAAGGTCCCTTTCACTGACTGAACAGAAATATGCCGTGGGTGAGATGGAGGCGCTCACTTGTGTCTGGGCATGTGAACAGTGGCACATTTACCTCTATGGACACCATTTCACACTGTGAACGGACCACCAGGAGCTGACAACACTGCTGGAGACGACAGGCTTGGGACACAGGCCTCTACTGATCCACAGTT